>CM055093.1:7466879-8066879 GCA_029204225.1 Diphasiastrum complanatum | reverse complement strand
TTGCTTGTATTTGGTATGGGGTACTCTGTCTTAATCTAGAGGTTGCTAGTCTGACTTCCTAAAAACAAAGAGAATCAACCGGTCAATGGGACACGTGGCCTATGCTCACTGGGACATTTGGTCCTGTGTACGAGTGACACGCGTTGGACGGTCCTCCTACTCACTTGCCTATATGTCAGGGTATTGCCAAGTGGTGAGTGTTGGCTGTGCATGGAGTATGCCATGTGTCGACGATAGGACAAGTCACTGAGGGGGGGGGAGGTGGGTGGAGAGAAAGAGCGGGGAGTGGGTTTTCTACCAGGGGGCACCATAGAGAGAGAGAGAGAGAGAGAGAGAGAGAGAGAGAGAGAGAGAGACAGAGAGAGAGAGAGAAGAAAGAAAGAAAGAAAGCTTTATTAATGTCTTTTCCATGCCAAAAGGCATATAAGACTAATGAAGTACATGTCAAGTATGTGGTAACCATGGGAGTGTATAAAACGTCTCCAAACTGTAATAAAGAAAACATCTAGTACAAACTAAAATAGACATGTATGCGAGAGTGTGTGCATAATAATCATATGTATGTATGTGAAGATGCCAAGGCACTGGAGCACTGGAGCCTGTCGACGTCGTCTGTGAGCATGAGCACGTGCGTGTGTAGTAGTAGTAGTACGCCTTTGCGTAGAATGTCTGGTGATCCTGGTAGTAACGTGATGGTGGGAAGTACACTGTCTCTGATCTCTATGAGCATGTGAGTGGCCATCATCCTCGTCGTCGTCATAATCCTCTATAGGAAATAAAGGCCTAAGGATCCAGGATCTTAACTATTCAAATTTCAATCACACAAAGCATTCTCAAAAGAAAGAGAGAGATGGCTAGAAAAACATTTTTTTAGAAACTCGTGGACAGCCAAGGAGAATAGTCAGTATTGCTTACAAAAGTGTCTCGTACAAATGGGATGCACACATATATATAGTCCAAGATGACTATCTAACTTCATGACTATTGGCTATACAACTACTTGACTATTGGCTTTCCAACTTTCTATAAGTTACATAGAAAGAATAAGGTACCTCCAATATGTGTACTTAATGTCACAATTAGGCCTACTGGACCCATGAGTCCCTACCAAGTTAATTTCATACTAACTTAGCTAACGCTAAGTTTAGTAGGCCCAATATAATAAATGACCATGGTTACACAACTCTCGACCTTTTGGGTCAAAGTAACCTATGGTAATGTAAGCAATTCCATTTACATTCCAACACCCTCCTTAAATGGAAATGCATAACATAACATGAAGTAACTTCTCGAAAGAGAAAAATGCAAATTGCTGTCCGAATTTCATGTCGCCAAATAAACTCTGCACCGAAGTAGTCGAAATCTCATCCCCAATCATGTCCAACATATAAAAGGAAAAGAATGCGTAATAATGAAGCATCAAGTCAAAGGGTGAGGGTTTGCATGCTCCATCCGAAGTAGGAAACCAACATAAACTCGGCAATAAGTCGAAACATGGACTTGTAATCCATCATAGGCTCTCACATCATTCGAAAAAACTTCTTACCATAAGGACAATAAAAAAGAGTACCAAACTCATTTGGCATCACATCCTCCCAAACCTTACCATCAATGACTTGCTCACAGAGAATAGGCAATGTACCAACATCATGATGAAGAGTAAGTGTAGAACCAAAAAAATCAGCACGAGGTACTGATTTTAAAGAGGCATGTGCCTTCCTTTCATAGTAAGACATTTCTTTGCTGTCCTGCAAAGTCTCCAATAGCCGACAAGGAACTGTTATGGGCTGTTCAACACTTTGCTGCCCAAAGTGTTCCCAACATGGACCATGTTGTCCATAATCTTCCGCAGGCTGTTCCTGAAGCATAATGGACTGCTCATGATGTAGAATGGGTTGTAAATGACCAAAAGAAGATGACTGAACCTGCTGTCCAACGTCTTCTTCATAAAAATTTGGCAAACTATCAAGAGATGCATCAACGATGGCGTCATCAAAGCTGTTCCTCGAAGAGGTATGGGATGACATAGAAGATTCTTCAAGTAATGAAAAATTCTCTCCAATCACATGCTCACTCTTAACACTTTGAACAAAAGTACTAATTGACACATGTTGATTCCCTCCTCGATTAGTACAAAATGGTTCCAAAGAGTGCTCGAATTTTTCAGCCTTTGCTAAAACATCAAATTGAAAAGGTTTCGCATGAAACTTTTCACTAATGCATCCATCATATGCATCAACTTGCGGTGACTTGAAAAAAGAAGATTGTTTCAACATCTGCAAAATGTATCGTTGTTGAGAGATGAAGATTCCAGCCCCATGTGGAAGATCAACAAGAACCCAAGTGTGGTTCTTCATGAGTGAGTTGTACTCCTCTTGCATCGCATCCTCCTAACATTTTACTCCTCTGGCCTGCTCATAAAAAACAGGTTCTACTACACCATCCTCAATAGAAATAAGAGCAAAATCAAAAAAATCAGCAAATTCTACTGATTTAGTAGAGTCACGAGTCTTCCCTTCATAGAAATGATATGAACATCACGACTCACTATGATTTTATTAGTATCCATATTGAACAACCTATAGCCCTTGCTTTCGCTACTATAGCCAACAAGTATGCATTTAACTCCTTTATCATCAAGCTTGGTTCTTAGCTTATCGGGAATAAAAGCATAAGCCGTGCAACCAAAGATGCGTAAGTGAGAAACAGTAGGCTTCTTACCATACCAAACTTCATAAGGAGTTAATACCTTCAAGGCTTTAGTAGGACACCGATTACTAATGTAAGCCGCCGTTATAACCGCTTCAGCCCAAAACTTGTGAAGTAGGCCCTTTGCCTTGAGCATGCATCGAGCCATCTCCATAATAGTGCGATTCTTTCTTTCGACAACACCATTTTGTTGAGTTGTGTAAGGGATTGTCATTTGATGATGGATACCTTTGCTTTGAAGATAAGTATCGAACGTATTCTTTATATATTCCCCTCCTCGGTCGGTACGTAAGATTTTCAAAGTGTGCCCAAACTGGTTTTCTATCATTGCTAGAAAATTCTTAAAGCGTTGAAAAACTTCAGATTTTGCCTTCATAGGATAAATCCATGTAAATCTTGAAAGGTCATCAATAAAAGTAACAAAGTACTTACAATGGATTCGGTCCTCATTGGACCACATACATCACTATGAACCAAATCAAATTTGCCATCAACTCTAATAGTTCCGTCAATTGGAAAAGCTTGCCTTTGAAATTTTCCAAGTATGCATCCTTCGCATACATGTCCTTCGGGATGCTCAATATTAGGAATGTCTTCAACCATATTGAATCTCTTCAACATCTTCAAGCTAGCCAAGTTGAGATGTCCAAACCTAGCATGCCATAATTCAGCCAACTCCAAAGAATGTGAACTTGATGCAACAAGACAAAAAGATGATGAAGCTCTTCGCTCATAGGTATCCGTAAGGAACAATCCACCACATAATGTTCCCGAAGCAATGATCATAAGAGATCTCTTTGGGTCTTTGATAAGACATTTGTCTTCTTTGAATTCCACAACCAATCCTTGGTTCATAATTGTAGAGACCGAAATGAGATTCTTTTTTATTTTTGGAACATATAGTACATTTCGAATGTACTTCTCCTCACCATTGGGTAAGATAATGGGGATCACTCCAATACCTTTGATAGGATAAGAGGTGTTATCAACACCTTGAACTTTGCTTCCATCATGCACTTTCACAAGCTTTGTGAAGACCTCTTTGTGATAAGTCATATGACGTGTGGCACCGCTATCAATCACCCAATCAATAGATGAAAAAACAGCAACTTGTAAAGCTGAAGATTAGTTGTTTTCTGCTGAAAAACCAGCAAGATTTGAAGTGGCATAAATCTCGTCTTTAGGAGAGATGAGATTATTAGTGACAAAAGCATAATCATTATTGAAAAGATTATCCTCCTTTTCAAATTGTTGTTCCAATGTAATGATTGCGGTACTTGTATCGTTACCTTTCTCTTTTTCCTTTGTAAGCCTCTTCCTACATTCTTTGTTGTGATGCCCAAACTTCTTGCAATAGTGGCACTTACCCTTCTTCTTGGAGTCTTGATCTTGAGCTTCCTTAGATTTTTGATTATCTTTGGAAGTTTTGAAAAAAGGCTTCCCTTTTCACTTGCCTTTGCTTTTGCCTTTTGCAAAGAAAGCTTGATTTTCTTGTTCACCAAAGTTGATCCTTGTTTGCTCTTCTTGAAGAAGTAAGCCAACAAGTTCGTCGAAGGAGATTTGCTGTCCCCTAAGAGAAATGCTCAATGATGACACAAATGGAAGGTAAGAATTAGTAAGAGAGTTGAGAGTAACAGATACAAATTGTGAGTTCTCAATCACCTCATCAATACTAAGAAGCTCCTCTCGAAGATCCTTGATCTTCGTCAAGTGGTTTGTAAGCAAATCACCTTCTTGCATCTTCAAGATAGAAAGTTGATTTCGAAGATATACCACTTTTGCCGCATTCTTTACTTGAAACATCTTTGCAAGAGTCTCCCAAGCACTTTTGGAAGTCTTGCATGATCTAATATGTGGAAGGATCGATCTCTTCACTGATAATGCAATGACGGAATGTGCTTGTGCATCTCGTCGATCCCACTTCTTTTGCTCATCGGAAGACACCTCCGTAGATGATGAAGTAGTTGTTCTAGATGGTGTAATAGGTGCCAAGGTAGGCGGCCTCTCTTCGTCACCATTAACTACTTCCCACAAACCTTTAGCAATTAGAAGGTTCTTTATCATGTAGCACCACAAGGAATAGTTTGTGCCATCCAGCCTATCTTCATTAAATAAAGAACCAATAGACTCCGATTCTTTAGCCATAACAGAAAAATCAGCTTGTAGTAGATAGGAAATAGACTTTCCAAGACAAAATCTATTCAAAGGGCAGCAACCTCAAAGCTGAAATCATGAGCACAATAGATTGCAAAACTCCACATGCAATTTGTTCAGCAAGTAATGAAATAGGTGGCTGATTTCTGCACAAAAAACAGAATGCTCACAAATAGGTAGACTTCAAATGAAGCCAAAACCAAAACCAGAAATTTGTGACTGAAAAGAGTGCACACTATGTCCATATAGAGCTGATGGTAGCGCCTTACTCCAAGCTCACCAACAGGGAAATTTGAGCAAGAAATGTGTGTAAAACACATGTATCTTCATTTAAGAAGTAAATCTGAAATTTTCAGCATGTAATTGAGTCAAGATCACATGCAATTGGTTTGAGCATGGGCGCCCTACTGCTAGCTCTCAAATAGGTGAAGGTGCCCTGCAATTTCCTGCAAAAAAGCTATAAGAAGATGAAGAGATTCTTCTCTTGCAAAAATCAGCAGAGCAACCAAAAGGGGAGGAAGATAGCTTCCTATTGGGCGCCCTCCTGCAAGCAATATGATCACCTAAAGGCTCTGATACCATGTAGGAAATAGAAGCCTAAGGATCCAGGATCTTAACTATTCAATCACACAAAGCATTCTCAAAAGAAAGAGAGAGATGGCTAGAAACCCTCTTGTAGAAACTCGTGGACAGCCAAGGAGAATAGTCAGTATTGCTTACAAAAGTGTCTCATACAAATGGGATGCACACATATATATAGTCCAAGATGACTATCTAATTTCATGACTATTGGCTATCCAACTACTTGACTATTGGCTTTCCAACTTTCTATAAGTTACATAGAAAGAATAAGGTACCTCCAATATGTCAAGTTGGGGTACTTAATGTCACAATTAGGCCTAGTGGACCCATGAGTCCCTACCAAGTTAATTTCATATTAACTTAGCTAACTCTAAGTTTAGTAGGCCTAATATAATAAATGACCATGGTTACACAACTCTCGACCTTTTGGGTCAAAGTAACCTATGGTAATTTAAGCAATTCCATTTACATTCCAACATCCTCATCCTTAGGCACTAAATCACGCGACATCCACCTAGTAAAGAATGAAGTAATCAATGGTTGTGAGGTAAAATCCTGGGGTGTCTCATATAAATCTCTCCGTAGTATGGACATCTCGCGTACCATCAGAGCGACACACCGTGGGTCCTCATAGGCTATGAGAGAGCGTAGAGTGGTAGGCATGTCTCGGAACAGGCAATGGTATCGCCCTATGATCTCATAGTATACATGGCATCTACAGATAAAGTGCTCCTCAGACTCCACCTCACCTAGAGAGCATGACTGGAAAATCCGCTCCTCTTTGGGAATACCATGGAACCTCCCAGTCTCAATAGCTAGTTGATGAAAGGACACCCTGAGCTTCTCCAATGTGAATCTGAGGCAATGTGACAGTCCCGGGGTCCCTGATGCATCTAGCTCCAAGAAATGAGTCCTATAAAAGCTAGCTTAACCCCTAACTGGCTATGCCAAGTCCGCTCTAGATATGTGCGCGATAGAGGAAGCGTCTGATATACTGATGTGTGCATGAGGGAAGCTCTGTGATGGAGATGCCAAATGACACAAGTAGGAGGTGAGAGAGAGAGACAATTTCACATAGCTCCTCTTGACAAAGCAAGACTAAACCCTTTGAAGCCTTTATTCATAAACCAACAAGGTAGAATATAGCTGAAAAGTAAAATACAGTACTGTAAAGCAGCATAAAGCATAACCACTCTCAAAACGTCCAGTTGATACCTGCCACCATCCCACAACACAAAACCGCACGAGTAAGTATAGTGGGGAAGACAGGTGTGATAGCTGAGCATTAGTTGTCATCCATGTCCAAAAGAAGCTATACTACTTACAACATAAATAGCATTTTAAATCACAGTCCAGTCTTCCCAAACGAAAAGAATGTGTTTTAGTGATAGGCCAAGCCCTGACATTACCATATCAGGGCGAGTGCCATGCTGATCAGTTTTTGGGCATTGGTCCATATCAGTTCGTTTTGTTTTATGCATAAGTATGAATAGTTTTCACCGTATATATTGTTTATCGCTAAAGGATATGGTGTGGACACGTGACTCTAGTTTCGAAAAACAAGTCACGCACTACAGTTTATACTCTTGAGCAAATCCATGCTTTCTAGTCGTATCTCACCATGCTCTGATATGACAACTGAATGGGTATTAATTTTGTAAAAGCCATGATTGAATAATGTAGTTTGAATAAACTTGTGTTTATCAAAACTCCGTATTCAACCCGTGGTATTTATGACATTGTTTTGGATAGGTTACATATTATCGGTGAGGTTTTTGTGGTTTTTACAAGGTATCAGGGCAGATCCGTGCCATTCTAATCCTTTTGTAAGAACCGTTTATCTTACGCAAATCCATGCTGTCTAAGATAATTCAAAGAAAAACCTTGGTACAGGATGGCAAAGGTGTCATCATTAACAGAGTTGTTAAACCGTTTACGAGTTGGTAGAATCTAAATAGGTAAAAAGAGACGTATTTCAGCATTTAGAGTCACTACAAGTCAAAGAGAATTGAATATATCCATATAAAAACACCTTCCCTTTGAGCGTAAGCGGCGTATGTAGAGTCTGAATTTTGTTGCGAGAACTCATACCCAGATGATCGAAGATGTGTTTTCTTGTGAGGATGCCATGTTAATCCTTGGAGTGCTCTTGCCTTCTTTAGAATCAAGTCATTCATAACGTTATTGTCAAATAAGGTAAAAAACAAAACTCAACATATCGAAGAAAGCCTTTCACTAACCGCTTATATCAATTTGGGAGCTAGTGGTTTTATTTATATACCTCTGCAGACGCTTATAGAATTATGGTTCGAAATCGAACCTAATCAAAGAAGAAGGTTGTAGTAATACTCGATGCTACAAGAAGCGCATGTTGTATTTGTTAGTGATTGAACACTAGTATTCTCTTTGAAATAGAAACCAGTCAATAGCATGATAGCAGCCTGGCTATGTCATGTGCCAAATCCCAAACTAATAGCAATAGCAATGAAGTAAAGCTAGAAGCAAGAAGATAACAAGACATTCATGATAGCATATCAATAGAAAGCTAGAAACAATGGGATCACAATGGAATCACATTAGCAATGAAAGAAAGAGTACAATCAATGGAAATGGAGCACTCATTCATGTGGATAGGGCACACGAGACCTAGCAATGGAGATCCCTATGACTTGCATTCACAAGGAAGTTAAAAGCTCTCACTTGCAAATGAGCCAGAAGATTCCCAAATTGATGTCTCTTGCCTAGTTATAGACAATGCCCTTACTTAACTTAACTTAACTATCTTGAGGGATAGTTAGCCCTTGTTAAGTATTATTTAAACTACATTGGGTCCTTGTGGGCCTATTATCCTTATTAGTTACTTGCATTGATAAGCACTAATGTACTAGTAGTACATGACACTCCCCCTACTTAAACATTTTTGTCCTAAAAAATGAAGACGCTTGTCTGATCAGCTTGATTGCCTTGGTTAAGTAGTTTGGATTGATGAGGATGTGTCGTCCACAAAATTATTGCCTCATTACAAATCCAAAGCTGTTGAATTGAATCCATTTTGTTAGCTTCAGACTGTAATCCTTGTTCCCATGAAGGAGAAAAGATGGCCGAAGAAGAGATGGATGAAACACCATATTGCTTTTTGACAATCAAATCGCAATATCCTCGTTTGTCTGCTTCTTCGACATCGTAATAAATTGGATGATCTATCCAATTCCTTTAGGATCATGTTTTAACTTTGCATCTGGCTTTGCTAACCTGAAGATTTTGTCATGTTGTTTGATAGTCGCTTTGTCGTTCAATCCAAATGCTTTGACAATAACCATGAATCTTGCATTTGAATTGTGGAGATCCCACATGAGGGAATCATTGTCATGATCAATTCCCAATATAGGGACTAATCTGCTTTGATTGATCATTTCTGGAAATAACAAATGATATTCTGGATGGACATTCATTTCCAAGAACATCGAGTGAATGAGATGCTTGCAAAGAGTGATGATATCTCTTTCACTCAAAGTCTCTACGAAAAATCTTTTGTAGATTACATCATCATGTTCAGAAATATTGATAACTCCAATATTTTGAACCACAAACTGGAAACTTTGATATAATGGATCTTTGATTGTTTGTCCCATCTCATATCTAGGAGAATTTCTAGCTTGTATATTATCAGTTTCATCACATTCCGTTGTGCACTCTATACTGAATGTGAAACATTCATATAGACCAGTTTTATTCTTGTCTATTAATTCCATTTCACAAGAAGTATTTGATTTGAAAGGTCAAATTAACAACAGAACAGGATTGAAATTTTTGAAGGAGGAAAAATAGTAAAACTACAGCTAGAAAACAAGATTTGTCATAACTAATCCAAATGACCTGCCATATGGATCGGATCAAAGCTAAGACAATGCTCTAAAATCTTATGTAAAGAAACTTGAGATAAAAACTCAAATCCAATCTGAAAAATTCAAACAAAGTGAAAGGAAATTCTAGTCACCTATTTTGACAACTTTTGAGAAAAGTGCAATAACTTTTGCATCTGTTATCGACATGCCTTGCAAATTGGTGCAAATGAAAGCTAAGGCAAATCTCTACAAATCTATAGAATCAAATTAGAAATGAAAAATGAAATTGAATGTCGAAAATGGGTCTGAACAGACCTGAAAATTTCAAAGCTAAAAATTAGCAAAAAAGAAAGCTTTTAATACAATAAACTTATCAAATCTAATGAAATTCACATAGAATCATCATGAATTTAGGATCTATGCTCTGATACCAAGAAATGTCATGTGCCAAATCCCAAACTAATAGCAATCGCAATGAAATAAAGCTAGAAGTAAGAAGATAACAAGACATTCATGATAACATATCAATAGAAAGCTAGAAACAATGGGATCACAATGGAATCACATTAGCAATGAAAGAAAGAGTACAATCAATGGAAATGGAGCATTGATAGGGCACATGAGACCTAGCAATGGAGATCCCTATGGCTTGCATTCACAAGGAAGCTAGAAGCTCTCACTTGCAAATGAGCCAAAAGATTCTCAAATTGATGTCTCTTGCCTAGTTATAGACAATGCCCTTACTTTACTTAACTTAACTTAACTATCTTGAGGGATAGTTAGCCCTTGTTAAGTATTATTTAAACTACATTGGGCCCTTGTGGGCCTATTATCCTTATTAGTTACTTTGAAGGGCCTAAAGAGGGAACCGCCTTGTTCTTAAGGCTAAGAGCTCCTTTTGGGCCTACAAAGCTTACAATGGATATTTTGATGCAATGGATATTTTGATGCATTGATAAGCACTAATGTACTAGTAGTACATGACAGGCTGAAGCATGAGATATACTAAACAAAACCAGAACGTGCAGGTATCCGAACAGTCATGCTATTTTTTGAAAGATAGTAGTGCTTATTGTGTACTATAGTTAACAAACAAGTTTTCATCCTTACATATATACCATAATGCGTTGATCACACGCAAGCATTTGTGGAACAAGGAAGTGCTTCATCGCTGGTCATTTAGATCAAAGAAAACTTCTGAAACTACACAAAGTATGTGACGCATGTCGGTAAGTACTGTGTGTGGAAGATAGCATTGGTTCATCACTGGTCCATCGCTGGACAGCGGACCATTTACATCCATTTTTTCAAACACAAAACTTTAGAAGGTCCATCGTTGGTCCATCACTGGACAGCAGACCATACTTTGTCAAATAAACCACATTATATTGAGTATGCTTCCTTGCTGGTCCATTGCTGGACAGCGGACCAGTTCATAGCAAAAAAGCCATGCAAAAAGAGTGTGATCCCTCGCTGGTCCATCGCTGGACAGCGGATCAACACCTACTTGTTTATCATTCAAAAAAGGTTCATACCATTCACATATCGTAAAGAGATGGAAGCAATGATATGAAATGAGACAAGCCACATACCGTAAAGCAGAAAAGCATGACTTCAAGCTTGATAGGGCACATTCTCTGTCATGAGCAGATCTCCAAACTTTCTTCCCACCGTATAGTAGAGAAGTCTCATTCGAAGACAGGTGATATATAGCAGTTCCGGAGGAAGCTTCGTGAAAGAGCCCTTTTAATCAAATTTGGTGGGAAACTATTTTTTGAAAAGTGCAATAAGTGGTTGGGATGGTAAAAAAGCTTAGGACCCTAAGATTAGGTATGTTTTTTCGTGATTTGACCAGGGGCGGTGCCTTAAAATAAAGAAGAGTCCATGAGAGAGAGAGAGAGAGAGAGAGAGAGAGAGAGAGAGAGAGAGAGAGAGCCTTATTAATGTCTTTTGATGCCAAAAAGCATATAAGACTAGGTAGTACATCTCAAGTGTGTAGTAACACGGGAGCATAGTAACTCCGCAAAACAGCTAAAGAAATATAATCTGAAAAGAAAAATTTATTAGAGTGGGCAACCTTGCCTGCTGGCCCTGGTAGTGCATTGCATCCGAGCCACAAAATCATTGGAAGTACAAACCCGAGCCTTCACTCTGTGATAAAGCTTCCACTTTGCTTTTTTAACTTTTTTGGTCCTCCAATCTTGTGAATCCCATCCTAGGATTTTTCTTACAGCCAGCTTAAAAGCTACTTGAAAGTATATAAAGCAACAAAGAGGTTTTATGAATTTCTTTGGGCCTTTTTCGCTATGTGGCCTCATGATTCAGCCAACGTATGGCAATAGTTGTTTTCAAAAGTTTCATCTTGTACCTATATAAGCTCAAATTATACCACAATCGTGTTGAAATACTGTAAGTCTTCAAAGTGAGACATAGTTGCATTCAAATGCACTTAAACGTTGCAGAAATGAGACACCACTTCAAACATTTCATCCATGGGGCTCAAGGCCTCCAATTTTTGTATTGGGTTAATGCTCTAACGGAAAGAACTTCATGTTTTGACTCTCCCATCTACTTTTCTTGAAACGCCTATGGGCTCTTATATTATAGATAGGTAAAACAAGTTAATTAATTAATATAGCAGTTTCAATCCGTTCACATGGTTAATGGCTGCATTGCTTATAAGTCATTGGACCATCCCAATAGAGTGTCTATCTGTTCAAAGTGGATTAGGCAAAATAACTGTTGTGAAAGATTTCCTCTAATAACATTTTTTCAGCTTCTTGTACTATTTAGCCAAAGTATTATAAGCAATCTGAGTAGGATACTACATCTCAGTTCTATAAGCTAACTCAATTTGCCTCAATTTGCCTCAAAGTTAGTACAGTGGTCTTGACACAATTTGGATTCAAAACTTCTTTTGATTAGCAGCATAGTGTTCTCCCGAAAACACATTTTGGGTGGAGATTTACATAATTGTAAAATACTAGAAAGTGCTGTGTCAAGTTCAGGGATTTTTACTCCCTTACTCTTATTTTTATTTTAGTGATTGATTTCAGTGTGTCAATTTGACCGTTCCAAGTAGGGTTTTGCTGACAATAAAAAACTAGTAAGGTCTCTATAAATGTCACTTTTTTTCTTGAAGAATCTTACCTTCCCGAAAGTATGCTGTGTTCCAAATGTATCTCGTCTGTCTGCAAGATCCTGTTTTAAATAAGGTACACAACTTCTGGCTGTACTTATGGTAGTCCTTCAAAATTTCAGGTCTTTCCACCTCATTGAATAAATAAGAGAGATACTGGATATGGACAGTCCTGAAAATTCAAGCAAACAAATGCATGATGGATCTAGCCAAAGGACAGTTACTTCAGATAGTGTACTGCATTCAACAGGTCAGAAATCCCCTAAGTTCAAATGGGGAGATCTGGACGATGAAGACCTGAAAGACTGTCAGAAGGATTTGAAATCCTTGGTGCTTCCAGGATCTTCGATAGATGAGTCTTCTGTGGGAACCATGAGCATAAATGACAAGGTCCATAATATTGTGTCTTGCAGTGAAGAGTCTGAGAAAGAGTGTCTTCACCTCTCCATCGTACAAGAGGAATCTACTGCTCCAAAAGATGAAGTCCAAGCATTGGACAATGAAAGCAAATCGCTGGAAGGGGAAAGCCCAGAATGCATTAGAAGAAATCTAGATGACCATAATTTGAGAGATGTAGTTGAGGAGAAAAGCAATACTGCTATTTATGCTATTTTGGACGTTAAAGACATTTCACTAGCTTCAAATGGTCAGAAGAAAAGTGTTGAGGATGCATCACAAGAAGCACAGGATGATTCTTTGGCAGAACCAAATGAGGATGGACCTGTCCTCCAAGTTGAAGCAACACAGAGTAAAAGAGGACCTGATTTACTTGATGGCCTTCCACACAGAACCACAGAAAAAGCGTCATTCTTGCACAAAGAAGAACGTCTAGAGGCACATTGCAAACCGTTGGTTGAGCAAACGGTTGACCCAGTGAGCACTGGCACTGAAGATTTGGGTTATGTGATGGATCCCGACAAAAGCACTCTAAAGGAGGTACCTCAAACTAATACCGAAATTCCGTATTTTGCAGAAGAGGCTGAGAATGCTAGAGAAGAAGATTCTTTTGATATTAGTTTTGCAGCTAATATGCTCAGGGATAAGCTTAATGCCGGTGACCTGGGAGCAAATAAGGAGAGGTTCCGTCAGCGACTTTGGTGCTACTTATTTGAAAATCTTAATAGGGCTGTAGATGAACTTTATTTTCTTTGCGAGCTGGAGTGCGACATGGATCAAATTCGTGAGGCTCTCCTTGTGCTGGACGAAGCTGGAGTTGATTTTAAGGACCTGAAGGCTAGAATCAAAGGTTTCAATAAGTTGAAGAAATCACCTGATGTAACACATACTTTGCATTCTGCCAATGGTGGGTCTAACATGTCAGCTAGATTAGAGCATCACCGTCCACACGCCATAGCTTGGGAGGTAAAAGCTCATCAATCTTAAAGACACTTCTGTTCCTGGACACAAGTAATCAAAAGTTTTATAGCTGTATTCTGTCACACCAGTCCAATGTTGTAAAGACAATTGAGCTTTTTTGTGTTGCAGGTCCGCCGTATGGCATCCTCCCCTCGTAAAGCTGATATTCTTTCATCATCTTTAGAAGCTTTCCAGAAAGCACAGCAAGAAGGTTCTATTCGTGATAAAGTGCATCAGGCCAAACAAAGGAATATGGTTCAGTACCTCTCGTATGCACAGGATTCAAAGGAGAACTTGCCTGGAAAAGCTACCAGAGAAAAGGAAGTTATGATTGTTAAAGACATTGCTGCAAGGTCAAGGATAAAGCAACCCTCTTCCACAAGCTCTGCAGAGCTCTTGAGACGTGGTTCCAGCTCAGAGAAAGTGCAAAGTACCGTGGAAGCAAGTAGAGATGTGCCTTCTGCTGGTAAGATGCAGACCAATCCTGCAACCTCAGCTGTTCAGGATCCTCCAAAAATTCGAGAAAATAAGAAAGTTGAAGGAAGAGGGAGGGTTCAATCCCAAAGTAATATCAATGAAAAGAATAGGCTGTCAGCGGAGCCACCCGATACTACTAATAGAGTTCACAGAGTGTCATCATCTTCTGTCCCTCATAGCGAGAAGGTCTCTAAATCCTCCCTATATGGTCCTGAACGTTTGTCTCTTAGTAATAAAGAAAAGGAAAGGAAGTTGCCAAGTACAAGAAGTGCTCTGGAAGCATGGAAAGAGAAAAGAAATTGGGAGGATATACTCTCTTCTCCTTTGAGAACCTCATCCAGAACTTCGAGATCTCCAATGACTGGAAGAAAGAGTACAGAGCGAGCTCGAGTTTTGCATGACAAATTGATGTCCCCAGAAAGGAAAAAGAAGAGTCCTCTTGAAATGAAAAAGGAGGTGGATGAGAAACATGCACGTGCAACTCGAATAAGGAGAGAATTAGAAACTGAAAGAGCTCAGCGCTTACAGCGTACAGCGCAGAAGCTGAATCGAGTGTCTGAGTGGCAGGCAGTTCGTAGCACAAAGCTAAGGGAAGGGATGCATGCTCGTCAGCAGCGCGTTGAATCGCGGCATGAAGCCCATCTTGCTGAAATTGCCCGAAGAGCTAGTGATGAAAGCAGCAAAGTAAGTGAGGTTCGATTTATTACGTCATTGAACGAGGAGAATAAAAAGCTCTCCTTGCAACAAAAGCTTCAAGACTCTGAGGTAAGGCGAGCCGAAAGGCTGCAAACCATTAGGATCAAACAGAAAGAAGATGTTGCAAGAGAAGAAGCAGCGCTTGAACGTCGGAAGTTGCTTGAAGCTGAAAGGTTGCAAAAAATAGCTGAAACACAGCGTAAGAAAGATGAAGCTCAAGCAAGGAGGGAGGAGGAACGCAGAGCGGCTAGTGCTGCACGTGAAGCACGAGCTGTAGAACAAGTTCGTAAGAAGGAAGTCAGAGCCAAAGCTCAGCAAGAAGAGGTGGAGCTCTTAAGACAGAGGCTTGCTGAAAGACTAAGAGAAAGTGCATCGCGTCGGAATGTCTACTTGGAGCAGATTCGCGAGAGGGCTGTAATGGAAAATAGAGATCAGGCATCTCCATTATCTCGGCGTTCTTCGAATAAAGAAATGCCCATCAAAGCATTTTCAGGGCAAAGCATGGATTATGAATTAGCCCTTGAAAAAGAAAGCTCTGTGAAGGTGGCCACTGCAGTGAAGCCATCTGCTGGATCAAGTGCAGTGAATTCAGTCCTGATAACAGACACAAGTCTTACACAAAGCCAATCTTCTAAAAAGAGAATTAAGAAAATACGTCAAAGGTTGACGACCCAAAAGTTTGAATTTGTTGAGCCCCCAGTTGGAGTGGAAGGGGCAGGCATTGGCCCAGCCTCAGTGACTGGTGCTGCAAAATCAAAGATAGGAAGGTGGATGCAGGATCTACAGCGATGTCAGCAAGCAAGAAAGGCGGGATCTTCTGCAGCAGGCTTGGTTATCGGGGAAATGGTCAAGGTATCTTTCTTCTTCAAAGGCCTTCTTTGTCAGATTAGGCCTCTCACATCAAAAGAATGAACTTTCTTACTGGTTTGCCACATTCCCTTATGCCATCGTGTTCCTTGGTGGTAATGCAATTGTGAGCAAGTTCTCAGATGGTCTGAAGATGATAAAATTTGCAAGTATGCTTGCACTACTAATGATTAGAAGCAGATTCTGACTTTTATAATTCTAAAAAATTGTTTGCATATGAAAGGTATTCATTTCGAAGAGTTAAGTTTAGAAAAAGGAGATTTCCTGCTGATCATCCACGTTTCATTTGGTGATTTAAATTACCCAAGACGTTCTGTTTTGAAGGAATTACAAGCTAAAATCTGTCACATCAAGTTTCACTTGATATCTTGTTCACTTGAGATCCGACTTACATATGCCGGCCTATATAGTAGATTTGAAGCTATTTTATCTTTAGTTTGCATTTCCAGCAGATATATATAAACACAATGGAATCAACAGGCTGTGATGCTGAATATTTGAATACGGTTCACGACTTATGATTTTGCGAGTTTTGGTTACCGGAAAGAGCAAATTCAGCTGCATTGATTTCAGAAAGTTAGTTATCCTTTGCTGAGGATTACAGATTGTGCTGTTTGACACACCAAACATTCTTAGTTATGACACCACTTCTGTTAGCTCTTCAGAAGTATGATCTTGTTTCCTGACTTTTGTTGGTGCTTACAAAATTTGTTTTTTTTTCTCCAGTACCTAGAAGGTAAAGAGGTAGAGCTTCATGCAGCTCGTCAGGCAGGTCTGTTGGATTTTGTTGCCACGGCACTTCAAGCTTCCCACACTTCCAAGCCCGAAGCTTCACAAGTCACAATATCTTTGCTTCGCATTTTGATTGTTCTGCTGGCTTTACCTGCAAATCGAAGCTATTTCTTGGCCCGCAATCTCTTACCACCATTAATACCTATATTAGCAACAGCACTCGAAAACTTTAGTAGTGTAGGCTATTCAAACATTGGAGTTTCTGTAACCGTAACAAGTAACGGTGCACATAAAGAGGGCTCTGTGGAGAAGAGTGTTGGCGATGAGAAGCTCGAGGCCGTCAGAGAAGTTTTGGAAGGTCTGTTGAAATGTGTTACTTCAATACTAGGCCATACTTGCTATGAGCAGCGTCATTTGCAAATGCAGGATGACTTGGCTGAGCTTATTGTAGCTTGTGAAACTGTTCACCGCCTTCAGAACCTGTTCTCTCTTTTTGATAGACCACAAATGGAAGGTGCTCCTATCCCACCACCTGTACTTTTAGGCTTGCAGCTGCTGGAAACATTAACAGGTCCAAGAGGTAAAGTGCTAGCAGCTATACATGACGCACCACTGAATATACTTCCACAAATCATTCAGCCACAAAATGCAACTCTCAAGAATGAGCCAGTGATGTGCGACATATCTTCTTCAGTATCTGGTTGCATAGATCAGGCTAGCAGTGCGGCAGCAGTGATAGTGGGTCCAAAACTGCAAACGTTCACCGAAGGATTAAAAAGTATGGATGATGAGAACATGCCAGGTCGGATAGATGAGAAGGGAGAGAAGTCAACTATTGTTACAGAATCTAAAGAAGGTGCTCTGGTGTCAACTTTAAACTCAGGCACTGATTGCATTGCCGCAGAAACTTACTCAAAGGGAGAAAATGGAGAAAGGAAAGTGGAATCTGGTATTTCAGGGGACACTGAAGTTGCTGAGGAGTCACCAAAGATTCCTGAATCTGATATTGGCTTGCAATCTTTGGATCTTAGTATCAGGGACGAAACCCGGTACTTGCATGAAAGAAAGTCTACTGGGTTTCTATTATCTGCAATCGCAGAAACTGGGCTCGTTGGTCTTCCATCACTTCTCACGGCCGTCCTGCTGCAAGCGAACCCTCGGGCATCTCCTGAGCAGGTAAGAACTTTAAGATTAAGGTAACATGCTACTGTTTTGAAGATGTAAATAAGATAATAAGTGCAATGCTGGTCCCTGGAGCAGCAATCGGTCTATGGTTAGGTTTCGTACTTATAAAGGACACCAAGCGAGTGTCACATCTCTCATAGCAGTTTTGTCAAGCCTCAAGCAGGGTCAAGAGTTGAGAGTAGTGAAGGGTGCCATTTAACCATGAGAAGGTTTTTGTTAACTAGTTTGTGATGAGTAGAAAACTCTGGTCAGAAACATTCTTCTACAATTCACATGTAGTGGAATTTTACCTGGATTTAAGTACACATTGGCAGTAGCTCACAGTTGGACTGTCTGTGAGAAATCAGGAGCCAAAGAATTTTGGCACACATGAAGATGCTTAGCTGTACAAGCCACTAAGACTGGAAATCATATGTTTGAGTACTATTCTAGACTTTGCATTGATATATGTTTTTGCCAAATGCAGGTCTCATTTGAGATATTCATCTAAGTTGCAGCCAGCTGGTTTCTGCTATCACTTTTTATGTTGTGGTGCAATTTGTTGATCAACTATGCTTTTAGGTAAAATTAAGCTTCTAGCAATCCATGGTGATGATATGTAATTCTCCTGAGTGTTTTGATGAGTGACTTGGATTATAAGGCTAAGAAAGCCAAGGCCTCGAATAGAACCACTAAAGCCTGAGAATTATGCAAAATCACAAAAGAAAAATTTGTGTTTGTCTGTATGGGTAAGGGCATAATGCTACACAATGCCCTAAGGCACCATGAAAGACTCAACTTCTACTAAGATAGCCCCTCGGCAGAATCATTCAGTTCGGATCCTGTGTTTCCCCATTACTTCACGAGTCATTGAAGTAGAAATTTTGCATGAGCATGAAACTCATGCATGTCAATTGTCTTATTCCATGCTTTGTGAAACATCAAAATTTGGGCCTCAAAAACTAGTTCGCAGTGCAAGGCAAGATTGGGGGTAGAACAGATTAATGGTTGATGATGGAGCTACCCATAACTATCTGAACATCAATTGTGTCAAATTTCTCACAACAAAATGTCTAAATTATTACTGTATCAAATGGAAAACAGTCTGCAACAACAAACATAAATAGTAGTGACTTGGTATTTGGATAAGCTTGCTCAATCTTTTGGGCCTTTCTCTTGATTCGAAGGACCGTTCATCCAACAATAATTAGGGATGATGTAGGTAGATGCATCGACTATGGAGTAGCTTTTGGTTAGCAAAATTTAACATAATCTTTAGTTCAACTCAACTTACATTAAGCCTTGGAACAACTTTTTCTCATTATCATACTTCTGGAGATTGTCAATTTTGCAACATATACCTACACACACACACACACACACACATATACGTAAATGTATGTATGTATATGTGACACATACATGAGAGAGAGAGAGAGAGAGAGAGAGAGAGAGAGAGAGAGAGAGAGAGAGAGAGAGAGAGAGAGAGAGAGAGAGAGAGAGAGAGAGTCTACTCTAGCTAGTTCTTAAATCTATCTATTATTCTGAAAATTGACCAGGCGGCATGTTCTCTTCCATCAAACTTTGAGGAAGTAGCTACCAGTGTTCTAAGGGTTTTGAATAACATTGCACGACTAGATCTTCCACTAGTTCAAAATATGCTGGTATGTGACAAGTTTCACTCTGTAGGTTTTTTGTGACATTTAGGATGTTTTTCTTAGGATTTGTGTTGCTTAGTTTGACAACTGATAATTGTAAGTTTCTTTTCCAAAGGCTTTGATTCATCATGTATTGAAAAGTTTGACACTTGAGTAGAAATAGAATTTAGGCTTTATTACAACTGAGACATGTTTGATGTATTTTGACTAGGAAATGCCTGACCTACGCATGGAGTTCTTTCATTTGGTCAGCTTTCTACTTTCATATTGCACTTGCAAATGGAAAAGTGCTTTTGATCAGGTATCGGTGATAGGCAAATGCTACTTAGCACAAGTCTGTTTTCATCCTACCACACTATATAGGACTTGATATTGTTTCTAGCATAGGATACTATCACCATCTCCAGCATGTAATTTGGTTTTTTTTTGAGCCACTTTCGAAGACTCAATAATATACAATTGTGACTGTGAAATTTTTTGAAATGGACAAATCACACAATACCTGCAGGTTTTTTTTTAGTACACCTGATAACGTTGTATTTTCAACACAAAACTAGTCCTGATTAGCTTGTATTATCGAATCATTATATCTATCAAATTTTGATCTAGAGACTTTTCACCATCGATTCTGAAGGACATGTGTGATAAGTGCATGCAAATCAAATAAAGGATTTGATGTTTGATGAGAATGAAGTAGCAATCTCGACACAAAATTAACATGTACTGTGTCCTACATTTGAGCTACTTTTGATGTAGAGGCTTTGTTATCAACAAGTCAGCATATAGCCTCTTTAAATTGAGAGACTCAAACTTCCTTAAGGTTAGCTTGAATGGGGTCCTAAGGGTTCAATAGTTTGTCGATAGTATTGAAACCATGAAATTATTTTAGAAATCATTTCATAGTTATGGATATGAGAGCATGTCAAATATTGAACCTTTGAAGGTGTTGATTTAGCTCAATGTTGCAGTGGATTGCGATCCGCTGCAGAATGGTTCCGAAACGTGCGTTCTGGAATGTCAGCGATCTGCGCCCGGTCGCAACTTTTTTTTTTTTTTTTTTTTGTGGAGAAGAGATGAATGACTAATTTTATTTTTTTTGATAGTTTAGTCAGGACTCAGGATTAAAAAACCTCGGAAATCATCAATGAACGCGTCAGAAGAACAACGTATTGATAAAAAATAACATTGCATAGAGGCTAGAGCCATATTGATCCGGTTAATTATAGATAGAGATACTGTTGGCACTGTATAATGTACTCATATTTTGTAGAGCATGTTGAGTTGATTCACATTTTTGTCATGAGCTCTGAGATGGGTCATGCTTAATAATTGTTGTCGGTTTGCCGTTGTTCAGTACGGTTCCATGTGATTTCATTCCAAATAATACAGAAAGAGATGTTCGATAAAATATCACTTAATGGCCCAAACTGGTCCGCACTCCTCTCGAAACTCCTGGAAAACTGGGTAAGTGAATTGCTCTTGAAAACGCCTTCAATCTGATACCCATATTGGCACCCCCAAAAAAAGAAAACAAGAAAGTTAAATCTCGGATAACATTCTGTCCGGATCGTGATCCAGAACACAGTCTGCATCACGTCCTGGAATGTGGGCTGCATTTATGACTAATTTATATGACCTTATTACCCTCAACCAAAATTGCATGGAGTTGATAATCACGACTTTGCTAGGTGGACATTGTAATTTCATCCTTGCGGGTAAATAGGAACAAAATGGGTGGTTTGCGAGTTGTTTGCAGTGTGAAATGAGCTGACAAGTCTATGTAATTTGGGATGTGCAATTGCACTCACTTTCTAATTGGGGTGTCTTCAATAAACTAAAGTTTGCAATTAACTATTTCACCCACTTAATGGAAAGTTGCAATGTAAGGGAATAGGACTATAGTCGTTTGATTGATTAATCGAGACATTCTTGGGAACAATAGAACCCATGGTTCCCAGAACCGTGGGTCCTGGGAACCGTGGCAGGACCCATACCACGGTTCCTTGAACCGTGTTACGGTTCATCTAAATAATTAATTAATTGATTAATTAAGTAATTTTCCTAAATTTCCCCCCAAAACCCCTCAAAGCTCGTTTTTGTCCCTCATTTCTCATTTTTTGTGATAGAGGTTGAGAGAGAGGGCGATTTGTTTTGAGAGAGAGGGCTGCTGCTCAGATTGATGAGAGAGAAGAGATTGATGAGAGAAAAGAGGGCAGGGTAGAGAGAGACTGTAGCGGCCTCTGTAGAGAGAGAAAATTAGGGTTTAGTTGTGGGTTTGCTTTTTTTGCTCAAAAATCAGGTTTTTTGACATTCCCTCATGCAAATAGGTCTATTTTTAGGGTCTAGGCATTTCAGATTATAGAGAGAGATTGGGACAGTCTAGAGAGAGACTGTACCAGCCCATCTAGAGAGAGAAGGATAGGATTTAGGTTATTTTTTGGAGCCAAAAAACAGGTTTTTTGCATTATGGAGGGCCTCTTCTAGAGGTTTAGGGGTTTAGCTTGATAGGGTTCAGGGTTGGCATTCCCAGGTTCATTGCATTGCGTGGGAGCGCATATCCACTTATCCAAGACCGGTTTCCTTTGACCGAACGGTAACTCATTTGTGTTTTCTTGCACTTCTTCCGTACTTCACTTCTGTACTTCCTGTTTCCTGTACCGTCTCACACCATGCCTGCTGGAGATATGCTTGAGCTATGGGGTGAGGTAGATCAAGACACCCCGAGTTCGTTAGGTCTGACGTTTGGTCTGGGACGCGTGGATGGACCTGTAGGTTTTGTCATGCTCGTTTTGTCAGTACTCTCACTAGGCTGAAAGGCCATCTCCTTGGTGCTGTCAAGGGTGATGGCAAACGCTTAGGCTCCCTCCCTTGCCCACACATGCCTGCTCAGGAGCATTGTAGGCTCATTGACATATACGGAGCTCGATTGACGCAGGCCGGTATGTCACTAGATCCTGATGTATATGCAGTAGTATCATCCACCCCACGGGATCCACTAGCTGCTCGTCCACCACCACCACGTCCTCCCGCATCCCCTGTTCCTGCTCCTCCCCCTCAGCCTGATGCACATCCACCACTCGTTCCTCAGTCCACTGCACCACATCCTACCGCACCACCACAGCCCACTACACGACGTCCCGCACCCCCTCCTGCTGTATCTATTCTGATGCATTTCCACAAAGTCCTCCTGCAGTCACTCAGATGACTCGCCCAGTGTAGACATTCCGATTTCTTTCCTCTGAGTCGGCACCAGATGGTCTCTCACAGGACACCCAGGACATACCATTCATTTTCCCCACACATCAGGATGATTTGGACTTTGATGATGAGGATGGTGATGATAGACAACATGGTGAGGCTGGTTCTTCTGGAGCTTCTTCGCCACCATCTCAGCAACCCCAACATTCCCCGTAGCCGCAACATCCCCCTCAGCCACCTCAGGCCCAGTTTTCCCCCAGGTTTGGCACCCCCCTGCCACTGACATGCCTCCTCCTGCTCCTCGTAGGGGTGCTTACCGCACTAGGGCATCCTCCAGTAGATCGTCGCAGCTCCCAATATAGACAGCAGTCCATGGGGGAGTCTTTCTAGCCCCATCTCGAGGCAGAGGCCTAGCAGGCTGTGGCAAACATGATCTATGAGCTGAACCTGCCATTTGTCATTGCTGACACGGAGCCCTTCAAGAGGGCTATAGTTGCAGTTGTTGCTGCAGGTCCACGCTTCAACGTCGCCTCCATGGGCCACCTCGTCATGTTACACCGGCTTTTCCGATTGGTGTACAACCTCGGCCTCATCTTACAACAGCTGCACCACGGCCTACTCCTGCCATGCCAGAGGGTTCCACTCATAGACCCCTTCTCCCAGCAGGTTACTATCCACGAGGAGCTATCCCTGCCCAGCCTGCAGTAGAGCCATATTCATACACTCCGCCTACATTCAGGGTGCCTGCATCTCGTGCCACACCCATTCTTGCATCAGCGGCACCTCCTACTACATCTACTTCCACAACACCAGCTCAGAGGCGTCCAGGATGGCCTCCAGGATCTGGCAGGGGTTCTTCCCAGAGAGGCAGAGGTTCTAGTCAGACAGTGGCACGTAGACAGAGAGGGAGGCCGCGTGGGTCTGGCAGAGATGCATCTCGCATCACTTTGTCAGGGACACAGATTGAGGGAGAGGTTTTACATGACTTCAGTAAGGCTGTGATAGATGAGGATGAGTTAGATGATTTTGATGATCCGGATGCCACACAGGCATTTTGAGGACATGTTGTAGATGTTGTCGTCTTGTTCATTTTTGTTCCATTCACACTGTGTTTTTTTGAGGTCAGACCCCAGCCGTATGTGGCAGGCTCTATATGATGAAATTATATACAGAGCTCACTTGTTTTTCAGATGGATGGCCAGTTGATGTGCATTGTGTACACTGATGAAATGGTTTACTATGATAGCCTCCCCCTCTCTCTATCTCCCTCTCTCTCTTATCAATTTGGGTATTTTTTCAACTTTTTTGGCCTTTTTTTTGCCTTTTTTTTGGGCTGTTTTTGGGGGTGATTAGTCAAAAAAAAAAAAGGCCATTAAATAATTTGAAGTAAATAATCTAAACTCCCTACAAACCTGTTTTTCCTGAAAAAATTTTGGCATCTTTTTAGCATTTTTTTGGGCTATTTTTGGGGGTGGGACAAAAAAAAGAAAAATTAATTAATTACCTGTACAGTTCACCACGGTTTCTTGCTATAATTTTTGACAACCGTACGGTTCTCAAAACCGTGGTGAACCGTACACGGTTCATTAATTCTATGTTGGGAACGTGTTCCCTGGTCACAGTTTTTGCTAAGACCTGAAAACAAGATAAATGAAAGAGGATTGTTTTAGAAACACCCGATCACCTTCTTGGAAGGTAACATCCCTGTGGGTTTTATCCGCATAATGCTTAGCTCGCGCTTGCGCTTGCTTCACATTAGCTTTCGCTATCTTGATCATGGTTTCCATATCCTCAAGAAACTCTCTAACACGCTGTACGTTCTCTTTCCTAAGCCCTACGGCCATGGGGGCTCCAGGTTGAAATCCATACATTAACATGAATGGGCTGTACCCTATAGTGGAGTGTTTAGTACTGTTATAAGCAAACTCTAAAAGCGGAAGATACTCTTCCCAACTGGTTTGCTTCTTAAATAATGTCTAAACTTCTTAACCGCATAAATCATAGCCAGTGCCTACCGCTCTGTGGTAGAATAATTCACTTCTGAGTCACTGAGTTGTCGACTGACAAATCGGACTGGGAAATCCGTTTTGCACTCTCCTGGCTGGGTTAAGATGGCTCCAATCGCATACTTTGATGCATCAATATGCACATGAAATATTGGGCGGTCTTAATATTGGCACTGAGACCAATGCATCTTTAAGCTTCTGGAAAGCCTGTAGGGCTTTCGTCAGCTTGTAGATTGGTCTTGCTAACTTCGCAAAATCTGATTGACCCTTTCCGTCTGACCATCCGTTTGGGGATGATTAGTGGAGCTCATAGACAACTTAGTTTCTAACTTGTTAAACAATGCCCTCCAAAAGTTACCTGTAAACTTTGGATCTCGATCACTGACTATATTGGAGGGAAGCCCATATAGCTTATAAATTTTTTCTACAAAAACCTGGCAGCTTCTGGAGCTGTAACAGTTTTCTTGGTCGGGACCAAGGTTGCAATCCGCGTTCCGGATCGCGATCCGGGATTTCCCATTAGGGTTTCCCGGAACGCAATTTTTTTTTTTTTTTTGTATAGTTGCCAATATGGGTATCATGTGAAAGGATATCAAAAAAGCAATTGTTATGCAGATCTGTTGCTTGGTTTCAGATGGCTGCGGGCTACATTGATTAGAAATCTGGACATCAGTAGATGGTTTAAGAAAACTGGCTGCATTTTCATATGGTTTCAGAAATTTGGACTATGTAGTCTGCCGACTGTTTCGGGTGCGAAACACCAAAAAGTGTGTTTTCACTCAGGGAGTTGGAAGGCCAAATCATGAAGAGGCCTTACCGTCGGGGATGGACCCCGCCGTTGGGGGGCATTGCCCCCCAAACCCCCCATCGGGGGGCTACCGCCCCCCAGACCCCCTGTTTCTCGAGGGGCTGCTGCCCCCCGAACCCCCTGTTTCAGCTATTCCAAAAGAAGTATACAATTCGTGCCAATCTAAGGAAGGCTCCCTCTAACTCTTTCTATCATTTTCTAACAAAAACGGAATCAGTAGATCTGCAAACCATTGGCATCAAAACACCATTCAAAACTGATTTAGTTAGTATCAAACTCAAAAAAAAAAAAAAATTGGCCATTACTCTTTCCACAAAAAAAAAAAATAAAAAAAATTGCGATCTGGGTCGCGGATTGCTGACGTTCCGGATCGCACGATCCGGAACGTTTTTGCAGCGGATCGCGATCCGCTGCAACACAGGTCGGGACAAACCATACCATCTTGGTGTTAGAATAAGTAAGCCCGAGTTTCTCTTACAGTTCATGACTTTCCGTGTTTAGCAGTGATTTTGAGCTGTTTACTGTTTTTGTAATAGTGTGCATGAGTGCCAGCTTAACGGCACACGTAGTGTAAGTTGGGACATGCGTCTCGTGATGGGGACTGAACTGCCATGCAGCGGTACCCCACAAGAAATAGACCGTGTAAATGTACCTTTCAGTCTCCTTTGTAAATACAGTTCAGAAGTGTTCTCTTGGGTTGATGTGTGATCTCTCTTTACTGCTTATCTGATTGAAGTTAGTTTGCTTGCAAATTAGCTAACTATACTGCCAGTAAGATTCGTGACATGGTATCAGAGCCTGGGAGTGGAGCAGTTCGGGGTTAGCTAGAAGCCGAATTTTGGAAAATTCGAAGAACCGTTTATGGTTAGTCAAGCAAGCAATCGTTTGTAGGTGCAGTAGAATTCAAGCTTTAGCATAAAGCTTTTGGCTTAATCTGAGAGAAAAATCGGAAATTGTCAATTTTCGAGCCTGCTGTGGCGTTTGTGCTCAGTGTGCACTCATTTGGATGCCGTTTTCAGAGCGGTTTGAAGCAAATGGCAGCAAGTAGTAGGGCGACCTCAGAGCGTGCTATTTGGTCAGCCAAAAATCTGGAAAACAGCTTTCTAAGGTTTTTTAAAGCCCAAGAAACCCCAGTCTAGGGTTTGTATGCTCAAAACCGTGGATCTTTTTCCACAGAGAGACTTGTTTAGTGCTGTGAATGCATGGAGAGGGGCGCCCTAGCACAATATAGGATCTGGTAAAGGGCCGTGAGGAGCCGCGGACAGCAAAGGGAGCTGTATCAGTTCTTTGAAGAGCGCTGCCATAGCCAAGGAGCTTGAAAGCTCCAAAAGAGGAGGGAGCTCGCGGATAGCTCGCGCGTGTGGAGGCGGGCCTATCACGTTGTGTATGGAAGGGTCTAGCGGCCAGGGGAGTGTGGATCAGTGCCCAAATCGCTTGCAGACCATTGGATCATAGGTTTAGAAGATGGACGGCTGAGATTGACTTCTCAAAGAGTAGCGTGGGCCGTTGGATCTTTTCTAATGGTGAAGATTGGCTTGAAGGGTGCCCTGAAAAAGCCTTAAGAAATTGAAGGGCTTACTACACTTCAACTTATCTAAAAATTTTCAATGTGAAATTGGAGTTGGGTCCCCAAATTCATGAAGTCTGAAGTTGTTTCATTGTGAAGAAATAGTGCATTTTCTATAAGGGCACACTTTCTTGCACAGATACTGCTGCAAACCTGAGCGCCCCACCATTGAAGCTCTTACCTCTGAAAAACCAGATCCACAACCGTTTTCTGATGGCGCTGAGGGAGAAAAAGGCGTTGGAGAAATAATCACAATCATTGGACAGCAAGGTAGCGCATAAGGAAGGAAATGCGCTGACCCACAAGAGGATCCACGATGCTCTGATACCACTATTAGGAACAATGGACAAAGACCACCATAATGGAAGAGTGACTCTGGATCTCCACCCACTATCCTGTACCTGGCTCTACATCCACAGGCCACCATATAGGACCAGCGTTAGACCTCCAGGAGACCATGCACAGATCTCACATACCACTGTGCATGTGGATGCCCCTCACATGCATACTGTACTTGTGGGCACATAGGTCCTACCTAACTTTAGGGACCCACCCTTAGTAACTAAGGTGCCCTTCACTTAGTGGCACTCCCTATGGACATAGACTAAGCCCTCTAGATCCTAGTACCTAAGGGTTATTATCCTGAACTACGGGGCTGAGTGTAATAGATCCTAACACCATAGTAGGGCAAATAGTAACTGATCCACCCAACCTTGCCTACTCCCTGATATAGAGTAAGCCCCTCCTAGCCCAGTGTGAGGACTAGTAGCATGCAACTGCCAAGTGTCGGCCACGTGTCACTGTCGTGGCCGACTGCACGTTGGAACCCAACTGGAGGCCCTATCTTGCTGACAGGGTCCCTAGGCTGTGTTAGGCCCGCCATGGCTATGGACTGTGCTGGGGCACACTACTCACACTGTCTTGCCCTGTTGGTCATGTACGCTGGACACGACCCTAACTGTGGTATCTGACCTATCTGTGTTCTCTAGGGTTCGGCAGTGTCACGAGCTCGTAACACTCCCTCCCCCTTAAGAACCGTCTTGGTCCTCGAAGACAAAGTCTGAAAAAATCTTGCGAAGGACGCTGCCTCTTTCCCAAGTGGCATTCTCAACAGGCTGATCATTCCACTTAACCAGTTATTCTCGGTATAGAGTATGACGAGTCTGCGTCTCTCTACTATCAAGAATCTCCTCTGGTTCATGTGGAGGTTGCTAAGGATCCAATGGGAGAACTAGAACACTGTCGGTTCGGGCCGTCCGAACGTCCCCTACCAGATTGTCTGATCTGGTTAAGGCTTTTCGTAACTGACTTACATGAAAGACTGGAAAAACCTTACTGCTGTGTGGGAGTTCTAGTTCATAGGTGACCTCGCCTAGTCTCCTACTGATGGTAAAGGGACCACAATACCTTGGAGACAACTTAGCACACATTCCTGATTTGAGGGTTTTAGAGTCGACTAGGACTCTCAAGTAGACTTTCTCACCAGCAGAGAACTACACATCCCGTCTGTGTGGATCTGCATAATGCTTGGCTCGATCCTGGGACTGCCTAATGCTACGCTTAGCATGTTCTATCATCTGGTTTAGGTCCTCTAAAAAGTTTCTGGTTGCTTCAACTTTTTCTTGTTTAAACCCTACAGCTGTGGGTGAGCGTGGCTGAAAACCGTACATCAGCATAAATGGGCTGTATCCCGTAGCTGAATGTTTGGTACTGTTGTAAGCAAACTCTAATATCGAGAGATACTCCTCCCAATTAGTCTGCTTCTTGTTGACGTATGCACGAAGCATATCCTCCAGCACCTGATTACCCTCTCTGTTTGACCGTCCGTCTGTGGATGGTCGGTGGTACTCATATTAAGTTTAGTATGGAGATGATGGAATATTGCCCTCCAAAAATTTCCAGTAAACTTAATGTCCCGGTTGCTGACTATGCCGGAAGGTAGAACGTACAATTTAGATAGCCCATCTACAAACAACCTCACTAACTCTGGAGCTCTAACGGTTGTTTTGGTCGGAATGAAATGAGCCATTTTGGTCAAACGGTCAACTGTGACCCATATAGCGTCATTACCCTTTTGGGTTTTAGGCAGGCCTACTATAAAATCCATGGAGATACTCTCCCATTTACTAGCTGGTATTTCTAAGGGATGCAACAACCCTCCTGCCTTTAAACGCTCTGCTTTGTTTACTTGACATTTCTGGCAACTGGTTAGATACTGTTGGACGTCCTTTTTCATACTGGGCCAGAAAAATTGCCTACGAAGAAGCTCATAGGTCTTCTGTATGCCTGGGTGTCCCGCACTAGGATTGTCATGACATTCATATAGGACCTGCTGCCTATAATCCTCTGAATTGGGGACACATACTCTATCTCTATAGAGCAAGTACTCATCCTGAATGGAATACTGTTTCCATTTGAATCCTTGAGTCAATTGACCCTCAACCACTGGGCTTTGCTTGGGTAATACAAGCTCAGAATCCTCAACGTCATCTGACGACGTATACACGGACTCATCATCATCCTCAACGGAAGCTGCCGTATTCTTGGATGAACTGGCACCAGCCCCGGGAACTGGTTCTGGAGTATGTAACTGTCTGCTCTGGACTGAGTTCCAGATAGTAGAGAAGAATGCATCATGCTGGCATTTCCCTCTCAAGGACTCGAGTAACTCATTACGAATCTGAGTAAAACTTAGCTCGTTTATCATAGGCATTCTGCTAAGGGCATCTGCTACTGTATTGAATTTTCCTCGTCTATATCTGATAGACATGTCAAACTCTTGCATCAACTCTGCCCAACGAGCTTTCCGACCTCTAAGCTCAGGTTGATTGCAAAGGTATCTGAGACTCTCATGGTCTGTCAGGACCTCAAAGTTGGCACCATACAAATAATGCCTCCAAGTCTTAAGGGCATGGACTATGGAAAAGAGTTCCTTTTCATAGGCACTGTACCTAGTCTGAGCTGGCTCGAGTTTTTTACTCTCGAACGCAACTGGTCGTCCACTCTGAGTTAGCACAGCACCTACTGCAAAGTCGCTAGCATCTGTTTCGACCACAAATGGCTGATTGGGGTCGATGACTTTTAACACTGGTGCTGTAGCTAAGGCTGTTTTGAGAGCATCAAAGCTCTCCTGCTGTGCGGACTCCCAAATGAACTCCTTTCCCTTCCCCTTAAGAAGATTTGTCATGGGAACTGCTATCTGAGCATATTCCTGGACAAATCGTCTGTAATATCCTGCCAAACCAAGAAAGATTTGAAGTTCCAAAATATTCTGAGGTCTCAGCCAATTGAGTATGGCTTTAACCTTATTTGGGTCCATCTTAATCCCATCTGAAGAGATAATGTGACCCAAATATGCTACTTCTTCAACGAAGAATTCACACTTGGATTGTCTAGCATAAAGCTTATGCTTTCTGAGCAGTCGAAACACCTTTCTGAGGTGTTTTAGATGCTCCTTCCTCGTTTTGCTGTAGACGAGGATGTCATCTAAAAATACGACTACAAACTTACCCAAGTATGGTTTGAGGACATTGTTCATCAAGGTCATAAAGGTAGTTGGAGCATTTGTGAGCCCAAATGGCATCACCTTAAACTCATAATGACCGTGACGAGTCCTAAAAGCTGTTTTCGAGACATCTTCCGACTTAATGCGGACTTGATGATATCCCGATCTGAGGTCTATTTTACTGAAAAACCTAGCCCCGTCGAGTTGGTCAAACAACTCGTCTGTCCGAGGCATAGGGTATTTATTCTTAATTGTGACTTTATTGAGGGCTCTGTAATCTACGCAAAGACGCATAGACCTCTGTTTCTTTTTCACCAATAGGACTGGTGAGGCCCATGGTGAACTACTGGTCTGAATTTGGCCTTTCCCAAGATAATCTGGTAACTACCTAGTTATTTCTTCATCCTTTGTTCGGCTGACCTGATACGGGGGTTTAGAAATAGGTGCTGTACCTGGTACTAGGTTTATTACATGATCTACCTCTCTGCTAGGTGGTAAACCTTGTGGCAAATCTTCAGGAAAAACATCTTTAAATTTAGACAATAAAGTTTCTAATTTATCGATTTTCTGCTGAATAGAACTGGAAATAGAAACTTTAGGAATAAACTGAAAGTCACATAAGAATACCTGATGGTCTTCGTCTACGATTAGCTGACAGAGCTTTGAACTGCAGACCATAGGACTGTTGGGAACATCATGCTCCCCATGCAATTGGATCTCTCGGCCTTTATGCTGAAAGCTGAGGGTGTTCTCCTGATAGTTTCTGTGGAGGGAAGGTCCTAAACTGTAGAGCTCGAGAACAATGTCTGTACGATCCAGGTGCATTATTTGAAAGTTTATTTCATCTTGGTACTCCTGAATACCAAGATTCAGATTACTTACCATAGTTTCCCATATTTTTTTATCTTCACCCTTAGCTAATGAAACTATGTACCTATGCTGACTAGGTACTTCTGGTAGTTTAAGCTTTTTAACCAGGGTGTAGTTGATGAAATTATGGGTTGCCCCATCATCAACCATAACTCTTACTGACAGGTTACCAACTTTCCCATGCATACGTACTAGGTCATGCGGCCCAAAGCTGAAGGGTCTCGCTAGCATTGCAGAGGTCAGCTGGCAACAGTGTTCATGATCTTCATGATACACTTTGATCTCGGAAGCTGCCGAGTCACTGGGGAAACATATAGTCTGAACAAGATGAACTTGTTTTTTATCTTTCTTATCTTTTTTAGTGAAAGGTCCCTTGGGACACTGTCTGACTGTGTGTCCCTTGCCCATACACACAAAGCACAAACGTTCTTGTTTGGCTTTCTCAAAATCATCTGGTTTTAAGGGCTGTATGAGTGAAGGGCGTTTCTGAGGAGCTTCACTTTTAAATTTATCTTGATTCTTTCTTTTTAAAAATTTCTTTTTAAATTGAAAGTCTTTCTGAGGAGGCTGCTCAGAAAGTGGCTACTGTCTCGCCCTCTTCCTACCCACCGAATCATCATAGATTTGAGCATATCTGTTTAAGAGCATGAATGTTCTTCCATTTGCTGAGGAAGGTTTGTAGAATATCTGCATTTCTATCCTTCTCTTCCCCATTAAAAGTAGGAGGCTTTAAATCTTTAAAAACACTGGGGTGAGACCGTAAAGTCTCTCCCGAAACTGATGGAAGTGGAGAAGGGGACAACTGAGAAGTGGAGGGAAGGCTTCCTTTCGCGGAACTCAAAATCAAGCTCTTGAGTTCAGCGAACGAATCATCCACACTGGACTTGAAATTGGCTAATGCCAACTTCAGTTCATCCACTTTTGTTACCAACTGGAGAAACTGCTCCTTGGTAACCAGTTCGTCAAGTTCTTCGGCGAACTGTTCCTGTTCTTCCATTTCCATGGGTTCCTTCCCTTTACTGTAAGCTAAGGCTTCTGTTTCAAGTTTGTCGAAGCCCCTCTCCGGGGGTTGATCAGGTCCTTGAGGAGTGGTCATTTTCGGAACTGAAAGAAAGGTACCTTAACTTCTGAAGGAAAAAAAAAGTCTAAAAGATTAATTTATAACTGTACAAGGGAAAGGAAAGATGACTTAGCTGTTTCTGAGGACTGTACTTCCACAGAGAGAATCAAGGAAAGCCCTTTCAGCTCTTCCTCAACTGCTTTCAGATCTGCTGCCCGGAACTTCTGATTGTCTTGACCCCTTCCCTCGCTGTCTGAGGTGTATACTTTTTGCTCCAAAATTTCCGTTTTAGAACCCGAAAACAGCTGCAAACTTGTGGTTTCTGCCAAAGACCTTCCTCGCTGCCAGGGTAGCGGTCAATCTGTCTTCAAAATCAGATTTGAAGAGTTGAAAACGGTGGAAATAATCTGATTTGGGTCTTTGAGGACCCTCGCTGTCTGTCTTCCAGAACTGTGGCTCCAAAAAATCGGGATTTGGGGCCTAACTTCCCTGGAAAATTCTGATTTGGAGTGTGCTCCTCCCTCGCTGCCAGGCAAGTAGCTTCCCTGCTCAAAATCCTTACGATTTGAGGCTCACCTCTCTTGCAAAAGGTCAGATTCTTCAAGAACCCACAACGCTAGATCTGTATATTTCTCCCTCTCCAGATTCCGCTCAGATCTTAGTAATTTCCTCCTGTGAATCAGAACTAGATCATCTATACTACAACGATGGATCTATGCTACAGTAGAGTTCTGATTTTTTCCTCAGATGGCTTGGAATTACACTAAAATTTCCAGGTTAGATAGTTGTCTCTACAGCGGTTTCTCTCCTCTAAGCCTTTCTGAAAATCTCCAAGATCTTTCCTATCTTCTGATAGCTTTCTCTACTGCTGCTCCCGAACTCCCTTGGATGGAGATGGCTCTGATACCAGTGTAATAGATCCTAACACCACAGTAGGGCAAACACTAACTGATCCACCCAACCTTGCCTACTCCTTGACATAGAGTAAGCCCCTCCTAGCCCAGTGTGAGGACTGGTAGCATGCAACTGCCAAGTGTCGGCCACGTGTCACTGTCGTGGCCGACTGCACGTCGGAACCCAACTGGAGGCCCTATCCTGCTGACAAGGTCCCTAGGCTGTGTTAGGCCCGCCATGGCTATGGACCGTGCTGGGGCACACTACTCACACTGTCTTGCCCTGTTGGTCATGTACGCTGGACACGACCCTGACTGTGGTATTTGACCTATCTGTGTTCTCTAGGGTTAGGCAGTGTCACAAGCTCATAACACTGAGTGTCACCCCGCTGGGACTCCTTAGCGACTAACGAGTCACATGTACCCTTGTGTTTGCCAATGGCCATAACAGTAGGTGTGTAAGGTTCTTGGGGGGAAGGATAGATCAGATTGGGAATAGATGAATCAAACAAAGGGAAAGAAGAAGAAGAAGAAGAAGGGCCAGTTGTAGAAGGGAGGTGTTACAACTCCCATGAATCTCCCATGATTGTTACAACTCCCATACCAGTGATGACGCACAGTAACCGCCCATCCATAGGCCGTAGGGTCACAACCGACCCACCCCCATGCACTGGAGCTATCAACATAGTCATGCTTAGTCGAGCCTCGTGTGATAACTGACATCCCATACCTTTGAGTCCAACAAAGATAGGGGAATGAGGCTGAAAGCCGTACAAGAGCATCAAAGGACTAAAACCAATGTCAGAATGCTTCATACTATTGTATGCGAACTCAACCATTGAAAGGTACTTTTCCCAATTTGATTGTCGCCTGGAAACATATGCACGAAGCATATCTTCCATCGACTGGTTGACACGGTCGATCTGACCATCGGTTTCTAGGTGATCCGTAGACGATAGACTTAAAGTAATTTCCAGTCTTTCAAAGACTGCTTGCCAGAACTTTGCCAGTGAACTTGGAATCACAATCACCAACAATATCGTTCGGCAAACCGTACAACCTGAACAACTTTTCAACGAAGAGTTGAGCAAGTTTTGAAGCTTTGACAACGATTTTTGTTGGAATAAATTGTGCCATCTTGGTAAGCCTGTCAACTACTACCCAAATGGCATCGTCATCCTTCCCAGACTTAGGAAGTCCGACCACAAAATCCATGGAAATACTTTCCCACTTCTTGATGGGAATTTCCAACGGATGTAACAGACCAGTTGCTTTGAGTCTTTCCGCTTTATTTACTTGGCACTGTTCACACCTTTGAATTTATGCTTCGACATGACCTTTCATTTTTGGCCAATAAAATTCTCTCTTAACAAGGTCAAGTGTCCTCTGTATACCAGGGTGTCCCACATTGGGGCTATCGTGGCACTCATGTAGGATTTGGGCCCTAATGTCCGCGATATCTGGTACACAAACTTTTCCTCTACGGAAAAGTAAACCATTCCGAATGGAATAATCATCAAGTATCTTCTCTTCGTGAGATTTCTTGGAATCCTGCTTTCCAAGATTATTTCTTAAGGTAGAGCTTCTTGCCAAGACATCTTGCCAAATACGACCGAAATACTTATCGGTCCGACAAAGATCTCGCAGAGAAAGATACAACTCGGATTGGAACTCAACAAAGCATAACTGGTTAACCAATCCAATCTGGCTCAAAGCATCAGTGACACAATTCGACTACCTCAACGGTACTTAATGTTAAATTCGAACTCCTGAATGAGTTCCGACCAACGGGCTTTATGACCCCTAAGGTTCGATGCATCACAAATATACTTAAGAAACTCGTGATCCATCATAACCTTAAATTTAGATTTGTACAAATAATGTCTCCAGATCATTAACGCATGGATGACAGCAAAAAGTTCCTTCTCATAAGTAGAATATCTACTTTTTGAGTTGGGTCCAACTTCTTGCTTTCGAAAGCCACAGGTCTACCATCCTAGTAAAGGACTGCACCCACCACATAGTCACTAGCATCTATTTTCACCAAGAAAGGTTTGCTAGGGTCCACTATGTGTAAGATAGGGGCTGTAGACACTGAAATCTTCAAAGCCTCAAAGCTTTGTCTAAGTTCATCGGTCCAAGTAACACGTGGACTGATTTTCGAACGCCTTCCGGCTTTCTTCTTATTACCCTTTTTAGTTTTTCTTTTGGCTTACTTCACTTCCTTAAGAAGATTCGTTAGAGGCAATGCAATAAAGGCATAGTCTTTAATGAATTTATGGAAAAACCCTGTGAAGCCCAAAAAAGATTTAAGTTCCCTAATGGTTTTCAGTATAGGCCAATCACGAACTTTGCGATACAGGAGAGCCGTTGGGAAGAAGATCTATATGATGGTCTACTCCCCGAGAGGGGGGAAGACTCTTAGGCAACTGCTCAGGGAATATATCACTATAATCCTCCCGAAGTCTTTTAAAGATTTTGCCCTCAGGCGTTGATTCTAAATTAACATTAGAAAAAGACAATGCTTTAGGAAAAGACGATACATTAACATTGAAATTATGAGTAACAAAAGCATCCATGTACGATTCATCTTTCAAATAACATAAATACGAATGATACTTAGAATCCAAAATACATTGATTAGCCTCATGAGCAGTTACAATCATCGCCTTTAAGACAAACCAAAGAGCCATTATGCAAGAAAGATATACTATGAGAAACATAATCTTTCTTTAACGACTCATTCCTAGCATAAAACCATTCTTTGCCTAGGATTAAATCTACCTTATCAAGATTCATAACATGAAAAGACAAGCTATCTACATAGTTCTGAATATGCAACGGCACGTGGGGGAGACCTGCTGCTCCCCACCAGCTACCATTTTAAGCACATACTTGTGGTCACTTGGTGCGGTTGCCAATTGCAGCTTCTGCACCAACTTAGCATTAATAAAATTGTGAGTAAAACCGTCGTCAAATAAAATACTCACAGGCTGGTTGCCTACGAATCCACTCATACGAATGAGGTCATGAGGTCCAAACACTGCAGTATTAAAACAACAATTGCTACAAACTGTTTCATCAAAAAAGGATACATCTATACAAGAAATGGAAGAAGAATCTCCCTTCTTTCATTTCTTCGGGCAGTCCTTCGAAAGGTGCCCCTTCTCCATGCAGGAGAAACACAACCCGCTGCTTTTGGCCTTGTCAAAGTCAGCTCTCTCCAGCCGCGGGTGCTTCTTTTTCTTTCCCGAAGGGAAAGCTTTGTCAACAACTCTCTCTTAGCCCTTTTTAAAGGAAGGCCCCGTAGAGGGTTTGTCCTTGGATTCAGGCTTTTGTTGCTCTTTGCGGGTCATTGTGTGCGTATCGTCAAAAATTCGAGCGAAACGCACAGCATCCTCAAGGGATTGTGGCTGATTACGGCGGACCTCCAATTGATATTCTTTGGGCAAGCCCAAAATGAAATGCAGCTTAAGCAGTGTCCGTCAATGTGGTTAACAAACTGTGAAACAACTTTTTGGAAGTCTTGTAGATAGACGTCCAAGGGTTTCGTCCCCATTTGCAACGTGGCAAATCGACGATAATACTCAAAATCATCGAGGACTAGCATAAAGGCGGCCTTAAAGGCTACTTGGAAATCATCCCAAGTAGATGGGACAGTAGCATGCTCCTTAAGATCCTGCCACCATGAGTACGCTTTACTGCATAAAAACATAATGGCAGTAGCAATCCAGGAGCTGTCTGGAAGATCGTGCATGGAAATATGAGATGTCCATCGATCTAACCAAGCCAAGACCACGTCCTAGTGTCTTTCCTTTTTCTCCCCAGTGAAAAACTCCGGCGTAAACATCGGGTTGAGGAGAGCCTGCCGAGATTGGGACATAGCCCGCAACCCGTTCATGCTTGGAGCGCATGTTGATAATTTGTTGTTCTTGCTACAAATTTATCGCACACGTCATTTGCTCCATATCAGTCCTCGGGGGACTTGGAGCTTGGGAAACATCCACAGGGGTGTCCATGGTAACGGCAAAGTGTAGGAAAAAACTAGAGGAAAAACGAGGAGCAACGGTGTCCAAACTGTTAAAAACTGGCAATTATAGCACAAAGGCCCAAGAAAATACACAAACCTAGGGAGCACTCAAAAACAACTTGTGAAAATGGGGTGGAGGAATGTGAATGTACACTGCGAGGATTGAAGAGGGCTGTGGGGAGTGTACCAAAGGTCAAATCAAAAGTGATAATTCAGTGGGAGGTGAGGCCTGGTGAACGTACACCAGCCTGCCCCCCCATGTTTCACAAATCTGACAAAAACAGCAGGGACCATACGGTCTGTTAGATACCGTACGGTTTGCCAAAAAACTCAAAAAAAGGAGCCCAGTGGGCCCAGGCCAGACCACAACGGGTCTCGCGACCTCAGACTCGCGGTTTTCAATTTTTTTTTTTGAAACTAAAACGCAAAGGGAGGTTAATGGGGGGAAGCCAACACTTAAAAAGAAAAAAACAAATCCTAACATGAGGTTTAAAAGGATTTCTTACCATAACAAAGCCAAAACAGCCATTTCTTTTTTTATTTTTTAAAAGAAATCAAAAAGTAAACTTCAGTTATCAAAAAGCTTTAAGAACAAAAGTACATGTAATATCTAGTATCTAAGGTGCGTCAGAACAACATTTTGGAAGTAGAGTGTTCTGGAACATAAAGAAAAAGCCTGATTTTTTGATAGCCAGTGGAACCCTGCTAGGAGGCACACAAACTAAGAGCAATAGTAGGTTTTAAAATCTAGAGATTTCAATTGTGCGCAGCGCATTTATGTCAGGTTAGTGACTCCTTGTCTTGCCTTCTTAGCGATATCAAAGCAAACGCTTGCATGTTAAAAATCTACAGTGTTGAGTAAGGAGTGCTACCAGTAGAGGAAATCAAACCTCATGAGGATTAAATATTTTCACTTTGGATTACGGTTGCTTCAATAACTGCTCATTCTCTATGTGTTAGAGAACACAGTACCTTGCATGATGTGCAACAAGGTATGACTCGGTACAAGAATACCCAACAAGATTTAAATTTTATCAAAACATCTTCCAAGTGCATGGATACCAGCCCCATAACCATAGTGTAGATGTACAAGGGTCATTCAATGGTATTCAATGCTTCACACAATCAAAAAATGCAGCAAAGCAAACTACTTGGTTTCAATGCAACTACGTGTATAATTTAGTATTCCTAATACCTATACAATTTTTTTCTTTAACTTTCTAAGCTTTTTTTTTTCTTCTTCCCCTAGGACACCTAAAATAATATAAAAGAAAAACCTAGAAAGAAAAAACATTTCGTTTCAGAAAAACCTAAATTTTGAAATGTAGCATTCCAGAACGTGATGCATCTATGTCCAGTATTCATCCTCATCTTGCTGAAAAATGATGTAATACCTGCCGTTGGTACTATCACAATAGCTGGTGCCATAGATGGAGCTAGGTGTCGTTGTATATGAGAGCTCTGAGTTTGTGCTCTCGTGGTATGTTGAGATGCTTTAACTATTGTATGATGCTGTAAATTTGATATGCACTATCCTTTTGTTCCCTTAGTTTCTCCTCAAATATGGTGGTTGAGATGATGGATGTCATGAGCTGCCCAAGGCTTAGTCTCCTCTTTGTGTTTTACAACTCCATCAGAGTCACTACTCAAGACTACATCATGTCTGTCTCCGGCGTAAAGGAGACAACGGGCTTGTGAGTACCATGAGAAGGAGTGTCCCTCTGAATGTAAGCGTTGGGATGATGACAAAGCTGCTACCACATAGTGTGTGTTGCCAACCTGGAAATCTGCCACTCGTTGTAAGAATGTGACAATGTGAAACAAGGCCTCAATTTGAATGGGGGGACAGCAAAACTCTGCCAATATAATCTGATGTGGTGCAGAGGGCTTAGTCCGTATCATACCGGAGAGCATCATGATATGCGTGCCCAATCAGTGATTGTCAGGCCAGTGCTCCATGCTTCTGCTACGTACATGGATGAAGGGACGACCATAGTATCAAAGAGTCTGCACTTACTGGTTGCATCCCTGATTGGGACCAAAGAATACAACCCCCAAATATGTGTAGGAGTCAACCACCTCAAGTGGGTGACCATCCCATAGAAGCTCCTGACGTATCATGAAGGATCTGGAAGGATTAAACACCATGACCTTGGTCTTGGCCACATATAACGACAAATCCCACTATGTACAAAGAGAAAGAAGAGCATTCAGATGCTGTTGCAGGTCCTCCCTCGTCCTTGAGAGTAAAACTACATCATCAGCATATAATATGATAGCAATAATAAGGTCACCCAATGTACAACCCTCCCCTCCATCACTCTGTATAACCTGCTCCAGCTCACCTATGTATAGTCCAAAGAGTGTAGGTGAACATGAACAACCCTGTTTGACCCCAATACTACCATCCACCTCTGGCAATATAACCCATTGATACTCGGAACCGGCCAATAACTTACTTGTACAATGCTTCAACTGCCCGTATTATCCTCCTGAAAGCCATGATCTCGAAGCCTCTATATCAATAGATGTCTAGGCACAAAATCAAAGGCTTTGCAGAAATCCACAAAGCAGCAATATACGCGTTCTCTTTTGGCCCTAGCCTCCTCAATGATGGATCTCAAAGTAAAAATATGATTTGATGTCATATATCTTGGTCTGAAACCGGCAGCTTCAATGTCATGGAGTGCTCTGGAGATTGGTATCCATCTATGCATTGATCTCTGACTATAGAATAGAACCATACATCATGATGGTACGATAGTTGTCGACTTTCATAGGATCACCGCCTTTGTGGATAGGGTGGATAAGCTTTGTGGACCACGGGGAGGGGAATCCAGATGTGACAACTCAGTTGAATAGGATGGAGAGAAAAGGTGAGAGGATGTCAGGAGCATACTTCAGAAGTTCAGCCTCTAATTCATCAATATCTTTGGCTTTATGTGAGTGTAATCGTGTGATGGCCTCTTCTACAAGGTCGGGAGTGAATATATCAAATGTGTTTATGGATGGGTGTGTGGGAAGTGGGGGTGTATCAAATACTGGGTATAATGATTTGGCATAGGCTACCCATGTGTTGAGGTCTGTGATCCGGAGTAGAGGTGCTCGTGGGAGAAAATTCTTCCAAAAGGATCCAGATGAGGAGCTAAAAAGAAGGTCCATCATCTTCTTACCTTGGCTTATCTCATACGCAATTTTCTTCTTTCGAGCATTTCTAGAATTTTACCAAATGGGGAAGGTGGCATTGTGCATAGATCAAATTTTGATGGTGGTGGTTGCATTCTTGGTCATACCATGGGTTATGCGGTCAATGACGTTGTTGATGCTTGGGCCGTGAAGGTGGAAAAGCGAGGGATGCGGTAGTATGGATGGTCTGGACAAAGAAGTCTCTAAGACCGGCAATAAAACGTGAAATAAGCTCTGTAGGATGAAGATCAGTAAAAAGGTAGGAAAGCTCAGTAAACTGATCAATATAAGCAGTCAAATCACTAGTATGGCGAAGGCTACAAAACAGATCATGTTGGTGAACCAACCACTGTGGATCAATCATAGCCATACGAAGATCATGACGAAAAGTAGGCCATATATGTAACCCCTCACGAGTAGGCTCAGAGCGATAGACATGCCACCAATTTGAGCTCGACCATCTAAATTTAATGCAGCCAACTGCACTTTCTGGGTGTCAGTCTTGAGATACATAAGAAAATAGGTCTCTAATTTAGAGAACCAATTTTCCAAGATATTCCCGTTAGACAAACCGGAATAAGTAGTAAGCTAGATGCGATCACGAAAATCACGAGCAAAATGGGGCTCAGGATTACCTGAAAAAGTAGGAGAAGGAAATCTTGGTGGTGCGGAGGGAAATCCAGGTGGTGGTACAGAAGACCCGAAAGGAGTCCCATAAGGACTAGCACTATATGAAGGGAGACCAAACGTACTACCAAAAGCACCTCCTGAAGATGGAGATAGAGCAGGAGCAGGCGTACTCAAAATAGGAAATAAAGGTGCTTTACCAGGACGATGAAGAATGTCTAGGGGGGTGGTATCCCCTCGTGGTAGGATAGTCTCAAGGCTAGAAAGAACACGATCAATACGACTCTCAAGATGATCTATGCGGACATCAATATGTGTAAAACGATTATCTAAAGAGCCCTGCGGTGGGCCTTTTTGATGAAGAAGTCGCCATAGGGACTAATGAAGAGACAAAACCTGAGGGAGAGGACGTTTGTCGTCACCCCAACTCAGTCTAACTTCCAAAATCACCAAAAATGGCTCAGAAACAACCAATCAAGATGGATAATAATCAGAAAATAAGGGGCTGAGAAAGTAGAATAATGGACAACAAATTTGCAAGGCCAATAAGTAGAAGGGTTCTAACAAAATGGAAAAAGGAAGGACAAGGGTGTGAGGCAGCAAAATGACAAATATGAGAGGGAAATGGCTGGGAAAAGAGCAGTATGTGAGCAAAAGAGAGCAAGGAGGTGCAAAAAGGTAGTGCAAATGGGTGCAAGCAATACCTGGGCGGGTGCTGATCTGTCGTCCAATCAGTAGTGCCAACAAAGAGAGGTAAAAGCTGAAGATATGACAGAATAGATGCGCCAACCAGCCACCAATCCGAATCCTCAACTCGCGCCAAATAAGCTGAAAAAAGTGCTGAAAGAGGGTGCTAGACAGCCGACAAATAATCAGCGAAATGAGTAGTAAGTCGATGGAGAAATCCGTTGAGAATGGTGAGATAATAGGGTGCTGGGCAGCAACTACCAAGATCCACAATATGCTGAAAAATAGGCTGGAAAGGGTGCTGAAGTAAGGTGCCGATCAGCCTCCAATCAATAGCCGAAACGGATAGCAAGTCGGTGAAGAGAACCACTGAAAATGAGACGGTCATAGGGCGCTGGGCAGCAGCTACCGAATCTGAAAAATGATGAGTAAAATAGCTGAAAATAATGGTGATGTAGGGTGCTGGACAGCCTCCAATCAAGTCAGCAAATCGGTGATGAAAAGTGTCGAAAATGATGAGGTAGTAGGGTGCTGGACATCAGCTACCAAATCTGCAAAAACAATGAAAAGCTGCCGAAAAAATCGACTTAAGTGATGGGTTACAGGGTGCTGGACAGCCTCCACCAAAGCTACAAAAAATGATGAAGAAATCGTCGAAAGTAATGGGTAGTAAGGCGCTGGACAGCCACCACCAAATCTACAAAAAAAAACGATGGAGAAAATCGGTGAAAATGATGGGTAGCATGGCGCTGGACAGCCACCACCAATCTGCAAAAAAAGAACGGAGAAAATCGATGAAAGTGATGGGTAGTAGGGCACTGGACAGCCACCACTAAATCTGCAGGAAAGTGCTATGATACCAAGTTATAAGCTAAGATTCACTAGCTATGCTAGAAAGCAGGACTTAAGCTAGAAAGCAGGACTTAAGCTAGAAAGCAGGAAGAGATAATGCTTAAGGAGGCTTAAGAGGAGCAATCATCATAAACTGAATAAAGGAATACAATGCTGCCCTACTTATACTCTCGCCCTGAATCAAGATCAAGCTTTGTTGTGTGGTAATTTACTGTGCAATAGGCGGCCAAGTGCTATTTTGGATGGACATGGGAAGGATTTGGAGGGAAAATAGTGCGCCCTCCCAATAGGAGGACCCCCACTCCAAATCAATGTGACCAAGTCCTAAAAATATGACCAAATAGGGCTCAAGGCCAGTATATGAATAAAAAGGGCCCTTAGGCCTACTTATGCAAAAAAACGAATGGACGCGGCGAATGTAATGAGCCAAGTCCATAACTCGTACAAACATGCCCTGATTGACCGGTCAACCCTGACATGCATCACGCATTCACTGGACCATATGTCCCAGTGAGCATATGACAAGTGTCTGTTGACCAGTCAACCCTCTCCTACTAAATAGGTGATCAGTCCAACCACTCCTAATTAATGACCCAGTATCCTATACCAAAGCTCAGCATGCAACTCAGAGGCTCAGTAACATAGATAACCATTTTATTTACATTTCTTTTACAAGTGTCACCACAAGCCGATGACCTAGCCATTTACAAATGTCACCACAGGCCGGTGACTAGGCCACTTCTGTATTTACAAGAAGTACATCTGTAAGTAAAACAGTAAACAACTGGGACAGGGAGTAAAAGCTGTAACATCCCTTCCCCCCTCAGGTAACATCGTCCGTGATGGCAAAGCTAGGGTACTGTGCACGCAAACTGTGCGCGTTCTCCTAGGTAGCATCAGAAAGAGGCCTGCCATGCCAAGCGACCAAGTACTCATGGATCAGACGGTTGCGTAAACGCCAATCCCGCCTATCCAATATCCTCGCTGGCCCACGGGTTACTTCTCCTTGCTCTTGGAATGCAAACAAACCATTAGACAACAAGTTATCACCGTTATGTAAAACCCGTTTCAATCTAGAAACATGAAATACAGGATGCACTTTACAAAGTTTAGGAAAATCTAACTTATAAGAAACATCACTGATTCTTTTAACAATTTTACAGGGTCCACAATAACGCGGAGATAACTTGTAACATTTGCCCGTCTTAAGGGTCTTAGAGTCCTTGGGTACTTGGAGAAACACCATGTCTCCTACCACAAACTCTCTAGGCGTGCGATGTTGATCAGCATAAGACTTAGCTCGATCCATCGCTTGCCTAATATTAACCTTTGCTAACTCAAAGCATTTCATTTATTTGAGTTAGGAAATTAGCCGCACTAGGCACTCTCAGAGGAAGTCCTACCGTAACAGGGCTAGTTGGGCTCGAAAGTACTCATCTTAGTACTTACATTTTTTTTGTCATTGTAAGCAAACTCCAACAGTGGTAAGTACTTCTCCCACTGGGTTTGCTTATCCCCAACAAATGCCCTGAGCATATCCTCTAAGGTCTGTTTGACTCTCTCAGTTTGGCCATCTGTTTCAGGATGCTCCGTACTGCTCATTCTCAATTAGACTTCAAGTTTGGCCATAACTGCAGTCCAAAAGTTTCCAGTGAATCGAGTATCCCTGTCAGACATTATGTATGACGGTAATCCGTGAAGTCTGAACACATGCTCGATAAACAAATTAGCTACTCCAGCCGCATCAATTTTTTTACGTGTTGGAATAAAATGAGCCATCTTATGAGTCTGTCAACTATGACCAAGATAGAATCATGCTGTGATTGCGTACGAGGCAAGTTAGTGATAAAATCCATGGAGATACTCTCCCATCTTCCACCTGGCACAGGTAGTGGGTGTAAAACTCCAGGAGTTTTAATCCTTTCAACTTTAGTGACCTGGGACTTCAAACAGTTCGTCACATAATGGTAAACATCTTTTTTTAATTTAGGCCACCAGAAGTTACGTAAGATCAACTCACAGGTCTTATCCACACCAGGATGACCTGCAATAGGGCTATCATGACATAAATGTACAATCTTCCTACGCAGCTCCTCATACGCTGGAACGAGAAGTTTGCCATTTCTCTTAATCATACCATCTTCTATGGTATATTTAATGTAAGTGTGAGCAAAGAGACCAGAATTCTCATCTTGAGATTCTACTTGTGCAAGATTTGTCTCTCCCACAATTCCTTGACAATGAGGATCCTCTTGATGAGCCTGTCTAATCTCAGCAATCAGGTCATTTTCAATGACCACAAAAGACATCTGATACAATATACGAGATAATGCATCAGCCACACGATTTTCGGCACCTTTCTTGTACCGAATTTGCATGTGAAATTCCTGCATCAACTCAACCCACCTGGCTTGCCACCCTCTTAGGTCCGGCTGGTTGCAGAAATATTTCAGTGTTATGGTCGGTGTACACATAGAATTCCGCACCATACAAATAATGCCTCCATGCCTTCAAAGCGTGGATAATGGGAGTTGGATAATTCTTCTGTGCAGGGTTGAGCTTCTTGCTCTCAAAGGCCAGAGGCCTACCCTCGTGCATCAGAACTGCCCCAACGGCAATGTCACTTGCATTCGTTTCTACGACAAATGGTTTTTGAGGGTCCACAATTTTTGAAGTGACAAAGTCAGCCACAGCTTGTTTCAAAGCATCGAAACTTCGCTGCTGAACTTCCGTCCACTCTTTCCATTTATTTTTCTGTAACATATCGGTCAATGGTGCAGCTACGTGTGAATAATTCTTCACACCTTTACGATAAAACACAGCCAACCCTAGAAAGCTTCTTAGTGCCGTCAAGTCTGTAGGAACAGGCCAGGCAAGAAGAACAACTTTTTGCGGATCCGGTTTTATTCCATCTGTTGACACTATAAAATCTAAATATGTTATTTCTTTTTTAAACAATTCAACTTTTTTTTCATTAGCGAGCAATGTGTTTTCCCTCAAAGTTGATAACATAGTTCTAAGGTGATTAACATGCATAGCATCACCACAACTGTAAACAAAAATGTCAGGCTCTCCCTGAACTCCTAACCGACACCCGTACAAATATGCCCTGATTACCACAAAACTTTCCTCCCTTTGATTCCCTGTAAGCACAAGCATCAAACATCGACACACAGTGGAGCTGGCTGCGTCGTCTCCTCCCAACCTTTGCTGCATAGGTCACGATGAGGAATGCCTGTCTCTAGGCTCTCTTATCCATGAACCTCATGCACCCCTCAACCCTGACCCTTCCTATCGTCGACACATGGGCAATTCCATGCACAGTCGACGCGCGCCACTCGGCAGTACTCTGCCACATAGGCAAGCACGTAGGTTGACATGTGTCACTCATTCACTAGACCAAGTGTCCCAGTGAGCATATGACACGTGTCCTATTTGACCGGTCAACTCTGACATGCGTCACTCATTCACTGGACCATATGTCTCAGTGAGCATATGACAAGTGTCAGTTGACCAATCAACCCTCTCCTACTAAATAGGTGGTCGGTCCAGCCACTCCTAATTAATGACCCAGTACCCTATACCAAAGCTCAGCATGCGACTCAGAGGATCAGTAACATAGATAACCATTTTATTTACATTTTCTTTACAAGTGTCACCACAAGCCAGTGACCTAGCCATTCACAAATGTCACCACAGGCCGGTGACTAGGCCATTTCTGTATCTACAAGAAGTACATCTGTAAGTAAAACAGTAAACAACTGGGACAGGGAGTAAAAGCTGTAACAGATATGATGCCTCTCCAAACTTTACAACCAAAAAGTAGTGTTGGTATTACCAAATTCTCAAATAGTGTCCTTTTTTTCTGATGCCATCTCCATAGTTCTATTTGTCTGCAAGCTACTTCCATAACTCTTAGCAAGTTTAGATACTGACCAACTCTTGTGAGCTCCAAACTAACCCTCGTAAGCACAAGGCTAACCCCATCTCGAAGGATGTAGCACTCAAAATTGTAAGAGGTAGGACTATGCCAAAATAAGTCATTAACACCTACACTTTTAATGTTTTCAGAGACAGTTTGGTACTTGTCAGCAGATGAATTGTATAATAGTCGGAAACTTTGGGATCACACATTAAGAGCATGAACTCAAGAAATTCACCTTTAGGACTTTAGGACCATAGGGACATGCTGATCAGTTAAGGATCTAGGACCAGAGTGCTTCTTTGAGAGTTTGAAGAGACTTCCAAGTCTGAAGACCGAGTTAATACTTCAGAATCTTTGAACCTTCATTTTTCAGTTATTATTGGATTACAGCAGAGATAAAGGCAATACATGCACTCTTAGCCACTGGCATTCTTTTTAAATTCAATAATGACGTTACAACAATATGGGGAATTTCCCTCAAGACTATTTTACAGTCTCTCAAAATATGATATGGCTTCCATAATTGCTCTGCTGCAATTGTTGCTGCTCATTGCTCATTGAAATTATCCAACTAATGTCCAGATTATACGTGCCTGAAGTTGTAAGTCGACAATTGTGAGGCTTAATAATATTCATGGCTAGGAAGCTACTTGAAACCCATTACGGACCTTGTTTATGTTTCCCCCCCAAACAATGTTAAGGAGCCACTGATTCGCTCTTTTCTTGATTCTAAGTTTGTTTTTTCTCCTTTGTTCAAGGGAGACAGATATCTGAAAAAATCATATAATCAGCTGCTGTTATTCCAAGTTGCCTTGCCAAATCTTTTGACATAATGGCTGTTTTTGTTTATCAGGTGGCTTCGTTATTACTTGAATCCTTGTTGCTGCTTGGGTACTTTGGATTGTTGCATTCTGATAACCAAGCTGTTCTTCGGTGGGGAAAAACCCCAACAATCCTTCAAAAGGTAAACTTTCAGCCTTCTCAACTATAGTCACATATGAGTTCCATAATCCAGTTTACTGTATTACTCTTTTGGCAGCTTGGGAGTGGCTTGCCAGGTTCCCATGTATAGGTTTTGAAGTCACAAGTGTGTCTTGGTTTCTCTATTCTCCTGGCAGGTTTGTGATCTTCCGTTTGCATTCTTCAGTGAGCCTCATTTGACACCAATATTGGCTGGTACACTTCTTGCTACATGTTATGGAAGCGAACGCAATCGGGATGTGATTCGTCAAGAGTTGAGCATGGAAATGCTGCTTTCTTTCTTAAAATCTTCGAGGGATGAGGCAAGCATATGTATAGAAACAAAGCAATCCTTAGCAATACAAGAAGGCATCCAAACCGAAGTATATGCAAAGCACCTGTCCAAGCCAGGAGCAGCAATGGAGGTTATGACTGGAGATTGTGGGGAAAATCTGGAAAAGCCAAATAGCAAGAAAACATTGATGAAGTACTCAGAAGACGGAAAAATTGAGGAAACACGCCTCAGTGAATTTGAGCTACTCAGTGAAAACCTACCTAAGCCTACAGGGACTCGTGCCAATGTTATCAAAGGGCAGCTAACTGAGCAACCCAAGAAGCTTGCAAGAAATGCTAATAAAAGGACCAACGTTCATGGTGATGGGGATTCCCCATCAAAAGACTCTGGAGTTCTAAAATCTTCTGTCAGTGGCAAGGGAAATGGTGAAAATCTTATGCAATCCAAAAAGCCAAAAATAACAAGCTTGACTAGTCTGGACAATGTTGGAAAGATGTCAAAAAGTTCAAGTGTTCTTCCAGCTCAGGCTCAGCCGCTAAATTTAGCCAATTCTTTCTCTAAAGCTGAAGCAGGTGGCATTAAGGAAAACACCAATACTTTCTCGCTTCCTTCAGCATTTATGCTGCAGAATCGTTTCCCAGTGGATTTGTGGGACTCAGCAGAAGAATTCTTTTCCATGGAGCAATGACTAAAGTAAGACTAGGCAATTCAGCAGCATGGGGGAAGGATATCTGGGGGGGTATATAACCCTTACTCTTCTAGATGCTCCAGTGTGTATAAGGCACGCTTCTCAGCTTGCATGGATTATTCTGTGTGTTGTGGTTAGAGAGAGCAAATCAAAATCGTTGGTTAGTTCTTTAGTGTTTCTTTGGAATCTTGTGTTACTGTAGGTGAATTAGCAAATGTGGGTAAATAAAATCAAGATTTTCTACTTAGAAGTACATGTTTGGATACACTGATGGCGTTGGCTTCTTTCTTCAGCTTCTAGGAAGCTCCATTATTCAAAATTTGCTTTCTAACCCTGGTTGCTTTTTCTTGTCAATTATGCAACTGATAACATGATTCCACCCTGAAACTGAGCAAAACAAATCTCCTTGGAGTCGAAGCGAGTATGTTCAGCTTCAAAATTACTCATATACTAAACTGACTACCCACTATATGAACACTGAAAACTTAGTTGTTAGTGCTTATAGTTTGAATTACTCTGCATAGACATATTTGTTGGTATTTTCTGACTCATTTCGTGCCCTTATTTAATCTGCGGTAAGCAAATTGTTTTTGAAGAGGAAATGAAGTTTGTACCAAATTTGGGAGTTTGAACATCAAGATATCAGACTTCTGAATGATCTGAAATGAATTGGGTTTCCACTCCCAGTGGTTTTGGGGTGCTTTTAATATGTATGTGCTTTATATTGCATAATATGAAGATATGCCAGTCACAACTTGAGGTTGGAGTAACTTAGTAGAGAGAGAAAGCACAAAGAGTATGCAAGTCAAAACTTGATTATCTCTCAAAAAGATTCAGAAGTACAATGAGAGTCCACATCCATGTAGTGGTAGCTTGAGCTCCTACTCAATAAAACATGTAGTGATCTCTAAACATAATTGGATCCATGATTTGCACCTCATAATTTGATTGGATCTCAAAAGTCAATGTGATGAGGAATTTGCCCTATGGTGCACTAGCAATTTTTCTCCTACAATGTAGGACATGTGTCCACTCATAGGACTCGAGATGAATGTCTAATTGCATGTCCTAACCATGGATTTTGATTTGTACAAGTCATGAGGAGATTGGCTTTGTATAACAAGCTATTCTAAGGCATGAAATAGCTAATGCAAATAGGCCTACTACTCACATGTGGGAACATGCTTCACACATGTGTGATTTGCATTTGTACATGAAAATGAAAATAGTCAAGCTAAATTTTGCATATTTTTCACATTTGATTCATTCTAAAGTCCAAAAATAGCATTTTTTAAGAGCAAAAAGCTAGTCTTGGTGAGGTTTCTAATAAGTGATAGGATTGAAAATTTAAATGTCTTCTCATGTGTGAGTGTGTAGGACTAGAGCAATTTTTTTTTTTTTAACTTAGTCCCAAATTAGCATTTATTGACATTTTGATGATTTTTTTTGTACTAGTTGTGGATAAAACTACAAGGATTTCAAATCTATTGGTAGATTTGGGATTGGATCATCAAGTACGTTGTTTTGATCTGTTATTTAGGTGCCAAAAAAATATTTCTTTTCAAGCTTGATCTGAGATGAAGAAGTGGGGAGAAGAGAAATATCTTTGAATACTTATTGAAGTCAAAAAAAATTTATTTATTTTTGTCTAGAATTGACAAGAGAGTTGTATGAAGCTCAAGTCGTTTTTAGTCAATATTTTTTGTGAGAGTTTGAGGGTCAAGTTGAGATTCCACTAGTGTCTAGAATAGTGAGTCGTCCAATTTTTGAGTTTACAACTTGAGTGAGATCTTTGTGAATTTCTAGGTGTCAATTGCTTCCAATTTCTTATGAAGTAGCGAGATTGGAGAGCTTGTTCAAGATGGACAAAGATCTTTGTAGATCTTTCAATTTGTGAAAAAATGATACAAATTAGCTTGCAAAGGAGTGCACGTCTAGAGAGTAACAAAAGCTTTGGAGTCTTTTAGTACTTTGTGTACAAGGAGTTAGATAAAGATGGGATCTATTGGTGGATTTCTCTTTGAATCTAGCGAGAGGCTAAATCCATCTAACTATTCTACATGAAATGTCACAATGAAGTCATTGCTAATATTCCAAGACATGAATGACTTTGTCCTTGATGAGGTAGATGAGTCTCTAGATGAACAAAAGTTGCAAAGGTTCAAGAAGAAGTCCAATCTTGCTTTACATTGCATTAAGATGAACGTGAGCAATGAATTGCTAAAAGAGGTAGCTTCTTGCACCTTGGCCAAGGAGGCATGAGACTCGAGAAAGGCTATTTATGAGTCAAGTAACAATTCAATAATGCTTATGTTGAGGACTCAAGTACTCCAAAGTATGAGAATAAGTGGTGAGAGTACTCAAAAATATGTTCTTAGACTGAAATTACTTAACATAAAGCTAGACTCCATAGGTGAAAAATCAAAGATAAGGAGTTTGTCCAACTCATTCTAAATGGATTGGGAGACGAGTACTCCAATTTTGTTTAATTTTTTTGTCATCGAAGAAGTCCCTCCATCCATTGAAATTTTTCATAGTGTTTTCATAAACGTGGAGAGTAGAATCCAACATGTCAAGAATAGGATGGGGTCTCTATCCTTGCACAAGGGTGATGAGGAGGCAAATTTCTCCAACAAAGAGAAGTGGGAAGGCAAAGAATCTAGCAATGAACAACGAGGTGATCCATCAAAGGGTCAAGAAGGTCAAGCAAATTAGGCTCATTTATGGTCCTTAGTATTGTACTTTAACAATATGCCAGATGGTATACACTTCAACACTTCCATTTTTGCTTTCTTACATCTTTTGAAGAACCACTTATATTTCAAGAGGTTTTTGAATCTCAAAGTTGGATTAAGACAATGCTAGTTGAGTGTGATGCCTTAATAGATAACACAACTTGTTTTCCTTGTGATCTTCCATTGGATATGAATTAAAGGGAATGTAAATGGTTTTATGGTCTATGAAGTCAAGGAAATGTAATTGGTTTTATGATTTATGTGCTCTCAAATTTTATGAGAGTAAGAATAATTTGGTCATTCATGATTTGAACAATTGTAACTTTTCAAATCTAGAGGCATGTTGTAAACTTCTTGTGGGATTTAGTGAATCATCCTCTAAAGACACTTATCTCCATAAGAAAGTATTTAGACTCATTTATTTCAAAGTTGTTTCTAATTACAAGATTAGAGAAATCATGCAAAAAATTAGTAGTTTGTGGACTTATGATTCTAGCGTGCATAATCTTGATAATCTTGACGAGTACATATTTTGTGATCTTGATTTTTGTGATCATTATGAGACAAGGAAGTCTCAAGTTTCCATCAAGGAGGAGCAATAAAATCAAGGAGGATTAAGCCTCAAGATGAAGCATCTTCATCAAACGTGGAAGGAATCAATGTCAAAGGTGATAGGATGGAGCAAAGCTCTCCACTTCATCTTGGAAGAGGTAAATGTCAAGGAGATTCTATCTTGGATATGGTGATCATGCATCATCATAAAATTTATTGCATGATCTTCATACCATTGTACCTACAAATGATCCATTTATAAAGCCAAAATCAGCCCTTGAAGTTATGCATAATTTGTCGTACTTTAATCAAGCTAATTTGAAGAGTGTGAAAAAAATGCAAACAATAGCCTGATCTTACAAAGTAGCGTACACATAGTAATTCCACACATGTAAGTTGGAGAGTTGAAGATTTTATTGATTTTGCATACAAGCTTGTGTAGATCTCTCTTTTGCATGCAATCTTTTGAGTTCAAGGCATTTTTATCATTAGTACTTTGCTCTCAACTGTCTGTCTATACAATGTCTGTACATTGCCTATACTTCACACATATGAAGTTATTTTGGTGATTTGAAGATTTGTTTTTTAATTGTTCTTGCTTGCTAGTCTACATTGTGTCAATACTAGCTTTCAATATTGATAGAGATGAAGGTAGCAATGCATGCAATCTCTCTTGTGGATTGATTAGATCCAATTAAGATCCAAGTTTCCATTTTTCATAGAATAATCTATGACATATTTTCAGTTATGGCATTTCAAAAAGTGCTAGATGACATGGGGCCATTAAAGTGGTTCAAAAAGATGATTTTGACAATCTAGTCCAATCCTATGCTATCAAGGAAGAGCTACCAAGTTTGGAGGCCTTGCAAGGTGTCCTTATTGCGGAAGAGTCAAGACGTGAGAACAAGCTTATGAGGATGGACAAGCTATCACTCAATCATAATGGTGATGGCAAAGCACTATTTGTGATAGGCACAATGGGAGGAGCAAGAATCAACACCAACACTTCTCTAAAGACAAAGCTAAAGACAAGGACAAAGATGGAGAGGAGTATGATTCCTCTCATGCTTCTACATCCAAAATGAAGAAGAAGAAGATCAAGTGCTTCTTTTGTGACAAGAAAGGCCATTATGCCACTAATTGTTTCAAAAAAAAGAATCAATTCAAACAAGCCATCTCTAATGAGAAAGGAGATGATGCAAATGCAAGTGAAGGAGAAGACTCTCTTATGTTATCAAGCTTCTCATCTTCCCCTTTCAAGAAGGATGGTTCTTGGTATATTGATAGTGGAGCCTCATCTCATATGTGTAGCTCCAAGGACTCCTTCTCATCTATTATGCCTCATTAAGGAGTCAAGAAGTCTATATACACTGCAAATGATCATGAATGCAAAATTGAAGGAGTACGGACTATTCCCTTGAAGCTTGCATCTTCTAAAGTTCTATCTCTTCACGAGGTTCTTTTTGTTCCCAAGCTTACAAAGAACCTTATAAGTGTTAACCAATCACTTGATAATGGCCTTGATGATTTCCATATTGACACTTGTGTGATCAAGAAACATGATGAAATCCTTGCACATGGATCTAGATTTGGAGGCATCTACAAATTGGATCCAAGATAGAGTGCAAATTCTTGTGATGTTGCATATGTGACCAAGCTTTCCAAGGGGGATTTACGACATAGAAGATTGGGCCATCCCAATCACAAATCTATGTATTCTATGATCAAAGAGGCCAAGGCTATTGGCTTGTCAAAATCACTATCCAAGGAGATCAAGCCACTCATCCACCAAGAAGGCCTATAGAGTCTATATATTCTCTACTTCCAAATTTATTCAGAGTAGAGATGTCACTTTTCATGAAAATCAACATTCCACCTTGGAAAGGGGCCGAGATCAAGGCATCTCAAGATGCATCACCTACTATCTCTATTGAAGACAATCAGAATGTGATGGGGTCGTGGTTTGAGGAGGAGACTCCTCATGTATTCTCACCAAGAAAATCTTTGAGAGAGAGAGAGAGAGAGAGAGAGAGAGAGAGAGAGAGAGAGAGAGAGAGAGAGAGAGAGAGAGAGAGAGAGAGAGAGAGAGAGAGAGAGAGAGAGAGAGAGAGAGAGAGAGAGAGAGAGAGAGAGATATCCGAGCCGGAGAGGCTCTCATACATTGACAAAGGCAAGCAAGTGGACCTTGATTCCACCAATTATACTTTTTTCATATCACATGAAGAGCCAAGGTGTGTTGAAGATGCACTCCAATCAAAGGAGTGGTACAAAGCTATGGAGCAAGAGTATGGTGCATTGATCACCAACAACACTTGGGAGCCATCCAATTGGTACACCTTCCATTTGAAATAGCAAGCAATAGCTATAATGATCCTTATTGTCACCATCTTTGCAATGGGTGCAAAGGTCTCTTCATAATGGAGCAACCTCAAGGATTCATCAAAAGTGTGCTTGCTTTTCAAAAGTCTCTATGGACTCAGGCAAGCACCAAGTTCATGGTATGCTAGACTCAACTCTTTTCTTATCTCACTAGGATTTATCCTAAGTGACTATGATCCTTCCATGTATCTAAAGTTTGTTGCTAGTGATCTTGTCATTCTTCTCATTTATGTAGATGACATTATCCTTTGTGGAAGTTGCATCAAATTAGTCGAAGAGACTAAAGTTGCACTTGGAGGTGAGTTTAAAATGCAAAATCTAGGAGAGATCCATTATCTCTTAGGCCTAGAGATTGACTTTGATGATGATTATGCTTTTATATGTCAATCTAGATATGCTCTATAAATGTTGAAAAAATTTCATATGGATAATTGTAAGAGCATTGATACACCAATGGAGCATGTTGTAAAAGATCCTAGTAAGGGAGATGAAAGATCCTTCGAGGACATCACCCTTTTTAGGAGTCTTATTGGCTCCTTAATTTGGTTAACCATCACTAGTAGGCCCAACTTGAGCTATTGTGTGCACAAGTTGAGTCAATTTATGCAAGATCCCAAGATCCACCATTGGAAATTGGCCAAGAGTCGATCTTTAATCTAAGAGTAATAAAATCGAATGCCAAAAGGTTGCAAACACTAAACTCTCTATCTAAACTTGCTTTATGTCTAGTACATTGAGTTTACCTACATCTCCTTTACTTACAACTAAAATCACTTTCACATTTCTTTGAAGAGTGTTATGTCAAAACTCTCAATAAACATTGGAATTCAAATGACCCCCTTACCAATGGATAGCCCATTGGAAAGCAACTACTTCCATTCCCTAGGTCAAAATCAAAAGTTTTAATTACCGCATAACCTCTTGCTACCTACTTGTAAACAAAAAATTAATTTTCTCCCAAGATGAAATATGTGCATGTGTATGACTCTTCTTAGCGTCTCTCTTAGCTACCTACTTGCTGCCCTTTATTATATTACATTAAAAAATTTCAACTTGTCTTGTTTTGGCATTCGTGCAAGATGGCAACTATTTAGAACACATGGATACAACAAAACCATCTACTTCGTGTTGAGGATGTCCACTTTGTCACATTCTCTTCTACATGGCAATGGGCATTGGTGAACACTTCTCAAATCTTGTGATGTCTAAATTGTTGCATGCAATTAACGTTTCAAACTCAATACACATCCTATGTTGCGGTGTGTTGCAACTTAAAAAAGAGAAAAATAAATTCGTTTTTGTTTGTTCCAATATAGATGTGGCATCCAATCTTGTGATAGGTCGTTGAGTACTCAAGCTTGTGTCACATCTTATTAAATTAGGAGGATAAATTTCTTATCTTATCCTAATAGGTGTAACCACCTAGATATAAGGTTAAAGAGTTGCATGGTTATAAAATACAAAATATGCTATAAAATTTTGTATACATTGATCAGTAATGCCAATATAATTAGCGGGAAAAAAAACTTGAACCTCAAACACCAATTGTTCTCAAAGAAAGTTCTAACTTTGACATAGTAATCTAAACTCACTGATTTGAACAATAGTATTGCTCGTGTCCAATCGAGTAAACTCTTGTGTTTGTTATCTAGAAGGATTTGTATGCAAAATTAAAAGGTGTATGCATTATAAGAGTAACCTCACCAAACATTTAAGAAATATACATACAAATTACTTCTAAGGCCGAATAAAACATTTACTTGTACGTTATAATGATTCACCTTGTTCTATGTAAAAAAAATTGTTTATGGAAGGTTAGACATAATAGCATCTTACTAGAACCTCATAAATTCCATAAATAAATAAGGATAATGATTAAGTAATGATTTGGGCTCAACTTTACCATTCTTGTACATTTCAAAACTTTAGGTTTCACCTCCTTTTTCCTTCATTAATAAAAAGAGGACATAGATTCTATATTGATTTACTATGATTTCATAGATGGAACATAAAGATATTGCATTTGGAAGTGTGCCAAATTCATGCAACTCAATTAATGGGTGTGGTGCATTTCTAAAACATGATCTGCTTTATTGTTCTTTACATCTAATCTCTTGAAGTTGCCCCTTCATTGTCATCTTCAAAACCTCTTAGGCTTTTTTACAATGACTAAAAAGCTTGTTAGTCCTTGGACAAAAGTAGGATAGGCTTGAGTTTGTTGAGTCTGCTCAATAAAATATTTCCTATTAATCATATGCTTGTAAGGTTCGATTCCCAACCAAGAAAGGTACATCAAAAAACTATCAGTAAAATCTTGGTCCTATAATTGTGTGTGTGTGTGTGTGTGTGTGTGCGCACGCGCGTGCGTGTGCATGTGCATGTGTGTGTGAAATGGTTGTGGCACTACAAAAATTTGTGCCCCCCCCCCCCCTCTCTCTCTCTCTCTCTCTCTCTCTCTCTCTCTCTCTCTCTCTCTCTCTCTCTCTCTCTCTCTCTCTCTCTCTCTCTCTCTCTCTCTCTCTCTCTCTCTCTCTCTCTCTCTCTCTCTCTCTCTACATGTGGATAGGACTATTGAAACAAGATTGCTCTATTATGTCCTATTTTATTTGGCCTTTACATCGATGAGCTACAGAGGATGATTTGGATGGAAATCAAGGATGCGACTTGTGTGAGATTTTTATATATATTCTCCTCAAATGTAGATGATGCGGTCTAAATCTCCCCAACCAAGTAGAGTTTATAACAACATTTGGACAACTTGCACTCCTTTTACACTGCATGGGGTCCAGAGGTCAATATAATGAAAACTAGGATTAAGGTCTTCAATACATGTAAAGCACAGATGCAACATCAAAAATTCACACTAGATAATCAGCCACTAGAAATAGTCATCTCAAATAAATATGTGGATGCATTATTCACAAAATCTTCTTTTTGCATGAGATATGTAGCTAATAATTGGCTTGAAAAGGAAGCTTCCCTAGTCATCTCAGAGAACTTTTGTTTCACGAGACAGATACGGGATGCACAAAGTAAGTTTCATCTTTGTAACACTTAAGTTACCATCATATATACGAAACAGAAACTTGGTGGATGAAACTCACTTCAAGAGAGTGGGCTAGTATTGGACACCTCCATAATACAGATAGAGTAAGCTTGGACCCATATGAAGGTATAAGGGCAATCCATGACATTCAAATCCTTGTACCTGTCATGTGTTTTCAATAGGTTGTGTACCGATGTCAATACTTCCGAGCATATCCATGCTTTCCAAGAGTATACAAAGCTACTACCCTACTTAAATTTCAAAAAACCTACCTGTGGAATCACGACAAGTCACACCATCTTTGTACCATCATAAATACATCGTAGAGAAGACCGAACATCCAAAAACGAGATTAGGGCAACTCCATGTTGTTCCAATTTCTATGAATGTTACAACCCTTGCACATATCCATGTGCTTAAAGAGTCTACTTATATTGAATGTAAGCAAAGATTTTGTGTTTTGTACACCACACAAATATATGAGTGTGTATAACTAGGTATACGTTTATTCATGAGTATGTAAGGTAAGTCCTAGCCACAACTTATCCTTGCATATTATCTTCTTCATATTATCCCTATTCATAGCTTTTCCACTAACATCATTCATTACAAACGTGCAACTTGAACTTGTTTAGGGTACATACATGAATAGGTGTCATAAGGGAATCTTGTGACGAAGTCATGATTTTTTTAAAAAGTGTGTATCTTCTTATTATTCACAACGTAAGGCTATCCCAAGTCTATATGTCAAAAATAGCCCTCAAAGAATGTTAAACTATGTACATTAGTATATTTCTACCTTTCAAACTCTATAAGTCATTAAAAAAAAATGAACACATAAAGATAGACTAAAAGAAACACCTTTCATGTTGTTGTCTTAAGTATACTACTGAAGCACAATCCATTTGTATTCATACCTGAATTGGTAGTGTTGACAAGAGCAATGTCGAAGTGTAATGTCCAAGATAGAGCAATACAACTAGTTGGAAAGAGCGTGAATCTACTATTTAGTTGATATGTAGATATAACATCACCATACTTGTGTGTATGCATTTTGAATAGCAAGTTATGTGAGAAGATAAAGTTTGCTTCATCTTTGTTTAAACAACGAAGAGCTACCAACACATACTTGCTAACATGAAGAGCAAAAATATACATAACTATGTAGTGATCCAACACACTCTGGATGAGGGCATGCCTCGCTTGAGGTACTCCAAATCCTACCATTTATGCCATTGCAATCATTCTTTTCATATGATAAGCAGGTCTTATAGAAGACACTTAATAAAAGCTTTATTGAGGACGATTCCTTCACTAGATCAGTGCTGGATCAATGATCAATTCTTTGGAAAAATTTTCTAGCAAATAGCCTACTACTTATACATTGCCATACTACTGCTCAAAAACGAGGATCTACAGCCCATGAGAGGGCGCAATCCATCGCATACTAGCAAAATGAATACACGAAATAGTTGAAGAGATGAAGTGTAATTATGGAAGCTTATACATGTGAACACTTCAAGAGTAATGATTTTTTGATTAGGCGCCGACTATGCCAGCCTCTCTTGTTGAAAATGAGCTAGCCACTACAAGAGGAAGAAGATGACGAAGAAGAAGAAGAGTAGAATAGGAGGGAGAGTGATAGTAATGCATTTGGTCACTCTTATATAACCACTTGACTTCCTTCTACGTTGAAGGATAAGCTTGTGTAGAGTTAGCCATAAAGAAGCTTGTGAGGGAAATAAATTCTCTCGTCCATCGGATGATTTAGAATCAATCACAGTCGTTGAAAATAGACCAAATGACACTAGAAGGGGCATATACTATTATAATAGAATGTCAAACATGAGGCCACTCGGTAAGCTTAATTTGGCCCGAAAGTAGACGTTAATGGTAAAGTGTAGTAGGTTATAGTCAAGTACTATCCATGAGAGAGAGAGAGAGAGAGAGAGAGAGAGAGAGAGAGAGAGAGAGAGAGAGAGAGAGAGAGAGAGAGAGAGAGAGAGAGAGAGAGAGAGAGAGAGAGAGAGAGAGAGAGAGAGAGAGAGAGAGAGAGAGAGAGAGAGAGAGAGAGAGAGAGAGAGAGCGCTCGTGGAGAGAAGAAGAGAGAGCTGCAACCTACTTGCTAATTACTCACAAAGGTGTGCTGCAAAATGAATGACTAGTTGGTATCCTTTGTTCTTCTCAACAAGGCTTGTTGCTTTTAAATATGATTTGAGTGTTGGTGGACTGTTAGCACTCGGTCCTCTACCAGACCATAGGGATTTTCAATAAAGTTGTTGCCATGCTTGCATTAGATCTGCAGGTAGGAAATGTGTTGTTCTATGGCCAGAAATGCACTTGAATGGCAGCTAGAAATGTGTTGGATCAGAGAATACATCAATCCATAGAAGAATCTTCACTAGAATTTTCTAACATACCCCCACTGCAATTTTGGTGACAATCCCTTGGCACATGTGTATGTCATTGGCATTGGTGTGCGTGGATGTAAAACCGTGGTGAAAGAGGGGGAAAAAAGGCATACAGACAGGAAGGGGGAAAAAAGGTGTGGCTAAAAGTTAGGAAAATTGTGGCAACAAAGTTGAGCTACAAGGGGGAAAACGGAGAAGGTATATCTACAGGGGAATAAGGAAAATAAAATTGGGAAATATGTATAGGGGAAGAAAGGGATATGTACAGGGAAAAAAATAACAAGAAAATAAGGAGGAGAAAATGAGGTAATGCTGAAAAACAATAAAAATAAAAATAAAGTTGAGTCTCGGGATGCTTTTTCTGGACTTCTTTTCTCTTTTTTTTTTTTTTTTTGAAAAAAGGTACAAGGTGTGAGGTATGCTTCAGGGAGCCTTTTCCAGTTGTTGGCCCTTCGCATCTTCGGCATCACGGTTCTTTCGATGGATTTCTGCAACTGTATGGATGAAACGAGATCACAATTGGCTACGTGTTGTGGATTGCAAGTGGATTGGGCCGAACATCGGGTGCATATTTCTGGACATTGGGCGGTACACTGGATCTACTCGTAGAACCGTAGGAGCCGTACTAAGATATCCTTTGATAACTCTGGGTTGCATAAAAGTGCCGCCTTCCTCGAGTTTGGTTGAGGATGCAGTAGCGAAAGAATATCGGCCGACTTCTTTTTGAGTAGCTCCTTGAGCTTCCTTGGTAGTGTATAGCCACCTCTTGTCGTGACATCTAGATATTTGGCTTCGAAGAGTGCTGGCTGTTTTGAGTCAGGCATCGTAAAAACTTTATTATACCAGTGTTTGTGCACTGCCACAGGATCAGGGAGGTTATCCACTTGGTGAGGAGGAACTGTGGAAGTTGATGGAAGATCAGATTTGGGGGGTGAAAAGGAGATGAGAAGTGGAGAAGAAGCACGAGGTGATGAGATGGCGTGAGATGGTGAGAGGTTGCAAGGAGGAGATGCAATCTCGAGTTCGGGCATGCTAGGATCAATATGAGAGGTGGTAATGGCATCTGCCTGAGAGTCATATAGAAGATCCTAGTCGAAGGTGCAATCTCCGCTAGTTTTGAGGTCGAAGTGAGGAAAAGTTAGCTGAAGTTGGTGGTAGTCGAAGGTGGAGGAGGATTCGATGAATGGAAAGTCAGAAATCTGGCAGGGATGCCTGATGGATGGATCTTGGACAATGGTATTATAATGAGCCAAGGCCGCATTATAATAGATGATAAGCGTGGTTTGATGATATTGGTGACAATCATGATATAGGGCTATAAGCTTGTTATAAGCGAGGCGGAGGGCGTTAGGAAGTGCAGCGGCGGTGGTTTGGCAGTGCTTAATATGCTCTGCGAGGGTGTCGGAAGGCTTATCTGATCCTGTTGGCTGGTAGTCTAGCACATACTGTACCTACTGGTGTTGTGAAGATGAAGGGATAAATGGAGGTGGAATAAAGAGGGGGGGTTGATGTATATGATCTAGCTCCAATTGGAAGCGTCGATCTTGTAGAAAATTGATGATGGCACAAATCCTGCTACAAATCAGAGTGGAGGACTTCCAAAAACATCGCAAAAATAGCCGAAAGCCTTAAATTAGAGAGGGGGGGAAGCCAGGAAATCTAGTCTAATCAAGTATTGGAAAATAAAAGATAAATTACCGTCTAGAGTAGTGAAAAACTCTAGAATAGCATTGAACTATTTTTTTAAGGGTTCTTAATTGGCCTTCGGCTGCCTAGAGCGCTTGCTCATCTTCTTGGAGTGTGGCACGTAGGGTTGCCAGCTCGGTATCCTTGGTGCGAAGCTCAACGTCATGAAGCTTTTTCTGATCCTGGTAAGTTTGCAGCACATAGCCAGAGTGGTCCTTATAATATTTGACGCGCTTTCTTTACAGCGTTTGAGCGGCCGACGTTTTGTCTTTTGTCGCGGCTACCATCTGATCTAGGACAGCCTGGATGGCTTGCACCTGCTGGTCTGCTTGTTGGAATTTTATTTTCAGGGTCACCTGTTGAGTCTTGAAGTTGGTCTAGGCCCGCTGATTCTCTGTTCGCTCCTTCGAGACATTAAGTCCCAATTGGCAGACGTAATCCTTGAGGGTTCTCTCTGAGGCTTGGAGATATTCGCATTCCTGTTCCAACGTTGTTTGTTTTATGAGCAGGTGCTGGCAGTCTGATTGATAAGTTTGTCGTGTTGTCTTCTCTTGAAGGATCTGGACCTAGAGAGTGGCCATGCGTTGTTGGTGATATTGAGCTGCTTGCTCGGCTTTCTTGAGCTGGCCGGTCAACCGTAGGGTGGCCATGCGTTGTTTGTGGTATTGAGCGGCTTGCTCGTGGCTTTGGCCGGGTCAACTGATGGACCAGGATGGACCAGGTCCTGACTCTCTTTTCTCTCTTTTTCTCTCTCTTGGTTCAGCCGTGTGACCTGATCAATCAAGGCCTGTAGCGTTTGCCCCACCACTGATTGGCCGCGGAATCGCTCAGTAGCTCTTTCGAAGAGCATCTGGTAGAGTTGAGTTGAAGGCCCATTAAGACAGTCCAGCAACCCAGTGCCCGAGTATCCTAGCTGGCCGATGGTGATAGAGTTATGATGGATGGTGGAAGAGGTGCGATGACGGAAATGGTGGTGGTTGGCAGAACAATGGTGGTGGAAACAGTGGCAACAATGGGAGTGACAATGGAGGTGATCGGAGCAGTGATGGTAGAGATGAGTGTGGGGGAAACAAGAGACAAAACAAGTGGAATAGAGACAGAGAGGGGGGATGAGGTGGCGACGACAAGAGTGATGGAACTTGTGACGGCGGGTGAGATAGAGGAAGTAAATACAGGGTGGATAGGGCTATGCATAGGGGATACGATCTGAACTATGGGAGAAGAGTGGATGGGGCTGTGTACAGGGGATACAATCTGAACTATGGGATTGGCATGTGCCGGTCTAGTGTGTGTTCGAGTGGATGACATAGGAGAGGAGGTGGAGGTAGGCTACTATTGGTCGGCCAACAGTAGCGCGAGAGCATCCTACAAGGAGAGACTGGCATATGGAGAGGAGAGTGGGGGCATTTTTACACCTAGATTCTCTAGATGTGTATAGGTGATGACGGTGATGAGACCACCGCAGGTGATCCGTGAGGGGCGCTTGAAAGCAGCCTATAACTCTTTCATGAGAAACGAGGCCCGATCATAGACTGTGTCCGGTCCTCCCATCATGGTCGTCATGACAATGACCTGCTTGGACACACGAAGGGGATGGTGGGAACTGACAATGATGGTGGCGGATAGAAAATCTATCATGTCACGGAGATTTGGACTCCTGAGTCGTGAGATCAGGTACCCGTCGTTAGTTTTGGTCTTAATGTCGTCTTGGTTTGGGTTGAAAAATGTGGACATGTCATAATTGGTGAGTGCGTGGTAGGTGATTGGAGTGCAGAAGCGCGAGAGCTATTGAAATTAGTTGTGGGTCGAGGGGAATTGCATGGTCCTGTCCTCTGTAGGTGATGGTAAAAGTGTCGGTGGCAAAAGTGGAAAACGCTTGCTGGATTAGGGCAAGGTCCTGAAAAAGGGGTACTTGCATGTTATGGAGGCATGTGGCAGTCAAGACTGCGAGGTAGTCGTCAGTGCAAATAGCAACAATCTCATGCTCCGTAAGTAGAGGTAGAACGGTGTATTGGGAAAGCATGAGCCATCATACACCTGGTAGCTTCCATAAGTGTATGATTTTTTCGTTCAGCTATTCCATTGCGCTGAGGTGTGTATGATGCAGTCTTTGTATGCATAATACCTCGATTAGTATAGTAAGCTTTGAACTCGTTGGAAATGTACTCACCTCCACGATTTGTGTGAATATGCTTCAACTTATTGCCTGTCTGCTTCTCAGCCCAATTCGTATACTCAACGAATTCCTCGAAATTTTCAAATTTAGTACAAATAAAGTATACTACAGCGAACTTGCTAAAGTCATCAATAAACGTAATGAAGTACTTTGCATCACCCAACGACAATACTTCGAATGGTCGTCTAGCGAAGGTTATTGAGCAGTTTTAAAAAAAAATTAGTTTTTACAAGGGTTTTTGGAATTTTTTTGGATTTTTCACTTTTCTGAAAATCTGCTTGGAGGTAACTCTCACAAGCATCTATGCAGGGATGGGATAGTGTCCTCAGGCTACTGCCAGTCATGCAAGAGTTCTTATCCTTTGGATTGTGAGAAATAAAAACTTGATGGTTCTTGGCTCACTTTTTTCCTCCCAAATTGTAGAATTATTGGTCTTTTGAGATTTTTGTGAATGTGATGATGTGTCAAGTCCTTAGAGGCTATATCAGGTCTCCACTACCTCCAAACACCTCCTCTGCGAGCTTCAAGCAGATCAACACACAAAAACAAGCAAAATCAACTCTAAACTACCCTCCAAATCGCCACTTGTAGAGTTGTATTTGTAGCATGAGCCACCTCTGCCGGTCAAAAGGGTTAGTTCCACTAGGATAGGTCTCTAACTATGGTTAGTTGCTTATTTTACTTGTTTTCCTAATCCAAAACTAACACTAACCCTCCAAGCTAACTCTAACTGTGAAAGTACAGTAAATTTTAAGCCATAAATGGATCTTGGAAGATCCACAAGAGAGATTATGTACTTGCTTAACAATGCATCAAAAAACTAGTCAACAAATCTTGATCTAGATTGACAATTTGACACACAACAAGCATAGATAATCAAATACAAGATCAAAGACTCAAATCCGAGCCCACACATGTGAAGAGCAGCCTGCTATATGGATGTTAGAACAATATTTGAAGTCCACAAAGTGATGGTTTCATTTGGTTCTCAAAATCAATGTACATAGATAGTAGAAACTCAAAATTGCCAATGAGCTCCAAAAATAATCTATCTTCTCACTATGAGAGCTTGGAATACATTGCAAAACTCACTTCCTTTGTAAAGTTAGGTGAATTTCCAACATGTAATAAGAAAGTTAACTCACTCTTTTTGTCCTAAAATGAAACCCTAGTCTATTTCTTAGAGTCATGCTTGGTAGGTGCATGGTTGGTCAAAATCTCATCACAAATCAAGGTCGAGATCCTATAAAGTAGGGATCTCTACCAAATGGAAACACCCACTCCTCTTGACTCAAGCTAACCTACATTAGGTGTAGATTTCCATGTGGCACTTTGGCCACACAAGTGTAGAATCAAATTATAGACAAAAATGTACAATATTCTACATGGCTAGATTTGCCAATGTTGGCAATTTTTCACACTTCTCAAATATAATTGTTGACTGATTATGACGAATCTCCAAGATACTTGGACAGAGCAACTCAAGGGCACCTCTCACCTTAGACCGAGGAGGTCTCTGAGAAGACGAGACGAACGAAGACTGAGAGCCGAGAAATGCTAGTTAGGAATGACAAGCAAGAATTGTGTAAGCCTCATGGTGAATCTTAGAAGATGGAATGACCATGTAGGAACTAGCATTTCTAGGCAAATGTATTAAATGCAAGTAGACCCCTCTTAAAGAAAGTAGAGTGAGCCACCTTTTGATGGTGACCTCTAGTGGAGAGCATTATTCCACTTATAATTTGTGAAATGTGGAAATTTTATTAGGATGCCACCTAAGGAGCTCTCTTGCTTATTTAAGAGACTCCCTCTTTGAGAAGAGGAGCTTTTTGTGAGTTGTATCAACTCCATGCTGAAATGAGAAGAGCCTTCACGAGTTTGGTGCATCCATTGAGCTCCTTGATCATGCTTGTTTCTTAAGTGATGCATTTATGATCTTGCCCTTCCCTCCTTTTGTGTGTGGTTGTGGACTGTAGAGTGGATTAGATTTGCTGCTTTCGTAGAGTGGATTAGTTTCTTTCCTTGTTTGTGGATTAATGTAGGAACCAGCATTCAGGTAAACTAAATAGGCTGGATCTGTGGTGTAGTTCTTGCATATCTCTTTACAATCCAGTTCTTGATGTTCTTGGGATGTCCAAGAATCAAAACATTGGTTGGTTTCTTGATTCTTGGACTTCTAACATGCTATAGATTAGTTTCTTGTTTCTTGGTTTGTCAATTTATGCAAGTGCAGCTCAGTTTAGTAATGCTTAGGATCTGATTCAATTCATTTTTAGAGTAGGTAGCTGTAGAATCTATAGAATGTTCATTTGGGCTACACTCTGATCTGTGAATGAGCGTTCTTGGCTTGCATCTATGTATGAATGTAAGTGCGTTCAAGAGAGTTCGTCCCTGAGTAGTCCTCTGACAGACAGGACAAAAATATACTAGAACGACAATCTATCCCTTCTGCCTGGTTTGGTGTTACATACCTATGTAACTAGCAGTACTTCAGACCTCTAATAGTCCATTTAGTGTTGGCAAGATATCCTTAGGATTAAGGGTATGTGCCCTTGGATAAGGGCAGGCAAGTGACTATACCTTAGTTGGAGGTATGGAGTCACGTGACCCTTGGATAAGGGGTACCCTTAGTATTAAGGGTAGGTGTCTTAGATTAAGGTACTAGTGTCCTTGGTAAAGGGTAGGTAGGTGTCTATGCCTTGGATGGAGGTATGGAACCTAGAGAGGTGTTAGAAAGTCATTGGATGACTATTTTTTTAAACCTTTGGCCTCAACCTTGAACCATATCACTTTATTGGTCTAGGACCAAAGTATACATGCACAACTTGGGCAATGGGACCTAGTAGGAGGGCGCCCTTCTAAAGTGTCCATTGAGTTCCCAACTCCCACAAGAAAGGCATTCAAAGAGTCATAGGTTATGGAAGGAGTCTCTTGACCTTCCATAAGCCTATGGAGGCTCTTGGAGATTCTTTAACTCCCCTAGGCTTCTCTCTCTCTCATTGGATGAGCATGGAACTCCAAAATACTTTGATGACACACCTAAGCCACCTAGGGGTCAACAGCCTAATGAGCAGAAAAAAGGTTTCCAATTTAAGAGGAAGGATAGGGAAGAAGCTAATGAAACAAATCCCAATTCCAACAATCCTTAGAAAACCAAGAAAAACTTTAAAAACCATCATGGTGGCAATGATAAAGCTGAAGCTCGTAAGAAGAAGTGCCCAGGACAGGGCAAGGCACTATGCTGATCTATCTCAGAAGCACAAGGTATTCATGGTCAATGATTGGGTGTTTTTTAGAGTCCTTAGTCACTCTAGGGGCTTAAAAACTATTAAGTGTGCAAAGTTGGTGCCTAGGTATTGCAGTCCTTTTAAGGTTATCCAAGTGATAAACAAGGTCGCATACAAACTAGACCTTCTAAATAATGTTGGAATTCATCTTGTTTTCCACGTTAGTAAGTTGAAACCCTCGTTGGGGGTTGGGGAGACCCTGGTCCCTGCGGAAGATCTAGTGGAACTTCTTTGTGATGAGTCCGTGAGTGGACCACCTGAACCCGAGGCGATTGTTAATAGCCGGCAGAGAACTCTACGGAGTAGAGTGACAAAACTATGAACTCTTGCATCCGGTTTTATCTCAAGCACCATTTGAAAAATGGGGACTGGATTATGTTGGTCCTATCATCCTGCCGCACAAGGATCTCAGGCTAGATACATTATCGTAGCAACTGGATTGAAGCCAAAGCTGTCAAAGTTGCTGATGCAAAATCTACGGCCAAGTTTCTCTATGAAAATATTGAAACCCGATTGATGGCAGTTCATGCATTAGCAGCAGAGAAAGCCCGTCGCAAGGCATGGCATGATCATCGATTGCACAAAAAGGATCTGAAAGCAGGAGATCTTGCATTGATGTACAAAACCAAGCTGATTAAGAAAAAATTGAAGTTTATCGGTGAAGGCCTGTATAAAGTGAAGGAAATCCTGAACTATGGCGCAGTAATTCTTGAGCACTTGGATGGAAAACGATTTGATACTTCGGTGAATGACAGCCGATTACGCAAGTTTTGACAGCCTGCTCCGCCAATTCAACAAGCCTAATCTCAATGATTTTTAATTTTATTTTTTTTTCAATTTTTTTGTTTTCAATATTTGATTGTTCAGAGTTTTTCTTGAAAAAGACAGTAAAAAAAAAATGAGAAAAGATTGACAAGCAAAAGTCAGAAAAGTCATCCGCATGGAGAAAAGGAAGAACAGTATTTTTGATGAAAAATGACTTAGAAAACCACTGTTTTGGTCAAATGCTGCCTATACAGTATCAGAAACCTTCGCTGAGCCTCCAGACTGTACATCCACTTTAGATTTATCTAATTTGAGTTGGGCGAAGGTTCTTGGCCAGGAAAAATACTTTTGAGCTAAATGATCAGTAGTTTGCCATTTTGAGAACCTTCACCGAGCACCTTACCCTCATTATGAACCTTTGTTGACATGCTAGATGGTCTTAGAATGTCAAAATTAGATTCTATAGGTTCAGATTGTAAAAAAATGTATTTATGACAGTACTTGGACAAAGGACCCTCCTGGGCGAAGGTTCATCCTTTGCCAACCCTGGAAAACGTTCGCCTGATAGGTTTAGATCCCTAGAAATCTTCGTTGAGATTTTTATAACCTATTTTCAAAGTACTGTACATGCCTGCAAATTTTGGTTCAAAACTGATCAACCAAACTAGTATTCAATGCAATGGACCCACCAAATTCACCTATAAGTTGGCTGAATTCGATTCATTCCTCGTGCTTGCGAAGCTCTTGCAAATTTTTCCCGCGACCAAAGCCTTCCAAACTTCTTGAACTGCTTTCTGATATACTTTCGCGCGTCTTACTTTTCATTTCTGATCATCATGTCTTCCACAGATACTTCCCAATCTCGACATTATACTATCAATCGTGATGTCCCATCTGTGACGAACATCATGATACTTCCTAGCACAAGCATGGTCAGTCAGTGGATGACCCTTGCGGAGCCTCTACTTACCGCAATAGGTATTCATGAGAAAGCCTTTTCTGAGAGAATAAACATGGATTTCATCACTCTTGCCTTCAGTACGTGGAAGGAAAAGAAATCCAAACTTTATATCACCTTTCAGGGATCAACACACAAGGTGTGCATCACTGAGGCCGCCCTTGCTGCTATAGGCATAGCATCAGGTACAATAGGCCAAACAGGCCATAAAGCCTTATATCGACTTAACCAATGATCTGCACTGGACCAATGACAGATACCTCCTCGATGCCATCACTGAGCCTTCCATACACATTGCTGCCCAGCTACTGAATAGCTTCCTGATGGTTGGCTTTCTCAAGAAACCGAAAGTGAGATCCATTTACATTCTATTTTATATCGTGGTTTATGTCGAGGGGCCTTTTTTTCATCAATCTACCGCATCACTTCACAAATCCTCCATCGGATAGTTGAGTCCTATACCAAGATAGCCAAAGCCCCTCTTGAACCATATAACTAGTTCAAGACTGTTTCTGGTGAGCTTAAACGAGCTATTAAGAGCAATGCTATGCAGTAGTTCGTTGCTGGTTCATCGTTGTCTCTTCTAGCCGCCTCTCACTTGGAAAACAAAATCCATGGCTTCCACCTGGATTCTGTGCTTTCGGTTTATGAAGAAGCACCAGCCGAGTCATTCCACCAGGCCTCCAGTTCACATAGTCGATGTCGTCCACGCGGCGAGATCGTCATTCCTGACTCACCTTCTGCGTCACGATATCGCACTAAGCATACATCGTCAACTACGAATCCACCCCCTGTTGCTGTTCGCACTGAACTTCCTATTCCGCCCGCCTCTGATGCTTCCCTCGCCTCTGCTTCCACACAAAGATAGTCTGTGACTATTGGGACTACCATTCCCATCATAGCTGCCCAGGTCGCCTCACCCCCGCACACCGAAGCTATATCACCAAACACATAGTATCTCATGGATATGTTCGATGATTCCAACTCCCTTGGGGCCTCTGAAGTTTTTGAAATGTCCCAGAGCCCTGCACCCTTTGAGCTTCAATCCCCTAGAAGAGGATTCGAACAGATCCATGATACTACTGTAGGTGTTAAAGAATTATGCCAGCAACTTCAACCTGAAGACAGCCCAGCCACATTGCAGGTCGACCAGGCTGTGAAATCACCGAAGCAGTTTGATGCCACCGTGCCTGAGGGCTTTGAAGAAGAAGATGTTTTTGAAGAAGAAGAAGTACCAGCACCTACTTCATGCCAACCAAGGATAGTACCATTAGGTCTTCCTGCTGTTGTCACCTCCACGACAGTAGATTCTGGTGATGCTCTGGGTTTGGTCTCAAGCCTTGCGCAAGTGATCCAGTCTATGCTTGACAAGAAAAAAGAAATGGAGCAGAGAATTTCAGATATGGGATCCGAAAACACTCTCATCAGCCAGAAGATTGTCCAGCTGGATCGAGAATTGAAGATCGCCAAGCAGCACGAAGACAAGTCTGAAGCTGAAAAGAAGATGGCACAGCAACAGGCTAATCGCCTTGAAGGATACGTCAGCTCCCTGCAGAACGCCCTGACAACCACACATGATACAAGGTAGTGCAGGATGCAAAGCAATAGGTGCAACTGCTAAAGGGTCAACTGCAAATGGTGGAGCAAGATCGCACACATCTCCAAGGTGAATTGTATGCGACCACCCTTGAGCGTGATGCGTATCTTCAAACACAAATACCAGATCATCCGGTCACTTCGACGAAGATCGCGTATTTATTCAAGAAAGTGAAAACGTACATTTGTCAAAGTGTGGAAGGATGTGTGAAGCATGTTCCTCTCAAAGGCTCATAAACTACCTTTCTCAAGATCCACAACAAGATCTAGCACTCCTCTTAAAATCATCCATTCGGATGTCCATAGTTTTTCACATGATTCTAATGGTGGTGCCAAGTATTATGTAATCTTCATTGATGACTATTCTAGATATTGTTGGATGTACCTCTTGTCTAGCAAATCTATGGTGTATGATTCTTTTGTAAAGTTCAAAACTTTGGTAGAAAATCAACTTAGTACCAAGATCAAGGTATTAAGAAGTGATAATGGAGGTGAATATATCTCTAATTAGTTTATTGACTTTTGTAATTCTAATGGCATAAAGAGGGAGTTGTCATGTCCATACACCCCTCAACAAAATGGAGTGAGTGAGAGGAGAAATATGTCTCTTTGTGAGTGTGCTAAGGCCTTAAGGCTAGATGCTTCTCTACCCAAACCATTTTGGAGGTAATAACTTGTGCTAATTATTTGTGCAATAGATTGCCCAACCAAGCCATGGGAGGAATCACACCATTTGAAGCTCTATTTGGAGAGAAGCCCAATCTCAAGGATCTCAAGGTTTTTGAATCCATTTGCTATGTACACCAATACTTGGATACAAGGAAGAAGGATGATGTAACCTCCATCAAAGGCATCTTTGTGGGATATGGTGAGAATAGCAAATGTTATAGAGTCTTCAATCCCATCACTAGCAAAGTGATAGTGATGTGAAGTTTTTAGCACGTGTGAACTTCACCACACACCTTACAGGATCTTACTGAGGTGTTGTGATTGCACAACATTGATCAAAGAGCAGTTTACTTTCAAGTTGAGAGCTTTGAGAAGTGATAGTGGAGGTGAATACACTCCAATAAGTTTAAAGGCTCATGTTGTCATGGAGGAACTTCCATCCTTGGAGACACTACAAGGTATTCTCATTGCTGAAGAAAGCAGGCAAGAGAACAAGATGCTGAGGATCAACAAACTTTCATTGAAAGACGGTGTTTTGGGCTCATTCTCTCTCTACCTGAGTTTTATGACTTGATTTTCTCTCTCTACCCGAGAGCAGACTATTTTTCCCATACTGAGCACTTAGAATTATTTTTGCTATTCATTCCTCATAGTAAGAAGCTAGTTTTTTCAGTTTGATGTATGCCATTGTGCTCTTGCCTTAGATTTTTCAAGTAATCTGTCCTTTGATCAATCTTGTGCAATCACAACACCTCAGTAAGATCTTGTAAGGTGTGTGGTGAAGTTCACACGTGCTAAAAACATTTAGTAGATGCATATCCTACAAAAATTCCTTTCACAACACTAGGATCATCCTTCTTCCTAGTCTCTAAAGGTACATGCACAAAGCATACGCAACCAAATATCCTAAGATGATCTACCTTAGGCTTTTTCTTATACAACATCTCAAATGGTGTTCTTCCTTCTATTGACAAGAATCTTATAAGTAGAAATGTGATGTTTCATGAAGATCATAAGTTTAACTTGGATGAAGCATAGATCAAGGAGTCTCATGCAAGATCTACAATCATCAATTTTGATGTTGCTCAAGAAGTGGTGAGGCCGAGGCTTGAGGAGGAGCAACTTCAAGCACCTACACCAAGAAGATCACAAGAGAAAGATCTGAGCCAAGAAGGCTCACATATGATGAGGAAGGAAGGCAACTGGAAGGTGAAACTTCCTATCATGCTCTCTTCATATCAGATGAAGAGCCTAAAGATGTCCAAGAAGCACTTTAATCCAAGAAGTGGGTTGAAGCAATGACCCAAGAGTTTGAAGCCTTGATGTCAAACAACACATGGGAGCTTGTGGAGCCACCAAACAACATGCATGTAATTGGATGTAAGTGGGTTTTCAGTATCAAGTATAATAATGATGGATCTATCAACAAATATAAAGCAAGACTTTGTGCTAAAGACTACTCACAAACCAAAGGTCTTGCCTATGAAGACACCTTTGCATCAATTGCAGAAATGGTAACAATTAGAATACTTATATCTCTTGCATATTATCACAATTGGAGGATGTTTCAGCTTGATGTTTCTAATGCCTTTTTCAATGGTTATCTTGAGGAGGAGATTTACATGGAGCAACCACCTAGATTTGTGAAAGAAGGTGAAGAAACAAAAGTTTGTCTTTTGTTCAAAAGTCTTTATGGACTAAAACAAGCACCAAGGTCTTGGTATGCAAGGCTCAACTCCTATCTCATATAACTCGGATTTTGTCTTAGTGAATATGACCCCTCTTTGTATATTGAGTTTGTAAATACCTTTGTAGCTATTCTTCTCATCTATCTAGATGATATCATTCTTTGTGGAAATAATGAGAAGCTAGCTGAAGAAACTAAGCATGCACTTGGTAGTGAATTTAAGATGCAGGACTTAGGAGTTCTTCACTATATTTTAGGCCTTGAAATTGACTTTTGGAAAGAATTAGAGTCTCTTTGATGTAGGGAAATTTTGGCATGTTTTGCCATATTGTGATTATTGAGATTTTGGTGTTTTGGGCTCATTCTCTCTCTACCCGAGTTTTATGACTTGATTTTCTCTCTCTACCTGAGAGCAGACTGTTTTTCCCATACTGAGCACTTAGAATTATTTCTGACATTCATTCCTCATAGTAAGAAGTTAGTTTTTTCAGTCTGATGTATGCCATTGTGCTCTTGCCTTAGACTTTTCAAGTAATCTGTTCTTTGATCAATCTTGTGCAATCACAACACCTCAGTAAGATCTTGTAAGGTGTGTGGCGAAGTTTACACGTGCTAAAAACTTCACATGGTATCAGAGCCAAGTTAGACCTAACAGTTCATGATGTCAAAGCCATGGTTATGTGGCCCAAGTTGTGGGGCAGGTGACAGCTAGGACCCCAACCAAGTGTGGCTTGAGGGGGGGTGTTGGAATATTAATCCACACACTAGAGAGAACTATCAAACAGGGCGGATAGCTCAGTGTTAGAGCATCCCATCCGGTATGAGGGAGGTCCTAGGTTTGAATTCTAGTCTGTCCATCCATATTATGATTTATGGATTTCTAACATGGTATCAGATCCAAGTTAGACCTAACAGTTCATGGTGTCAAAGCCATGGTTAGGTGGTCCAAGTTGTGGGTCAAGTGATATCTAGGACACCAACCAAGTGTGGCTTGAGGGGGGGCGTTGGAATATCAATCCACACACTAGAGAGAACTATCAAATAGGGCGGATAGCTCAGTGGTAGAGCATCCCATCCGGTATGAGGGAGGTCCTGGGTTCGAATCCTAGTCTGTCCATCTATATTATGATCTATGGATTTCTAACCTGGTGTCAGAGCCAAGTTAGACCTAACAGTTCATGGTGTCAAAGCCATGGCTAGGTGGCCCAAGTTGTGGGGTAGGTGACAGCTAGGACCCGAACCAAGTGTGGCTTGGGGGGGGGGGGTGTTGGAATATCAATCCACACACTAGAGAGAACTATAAACAAGGTGGATAGCTTAGTGTTAGAGCATCCATCTGGTATGAGGGAGGTCCTAGGTTTGAATCCTAGTCTGTCCATCCATATTATGATTTATGGATTTCTAACAAGTGAGTAGGAATGTTATTTTTTATGAAGGACAGGCTTGTGATTTGAATGATAATGCTACTAATCATCTTGATCATGCTAGGATGGAGGAGGAGCTTCCAAGTGATGAAGAACTTGAGGATCCACCTCAAGATGCAAGAAATCCAAGAAGATCCACAAGAGCAAGGGCTGAGCCATTGAGGCTCACCTATGATGGTAAAGGTAATCAAAGGGAAGGCTCATCATCTTTCACATCTTACACTTTTTTTACTTAAATGTTAGATGAGCCAACATGCTATGAAGATGCTTGTAAATATAAGAGTTGGATGGATGTTATGCAAGTAGAGTATGATGCTCTCATTGAGAATCATACTTGGGATCTTGTGAATCTTCCTCAAGGGAAGAAACCACTTGATTGCAAGTGGGTGTATAGATTGAAGTATAACCAAGATGGATCAATAAGTAAGCATAAAGCTAGGCTTGTAGCAAAAGGATTTTTACAAACCAAAGGCATTGATTATGATGAGACTTTTGCTCTTGTGGCTAAGCTTGTTACTATTAGATTGATCATTAGTCTTGCTACAACCTTCAATTGGGAGCTATTCCAACTTGATTTCACAAATGCTTTCCTCAATGGTTATTTGGAGGAGGAGATCTACTTGAGGCAACTCGAGAGCTTCATCAAGGCAAAACATGAACAAAAGGTGTGTTTCTTGAAGAAGAGCCTTTATGGGCTCAAGCAAGCACCTAGAGCATGGTACTCTAGGCTAAACTCTTTTCTCATCTGCATCAATTTTGTAATGAGTCATATGATCCATCATTTTATATTAGGTTTCATGATGGAAAGATATCATTCTTGTTTTGTATGTAGATGACATCATTTTGAGTGGTAATGATCTAGATGGAACTAGAGATGTAAAAATTGCTTTGGAAAAAGAGTTTAAAATGGTAGATCTCGGCCTATTAAGCTTTATTCTAGGAATAAAAGTTACAAGAGGATGTGATTTTAGCTTCATTTGTCCATCTAAGTATGCTACATCCATCCTAGATATATATGAAGAATTGTAAAGGCATTGAGACTCCAATGGAGCAACGTGTAAAAGCATCTATTAATGGTGATGAAGCATCCTTCGAGGATATCACTTTTATATAGAAGGCTTATAGGCTCCTTGATTTATTTAACTATAACTAGATCTAATCTTAGTTATAGTGCTGTAAAGTTAAGCCAATTCATGCAAAGTCCTCTAATTTCACATTGGAAGATGGCCAAAAGAGTTCTTAGATACATTTCATCTACTAATAATTTTGGCATATTGTATAGAGGACTAATCTTGGCTTAAGAGCCTATAGTGACTTGGATTTTTTAGGTGACAAAGTGGATAGGAAATCAATAAGTGCTTTTGCCACCTTTCTATGTGATGGAGTAGTATCATGGCTTTCCAAAAAGCAAGATACCATCTCCTTATCTTCCACAGAATTCGAATACAAGGCCTTGACATAAACATGCAAGGAGGTCTTGTGGCTCAAAAGGCTATTGGTGGAGCTTCATGTCATGGAGGAGGAGAGCCCAATCATGTATTGTGACAACCAATCAGCCCAATCACTTGCTACTAATCCTACATTCCATGCAAGGAGCAAGCACATCGAGATTGCTCATCATTTCGTGAGGGAGAAAGTGCAAGCCAAAGAGATCAAGCTCCAACATGTGCCATCATCAAGTTGCTTGGCTGATTTGTATACTAAATCTTTACCTAAAGATTAATTTGTCAAGCTTAGATTTTCAATTGGAGTGATTGATAGAAGCATCATTGTTTCCAAGGGTATATTTGAGGAGTGTGAAAAATGTTGGCTCTATCGATCTTGCTGACGTTGTTGCAGACAGCGTAACTGCTCCAGTGGATCCAAGCAGATCCACTCTCCCCCCCCCCCCAAAAAAAAAAAAAAACGGTAACTGTTCATGGTCAAGATTGGATCGGCGTGTGGAACACGTAGTTGAAACTCGTTTGAACATGCGACTGGACTAAAGATTGAACAAATTTTAACTAAATTTGTTTCAATCTTGTTGTAAGTGACTCAGAGATGAATATGGCAATGAGATACAGGAATCAACTCGGACATGACATGGACTGTGCAGATTTGGTGGATGCACAAAAATCCAAAACTTTGTATAAGGTGACTTGAAAATTGATAGATGAATGACAAGTTATTCTTGAGATATGCTACATGATGTCTCCTGTGCAATGGCTATCTTTGATGAACTAAAAACAAATCTAAAAAAATATGCATTTAGAAGAAATTACCAAATTTAAACAATGACAAAAAAATAAACAAGGGAGATACCAATGTTACAGAGAGTGAAGGCTGTAGAGCACTTGTCAAACAAAAAATCATTCATCAACATGCATAATTCACCTGGACAATTTCATGTTGCATTGTAGAGTAATGAAAAACTCTCAGAAGCCCTTGTCCAAAAACAAGGCAGGTAGCGACACTTGAATCTACCATCGTTGATAGTAGATGTTGTAAGATATAGCTTGAGAAGCAGTGATGGTTGAGGTACCATGTCCTGAGGACCTCTCTGAGTAAGAGATTCAGAACCAAATCTCTAATTGGATTTCCAAATTGTAGTTTTATTGTGGATTGGCACATTGGAAATCTGATCAGCATGTGCAAAGACAAATAGATTTGAGGTTGTAGAAGGGGAGAAAAACTGTCAATTCCCTGTGGAGGTTGCTCTTAGTTGGACATTGTAGCAGATGATGGAATATCGGTTTCACTTTCTTTCGACAAGGACTCATTTCATATTGTCTTTGTGAATGATGGAGCTGGTGTATTGTGTGGTAGTGTAGAAGTTTGTTAGAAACTTCTCAATTGAGCAGCATGTTTAACTGTTGGTTGCTATGGTGCTCATGTGGTTGTCGGAAAGATCCTATTGTGATTCATAACTAAAGTGACGGGCAAGTAGGATCTTAGTTGGTTGCTTTGGTATTCATCATTGGATTTAAGCTCGCGTCTAATCCATCTTGGAAGTCCGACTAGGAACCAGATGATGAGCATCTATTCGGAGGGCTGTTCTTGTACTTGACTTTTGAGGCGTTTGAAACGCTCGATATAGTCTCGTACGTGTTCATCTTTTGCCATCTTGATGTTACTCAATTTGACAAAAGGGATTTTGATCAAGCGAAAGGGCTTAAAACCCTTGACAAATGACTCTTTTAGAATTGACCAGTCTGTTTTATCTTCACGATCAAGGTCGAAAAACCAATCACGTGCTTTAGCGATCATGGTCATCGAAAACAGTTGGACCATAGCATCAGGAGATGTATCGCCATACACATCACATGCATTCTCAAAGATTTGCAAAAATCTTTGACGGTCCGAACTACCGTCAAACTTTGGTAGATCTAGCTTGGGTGTACGTCTTTCAAAATGAGCTCCGTGGGTAGCAGAAACACCATTAAGATTGGTTCTGGCCTATGAGGGTTCAACACCATAAAGATGGGGTCGTGCTCATGAATACTCGGCTCTACCAGGTTCTTGTCCCTTGAATGGGTTTGTGGATGGTTCTTGGGGTTCGAACCTCATTCGGTAGAACCTATGGCATCTGATTTGTTCAGTTGTAGGGGACCTGACCTCGTATGGATAATCGTCTGAAATTTTAGGGTCTTTTTGTTGGTCCATTGAGTACTGGTATGAGTTTTTTTATTGTTTTGGATTTTTCGAGTTTTTTTTTTTAACAATCCCTATGGTTTACGGTGGATGCGGTGTGTAGTTTGTGATGAGGTGCGGGTGATTGCAGTCAGTGGCGTTATGGGGTCTATTGCGGTCAGTTACGATTTGGTGCGGTTTAGATGGGGAAATGTGGTCTTGAAGTGTGAATTCAATGTCGACGGGTGAACGCGGTTTGGACGGGGAAATGTGGTTTGATGGTGGTGTGTGTGCGGTGAATGCGATCTGGTGATTTTTGTTGCAGTTGTAGATTGTGTAATGTGTTTTTCACGGTTTGATGGTGGAGGCAGTCGGTGTGCATTTGGAATGCGATTCAAGGACGAATGTGGCTAGGTTGCGATTGTTTGCGGTGCAACAGCGGATGTGGTTGTGGGCAGGGTAATGCGGTGGTAGCGATTCAAGGGTGGACGTAGTTAGGAGGTGGTCGGCTTAGTCCAGTAAGATAAGGGGTGTGTGGGGGCTGTCGCTACGATGCAAGGGTGGGGCAATTGGTGTGTGGGTAGTTGCTTGTGCTACTGCTCAAGATGGTTAGAAATGGTGAAAGTAGTGGAATGTGAGAAAGCTTTGGTCAGAACGAAGGCTGAATGAGGTGCGTGGAGGGCTGGGCTTGTATAGGTTCAGTGTTTTTCAGGGAAGGATGTCAAGAGTTCCGATCACGGAGCCATCTAGTCGTGCAGGTCATGGGTAGAGCATTGTGGTGGTCTCGTTGGCAGGCAGAGCATTCACAAACAGGTCCTGTGCTGGGCAAAGTGTTTGCGTGCAGGTTAGGACTCAGTTGCGATTGGAGTTGTGTGCTACGAGGAATGCGGATTCTACGGTGTCTACGATGACCTGTAGTGTCTACGGTTACATGTGGTTATGATGGGTGATGGCGGTATCAGCGGTCGATTAAAATTGTAGCGGGCGATTGCGGTGGCAGCAGTTAGTAATGGTGATTGTGACGGCTCAAGGTGATTACAATGGTGTAAGGTCTGGGGTGCGGTTGAGGATTGTCAGTTGTGATTGTGTGCTATGATGGTAGTTACGACAGGGCAACGATGGATGGGGGTGACGGAATAATGGGATTGGATTGCGGTTCTGACGGTGTAAGTGTGGAGGTAGTGTGCTGGTGAATACAGTGGGAGTGCGACCTGTTGCCATCGAAGGGGAATGTAGTGGGGTGTGATTATGTGTAGACGTTGCGGTGAGTTGTGGTGAATCTGATCTCTACGATGCAGAGACTGATGCAATGGAGGTGCAGTTGAATGCGATCCCTACGATGGACGAGTGGAATACGATGGGTGGCCGAGGATAGCCGTAGGGCAGATGAGTGCGGTCTGTATACAACTGCGAATGCGGACTGTGGATGAATGCGGTTTATAGCGATGGTTGCGGTTGTAGCGGGTGATTGCGGTGTAGTGCGATTCAAGGTGAATGGAGGTTGGCTCTCTACAAATGTGTTCTCCACGGGTCTAGGGTGGAGGTTGTGTGATGGCGATGAATAAGATAGCTGCAGTGCTGGTTTTTGGCGATGGTGACGGCTCAAGGCAGTTGCTCCAGGTGAATGCGGTTGTTATTACCCAATGCAGATGCAGGCTCGTGTAGTTGGCCTCATTTACAACGTTGCAGATAGTTAGATAGATTGTCAGATAGATCATCAATGCAAGTTGTAGTTCTGATCGTCGTTGGAAATGTCTGTGGTCAAGCGTGGATCTGGGTCAGTTGAAGCAGGCCGTCGGTTGAGATTGGACTGAATGGCTGTCGGTTGAGATTTGCTTGAATGGTCGTCGGTTGAGATTTAATACAGGCTGTCGGTTGAGATCTGACTGTTGCCGTCAGTTGAGATCTAATACAGGCCGTCGGTTGATATTTTATAGTGATCGTCGGTTGAGATTTTACTGAGGCCATCAGTTGAGATTTGACAATGGCCGTCGGTCGAGATTTAACTGAAGACCGTCGGTCGAGATGTCATAGGGCACCGTCGGTCGAGATTTGATAGCAGGCCGTCGGTTGAAATCTGACTGTGGCCTCCGGTTGGGATGTCATAGAGCTCCGTCGGTCGAGATCTGAGAGATGGGCTCTGGCTCCAATTGAGATATGAAGGATTGGCTCGAGCTCCGGTTGAGATTTGAAGCATGATAGGACTGAAAGTGTGTGAAGGGCTGTCTTGGAGGAAGACGGAAGGACGACTAAATGTGATTTGATGGAATGGAATGTGGTCGCAACGGCCCAGAGCGGTCACGATGGTTCAAGGTGAATTGAAGTTTAAAACGGGGTGACCGTTCAAGGGCGAGTTGTGGTGAATTGCGGTTTCTATGGTGAACAAGTGGGGTGCAACTGTTGCGGTTGTAATGAGGTCAGCTGCGGTGGTAATGCGGTGCGTTTCAGGACAAATGCGGAGAGATAGTGCTATTGTACTCTGATTGTCACAATAGATTGTTGTAGGAAGTGTTTGTGCAAGGTTGAGGTCTGCAAGCAGTTGTCTTAGCCAGATCGTCTCTTTAGTTGCATTTGTGGCAGCTATGTATTCGGATTCCGTTGATGATAATGCAACTGACGTCTGCTTTCGGTTGTTCTATGGGATTGGGCCTTTGGAATGTGGAGTTCGTGTGGTGTGGTGAAGGTGGGCGAATGGGATGGCATGCGGTCAGATGCGGAGGTGAGGAAGTCCTTCTGTACAGAACACATGGAATCTCATTGGTTGAGATTTAATGTAGGGCCGTCGGTTGAGATCTAACTAACGTTGGTTGAGATCTGATTGATGGCGTCGGTTGAGATCTAACGTAGGGCCATCAGTTGAGATTGGAATGAGGCCGTTGGTTGAGATCTGATGGAATACCGTCGGCTGAGATCTGAGCGGAAACCATAGGTCAAGATTGGAATGAGGTCGTCAGTTGAGATTTGATGGAATATTGTCGGTTGAGATCTGAGTGGAAACCGTCGGTTGAGATGTAACGGATGACCATCGGTTGAGATTCAATAGAATGCGTCAGTTGAGATTGGACACGAGCTCTATGATTGAGATTTCAACACGGGGGGGGGGGGGACTCCGGTTGAGATGTGATCGTGAGGGGATGGGCGGAACGTGGACAAGGTTGCGGGTTTTTGATGTAGAAGGTATTGGAGTTCAATGGGCAACGGTGCCAAATGTTTACAGATTCTCTGCTCCAGAGGATCTGTTGGTTTGCTTAAAGCGTTTTTACTTACTCAGAACTGTTTATGCCTGTTACCAGGCTTCATGGCATATATTATATGTGTTCTTGATATTACAATGCCAAATTTTACAAGTAGAGGTGAGGAATTCCTCCAAGTCCAAGGTAGAGCCTCCAAATATCCTCCAAGCAACCTGCAAGCTTTAAGATGCTCCCCAACTCCAAGCTAGGATGCCTCCACCTACAAGTAAGGATCTGCAAGCCTCCAAGGATCTCTCCTCCACCTGTGTCCCTACTCTTTGAACACAAAGATAGATAACAAGCTGGCCTCAAGTATTCACCACCCAACCATAGCTAGATCCAAGCTCCAAGCAAGACCTGTCTAGCACCCCCTTGCCAATCATAAACAAATCACAAGCATACCACAACACTCATTAGCATACTCAAGATCCAAACCCTACTTATGTCCCATACCATAAGCAAGATCCAAACCTCAAGCATACTACCACAAGAAAGCACTCTACACACTAGTAGCAACACTAGAGCATAAGCAAAGCAAACAAGAGAGATCTCTCCCCCCCCGCCCCCCCCCCCCCCCCCCCCCCCCAATGAGCGCCCTACTACCCTCATATAGATGGCCCATGGACTCCAATGCACTATGGAGTTCCATGCTCATCCAATGAGAGAGAGAGAAGCCTAGGGGAGTTAAAGAATATCTAAGAGCCTCCATAGGCTTATGGAAGGTCAAGAGACTCCTTCCATAACCTATGACTCTTTGAATGCCTTTCTTGTGGGAGTTGGGAACTCAATGGACACTTTAGAAGGGCGCCCTCCTACTAGGTCCCATTGCCCAAGTTGTGCATGTATACTTTGGTCCTAGACCAATAAAGTGATATGGTTCAAGGTTGAGGCCGAAGGTTTAAAAAAATAGTCATCCAATGACTTTCTAACACCTCTCTAGGTTCCATACCTCCATCCAAGGCATAGACACCTACCTGCCCTTAACCAAGAACACTAGTACCTTAATTTAAGACACCTACCCTTAATACTAAGGGTACCCCTTATTCAAGGGTCACGTGACTCCATACCTCCAACTAAGGTATAGTCACTTGCCTGTCCTTATCCAAGGGCACATACCCTTAATCCTAAGGGCACCTTGCCATTTAGCCCCCAACACTAAATGGACTATTAGGGGTCTGAAGTACTGCTAGTTACATAGGTATGTAACATTCCTTCTCCCTAAACGTAAATTTTTCCTTGTAGGAAAAAATTTGAAAAATTCTTCTGGATATCAGCCTCCTTTTCCCAAGTATCCTCTTCTTTTGATTTGCCCCTCCACCTGACTAACATCACATGTCTGAATAAAATTTTCTGTGTCCTTATGAAACGTAGGCCACCAACAACCTGATTGCAAAAGTTTGTGAACAGTAATATCTATAGTCCTCTAGCGCCTCTACTGTCCAAATAGGAACAATAGTCAATTTGTATATAGGTCGTGCTAAATCCGCAAAGAAGATAATAAAAATGCGATAGTAGTTCGCATGAACCATAAACACATAAACTCCACGAATCGTTGTTGGTGGTGGCAATTCCACAATCATCTTGATTTTAGAATAATCTGTGGCAATACCATGTCTTGATATCACATGTCCAAGCACAACTCCGTGGGAAAGCCATATCTGACATTTTTCTGGATTTAGAGAAATTTGATATTTGCGGCATCTTTCAAATACTTTCTCCAATCGATCTAGGTGGTCTGCATTTGTACTATGGACTCCCATGTCATCCAAAGTAAATTTCAAGGAATTTATGTAGATAATCTTTAAAGGAAAATTGCATTACTCTTTGGAATGAACTTGGTGCATTATAGAGTCCAAACGACATTACTTTGTAAGCATAGGTGCCCCATTCTGTTGCAAAAGCGATTTTGTGGCGATCGGCAGGTGCTATCTTAACTTGGTTGTAACCACTAGTCCATCCAGGAAACTATAAGCTTTTGCTCCAGCAAGGCAATCCAAAATGCTTTCAGTAAAAGGTAACGAAAAGTGATCCTTCCGCGTCACTTTGTTCAACGCCTTGAGATTCACACAAATTCTCAATTTCCCATTCTTCTTAGGAACAATGACAATCAGTGAGATCCATTCGGTATGCTCGATCTCATAAATGAAATCAGCGTCAAGCAATCGTTGAAGTTCTTTCTTTATCAGATCCGCAACATTAGGATTACAACGATAGAACTTTGTAACCCTTGGAACTGCATCAGGCACTAAAGGTATGGTATGTTCAATAACTGACGTCGGAATACACTTCAGATCTTGATAAGTCCATGCAAAGCAATCTTGATACTTAATAAGTAACATGCGGAGTGCTTGATACTATTCACGATTAAGTTGTGAACCAATTTGTACAATCTTTTTCGGCTCTCTTGGTTCAGGAAGATTCATTGGTTGTGTCCTAGCTGGACCATTGTAAACATCTTTTGAGTCTGGCACGTGTTTTTCAGGTTCGCGATGTGCTTTAGGTAACATAATAACCACATCATCCAATGTATAACGTTTAAAATGCTTAGGCATATCATGCTGGACTACCTCTGCTTGTTCCTTTTCAAAAGGACTTGTCTTGGATCTTCGCTTAGCCTTCTTAGCAGGAATTGATCGTGGAGGTGATGACTTCCGAGATGATGATGTCTTGCTAGAATTCTGACTTGTAGAATCATCCTCGACTCTTCCTTTGTCTTTATCCAGTAAGGGTGGCACATTTTCTGAATCAATCTTTTGAGGGGGATTTTTTCATTTTCAAGACCATATTATAATGTTGCTTGGCTTCAAGTGTTTCTTCGTCATTGATCCTGTGATCCTATCTTCCTTCAATATAACTGCTTTGGGCGGTTTTATTGTTGGTTCATCAGGAACATTACGCACTCCAAATCTGGTCGGATCCACATGATTGAGAATCTGCTCATTCGTAAGTTTCGCATTGTCATCATAAGTCAAAGGCATGACTCACAGGTATGAGATCATCTTCAATCGCATCTGGTATAGGTTCCATTGATATCCAATCTACATTCAGCACATTCAATGGAAACGTGAGCGGTGTATCCAAGGTTCGATCCAATAATGAAATCTCACTCAAATTTGACTGTTTATCTTGTTGACAAATATATCCTGTTGTACAATCAATCGTTGCAAGAGCTTTATTCCAGTTGACAGTATCCGTTTGAGAATTGTAATGAACTCCCAATTTTTTCTCTGGATGGTCACAAGTATGATCTGTTGTTGATGAATCATCATCCTCTTTTTGAACCACTGGTTTGATAGTCCAAGTTGCAGGATCAACTGTGACTGCACGTTCACGATTTTCAAAAGTGATTTTTCCGGTACCCCAGTTATGAACTACTTGCGCAACTTGTAACCATGGAAGTCCCAATAGGACTCGGTAGACATTTGGCGCTTCTGGTAGGTCCATTACTACAAAAGTAATGACGAATTGTACTCCCGCAATTCTGACAGGTATATCTTCAACCATTCCTCGCAGACAAACTGTTGTTTGGCTAGCTTAATGGCAAAAGTTGTAGGCTTTATCTTTGTAAGGCCCCATTTTGCAAATAGCTTTGTAGAAATCAAGTTAACTCCTGAACCGCCATCTATCATAGCTGCTTCCTTAGGAAATTGTCTATGCTGTAAAAGCAGAGTAATATTCTTTTGTTCACTTTCCCAAGCGGCTCTGACATGGAGTACTTCATTGGATTCTTCAAATCCAGCACAAAAAAGTGGCTCCTGATGGACTTCTGGTTCTGCTTGAGCTAACTTTTGCGCTAAGACTTCTTTTGCTTTTGGCACCAACTTCATGAATGCTCCCAATGAAATATTAATATTACGACATAAAATATTCATGAGCAGTTCTGTTTGCGGCGCTTCTGATTCAGTCATTTTGAAGGGTTCTTCATGATGATGCAACTGATCATTCATATCTATACGTGAATTTCTTGGTGGCTGCAATGGTGAAGAACAAACTTCGGCTGTTGCTTTAGCAACTTCCAGTCCCTCTTCTTCTTACAGATGTCTAATTCACTACCTCGTATCCTGATATCTTCTTTTTTCTACATGAAGATTGGAATAGACTCCAGATGTTGTTGATATATCATTTAATGGTATATAATCAGTAGGTACTGGATTCGTTACTAGTTCTTTCTGCTTTTGTGCTCTGGTGACCACCATCAAGGGTACACTTGATTTATTCTGAGCTACTAGTCTTTGCTTGATAGTTATCAAATTTACAAGAGCTGTAGCTGGTGGTGGCTTTGGTCTTGCTGGACAGTCTTTATAGAAATGCCCATAACCACAATCACAACAGAATGGTACAAATTTTCCTTTATTTGGACATTCTGCAACTCTGTGATTTTCTCCACATGCAAAGCATCCAAGCGGTGCTTTGGTCTAGTTTCTAGAGGCTTGTTGTTGCGTGGCAGTATAAATAGCATACTGTTATGAAAATCCACCTTCTTGATCATTACCATAGTTCCATTGCTCAGCACTTCTGTACGATTTTGGTTCCATCAAATTGGCAGGAGGAGCGGAGTGCTTTGGTGGGGCAAGTAAGGCTAAACATTCTAGGTATCCAAGAGTAGATTGTCAAGGTCTGGCTGCTGGATTTCCTCCATACTGTGGTTCTCGATATTCCATTTGGGCATACCGTTGCTGAACTATCCGAGGATTGAAGTTGCAAAAGGCAGTCTCATGATTAGGCGAATTACACAAATGGCATACACTAATTTCCATTCATTTTTTCAATTGAGAACACTCATTCACTGTGTGATTTTCTATACAAATAGAACACCATACATTTTCCCTGGTAGAAAAAGTCTTCGCAAACTTCTCAGGTGTAAAAATTACAGCAAATAAGGATCCTAAAACACTTGAAATGATGAGGGAAACAATAGATTATGATTTCATAAGATTAGCACAAGTTGAACCATCAAAATCCATCAAAAATCTATGCTTGAACCTCACTAAATGGCCCAAATCCTTGAAGAAGGCTTCACACGTGTGAAAGTACGGCCTTCCACAGTCTGAGTACTGTACACCAGACCTACATTCAATCCTATAATCATTAGTAATCACAAGTACTCAAACAATTATGAACATAGAGAGCAATTGCACCATTATGAGAGAAAAAACATGAAATTGCTTGATTGATTTTGGTGAGATATCATCACCTATATATACATGATCCATCACGGTTTTGGGCAGGTATGAGTAGCCCTAAACCTATCCCTAATGCTAATTTTGGTGGATCTTTCATCCCTACCAAGTTAGGGTTGGAATCTTGGAGATCCCTCAACAATGCAAAAATTACCAAAAATAGCTCCTATTTTTTCTCCCTTGTATCTAAGCATAATTTGGACTCATTCCAAAGGTTCTAACACTTAGGTCTACTTGAGAACATCCTTATGAATGGAATCCTATGCTATTTGGCACGTGTGACAAGCCACATCATGACCATCTAACTATTTACAAGTCATATGACCAAAACTAGTCAAGCTAGAATTGTGAATTTTTAACATCAGGTTCCTTGTTCGCTTTTCCGTGGAAATCTTCCAATGCTTTGATCTTCTCATCAAATTGCGACTGCAACTTTTCCATCTGTTTCTGCTGGTTCTTCCCAAGTTTCTCGAACTCGTTGAGCATCATTTCTACAGTAGCATTGACATTTGCTAATGCAATAGTGGTGGATGTCGTAGTAGTCTGCCCTGTTGTATAAGGTAACATACTGATATTTGGCTCATCATCTGAATCTTCATCCTCCTCCCAAATTGCATCGACCATAGCATTTTGCAAGAGTGCATACTCATTATGGCGTTTTAGCTCACGTCTGATTCATTTAGGTAAACTTCAAAAAAACCAAATAATCATGGCATTCTTGTTAATCAGTTCAGATTCGCACTCAAATTTGAGACGTTTCACCCGTTCAATGTAATCTCGAACCATTTCTCGCTTTCTCATTTTAATTTTACTTAAAAGTAGAAAAGAGCCTTCCATAAACTTCTGAGGTTTGAACCGCGTGATAAGGGCTCTTTTGACAACCTCCCAATCTGCATGTTCAGTTTTATCTTGATTATAGTACCAATCTTGTGCTGCGCCTGTTAAGGCCATAGGAAACAACTTAAGTTTATCTTGAGGGAAAATTTCACCATAGACTTTACAGGATTCAGCATAGATCTGAAGAAATCTAACTGGATCTGTTAATCCATTGTATTTGGGTAGATCCAAACGAGATGCTCTTCTAACAATAATTGGATTGACTTCTTGAGGAGCACCTCCCGGAGCACCTCCAGGGGCAGCCATCTTTACAAATTCAGATCAAGCAGACAATGAGATTGGAACTAGATTTTTTAATCAAGAATTATCTCAGATCATATCTACTAGATCTATTCTACTTTTCAAGAGTGATTCTATATCGTGAAAAAGATTTTGAAATTCAATCAATCGATACTTCTCAAAAAATGAAAAATTTCTAATAATCCAAATCAGAATGTATCAGATTTGATCCAAATTTTGACAGAGACTTGATTTGGAAAATCAAAACCTAAAAATAGTACTGGCGAAGGTTTCCTAGGCAAAGGTTGGCTCGACGAAGGTTCAACAATGTTATTTTGGAAAAAAAAAACTCTCTGATCGACTTTTTCTAACAATTTCTAGTAAAATAACCTTCGTCGAACTCTGAGATGCAAAATCTAACACAGATAAAACTAGAGTAAATCCGACGAAGTTTTTCGACACAAGAAAATACAGTTTCTGTAGTTTGGCGAGGGTAAAAATCAAGATTTTCTATGATCTAGACCAGAAGAATCTTCGTCGAACTCAAAATTAGTATTTTACTATATATAAAATGTTTTGAAAACTTAGCGAAGGTTTTGGCAAAGGATCAAGAGTAGTACTGGTATTTTTGCAAAAAAGTGATTTTTTTTTGGCAAAAATATGGCATTATGACAACTGATCCTCTGAAAACCCTTCTATTTTTGGTATTATTTTTCGCCGACTTGGCAGTAGATAGATCTGAATCACACATATGCACAATGAATCAAGCGAAGGTTCTTTTTTTGTATTTTTTAAGTTTTGGTGATTTTTTGGTGTTTTTTGATGGTTTTTCTAATGTTTCTGGAAATCTGTTGGAAAAGATTGTTCGCCCTTCAAACTGAAAGTTTTGTGATGGAAATTGAAGGTGTTTGCAACTCGGCAAAGGTTTTATGAAAGAGGGCAAAACGTTATCAGCTCTGATGACAATTTTTGTCATTTTTTGACCAAAATCTAGCAGATTTGACCGATTTTTGTTGTTTTTTCTTATATCTCAGATCCAAATGGATCTTAAGATTGGTGATCCGAATAGATTTCCCTGTTTTACAATCAGATTAGATTTCAAACAAGCAAATCCACTCAAATCAAGCAAAATCACTCCCAAACTAACCCTAAATGCAGATCTAACAGTATTCATGCAACGACAAGATGCCTAAAGCAAGCTAACCATCCAACAAACATGCTACAAACTGAAAAATTAGCGTAGCTCCCTGGCAAAGACGCCAAAATTGTAGTGGTTTTCTTTCCTTGCCTAACCTCAAACCAAGATCTAGTCAATCTAGCATCAAAGAGACGAAGTTAGTTGTCACGCATAGATTCGTTCCCATGAGAGCGATAGTATAGTTCAGATTTCAACATGAAAGGAGGATTCACATCTAACTCTAGCTTCCATTAACCCTACAATCCATTAACACTACGCATCCACAACAAAGATAGCTTACTCTTTATCTCTCTCCCTATCTCTCTCATAAAAAGTATAATAACATGCAATCCCAATAACAATCAGATCCAACAATTAGCAAAATCCAAAGAAAGCATGAGAGATGGAGGGAAAGTGATAGAGAGCAAGGACATTAATCAATCCATTTCTGAAAAGAACCAATCTGCTTTATTGAAATGAGAAAATGAACATGTGTAGGAACTCGAGTTGGTCCCTTTTTATAGTAGAGAGGAGGACCCTGGCCTCTGAATCCTATTGGTCCATTTCTGCCTCCCTAATTATTCAAACTTAAAAAAGAGTGGGAACCATCCAAATTGGAGGGAAACCCAACTTTATTCACTAACTTGACATTTAGGCCCTACGACATTAAAAGTCCCACAAAAGGGGCCTAAGGTCCTTTTATTGACTTGTAACTAATCAAATAACTATGTGATCATCGGGTTGGACTTACACACGCAGGGTGCCAAATCCCTCTCATTTATTAACTAGGGTTAGGATTGCCTTGGGATCCGCAAACCCTCCAACAATCCAATGGAATGGTTCCAGTACCACTTATCTTACACTCCTGACTACTAGCTGTATAGATAGATCTATGTATATCATTGTAAGAGAGTAAAGTGAAGAAATAGTCCTTTTGAAATGTCATGTGGGAGCTAGCCCCACTATCTATCCACCAAGAATCATTGGTGTTGCACTTGGTTTGTTGGAAACCATCAAGGATGCTTCTTCTTCATCCTCCTCCTCCTCTTGATGTGCAATGTTGCTTTGCTTGCTCTCTTGTGCCTGCTTCTTCTTGAGACATTCTAATGCAAAATGCCCTTTCTTCCAATAGAAAAAGCACTTGAACTTGGACTTGTCCTTAATCTTCCCCTTTGAGCTAGATGCATCATCCTCTTCTTTGGCCTCCTTGGGATGCTTCTTCTTTCCATTGGTCTTCTTTTTGCCTTAAAATGAGAAATTAGCTTTCTCATCACCATCCTGCAAAGACAATGAGTTCAATCTTGCTTTGGTGTGTAACATCCTACACTCTTTAGCCACTCATATACTATGAAGCTTTTCTATAGTGGACAAGTTGGCTTGGATGGCAAAACTTTGGACCAATACAAAGTCATCTCCTAGACCATTAAGAACAATTTGTACAAGCTCTCCATCTTGAATCTTCTCTCCAATGGAAGCCAACTCTCTATTTAGAGACTTGATTCTTAGCACATAATCCTATGCACTCTCCTCACTTCTTCTCATGCTTTGCAAAATCTGATTTCTAAGCATGAGGACTCTCAAAGTCTTACTAGATTCATAGACTGATTTTAAAAAGTTCCAAGCCTCTTTGGCACTAGTACATGCTAATACTTCTCTTGACAAATCATTGCTTACATTCATCTTCACACAATGAAGTGCAAGCCTAGATCTCTTCTTGTATCTAGCTAACTCCTGTGTACCTAGAGGTTCATCTTCATCTTCAATCAAAAACTCATAAAGGTCTTGGATCACCATGAGTGACTCCATCCTAACCTTCCAAATAGCATAATTAGTAGAATTCCATCTCTCACTAGCTTCTAGAAGGTATGCTCCAATAGATTTCATCTTACTAGTGAATTCTACACACAAGAAATAGATTTGATTGACTTGAAACTCACAAAGGTCTCACACTTGTAGTGTTTAACTCAAATTTGATTTCTAATCCAACAAATGGACTTATAATCGTAGTTCTATCACTCCCTCACAAAATTGAAATGAAGATAAGATGATGTGAAATCTACTTTCAAACAAATCTTGCCAATCTTGGCTATTTTTGGACAAAAAATGACTTAATCTCTCTCACACACTTTGATGTATGTTCAAGATCTGTAAAACAAGTTTAGAAGACCTCATTTTAGCCTATATTAATTAAATATCATAAAACAAATTCAAATCTAATCAATGACACTTGATCTTGGTAGCTTATTCTAGAATTTCCACCAAAATTACATCAAAAGCTCTCAAATTGAATTTATGGTGACCAAATGAATATGGTATATTAAATGCTGGTTCAGAAGTGCCCACACATGGGAATAGTATGGATTTTGATCCTTTTCAAGTTTGAAATCAAATCCCCTCACCAAAACTTGGCTTCTAGCTCGCCCTCGCAAGACTAGTTTTTAGCACCAAAAACTACTAAAAATGGATTTGAATGGATCTATGATCAAAGCTCTTGTAATTGGCTCTGATACCATGTGAAAGTAGAGTACTTTTTAGACTGTAGGTGTTGAGGAGAGACCTTTGGCACCTCAAGAACAATTGAGGTATGGTAGGAGGGCAAATAAAACTCTTCATGTGATCAAGATGAATGTGACAATTGAACTTCTCAAGGAAGTTGGTAAGTGTACTTCATCTAGTGAAGCTTGGAAAACCTTGAAGAAGGTTTATGATTCTAAGTCTGCATCAAGGGTTCTAACTTTAGGAGGAAAATCTTTCAAAGTTCACAAAAGAAGGATGAAAGTGCTCATGCTTTTTCTTTTTGAGGGTCAAAGGATTCGATGATGAGTTAGCATGTATTGATGAAAGCATTAAGAAGATAGAACTTGTTCAAGTAGTTCTTAATGGCTTGTTGGATGATCATGCTAATCTTGTTCAAAGTTTTGCTATTGAAGCCAAGTATGGAAGACTTGCAAGAAATCTTGGTGAATGAGGAGTTTGGGCTTTTATTAAGAGGAGGATCCACTTCCACATATCAAGTTGGAGTGGATGAGACTATATTCTCAAAGGGCAAATTCAATGGCAAGGGCAAAGGCAAGTGATCTAAAGGGCAAGATTAAGGTGAGCCTTCTACTTTTGTTGGGAACAAAAAAGATAGATCTAAGCTAAAATGTTTTTATTGTGAAGTCAAAGAACATTTTGCTAGTGAGTGCTTCAAGAAAAATAGAGATCAAGGTGAGAAGCAAAGCAATCTAACTCTAGATGAGGATGTTGTTGATGAACAAAACTCAAATGATTCCTTTGTTATGTCTTCTTGTTTGTTGGCTAATCATGGATGTATTGATACTTGGTGGATTGATAGTGGAGTTAGCTCACATATGACATTTCATAAGGAGTATTACTCATCATTGTGGCATATGAAGGTGACAAGAAGGTGATCTACACGGCCAATGATGGTAAGTGTGCAATCAAGGGGATTGGAAAAATTCCTATTTATCTCTCTACTAATAAGAATGTGAATTTGAAGAATGTTTTGTTAATTCTATCAATCACTAAGAACCTTCTTAGTGTTAGTTCGACAAAGGTCTTAAGGTGGAATTTGATGGAAATGCTTGCTTGATCAAGAAGGAAGGTGAAGTGATTGCGTAAGGGAAGAGGCAAGGTAAATTGTTCAAACTTTATGCTTGTGTTGTTGTTAACCAAGTTGGATGTATGGAAAAGGAGCAATTGTCAATGCAGAGGTATGGCACAAGAGATTGGGGCATCTCAACTTCAAGTCATTGGAGGTAATGGCAAAACATGCAAGTTGTTTTTGGTCTTCCAAATCTCTAACTAGCATGAATCATGTTTGTGAGCAATGTGCTTATCAAAGTCACATAGGTTGTCTTATTCTAGATCTAGCTCAAGATCTAAGATTTTTTTTCATTTAGTACATTTTTGAAGCATGACGATATCGACAAATAAGTTCTTGGTTTTATGTAGGCAAACGTTGATCCATGCCTTTCCAAGAACCAAGCGTCAAAGTTGTGCCAGTGTAGTGGGTCCTGCAACACTATAGGGAGAGGATAATGTTAGTGCCCCTGAGGTCTCAATGCAGTGCCTCTCCACTCAAAAGGGATTCCAGTGGAGATGACATTGAGAGCCGAGTGTGAGAGCATGAGAATTACTAGTGATACACTAAGTGCATATACTGTGAGCCCCATGGTAATTCCCAAAAGAAGGAAAACCATGTGGGAGCTAGTAATCTGGGCCCTCTCAAACTTGAGATGTATTTTCAAGAAAGAGGCCTCCTAATAATGTGTAACAGGTGGAACCCAAAAGATTATAGAATGGAATTCACTTGTAAGTCAAGAGGTGGAGCTCAAAAAGTTATAGAATGTGGTTCACCCCTTGTAAGCACAAATAGGAGCCTCCTCCATGAGATCCATAGCATCAAAATTGTATTGAAATGCTATTGAAATGTTTATTGAAGATCCTGAACCCCCAGTATCTCCTTCTATGCTCCATCTTCATGCATTTAGTTACTTGTGTATGAATGTGTTTGTTGATTCTTCACTATTTGGATTGGTTTTGTGATTAACATCAGGTAGATGTACAGGGCTCAATGACTGATCCATCATTCCATTCAGATTTGATGCTTCTTTGTGCTTGGCTCCTTGAGGAGTTCTTATTACAAATGTTAAATGATATTTGTAATAAGCACTTTGTAGGATTCACAATTGTTGTAATTGGATGTTGTTTTGTTGTTTTGTTGATCTGATGATTTCAATAGGATTAGATTCAATCTTCTTCCCTGTTTTCTGATTATATTACATTAGTAATAATCTATAGATTGTAAGAAAACAAGAAGAAATCTAAAGCAAATTTGTAGAACGTAGATGTATGAGTCATGCTAGATCAAGATTCAAGTTGAGCTTCGATTGCTAGCCAAGGATTGCGATTAGGCTGTAGATGTGTCGAACTGACAAGCGAGGCACATAACACTATATTGCTGAAGAGATCAACAACCAAGGAGACCTTCTGTCGACTGCAGGTTGATAGGAAATATTGATCGGCAGAATCAGCAAACATTGGCGCCAATTGCCACTGGCAATCTTCTTGGATTTTGGTCCATAGAACTTGCATCTAATAGCCCATTTTACAGTTCTTTTTTATTTTGATTGTCATTGCTTGCTTTCTTGCATTCATCTTTTTTTCCAAGCACGCATTCAATCTGTTCTCTAAGGTTAAAGTTACATTTCACCAAATACGTTCAAGGAAACAACTACCACACTGTTATCAAACGTTTTTTGAAACCAATCCTCCATTGACACGTCCCTATCACACATTATTTTAGAAGGACGACGAATAGTCTGCGTCTAGAACCGGCTTTTGCACCCGATGAACAGACTTAAAAATTACATCTGACGTTGCACTCAATGAACCGACTTAAAAATTGCATCCAATAGTGCCTCCTACGATGCATCTGACCAATCACATTCAAAAATATTGCATCCAATACCATAGTCGACATTGCATCTGACGGTATGTCCGATGATTATATCTATCTTTAAATTTGATAGATTCATGTCCGACGCTTGCATCCAATGAATCTACATTTGACGATGTTTTCATGATGATCTGCATCCAATGTCAAATCCGATGACTTGCGTCCGACGGTCAGGACCGACGATTAGACCCGACGTTAGATCTGATAGATCTACAACCGATGACTATGTCTGAAGTTTACATTCAACAGATTTACACCCGATGGCCATCTATAGATCCGACGATTAGACACAATTAGACTATTGCTTCACATTTGTTGATAGAACTGACTGTCACATCGATAACAGTATATCTGACACAATTACATCTGATGAATCTAGATCCAATGAAATAACTTTACATCCAATGCTCAAATGACTTGCATCCGACTATTAGAACCAACGATTAGGTCCGACAAATTTACATCTGATGGGCTAGTACATTGTTGCATCTGACGATCAGGACCGACAGTTGCATCCGACGTTTAGGTCCAACAACTTGCATCTGGCGGTGCATCCGATGTTTAGACTCGACGAGATACACCCAAGATACATCCGAACTCTACATCCAATTTACATTTGACGTTGTTGCTAACGATTTTGCATCTGACGACTATATTTGAGTTCTTGTTTCATAAGTCTAATTTTGATTTAAACTGGAATTCAAACCATTACATTTGACAAATTTTTCTATACAGACTTTACGTTGCATATCCAATTTTTGTATCCGAATATGTCAAGCACATATCAGTTCTCAATTACATCTGATATTCTAGTTTTGACAACCTAGAACAATGTTGCATTTTGATTGCATCTGACAACTCTGCATTCCACTTGAATCTGACACTACATTTAGATTGCATCCGACACCGCATTCCATTTGCATCCAATAGTTTTGCATCCGACATCCTACATCCGACAGTTTGCAGCCGAGCATCCAACAGTTTGCATCCAACACTATATCTGATAGTCCATTTTCATCTACATCTGAGACTCTCTTTGCATTCACATCTGATGACTCACCCTTGCTTCAATCTGACACACTTGTGTTCCACTTGCATCTGACAGTTTTGCATATGACAGACTTGCATCCGACAAATTGCATAACACTTGCATCTAACACTGTTGCATCTGATACATTTGCATCCAACACTGCATTCCATTTGCATCTGATTGTTTGCATCCAACATCCTACATCTAACAATGCATACCATCCTACATCCGACAATGCATACCATCCTACATCTGAAAGTGCATTCCACCTACATCTGACAACTTTGTGTTCCACTTGCATCCAAAAATTTGCATCCGATGAGCTTCAGAATGCATCCGATGAGCTATTTGAGTTCCTCATAATTGATCAAATTTTCATGACTGATTTGACATCTAAATCATATCCGATGAGGTCAATCATATCTGAAAAACAATCAATATAGAATCTACAATTGCTAATCTGATTTTAGTATTAGATTCCGTTAAACACAAATAGTTTGAAACATATCCATTTCTAACTGAGTACATCTGAGGCTATAACTGACAGCAGATCCGACAAGCCTCTACATTGTAACAAAAATTACATTAGACAAGTGTGGATTCTACATCCAACACTGTAATTAAAGTTGCATCTGACGAACTTCTGCTCAAATTCCGACAGACCAGTTTTATAGAATTACCTATTGTAAATCTAATTCTATTCTAAGGTATCGTCAACCATATTCTATATTCGACTACTCAATCTCTCGTCACATCCGATCTTATGTTTGATGCTTGACTAATTTATATTGATTGAAATACATCTGATGACCATCTTCTTATCTTACATCCGATGCTATATCTGATGGTTAGAACACTACCAGAACCACCGGAACATCCAAACCAAGGCTCTTTAGCCAAGGCTTCCATCCAAAAGTTCTGAACCCACTCTCTTACACCGAAGTTTCAAACAAAGGCACTATCTAGCGTCCTGATGAATGAAATTTTTGTTCGACAAGTACTCTGCATTTATCAACTCTCTATAAACATGGTCTATTTTCTTGTTTATTTTTATCATTTCTTAATGTGACTAATTTTGTATGTGTGTGCTTAAGCTGTTGTTTTTTTGTGATTGCATGTATTTTTCTAGATTTGATTTTATTTCATTTTTTCCCTAAGGGATAGCTATTGACGAAGAGTCATAATTGTCGAGTATCTCAAGAATGAATTTTTTATTTATCTATCCATCTCTAGATCACCTTGTAGAGAGAGTAGGATATTTGTGCATATCCAAGTTTTTTGAGAGATCCATGTCACTTCAAGGTTGATTCCTATATATAATTGAGGCATTGGATTTGGAGTCAACTACAGCAAAAATGTGAAAATTTGGTCCAACGTGCTTCGACCAAATGTTTCAACCGAGCGCTCAACCAGATGTTCTACCTGAGTGCCCCGACCAGATGTTCTACCTGAGTGCCCCGAGTGCTACAATCACATCGACTTTCGTCAAATCTCTCAATCGAGCACCAACCAAATATATCAACCAAGGGATTCTAGCCAAAGAAAATACCCAAATACTCAACTGAAGGCATCAACTGACAAAACAACTAAATGAGTCATTAATTCAACTGAGTGTTCTCACAGAGAGCTACAATCACATCGACTTTCGTCGAATCTCTCGATCGAGCTCCAACCAAATATTTCAACCAAGGGATTCTAGCTAAAGAAATCACCTAGATACTCAATTGAAGGCATCAATCGACAAAACAGTTAAATGAGTCATTGATTCAATGAAAATTACAGCTTGGATGCTATCAAAGATCTAGAGCTAGCAGTTGCATGTGCCTATATTACCAAATGTGCAACAGTGAGGACAATGTTCATGAAGAGAAAGGCAAATTGTAGACCAGATGAGCCATGACCAGAAGGACATCACCTGCCACCTCCTCACAACAACTATAGCTGATGGATACTCAGTAGCCACAATCCTCTCAACTGCAATCACCTGCTGCTAGAAGATCTTGGTCCCAATCATGAACCGAGAATATGCATAGAATTATGTTGTGCTTTATCTACGCCATTAATGTATATGTGTCTGGTAATCCATTGTCGTTCATTATTGGCATCATCCTTTGTATAAGGGGATAAAGTATTCTCTTGGATCCATATTTTACATTTCAAAAACTCTATGGCCACGTTTCTACATAAATCATCATGGTATTAACAATATGCTCATCTATCACTATATAAATAGGTATGAGTTTCACAAGTTTGAACCGACCATCATATAATTCAGAAGCTATACTATAAATGTTAGTGTAGTGTAAGACAATATGATTCAAACCTATTTTTAAAGATTGTTTAAAACCTTACTGCTGATTATATTGTAGTTCGTGGTTATAACATGATCAAATTTTGTTTCTACAAAATATCTAAAAAGTAGAACAAGAGCACATTGGAAAAATTTCAATTTCAAAGTTACAGATGACTTCAAACGGAAAATACCAATCCTACTTCACATTAGGTGTGTAGGACCAAGCAAAAACAATGTCATCAAATCACTCATGAATAACACCAAAAATTTGTAACAAAATGCGAGTATTTGGAGCTGATTTAGGTTGTTCTCAGGTGTATGAGAAACCTCCAAAGAGTCATTTAGGTTCATTCCAAAGCATTTTGCACTTGCTCATCATTAAGATCAATTTTTTGTCAAAATTGTGATCTAGATCATTTTTTCTCAAGTTGATTCGATCTTTAAAAGCCTTGTGAGCAGGATTGAGTTTCTTGCTTTCATAAGCCATAGGATGTCTCACCCCAAAATGACTTTGGCAAGCATGCATCTAATCTCAAGGCTTTAGAACATTCACATAATGTTCTATTTCTCCTCTCGACCACCCCATTTTGTTGAGGGGTGTAGGGACAAGATAGCTCCTTTTTTATTCCCTCTTCCTCACAAAAATCTTTGAACTTATTGGAGACATACTCTCCTCCATTATCACTCCTAAAGATCTTTATGCTTTGATTATGATGCTTCTCAACAATAGTTTTGAACTTGACAAAGGTTTCAAACACTTGAGCTTTGGAAGAAAGTAAGAAAACCCCACAATATCTTGAAAAGTCACCTATGAATGTTACAAACATTGAAGCTCCACCATTTGACTTAGTGCTAGGAAAGTGAACATCTGAATGTATTAGCTCAAGAGGATGAGATGTTTTGGTGATAGAACTTGGAAAAGCCTTCTTATGTGCCTTGGATAGTGCACATGCACAAACCTTTTCCTCCTTTTCTAAGGACTTTGGAAGGCCTAAAGCAAGCTCCTCCTTGCACATAGCCTCCATAGAACTTGGATTGATGTGTCCAAGCCTTTTGTGCCAAAGATCAAAGTTTGACAATATGTCCTCCTCGGCTTAGCCTCACAACCTTGGTGTCGACAAAAGCATCTAACTTGTAAAGTTTTCCAAGTCTAGTGCCTTTAGCAATAACTTTTTCCTTCTTCTTTATGTAACAATCATTAGAAGTGAATTCCATCCAAAAACCATTATCAACCATTTGCCCAGTAGTAAGTAGATTCTTAGTGATGCTAGGAATGTACACAACTCCTTCAACATTGACCTTTCTTGAAGATCCTAAGCACAAGGGGATAGAACCTACTACTTCTATCTTAAAAACATCATCATTGGCTGTAAAACAGACTTGATAGGTCCTTCATAAGACAAAAGAGCTGAAAAGTACTCCCTTTTACTTGTCATGTGGGAACTTGCCCCACTATCTATACACCATGGATCTTCCCCCTTGAAGCTTGATGAAGAAAATATTGACATCATTAGTGAGTCCTCATGCGGACTCTCTTCCTCCTCTTAGCTGATGTTTGCTTGTCCTTGTGCTTGCTTCTTTTAGAAGCATTCTGAGGCATAGTGCCCTATCTCGCTACAATAGTAGCATTTGATCTTGGACTTGTCCTTCTTGGCCTTGCTTGGAGTTGGAGTTGAAGATCCATATTGATCTTCAATCTTTGCTTGAACCTTCTTGAATGTGGCTCCCTTGCTCTTGGTTTTGCCCTTGCCTTTGGTGAAGAGTGTTTGATCATCTCCATCATGGATAGAGAGCTTATCCATCCTTTCACTGAAGTGTTGTCTCCTATTTTCCTCGCCCATGAGGACACCTTGGATGTCTTCTAGTGAGGGCAATTTGCCCATACTGGCATATCCTTGCACCAAGTTAGAAATTTGTTTAACTCCTTTACCCTCAAAAGATATGAATGAGCACTTTCCTCCTTTTGGTAACGTTGAAATATTTTATGCTTTAAGGCAAGCAATCTTGTAGTGTTCTTTGATTTATAAACCTTTTGAAGGGACTCCCAAGCCTCTTGGGCTGAGGTACATTCTCCTACTTCTTTTAGGGGCTCATTGGCTACATTTATTTTGATACAATGAAGGGCTAGTTTGCACCTCTTGTTGTATTTAGTAGATTCTTGAGGGTGGATAGGTTCATCCTCATCCCCACTCACTATATCCACACGGTCTTTCATTACAAGGATTGATTCCATTCTTAGTTTCCAAATGGAATAGTTTGATTTGTTCAACCTATCACTAGGATCCAAAAGATAAGCATTCATGGATGCCATAGAAAAGATGCAAGTACTAGCTATCCCACTATCTAGGTACCTGAGAATGATCAACAAACGAATTCTCAACAAGATGCTACTTGATCTTGAGCTCAATCAATTCTATTGAAAAAAATAAAAATAGGAACTACCTTGCTCAATCAATACAAATAGTATTGTTGAAATTGAGAGTCAAGGTAGATCTTTCCTTAGAGTTCAAAATGGCAAATCTAGGTGATCTTCATTATATTTTGGGCATAGAGGTCATTAGAGGGTTTGATTTTATCTTTATTAGTCAAACAAACTATGTTCAAATTTTGCTAAAGAATTTTAAGATGCAAGATTGCAAGTATGTAGAAACACCTATGGAGCACGCTGTAAAAGTGTCTAATCAAGATGATGAAATATCCTTCATGGACATAACTTTATATAGACAACTTATAGGCTCCTTAATGTGGATTACTATCACTAGGCCTTATCTTAGCTTTAGTTTGTGTAGATTAAGTCAATCTATGCAAGATCCATTGAACATTCAAGAAAACTAAAACGATCTTGAGGTACATCTTGGGTACTTTGTAGAGGACATGTAATTGACTTGCATGCCTATAGTGACAAGAGAGATAGAAGATCAACAAGTGCATATGAAACCTTCATAGGTGATGGAGTAATTTCTTGGCTATCAAAGAAGCAAGAAACAATCTCACTCTCTTCAACCAAAGCCGAGAACAAGGCAATTACTACAACAACTAAGGAGGTGCTTTGGATCAAGAGATTACTAGTGGAGCTAAAGACTATGGATCCAAAAAATGTACCAATTATCCATAATGACAACATCTCATCCCAACATCTTGCATCAAATCCAATTTTTACATGCAAGGTCCAAACACACAGAGATTTGTCATCACTTTGTGAAAAGGTGCAAGCAAAGGAGACATCTTTGGAACATGTATCAAGTAGTGAGTGTGAGGCTGATGTACTCACTAAACTTCTTTAAAGAGCAACATTCATAAAGTTAAGAACATCTCTTGGAGTAGATCTATGTTAGATCCAAACTAGTTATGAGGAAGAGTATAAAAATGCACAAGCTAGTTTGGACCAATTTTGGTCATATGACTTATAATTGGTAAGATGGCCATGTTGTGGGATGTCACATGTGCCAAATAGCATAGGATGCTTTTCAAGAACTTTATTCTTCATCCTACATTGTGATGACACCTTTGAAATAAGGCCAAAATGTACATAGATAGGCTAGAGAAAAAGTAGGAGCCAAAAATAGCAATTTTCACATTGTTTCTGGATCTCAAGATCTTGACTCCCAGTTAGGGTTGATCAAGTGACATATTAGGTTGGATGTTAGGGTTAGGTCATGATGAGTTCAGAGAATCCCTAAAATGCTCATATCCCAGCTACTTAGTATAAATATGTGATGGTTTCTCCATCAATTTATGAGTAAAAATTTTTGTTGGTGATCTCTATGCTTGATATTTGTCATTTACATTTGGTTCTTTGCATTTGTGGGATTGATTAGAGAGTTGAGGTGTTGTCCTATGCCTGTGGCAGGCCGTACACTCACACATGTAAAGGGAATTGCAAGAATTTGAGCCTTATAGTGGATTTAAAGCCAAGGAATAGCACTAAATTGGATGGTGTTTTTGGTATTGGATCTCAATTGGATCTATTCAAGGTGCTTCCTCCATCATTTCACAAGTTTATTGGAGTCTTTTTGTTGCATTTTTTCATTATGAGGAACAATAAACAAGCAAGATAGCTTCGTGAAGCAATCAGTATAGAAGCTCATATTACTAGTATGGAAAAGACTCCAAAAATAATTTTGTTGTTGGACTAACCATTGAGGACGGTCAATCATAGCCCATCAGAGCTATATCCAAAAAATAGGCCATCCCATCACGATCAATATTATAACAAAATACACACCACCAGATGACCAGCCAAATGTAAGCCAACTACGTGTGGGTGTTGAGGATCAATCTTTGAAAACATAAAAAAGTAATTCTTCAACTCTGAACACTTTCTCCACTGTAATCACTCTGTTTTGTTGTATCGTACTCGTAGGTACAGCCGGGTGCCGATTTGATTGCCATTGCTTGTTGTTTGTCAAATTGCCAATCTAGATCAACATTTTGAAGACTAGTTTCTTGATAGATTCTTAAGCAAACAACCAATCACTCTTGTGGATCTTTCTAAGATCCATTTTTGGTCCTGAAGTACAATAATTTCACATGGTATCAAAGCCAAGTACAAGAGCACAAGCCATTCATCTAAAGCAAATTCATTTCTAGCAAGTATTGGTGCTAAAAACTAGTGTTGAGAGGGTGAGCTAGAAACTTAACTTTGGTGAGGGTATTTGATTCCAAACTTGGTAGGGATCCAAATCCATACTGTCCACATGTGTGGCCACCTCCGAACCTGCATTTATTGCATTATATTCATTTTATCCATAAAAATCCAATTTGTGAGTTTTTGATGAGATTTTTGGTGCTAATCTTAGGAAAAGCTACCAAGTTTGAATGCCATTAATTAGATTTGAATTTGATTCATGAGATATAATTCATCTAGGCTGAAATCAAGTCCCTTTAAAGTGATTTATAGGTCTTGAAATTTCATCAAGAAAAGTGAGAGAAATTGAGTCATTTTTTTGTCCAAAAATAGCCAAGATTGGCATGATTTGATTGTAAGTAGATTTCACATCATCTAATCTTCATTCCATCTTTGTGAAGGAGTGCTAGAACTGAGATTATAAGTCCATTTTTTGGATTAGAAATCTTATTTGAGTGAAACACTACAAGAGAGACCTTTGTGAGTTTCTAGAGTCAATCAAGTCAGTTTCTTGTTTGTAGAAATCATTAGTTAGATGGGATATATTGGAGCTTACCTTCTAGAAGCTAGTGAGAGATTAAATTTTACAAATTATGCTATTTGGAAGGTTAGGATGGAGTCACTAATGGTGCTCCAAGACCTTTATGAATTCTCGATTGAAGATGAAGATGAACCTCTAGGTGCACAAGAGTTGATTAGATACAAGAAAAGATCTAGACTAGCACTTCATTGTGTAAAGATGAATGTAAGTAATGATCTTTTGAGAGAAGCATCATCTTGTACTAGTGCTAAAGAGGCTTGGGATTCTTTGAAATCAATCTATGAATCAAGCAACACTTCTAGAGTCCTCATGCTTAGAAACCAAATCTGGCAAAGCATGAGAAAAAGTGAGAGAGTGCACAAGAGTATGTGCTTAAAATCAAGTCTCTAAATAGGGAGTTAGATTCCATTGGAGAAAAGATTCATGATGGAGAGCTTGTTCAAATAATCGTTAATGGTCTAGGAGATGAATTCTCCAATTTGGTTCAAAGTTTTGCCATCCAAGACACTTTGTCATCAATTGATAAACTCCCTAGTGTGCTAGTGGCTAAAGAGTGTAGGATGCTCCATGCAAAATCTAGAATGAGTTCCTTATCATTGCAAGATGGAGATGAGAAGACAAATTCTCATTGAAAGGCAAGAAGAAGACCAAGGAATCTAAGAAGAATCAAGCAAAGGAAGCCAAGGAGGATGATCAAGCATCGAGTTCAAAGGCAAAGGACAAGTCAAGGCAAAAAATGCTTCTTTTGTGGAAAGAAACAACATTATGCATCCGCATGTTACAAAAGGCAAAGAGCACAAGAGCAGGAGGACAAACAAAGAAACCTTTCACAAGAGGAGGAGGAGGATGAAGTAGATGTCTTATTGATGGCATCTACATCCTCACCAACAAGCAATGGCAATTCAAGAGACACTTGGTGGATTGATAGTGGGACTAGCTCCCACATGACTTGTGAAAAGGACTCACTCAATGATGCTAAAAAATTAATTTTTACTACAAGTGATGAAGAGTGTAGGATAGATGGTGTTGGTTATCATCTCTTTGTATCTAGAATCCTCAATAAGTATGGATCTAGAAAATGTTCATTTTGTACTATCAATCACCAAGAGCTAAGTGTTGGTAAACTTTTGGAAAGTGAATTGGATATTCACTTTAAACATGGAATTTGTTCCATTTTGAATAATGATGTTTGCATTGCAAAAGGATTTAAACATGGAAGATTGTTTAAATATTGCTTTTGAAAATGTGAACTTGGCAAAAGAGGAGATCACTCAAGTGGAGATCTTGGCAACGTGTGATCTTACTAGCATTGAGGAGAAGCATCAAAAGGAAGAAGATCTTGAGAATCACCCTCAAAGCATGAGAGTTCCAAGGAGGTCCCCAATGACAAAGGCCGAGTCATCAAATTGCATGCAAATTGTCCATTCAAGTGTGCATCTTGCAAGGGTGGAAAGCATTGGAAGGTCTACTATTTTTTAATACTTTTTGGATAGTATTAGTAGACATAAAGAGGCTTGTTTCTTATCTTTAAAATTCATGGTGTTTAGTACTTTGTATGACAAGACAATGAAATTAGATGCTTTTAATCTACATCTGTTGTTGACAAAGCAATTTCATTGAATAACTATTTTTGTAATAATTTGAATCGAGTCATAAAAATTGAAACATCATTTGTTTTGAAAATCTGTGTGTCCACATGCTTTATGCATAATCATTCCAATGTAAGGACCAAAGATTATCTTACTTCAATGATAGGAATAATGGTAATGTTTTGCTCTTCAAGTAGAGATTGTAAAATTTACATGTTTTCCACCAAAGAAGTTGTCAATGGTAGAAATGTGATCTTTCAAGAGTGGAAATTTGTAAACTTGAAGAAGAACCTTTGGATCAACACCTTATTCAATTCATTGATGGTTTGGAGTCAAGTGGAGGAGCAAGCTCAAGACTCGAGGAGTCCAAGAAGAACCTTGAGTATCAAGATGGAGCCATCAAGGCTCAATCACATGGATCAAGCAAGGCAAGTTGTCTTTGGCAACATTACGTATGCACTTAATAGTTTAATTGATGTATCTTCAAGTGCACAAAATGCCTTGAAATCCATGGCTTGGCATGATGTATAGTTTTTTAAGTGTACTACACATATATAGACACATTTGTGGAACATCTTGTAAGGGATCCTTTAAGAGGTGGTGAAAGATCCTTCATGGACATCATTCTCTATTGGAATCTCAAAAGTTACTTGTTATTTTTTCCAAAAAAACGAGTATTTTGCCTTGTAGTTGGATTTTTTAAACACTTCTAAAAGCATTCATTCATTTAGAAAGAGAGTAATAAGTCTAAGTATAATCGTAGATTTACAATCGTGTCTCTTTGAGAATGTGGATCAACTCCATGGAATGGCATTCGATTTATTGGCTACACTCATTAAACAAATTCAATAAGTGACGTACATAGATTGATGAGCTTATAATAAAAAACAATCATATAAAGTTAACAAATCTCAACGTCTTCCAAAAAAAGTGGGCTAGGGCGCAAGAATCTCATATCACCAAAAAAGTGGTTCATTTCTCGTACAATATCACTTAGGTGTGCAACGAGCGATTTTTCTATTGGCTAGAGCACACAAATCTGATATCACGAAACCCTTCAAACGGACTTTGAAAAAGCTGCCAAAATCATCTACCAATTAAAGTGCCAAACAAGAGTAAGTATTGCCCATTAGCAATAAAAAAGATTTCAACAAGCAATAGGTGAAAAAAATGTTGTCATGAACCTTCTTAAAGTGAGCACCAAACCAAGAAAAAAACCCCCATTATACAAAATAACTTCTTGAAGCAGGGCACCATCCTCTAAAAAGTCAAATTTGTCCAGGAAAGTGCTTTGATACCAAGTTATGAAATATATCACAGATTTTAGTATCAATGAAGCATAAACTAGCAAATTGCAATAAATGAGTGAATCCAAAAATCTCCCACAAAGAATGACAAAGAGCCCAAGTGATACCAGATCATATGCTGAAAAATGAATGTACATAAGGCCTCCTTATACTCCCTTGACGAACCCTAATAGTAGAACTCAAAAATTAAGGGAGGCAAGACTTTTGGAGGGAGACTATTGCTCTCTTAAAGGACCCCCACTCCAAATACTTTGCTAATAGAAGGTAAGCCCTTTGCCAATCCTAAATATACATAAATAAATTGTGGCAACAAATGAATAACAGAGCTATATATGTGTAACAAATGTATGGCGAGGTAAGTGAAATGTTTTTTGCTATCATCAACCCGTGGGATCATAGAGAATCGAACCGGGGTGGGCAACACACAAGTAAAATGGGACCAGAGTTTATAAGAGCTGGTGACTCACCACTTTTTCCAATAAGGAAAAGCTTCCTTACAAGTTTTTGAGATTATTCAAAGAATGTTACTAGTGTCACTAAGTTTACTAACATTTAACATTTCCATGTCCTAGCACCTCAAATATGCTGTTTAACGGCATTAAAACATGAACTTCTAAACTTTTGCAATCCATATATGCAGTGACACTGACAATCCTAGCCCTGAATTTCATTTCTTATTGAGGTACATCTCCTGCATTCAGGTGTTATTTATGATGTGATGTTAAGCCTGGCCATAAAGATTTTCGCGTGTGTCTTTTATCATGCGGGCTTACGCATTGTGATGTGTTTTCTCTGTCTGAAACATGTCCTGCATTGAGGACTATGGGGATTGAGGTATAGAACTCCAAATCCTACCTATCCTAAAATTCAAAACCCCGGACTCAGTACAATTCGTAGTGTCCTTCATACTTGACATATATTGTGCACATGTTTAATAACCCTGCTTGAAAGAAATCAAACTGCAAAAGAGAGTACCAAGTGTCTGCTACCTCAAAATGGCTGATGCAATGCCTTTACAACCATATCACAAAATAACAGTATGTCTCACTTATCTATATATAGTAAGTCTGCATCTGCAGTCAAAGAAACTGCTATCGACCAAGAGTCAAAAAGAAACAATGGTCACTCTGGAGTCCATCAGCTAGCAGTATTGTCATTTAGCCACTTCAAATACTTTTCATAGCCTCCAGTGATGGGAAGTGAAACAACCTCTGGCACCCTTTTCATTTACAGGAAAAACGAGTGATCATCAAATTCATATGTAGGTGATCAAAAATGGAATTTCAAACATCATTATTCTATAAGGTGGAATTCCTCCAAAATATCATTTGGTTTCTTAGCTCCCATACTTGAGGGGAAAGTATGCTACAACCAACAAAACTATGTATAGGATCAAAGGATTTTGTTGCAACATGAAATTTGGACATGAAAAATTAGCAGCAAAAACAGCTTTAAATTTGCAACCCACAATAAAGTGAAAAAGTATATAGAACACAAAGGTTTAGCATATTACTCATAGGGATGGTTTGCTTTAATGTGTTCCGTCAAAGCTTCCAGCAAGCTTTGGCGTGTTTTGATGAAGAGTAGCAATTCAGCATCAGTCTCGACCTGCACATTTGAGATAAAGTCGACAAGGGAGACCTTTAAACTACAACAAAAACCAATATTTGAACTAGAGAAAGAGCAATGTGAGAAAGTGAAAAGCCTGCAAAAAATGCACCACAAGATTTTTAAGAACAAAAGTGGATCTAGTACATGATTAAAAGAAAAAATGCAACAGAAAACAATAGCACCACAACTGGAATGATATGATCTGCAGGGGTATCACTTTTCTATTAACAAGGAACCAAAGAACCATACTTGAAGTTGGAGATCCTTGTGCTGTTGACCTGGTTAGCAGCTCAAAGAAGAGACTATAATGACTGAACGATGAGAAATTAAGTGCTCAAATGAAAAACTGCTAATGCTATGCTAGATGCAAACTCAAAAAATGAAGTCGGCAATATATTGTCTTATTCTTCATAGCTGCAGCCTGAAATTAAGGAGCTTAGGAACAGAGGAGCTGTTCAAGGTTTTTATAATGTTTGTGCAATGAAGCATATGTATGGACTGTTCTTTCACCTCTCAGCTGTTAGAATGATGCTGCCACCAAGTACTCCAGCATGATTATGGAACTTTTTACTGTGTTCCACTAGGAAAGACTATTACCTAGTTGCATGATACTTGGAAATTGTGAGCTAATCCACAAGCATAACAGATGTGCTTAAGGCTAGATATTTTTAGTCCCCATGAGAGTTAACTTAAAACTAGAAACCTTCTCCATTATGTCCAACCAAATTCAAACTGGTTTATCATATTTGGCCATAATTGATCAAATTTCAATTTAAAACCAAACATCAGCACTTAAAGCATTGCAGCTTTAAATTTTCACCTTGCCTTCCCACCAGTATGTCGATTCAACTCCTGCAATTAAGCATCAAGATGTGAACCCATCTTACCAAAAAAAGTTTAATATTATCAAATCTTTAAAAGTAGCAAAAAAATTTGTAAGTTACAAGATTTTAAGGCATAGCACATACATCTAAGCTTTTACAAACCAGAACAGCTAGAGTGCATTGCAGAAGAGCCAAACAACATAGGCGTATTGCATAAGAGAAGTTAGCACTCCTTTATATCAACACTCTTGACTTGATTCAACCTTATCCTTAAGAGCTCTAGAATCAGATGTTCTCTGAAAACGCTCTCAGCTTCAACCCAATCATTTGTTTGGCTAGGAAACATTGAGACTTCATTGCCTTACACAGGAAAGCAATTCCTCCTATGACAGAAAAATGAGTGCAATGAAAAGCTGTGTGTGCGAGCGCGTGTGTGGCACAGAGAGAGAGAGAGAGAGAGAGAGAGAGAGAGAGAGAGAGAGAGAGAGAGAGAGAGAGAAACAGAGAAACAGAGAGAGTACCCGGAATCTGATTCACGCAAGCAGCGAGCTTATTGGTGATAATGCTTGTTGCCAATCTTTTTCCTGAAAAATAGACAAAACAGAAGCAAATGAAGAATTATTCAACAGATGATAAATATCAAGTCTCGACAGGCCAACAAATATGTAGTTTATCAATCCGTTTCGTACGTCGTTTCGAAAAGCATTTGAAACGGGAGGTCCAGGTTTGAAACAGGAAACTTTTTTAGGGTTTTTGTTTTTTAAATGTGTTTTTATGGGTTTTTAGACATGTCATAGAAAGACTAGTACTAAGTAGATACATCCAATTTCATTTTCTATCTCCAACTTAGTGGCTTTAGTGCTTATTGTGATTTGTGACCATGTTGCATCGAACCGGTTGCAGCAAAAAACTTGTTTGTTTTTCCCAGTCGTTTTCAATGTCCAGTTGACGTTTCGAAACGGGACGTTTCAAACACGTTTCTTTGTTCGAAACGCGTTTCAATTAGACATTGTGTACAACTCAACTAGAAGCCGATTATGCAGAGAATCCAGTCATTTCAAAACGCGTTTCAATTAAACATTGTGTACAACTCAACTAGAAGCAGATTATGCAGAGAATCCAGTCATTTCAAAGCTCTAGGTGACCAAAAAGCCCATCTGGTGAGAGTTCCAATAACCTGCAAACCTTCTGAAACCTATCATGTATAAAATCAATGAGCCTCCAACAACAGTATGTAAACTTCAAATTTCATTTGTTCTTTATCTCAACCATCAAAATATTTAGCTGCTTTATCACAAGTTTCCTTTACATATCCTTGCGTTCTTCGATACCTGATTCCTTTGAATTTCAGTAACTTCTGCATTCCAATGATAAATGAAAACCTAACAAATCAAATTTACCCATTGCTGAGCATAGTTTATCACACATAATGATTCTGACCGTGTTTGCATGTTTGGCATACCAAAAGTGACAGTGAAGAGAATTTCTACAGTACTCTGTCTGCTAACTTTCAACTTTCAGTTCAGAATCAAGGGTGGCTGAAAGCCTTCCTGGCCTCAGTTTAGCACCACTTTGAAAAGCCTCATGATTGTCATACTGGTCAACTTGCATGGATTCAGTGATTGCTTCTACATCCAGGTAAGTACAGAAATGGAATACGCTTTGCGCACTTTGCATGTTCGATCCTTACACACAGATTTCAGGGTCATAACAATGGAAAACATAAACCTTACTTAACAGATTACTTGGAGTGGAAGGTGTCCCCCATCTACCCTGCCCCTCGAAACAGTACAGGAGCCTTTCAGCTCACGCTCCTAGTTCTTAACTTAAGGCACACTTGATGGGCAGTGATAGGGCATCCAACTTCTGACCTGCACTGCTGACTGGTTGCTAGATACTAACTGGATCTCTGGCAAAGCTTGACCTTTTCTAACTTCTGATCAAAGTTGTGGGTTGATACTAGCTATGTTGATGAGCACTTGCTCAATTCAGTGCAATCAGAGTGGTTCTGCCTCCAAAAGCATGCTGTAACCTTTTGCATTGACCATGATTTCTGTTTATGGTACAAAAAGTAGCTCATGTAACAAAGCTATGGTACTTTTGACATGCAAAGCTAATGAACTGAGAGGAGCACAACCATACCAGTTTCTTTATTTGGAACAGTGACATATACAACAATTGCAGGTGGTAGATCATCATTGCCTGCCATCTCCTGTCTCTCAACGGATGCTCCTCTGGAAAAGTAGCGTGAAAATGGTTCTGGCCAAAGACTGAGAAGGCTGGAGAATATCAGAATTACAACGATCCCAACCATCAGATCTCTAAACCTTGACATTTCAGCTGCTGCATAAGTGCCACTGATCAAAAAAGCATAAAAAAAAAATTTGGAATACCAGAAGTGGAACTTTGTGAATAAAAGCTTCTATAAAACACAATTATCTTTCAAATGTGAGTCCTATAACAAGGCCTTCTTTGTTTACCTGACCACTTATTATAGAAGCGTCTGGTGATTGGTAACTATTGAATAAGAAAGAAGTGAAGGAGAATTTTGTCTCAAAGAAGCTACCTCTTTTGTAAGCAGATTCTTGTTCATGCCCTTCTTGTGTATATCACAATAGATCATAAAAATGTTTTGATTTTTTAGTTCATAGGCTAAGGATGTAATAATTACAAACAATAATGCATAAAAGGTGAAATACGTTCTGATACCAATTGCTTATCAATTTTTCATTTCAGCTTTCTCGATATTGTTTAACGATCTCAAGCACAAAGATGCATCCAATTGAAGAAGAAAAAGTGCAAACAAATAAAATAATATAAATGCCTAACTTGTAACTTGTTGCTGCATTTGTCTTTGTCAAGATCTCCCGACTCTAACTGCTTCACATCACCTTACTAGGTCTTTGGAGTATAGCTGTCCTTATAGTCATCTATGGTACTAAGCTGGCCAGTTGAATGTAGTTTAGCTGAATGGCTAACAATTTCAAGCCAAAATAAACAAACCAGGGAAACGATAGCTCTCCTTTTGTCTGCTGAGATCAGTGGTCTTGAGGACCAAATTAGAGATATTTGAGTAACAGTACCCTTATTCCAGAAACATATTCAAACAAGTACCGCTCTATCAAATTATTCATTCATCAAAGACTCTAAAGCTTTTCTATGTATATATATATATATATATATATATATATTATTCCAGAAACATATTCAAACAAGTACCGCTCTATCAAATTATTCATTCATCAAAGACTCTAAAGCTTTTCTATGTATGTATATATATATATATATATATATATATATATATAAATCATAGATCCAGCGGTACCAGGATCCGCAGATCCTGGTACCGCGGATCCATACTGATCCACGGTACCATAATATATAAAAAAAAAATTTAATATTATTTTTAAATTTTTAAAAAAATAAAATAAAATTAAGTGGGCAATATGGGTATCAGCTTGAAGCTGTTGACGAGAGCAGTGCATTTATGCAGGTTGCCGGTTCTGACGAGAGCGAACAGCCAAAGGACCAAGGGGATGCAAAACACCAAAAAGTGTGTTTTCGCTTAGGGAGTCGGAATGCCAAATCATGAAGAGCTCGTACCGTCGGGGGCCCCGGACCCCGCCGTTGGGGGGCTCTGCCCCCCAAACCCCCCACTGGGGGGCTCCCGCCCCCCGGACCCCCCGTTTCTCGAGAAGCTACCGCCCCCCGAACCCCCCAAGACTTGCTGCTATATAGAAACTGTAATCTAGCCATCTCATAACCATCATGGTCTCACAGTAATGGCTTCTCCTCATAGTGGGGGCCTTACAGATCTGAGCTCACGGTTAACTAGTGACTACTAAACTGCGAGGTGCATTATTTAGTTGTCTAACACATTTTGTAGCTGAAAGCACCGACAACCTGCATAAATGCATTGCTCTTGTCAAGAGCTTCAAGCTGATACCCATATTGCCCACTAAATTTTTTTTTTTTAAAAAATTAAATTAATTTTTTTTTTTTAAATTAAAAAATGGTGCCGCCCTAGTACAGCGGATTTTTGGGCGGCACCATAATGGCGGTACCATAAAGGGATTCTGGGTGTAAAAAAAGAGGGTACAGTACACGATGCAGGGGACTGGTACAGTGGCACATGGGCACTGTGGGTGAGCAGACCGAGGGGCCAATGGGAGACCAACACAGGGGGGTAGCATCACATTGGGGGAAGTACAGAGGCACATGGGCACTGTGGGTGAGCAGACCATGGGGCCAATGGGAGACCAACACAGGGGGGGAGCATCACATGGGGGCAGGTACAGAGGCACATGGGACAAATCCGGACAGGTACACCTTCACATGGGCACTGTGCGGGAGCAGACCACGGACCCAATCGGAGTGCAGCATGTGGTACAGGTACATGGAGCAGGTACATTAGCACATCACAATTAATGGGGACAGGTACAAGGGCACATGGAGGGATCATCAACAACTGCACATGGGGGAACAGTCTGTGGGGTTAAATAGGCACTCGCGAGGCTGTGAGAGCCAGTGAGAGGCTGTGAGAGGCATTGTGAGAGTTATTGTGAGAGCCAGTGAGAGCCAGTTCGAGAAACAAGGTGTTGTGAGATGGCAGAGCGCATACCACCAAGGCCTGAGGGCGAAGCCAGGAGGAAGCTCGAGGAAGATGTCCGAAGGCACAACGAAAGGCATCGGAAGCAAGAGGCAGACATTGCAGAGATGCTGCGACAAACACGGGATAGACACCCAGAGCTGCAGATCCCCGCCCCTGCTGTGGCCCCTGCTCCCGTTGTCGAGCTGGATTTGGATGAGCAGATCGGAATGAACTTCACACGACGGCAGCTCATCATGGTCAGGGAAAGGGCTGCCCGCCGTCGGGCTGGCCAGGAGGCGGCTCGGGGTAACCGGGAGGCAGAGCGAGAGCGACATAACAATGCTCCTGACGAGGGCGAGGAGTCAATGGAGGATCCATAGGAATGTTTAGAATAGATGGGGTCTAGCCGTATGTGGCTGACTGTTGTTATGTAATGTTCATCAGTAGATGAGGCAGCATTTAATGTCTAGCATAGTGTAAAAAACAGCCCCAGCCGTATGTGGCGGGAATATGTATTGTTATTTTGATACATCTGATGAATTAATGTACGGTGTGTTTTTTGTGCAATGCGTGCCTTGTGTATTGCAATTTGATGTATGTGTTTATTAAATGCTATCAGGGGGGTTGTATTTCTGTGTTCTGCATATGCTCTCAATCTCTGTAGTGAAAACTAATTGAAAACACGCACACACCATTTGAAGTAAAACTGCAAGTAGAACATCACAATTACAAGTTGACAAATACACATTGTGCAGTGAATAGAATACGTCCAACATTGAATATAATAATGGTCTGAATACCGCTTACCTCTCTGGCTGCAAGATGGGCAGCTGCAAGAACTGTCCAATCCGGTCCATGAGCTCATACACCAGTCCAAGTGTCGACCCCTCGCTGTCAGCCATGCGGAGCACAATGTAGAGTGGTCGAAGCAGTCCTGACAATGTCTGTGCATCCCTCCAGAACTGGTCTCCCCTCACCGTGGAAGAAAAGTGCTCCCCATCCTCAGTGCGCGGAAACGTACTGGCACACCAAAGATCACTGGCAACCATCTATAGAAGTTGGGCCCTGCACCTGATCAAACGGTCGATGACCACCAAGTCGAATGCAAAGCGTGGGGGCTGGCTTACGGAGGTCCAGATGGCTGAACATGGCAAGAACGCGCCTCTTTCTGGTGACAAAAGTCACCAGGAAGAGGGCCTCCCGGACGATGGCTCTAACCCAGGGAAGTGCTCCTATGTCCCCCATCAGAAGGTCTATGCCGTGCGCGCACAGGGGGTATGAACAATATGAGGGAACTCGGCCTCTAGCAGTACACCCATCTGAATGCAATTCGTGGCATTGTCCGTCACCACCATGACGACATGCTGTGGGCCTATGGCTAGGATGGAAGACCTGATGACATCAAACATGAACTCTGCAGATATGACTCTACCCCCCTGCTGCAATCCACTGCCCTCATTAACTGTGTGCCCATGCAGCTGGAGACCAGTATGTTGAGGATTGGCCTCCTCCTGACATCAGTCCAGCCATCGGACATGATGCTGCAACCGTAAGTGGCCCAGTGCCGACGCAGAGGCTCCATCTCTCTAGACAAGGACTCAACCCTATCCCTCAGCATGTGTGTGCGGACAACCTCTGAACTAGGGACTCTCCAGCTAGGGCTGACAGACTGTGCAAGGCGGAAAGCCCTTCTGAAGGGCTCAGAGTCGGTGATGGCAAAGGGTAGGTTCAGCTCGTAAATCAGACTGGCCACGGCCTGTGTGGCCTCTTTGTCCATGTGCGGCTGATGCGTGCCGCGAATGGTCTGCTGCACAAGGGCTCTCCCTGGTGGGCGACGGGTGGTGGACCTCCAGCACGGTGCACCAACCGTGACGGGAATGGACGATGACGCGACAGGCTGGGCACTGGTGGATGCATCGGCTGTAGACGTGGAATGGGGAGAGTGGGATGCACTAGCAGGGATGGGTGCAGCAGCATAGGTGGGGTGCACTGGTGGAGGGGCAACATCTGGCATGGGGTACGAAAACTGCTGGCTGAGGAGGTCATCCGGATGGGAAGGGAAGGAAGAAGGGATCTCTTCCACATCCTCGAAGGCCCCAGCAGTAGCATCCTCGGCCTGCTCGGGTGGCGGAAAGTCCATGAGAAAGTCGTAGACTGGGGAAGTGCGAGCAACAGTGGGTGGTGGTGGAACCGCAGTGGCAACTGGCGGACGCGATGGGACGGGATCCACCGGAATCTGAGCAGATAGGGGTGCGTGAGGCAGAACTGTCTGAGGGGGATGAGGGGCAAAGGGACTGGAGGAGGATGCACTCCCTCTCCTCGTGGGTGCCAGCCAAGCAGGCAACAACTCTGGGTCAGCCACATAAGGAGCGGTGCAAAATCGGAGAATGCCCTCCAAAATGGTGTTCTCCCCTGCCACGAGCCGCGGCCCGTAGGTGTCCAGTAGTCGCTGCCTGTCGGGGACGGTCATGCTGCCACAAGGGGCAGCATTCAAGGTGGCACCATTTTTGGCGCGTGCACCGAGCAGATGGCCTTTAAGGCGAGTGAGGGATGCAGCAAACTCGACGAGACAGTATCGGCAGCGCACGATCTTCTGACCGGTCTTGTTGTCCTTGTCAGCAACCCAAGCACCAAAAAGGAAAGGACAACCTATGGTGGGGAGGAGCTTCATTCTAAACATTGGCTAGTTTGGTTCCACGAGCTTGAGAGTGAGAGTCTCACATTTTTGTGACACAGCCTACGAATATGTTTCGGAGAACGAGATGATTCTAGATCATGAAGGACAAATCAATAAAGGGGGAAACACTTTTGTGAAGAGGAGTTCAGAAGAGTTAGAAAAGCATGGCAATTCTAAATATACATGAAATGGCTGCCCATAGCTTAGCACAACACTGGTCAATGTTGTTAGCCTAATGCAAATCGACTAGTTCATCGATTTCAAAATTGGAGAATCTACATTGTACTTTGTAACCAATAGCAAGTACTCAAATGACAATATATATTTATGACTAATGATAAGTAGCATGCATACTACAAAAAGTAGCATGGCATAATTTGCTATTCAAATCTCAATTTGAAAGTCAGGACTCAAAATCAATGAATATGTGATATATTTCTACTTCAAAAATTAATAATCGGATCATAGAATCTAAGAACTGTGAGCGTTTCACCACGGTTCTCAGAACCGTACGGTTCACAAAGATTTTAAGGGTGAACCGTGGTGAACCATACAATAATTAATTAATTAATTGATTGGTTCTACCCACCCCCAAAAAAAGTCAAAAAAAGGCCAAAAAAAGCCAAAAAAACCCAGAACTGTTTAGAGCATTTTATTTAAACCACCATAGCATTTAATTAATAAATTAATTAATGGCATTTTTTTACTTCCCAGTGCCCACCCCCAAAAACAGTGAAATGAGGGCAAAATCCTCGCGGGAGGGGTTTTGGAGGGAAAAGGGTTTTGGGGGGCAAAAAATTAATTAATTAACTAATTAATTAATGAAATACAGGAACCGCACCACGGTTCATGAACCGTGGTGCGGTTCACCCCACGGTTCCCAAGACCCACGGTTCTTGGAACCGTGGGTTCGATGAATCGGATATATGAAATTATTTCTAGATCAATTATCCTAATTCAATCAATTTGGAATGATTTGAATAAGAAGAACGCTTTCCAACAAATCCTGATTTGAGGAAACATTGGCACCACCTTGGGTCCTTAAATTTCTTTGTAGTGTTTAGGCCATTCCAGATCAGGCTCCTAGATGATGCTTCAAGACACTACGCTAGAAAAGTGACGTGGTTGTGCGCCACACGGTGAGTATTCATTGTAGTATGGATTCGACCCAATGAGGAAAGACATCTTGCAAGATAGGACAGAGTTGTCACCTCCTCGTAGAACCCTATGTAGCAATCAATCACACAGGTTCTCCTTTTTCTTAGGTTGATCCTTAGACTCGATCCAACATATGCTAGCTCTCTAATGTTATGATGTATCTAAGCCTCTTGAATCACAGATCTATCTTCCACAACAATGATGAACAATAGAAAGAAAGGAAACCTAGCTTTGAGCTTATGGCTCTCTAGAAGGTGCTTTATAAGCTAACATCAACTTTCCAGATGTGGATATAAAGATGTGAGGAAACACTAGATAATCTCTAATGGACAAGGAACGGAACATTATTTGCAAGCTTGATCATTCACAAAAGCAATACATGATGAACATTAAATGGTTTGAACCTCCGTGTTATTGAACTCTCACGTCCTCTCACTCTCTCAATCTCTCACATACACTTGAAGAAGGATAAATCATGCACAACTTCATTCATGACAAAATCAATGTTTCACTGAAACGCGTTTCATCCAATAGAACTCCATTTCGAAAAGTCCACTTCATACGGAACATTCAGAATGGATTTAAAAGCTCTTTTAAAAAGAAAGCCTCCTAATGTGTGTGTGAAAGTTTGGCAAACAAAACTTTAGTTAGAACTCGGTAGGGAATAGTAAAATCATGAATACCTTGCACATGTGCATTGTGTGATGTATCTCAACATCTCATTGAGTCCTCAGTGATCTAAGTGTGTCAATTACCAATTGTTTATTGTCATCGTATAAAGCTATAATCATTGTCTAGACAATTAAACAACACTTGGTTTTTCTTTAACAAAAGGCTAGGAATAAAACCAAGCAAAAAAGAAAAAAACCTACAAACGTTTTGCAATTTCTTTCTTGATAAAGTCGATTCTTTCCCGTTTCAAACACGTTCCAAACGTGTTGCAAGAAGGCTTTTCAAAAAGGTCCACGAAATATTGGCCAAAATAAGAAGATTTGTCTACACTCTGAATGAAATCGCTGACAAATGAATGAACCCCTACTAAATGTAGTTTAGAGCTATTTAAAGCCTGAAGAGGCCCCTAGTAGATGGCTTCCCTCCATCCTAGCCATTGATCCATGTTTCCAAATCTCAAACCAATCTATGCAATAAGCTTTCAAATGTCCAACCTCTAGGCTTATTGCAATTGACTACAATCAGCTTTTGCAAAGCCTTTCTACTATGCTTCTTTGACAATGGCTCCCATAATTACACCTACGTCAAGTTCGGTTGCTCAAACTGCACATCCGAACTCGCCAAGCGAGCAAGCTTATGCTAAAGACCGCTTGGGCGAGAAGATAATAGGTAGAGGTACGCCAAGTCCTTCATGCACTGGCCACTTGGCAGTACCCTGACACATAGGCAAGTCAATAGGCTGACATGTGTCACTCATACACTGGACCAAGTGTCCCACTGAAGTGTCATATGCTCACTGGGAAACTTGGTCCAGTGAATGACACATGTCAGGGTTGACTGGTCAAACATGACACGTCAACTAGTCAACTCTCCTAATTTTAGGAGGTCAATCTAGCCCCTCCTAATTAATGACCCAATACCCTATACCAAAGCAAAACTTAATTAACAACTTTGTTTACATTTATGTTACAAAGGTCACCACAAGCCGGTGACTTACCCACTTCTGTATTTACAAGTACATCTATAAGTCAAAACAATAAACAACCGAGACAAGGAGTAAAAGCTGTAACATCCCTTCCCGCCTCAGATAACATCGTCCACAATGGCAAAGCTAGGATACTGTGCACGCCGACTGTGCGTGATCTCTCAGGTAGCATCAGAAAGAGGCCTGCCATACCAAGCGACCAAGTACTCACGGATCATACGGTTGCGTAGACGCCTCTCCCGCCTATCCAATACCCTCGTCAAGCCCATGGGTTACTTCTCCCTGCTTCTGGAATGCAAACAAACCATCAGACAACAAGTTATTGTCGTTATGTTAAACCCATTTCAATCTAGAAACATGAAATACAAGATGCACTTTACAAGTTTCAGACAAACCTAACGTATAAGAAACATCATTGATCTTTTTAACAATTTTCCAGGCTCCACAATAACATGGGGATAACTTGTAACATTTGCCCGATTTTAAGGGTCTTAGAGTCCTTGGGTACTTGGAGAAACACCATGTCTCCTACCACAAACTTTCTAGGCATGTGATGTTGATCAGCGTAAGACTTAGCTCAATCCATCACTTGCCTTACATTAACCTTCGCTAACTCAAGCATTTCATTCATTGTAGGAAGTTAGCCGCACTAGGCACTTTCTGAAAAATTCCTACCGTAACAGGGCTCGTTGGCCTAAAACCATAATTAAGCTCGAAAGGACTCATTTTTGTACTTACATTTTTCTTGTCATTGTAAGCAAACTCCAACAGTGGCACGTACTTCTCCCACTGAGTTTGCTCATCCCCAACAAATGCCCTAAGCATATCCTCTACGGTCTGGTTGACTCTCTCAGTTTGGCCATCCGTTTCAAGATGCTCCGTACTGCTCATTCTCAATTGGACTTCGAGTTTGGCCATAACTGTAGTCCAAAAGTTTCCAGTGAATCGAGTATCACTATCAGACATTATGGATGACGGTAATCCATGAAGTCTGAACACATGCTCGATAAACAAACTATCTACTCCAGACGCATCAATCTTTTTACGCGTTGGAATAAAATGAGCCATCTTAGTGAGTTTGTCAACTATAACCAAGATCGAATCATGTTGTGACTGCGTACGAGGCAAGTTGGTGACAAAATCCATGGAGATACTCTCCCATCTTCCACCTGGCACAGGTAGTGGGTGTAAAACTCTAGGAGTTTTAATCCTTTCAACTTTATTGACCTGGCACTTCAAACAGTGCATCACATAATGGTAAACATTTTTTTTTCAATTTGGGCCACCAGATGCAGGATCAACTCATAGGTCCTATCCACACCAGGATGACCTCCGCTAGGGCTATCATGACATAAATGGACAATCTTCCTACGCAGCTCCTCACAAGCTAGAGGATCCCCTTGTTGAGCCTATCTAATCTCAGCAATCATGTCATTTTCAATGACACAAAAGACATCCGATACAATATACGAGATAATGCATCAGCCACACGATTTTCAACACTCCCGATAACTGTGGCAAAGGAACCGAGTCCACCTTTAGAATCACCGACACATTCATCGACCATGTTGCCTTGCTTGAGACTGGTCCATGCTTGCATCGCCTAGTTTTTCTCGTCCAAAGGCACCCAATTCTCCGCAAACATATGTTTGAACTCTTCCCACGTTGCAGACACTAGATTATCCTTCTCAATTTTGCGCCACCAGCGTTGTGTAGTCTCTTGTAGTCGATATGTGGCCTCCGCAATCTTCTAATCATCATCCTCAATGCTACACATCTGAAAAGCCTTTTCCCACTTTTGTATCCAATTTTTCAACGAATCTGTATTTCGCATAGCAATTGTTCCTGTGTATTTCGGCGATTTCAAATCTTTAATCGTGGATAATTTTCTTGACTTGAAAGCTCTCTCTCGCTTGACATGAACTGCAATATTTACTGTGCCGCTTGCCCTTTCATGTTCTTGAGGTCTTCAGTTGGTCAAGAATTTGTTGTAAAATTACTTCCATGGCATCGACCTTGGCTGCCACTTCCTCAACCCTCCTCAATCTTGCACTTGTACCCTCTTGTGGATCCATATTTGCAGTGTTACAAACCTGTCCACTTTCTTAGAGGTCGAAATTATCAGCAAACAAGGGTTTCTGACCCTCGAAACCCCCTCCAACAAATCACACCAGGTCTGTCCCTACTGGTACAGCGTATCATACACATTTCAGCTGTTTAATTGTCAAAATCAGCAAAGATACAGCTCTTCTACACTAAAACACAGTAGCATACAGCCAACCACAAGCTTTTTGAGCGATTAAGGATTTCGAGGCTAAATCTCAGATTTAACCTCTTCTCTGTCAGCATTGGACCTGCAGCCTGAAAAAAAACGAATTTTTTCACCTCATTTAATCCGTTTTGCGACTGAGAAATCGCCTACTTTGTTGGCTCAATTTTCACAAAATTTACATGCCTTTTGATGCCTCCGATCATCCATCTACGGTAATTCTGAAAAAATTTCAGCCGTCTTCTGATCACAACCTTTGCTCTGATACCAAATGTCAGACTCCCAATCTGAAAGTTCCCTCAAACTCTAGCTTATCCCGTGTGCAGCAATCTGAAATCTTGATCCCTATCAATTTTCCTGCATGTACAAGCATCAAGGAGCATGAAACATGGTGGAGCTGGCTGCCTTGTCTCCTCTCAACCTTCACTGCATAGATTATGATGAGGAATATCTCTCTCTAGGCTCACTTATGCACAATCTTCAAGCACCCCTTAACCCTGACCCTTCCTAAATCTCGACACATGGGCAACTCCATGCACACTTGCCAGTTGGCAGTACCCTGACACATAGGCAAGTTAGTAGGCTGACATGGGCCACTCATACACTGGACCAAGTGTCCCAGTGAGCATGCGACATGTGTCACGTTTAACTGGTCAACCCTGACATGTGTCATTCACTGGACCAAGTGTCCCAGTGAGCATATGGCACGTGTCACATTGACTAGTCAACTCCTACTTTTTAGGAGGTCAATCCAGCCACTCCTAATTAATGACCCAGTACCCTATACCAAAGCAACATGTGACTCTGAGGCTCAGAAACTTAATTACCAACTTTATTTACATTTTTGTTACAAAGGTCACCACAGGCCGGTGACTTAGCTATTTCTGTATTTACAAGTACATATAAACAACCGAGACAGGGAGTAAAAGCTGTAACAAGAAGCTTGTATGCAAATAGGAAACGGAAAAGCGAACACATCCACAAGTCGCAATAGCAACTCACCTACCACAAGAGGCCCACTAAGGTGCTATAATTGTTGTCAACTAATTCAATCATGCTAGATAAATATATGTAGTAGCTATTGAAGCCTTTGATGCAACTAAAAGGAAAATGATGGATCAGGCAACCAGTCACTTAAATGACGATCAAGACATTGACTTGATCAAGAATGTGCTTGAGGCATTGATTTGAAGGACTCTCATAATTCTCTATCAAGGAACCTGGCCAATCAATTGGAACTACAACTGGAGGAGAGACCAAAGCCAATCATTGTTAAAATTGCTAAGGGAGTGATGAAAAATTAAGAGAAGAGTTAGCAACTAACATGCCCACTACATTGAGTGGGGAACTTGGACGAAGTGCTTGACCTACAAAAATGTTAGAAATGTCTACCTTTGACATCATCTTAGGGTTAAGCCAGTTCAGTGACCATGTGCGGCCTTCCTAACCAAAGGGTTCAATTTGATTATCATGCATACGAGGCACAAACCTTGCATGTTGAGGGCAAAGCCAAGAGAACAAATAGGACAAGTGGCACATCTGAGCCGGCCATACCAATGCAAAAGTTACTTATGAGACAAGAGGAAAGCACGATTGAAATAGACCAAAGAGAACCACCTCCATTAGAGACCATATTGACAAGGGGCAAAGAAAGGACACTAAACCTTCTTGGGTAAAGTTTTAGTTCTCTGGCTATGCATGGGGGAGACAAGTTCAAGGATGAGGTACCAGGTGCTTCAAAGTCTTGGCGCATCAAAAAGGGATGCAAACTACTCATCATGATGAATCACGGGCTTAGGGAGGTCAATGGGTGGTGAAGGCTCCTCAACTCTTCCTTTGAGTTGAAATGTACCACGTTTTACATAAACATACTTCTGTCTATGCTTTCCTTGGCGTTTTAGCTTACAAAGCACTGAACTTTTCAAGATCTAGTTGAGCCTCCAGCTTGTGTATGAGCTAGCTCTTTAAAGTAAGGCCTGTGATTAAAGCCCATGCCATAGGTTAGTATTTATTGTCCCTAATATGGACATTAGCTTTCTCAAAGGAGGGGAGGATGTTGTAAAGCTCGCTTGGGAGCACCCGAAACTCGAGTCTAGATAGATCCTGGAGCTTGTTGCTTAAGAGCCACACTAAAACTAAGATAAGTGGCGTCTTCTAGGGGGAAAAAAAAGCATGCAATACGAAAACAATATTGCGAGCCAAGAGGTAAGGGGAGGCACCAAATGGAAAAATAACCATACGGGAAAAACTTGGCAGCTAGATAAGCTCCGATATTTCAGCACCATGCCTCAACTCTCCTTACAACATTGGGCCCATTTCATCTTGGTGGTGGCCCTGAGACCAATTAGGATCAAACTCATTATACTTCATAACTAATCAATTATATCTACTTTGGCACGGTGGGGTTGATTACCTTGTTGGGTTTCAGTTTCCATGTCTTGGTCTAGTGGAAAGGAACCGTACCTTGTGCCCATTTTCCTACATGCTTGAAATCTGGATATGGGCTGACGACTACAAATCGCAACCATAGAGATGGAGACTGAATCAGTTAGATGATTGAGTGAGGGCTTTGTATGGGGGAAGCTACGCCCCCAAGACCATCCATTCCCTAATATGTTGTCAAGAACATTTGGAATTCTACCTTGTTTTTGGTTACCTTATGTAGGATGCTTGGTTGGCTTTATGGTGAGTTGGTTAAATAAGTAATATGATGAATGGCTAGGCTCATTGTCTTTTAAGTTGACATTGTGCAAGTATATGTTGGTTGAATGAGTACGTTAAGTCATGAACTTGAGAATCCACTCCAAGTTCGGCGATCTTGAGACGAGATAGTTTAAAGTGATGGCATCTGCCACAGAGGAATGTAATTTGTTCACAATGTTCAAAGACTCCAAACCTCAAAAGTGTCCCTCCAACTTAGCCCTTGCTGCAACAAAGGCCCAACAACCATACACAATGCACACATGTTGCTAGACAATTCATTCCAAACGACATATAGTACAGGTCGTAGAGCCTAGAAGTTACCTTGCGGATATTCAAAAAAAAAAATCACTCTTAAAAAATATTTACAACATTTCTTTTCAAAGTTGGAATATTATTAAAAAAGATATAGAGTCTCACAGCGTGGATGGGTCGGTGGAAGTAGTCCCATCTGGCGTCCTCATTTGTTCGCGTAGTCACGACAAAAATGACCATACAAGTCTTGCCAAATAGGTGCCCAAGTGCCCAATTTATAAAGTATAACATTTAATACTAAGCTTGGGGCATACGGGCATACAGCCCAAGGTATTGAGCATAAACGGCCTATAACACTCATGTATCAAGCATGGCCAACATATCTAATATTCCAAATGACATCCTATATTTTACAAGTAGAGGTGAGGAAGTCCTCCAAATCCAAGGTAGAGCCTCCAAATGTCCTCCAAGCAACCTGCAAGCTCCAAGATGCTCCCCAACTCCAAGCTAGGATGCCTCCACCTGCAAGTAAGGATCTGCAAGCCTCCAAGGATCTCTCCTCCACCTGTGTCCCTACTCTTAAACACAAAGATAGATAACAAGCTGGCCTCAAGTATTCACCACCCAACCATAGCTAGATCCAAGCTCCAAGTGAGACCTATCTAGCACCCCCTCGCTATCCATAAACAAATCACAAGCATACCACAACAGACTATAGCATACTCAAGATCCAAACCCTACTTATGTCCCATACCATAAGCAAGATCCAAACCCTAAGCATACTACACACAAGAAAGTACTCTACACACTAGTAGCAACACTAGAGCATAAGCAAAGCAAGCAAGGGAGATCTCTCCCCTCCCAATGGGCGCCCTACTACCCTCATATAGATGGCCCATGGACCCCTCCAGTGCACTATGGAGTTCCATGCCCATCCAATGAGAGAGAGAGAAGCCTAGGGGAGTTAAAGAACCTCCATAGGCTATGGAAAGTCAAGAGAGTCCTTTCATAACCTATGACTCTTTGAATGCCTTTCTTGTGGGAGTTGGGAACTCATTAGACCTATTGGAAGTGCGCCCTCCTACTAGGTCCCAATGCCCAAGTTGTGCATGTATACTTTGGTCCTAGACCATTAAAGTGATATGGTTCAAGGTTGAGGCCCAAGGTTTAGAAAAATAGTCATCCAATGACTTTCTAACATCTCTCTAGGTTCCATACCTCCATCCAAGGCATAAACACCTACCTACCCTTGACCAAGGACACTAGTACCTTAATCTAAGGCACCTACCCTTAATTCTAAGGATACCCCTTATCCAAGGGTCACGTGACTCCATACCTCCGACCAAGGTATAGTCACTTGCCTGCCCTTATCCAAAGGCACATACCCTTAATCCTAAGGGTAACCCTTATCCAAGGGTAACTTGCCATTTAGCCCCCAACACTAAATGGACCAATAGGGGTCTGAAGTACTGCTAGTTACATAGGTATGTAACACTATAGCTTTGTTACATCTTACTTTTGAAGCTACTTGAAAATTATGTTTTGAGGTATGAAAGGAATGCTAAAAGCATTAGGTTTACAGGTAGACCTCATCATTGATTCAATCAGCTACTTTTTAATATTATGAAGTTGCTTTCAATAGACCTTTTAAAATGTGCCATTACTACCATCTCAACATTTTTCCAATTCTGTTTGCAACAACATACGTAGATAAGTAGGTCCAAAAGTGATAAATACCGTGATTTATTTGGTGAATTAATTGGAAATATCTGCTTCCACTTGTAGCAGTAGCAAGGAGAACCTACCTGTAAGTCAAAAAAATAATTGTTATGGAGGCTTATCAATGAGGTCGCAAAAAACTCGATATTTTGGTAACATCAACAATCAAAGGACAAATATTGCATATTTTATGATTCCACCTAGCATTTGATAAGTCGTTTAAGTAGTCTATATGGCACAAAATTAGTAAATCTTGATAATTATATGAAACACTATCCTCATTACATAACCTTACATCCTTTGAATACATCTAATAGATATGTGGCCGTGAACCTTGATAGTTGCTTAGGTCATTACCTTTAACATGATTAACATTAGGGCAAATTCCATGCAAAGATCAAAATCTTTGAGGTTCGTATTTGAGACACATGCCAACAGTCCTCATCCATATGCAATGCAATTAGTCACAAGTACTTCAATACTGCTTGTAGTAATTACATGCCAGCGTTGAAATTACATGCTAGAGTTGAAATTATACGTTCAAGAACTAGCTCTTAGCACGAGCCGTATAAAGGTCTAGCGCTTATCATGAGTAAGAAATTGTATGCATCCCCAAGTAACAAGTTACAAAGAAGTTCAGCATTTTTGTTGTGGACCCTAAGGCCCCACAAAACAAGCCAAAATGTCGCTATGTGACTAATAGGGCAAAGTAACACTCTTGCTCGAGCATCTTAGTAATTTATATGTTGCCACTCATATGGGTACATCTGATGGGGCACACACTTATTTGGCATAAGGATGGTATGCTTAAGAGAAATGGTAAGATATACGTGCCAGACGTGAATGGACTTCATAAAAAGATCCTTCATGAGTGTCATGACAATTCCTGTGCAAGGCATCCAGGTATGGATAAGACAATTGAGTTTGTTAGCAGATGCTTTTTTTGGCCATGTATGTGATGGTACGTTAATGGGTACGTACAACACTGGGTGCCTTGTCAAGTGAACAAGGTGGAGCGTGTAGGCACTCAAGGTTTGTTTGTCATTTTTGCGATACAAAATTGTTACTTTGTTTAAGTTTTTTTTTTGGGCCCAATAAGTATGTGAAAATTGTCAACTAGTTTTGTTGGTTTTATTTGGCAATTTGGAGGCCACATCCTAAAGTAAACTTAGAGAAACATTTCTTATGTTAATTAGGTCTAAATACTATTTTTAGAAAGTTCTAGAAGGGTCTAAGGTCGGATTTGGGGCTAATCCCTTTAAACTTGAGATACATTGAATCTAGTCATTAGATAACTATGTTTTTTGGTAATTACTTGGAAACTACCAATTAGGGCAATATTTGGCAAGTGGCCAAATGACATTTTTTCTGCCATAAATAGCTATCTATACCAGCGTGAAGAAACTTATCAAATGTTCTTTTCATCTTTGGAGAGCTTTCTTTTTCTATCCTCTTATCTTCTTTTATCTCTTCTCTCTTGATATTGGTGATTTTAGTGTGTAGAATGCATCTAAACTTTTATGGAATGATTTCACACATGTGAGACTGTTGTGCAACTGTTGTAGTACGGACATGAACAGTAGACACCTAAACTAGCATGCTAGAAATGAGATTTTTTACATTGTTTTGTTGTGTGATGTGCACTCAATTTAGCTAAAAATCACAGATCCATTTATGTCATCATTGGATCTGATTTTTTCACAAAGTACACCTTAAGGTTTTTATGAATTTTAAAAAAAAAATCGCTCATCAGAAACATGCCCCATCTCACATATTTCATGGTTTATGATAGAGATACTAAGTTTACGAATAACTTCTACAAAGTGCTACTTGATAATGTGAGTACAATTGTAAATCTCTCTATCATCTTTTCATCTCCAAACTAATGCAATTGAAGGTAACTAACAACATTGACCTAGATCTTGTGAAATCTTATGTTTTTGAGAGAAAGATATTCAGGAAAATTTACTCAATACAATTATGTTGTTACGAGTAAGACAAGCACCAACTATAGGATCAACAAATGGAAATAAGAAAAACTACTAGTGACCATTAGTGCAATGCCCAATTGCTACACGCTCAAAGTGATTGTTGTCAAGGTAATAAACACTTGATCAAAAAAGCCTTTGCTATTCCTCATAAACAATGCTCCTTACCTACAAGCTTAGAATGCATTCGGCAATGACAAGAAAAACTTTAGTATGCGGAATGGATCAATCCATTTCAAGATAGATCCAACTTGTTCAGAGATAGCGAACTTGTGATCTCATGAAATTTGCACCTTAGGTGGAATCACACAGAAACTATTGATAATACCTATCAAAATGCCTTGAACTATTCTGTAAGAACTCCTTTGATGATCTGAGAATAGCAGATGATGGAAGCTCCCTGCCTCTATGAAATTGCGAAATTGCGAAATGTAAACTGAATGCCATAACTAAATAAATTGGAAGTAAAGATCAAAGTGATGTAGAGTAGTAAATATCAGCCAATATGAGTCTAAGAATTCCCCTCCTGGCCTAAAAAAATTAGCAGATCAGGAAACCTCCACGCCTCTATGATATCACAAAATCGCTCATGCAAACCCAACGATAGCAATTATAACGAAATAAATTGGAAGTAAGTAGCAAAGAAAGATGGAAATGATGCAAAATAGAAGAAAATGTTTGGAAAGAGACTTACAGAGACGTGCGATGGCGGGCAGGCGGCAACAGATGGCGCCAGAGGAGAGAATGGAAAGGGTCGAGGAAGCAGAGGCAGCAGGTAAAGAGAAAAGGAGATAGAGCGCATCGTTCTCACAAATGTTGTTGTTGTTGTTGTTTGTAAGGAAAGGCAAAAGGGCGGGGATCAAAATTTCTGTGCGTGCGTGGTGTGGTGTCTTCTAATAATTAAAAAAAAAAAGGGTTTAGGGAATCACACAAGAAGCTTGCAAGTTTTGAAGTTCCATCAGCCCCCATGATTCTTGATGGCGAATGACCTCCTCAATCTAGGGATTCGAGTGCTCACTTTTTCAAGCAATTATTGTTTTTGCTTAGCATTTTGCAAGAAGATTGTCCATGCTTTGCCTTTTGGCTTTTGTTTGTGGATACCTATTGTTGCTTCAAAGCTCAGGTCTTCGTTTTTGCATAGCTTTTTGAGAAAGCTTGTTCTTGCTTTGCCTTCAGCCTTTTCACCGTGCTTTGTGTATAGCTTTTGCTCCTTCTAACCTCAGAAGCATCATTTGTGCATTGGCTTTTCTAAAAATCTGTCCATTCAATTTAATGGCTTTGCATAGCTTTTGCTCCACAACCTTTTTTAAATAGCATGTCCCTGCTTTGACTGCTTGTCCACAATGAGAATAATCTCATTAGAAGTGACCCTCGGTAAGCAACCGACCTTTTTCTACTTTCACTACCAATATGGTTCCTCAAGAATCTTCTCCTCCTCTACAACTCACGGATTTCAATCCTCCTCCTCATCTTGGAGAAAAGAGACTTACTTCACCTTCAGGCCAACCTCCCCGTGCTTTCCCTTCATGTGCACATCTTGAAGCTCACCAGGATGTTGTGGATTCCTTGTTTGTTTCCTCCGGCCGCCATACTACCCACCTCATCTTCACCACCACGTATCTTCTTGTCTTTCAATTTCTCAGATTTCTCCGTCTTCATGTCCTCACCTCCGTGTTCCATGTGCAGGTTGTGGCTGCCTTTATGTGGAAGGTGTCGGTCCTTCTCGCAATAAAAAAGCTTGCTCTATTTTTTGTTAGCAACTTGTCTTAACCAATGTCGGCCTCGTACCTCACCTTGCTCTCACTTCACCACCTAACTCGGCTTGGACCTAGATTCACTCTCTTGATATTTTAGTCGCCTTTCACTTAGGTTTTTCTCAACCTCATCTTTATGGACACATTTCCTTTGCCTTGCGCTGGGATGTCTAGAAAGCTTTGTCCTTAAGCTTTGTCTCGTTTGGCTTCCAATCATTTTGATACCATAGCCTAGCATGCCTTTTTGCTCTTTTCTCTCTAGTGTTTGCCTCTACCTCCTCGGCGTGGCGATGCTGGTCACTAGAAATCTCACAACAGGATTTGTCACTTCATGTCAAAATATTAAAAAAAATTGTAAGAAGAGCATTTCCTTCGGTGTCAGTTGCTCAGCAAGGTTTTATTTCAGATGGTGTTTAGTGTACCACATGTTCATCATCGGTTACATCATTGTGTTTTACTTGTGCAAGTGGGTGAGTATTCTCATGCAGCTCGTGTTGTAGCTCCTATGAGTCCAGTGACTCTTTCTTCTGCCACTATTCAAGCCTTGGAGCTTCTTCAACCACCGGCAAATGATAGTCTTCTCTCTTTTGTTGAGAACTTTGAACCTGATTTTGATTTCCAGCTCTCAGAATCTCATTTTCTTAATGCTTTTCTATGTAGTCCTCATTTGTCAACTGGGGGTCCTTCTGATATGGTTTTAAAGCATCTTTGTGACTGTTTCTCCTCTGATGATTCTGCTAGCGGGTTTGGTTTGCTCTTTCAAGTTTGCTCTTTAGTAGGATGTGGGCGTATTCCTTTTTCTATTGCTCGCATTCTTGGTGCTGCTCATTTGATACATCTGATTGATGCTGGAGATGTTTTATACAAATTGATTTCTTGGGCCGTTGGTTAGTTCATGACAGTTTTCATGACCACCTCTTTCCTCATCAATTTGGTTGTGTTACTCCTAGCGGTTGTGAGACAATCATACATGCTTTGAGTGCTACCTTGGATCTTCATCCAAATTGGGTTGTCTTTCAAGTGGATGTTTCAAATGCTTTCAATTCAGTTTCCTGAGGGGCCATTTTCCAAGATCTTCATGCAGCTCACATTTCACTTGCTCAACTCATTCCGTTTGTTCAGTGTTTTTATTCCATGGATGTGCCTTTATATGTCAGTCATGATTCTTGCTCATGTAATGTTTTGGTTATCCCTTTTGCTGATTGTACCAGGCGAGGTGACCCCTTGAGTGGTCCTCTTTTTGCTTTGGCACACTTTCGGGCATTGTGAGCTTCTTATGTTGCTCTTCCATCTTGTTTGTTTCTCTCTATTGCTTATGACACTCATATTGTGGGACTTGCTAACGATGTCATTCCAGCATTCCTTTGTACTCTAATGGGTTTTTCCATTTTTTATTAATGAAAATAGGAAGTTTTTTCTTACCTATATAGCAGGGATAAAGGGTCATTCTGGTTTTTGCTTATGTGGCAGTAGAAGGGCCCTTTGAAGACAAAATGTGTTTTTCTCATCCAATCAAGAAAAAGTAAATTCATTAAAATAAATAAAGTGCATATATTGTCTCAACCCATGTCACATCCTCTTGGAAATGACATCTATCTGGGGCTACACTTTTCTCTCCCTCGTGTTTTTGAGGGAGGCCAATTTTCTGTGATGGTGGAGCGTGCATACCTCGCAGTTGTGCATTTTTTAGGGAGGCCAATTTTCTGCTTGTTTGCTTGCTTATTTCTTGCAAATATGGTAGAGCGTGCATGACGAGATATATGTCTGCGTTTTCTCAGTTTATTATTTTGTTGAGGGGGGGAAGTTGTTTTCAGCGGGATGCGTGGGTTTTGGATTTTTCTTTTTGAACAACTAGTGCGCTCCATTTGATTTCTTGTGTGCGGGCTGCATGCTATGGTTTTCTCAAGATGGACTATGAGGTGGATGAAAGGTGAATGTCCGGGAGGCATGCATGGTATCCAAATTTTCATTGTCTAGCCATTGCATTCTAGTTCTCAACATGAAGGTAACGTTTCATTTTCTTGTGCTTTCATTTAGGTTGTGGCCAATTTGCAGAAGGTTGCAAGGTTTTTGGTTTTTGGCAGCTTTTGCAAGGCACGGTCAATTGGGTTTTTTTGTAGCTTATTTCACTTCTGGTTGATGATCCTCAGTTTGATAGCTTCTACTTTCAGTTTTATGATGTATGTGTACTGAGAATTGTGTGCTTGTGAGATTCATGTTTGCTTGGTGAACATTTTGAAAAGTTTTGGAAAATCTTTGAAGATTTGTTGGTCATCAAGGTATGGATTTTTGAAATGCGATCAATTTCTATGAACTCTAAGGAAGGAAAGTTTTTTACTTATGCAAGACCAACAATAGCCAATTACATATACATCAATATAGTGGTCCCAAACACTTTTTGAGATTTGGTAATCCTTCAAAAGTTGACAAGATTATATTGGAATCAAATGACAACCTTCTTTTGATCCAAATTTGAAAATCTTAAAACTAGACTTTGAGGACAAAGAAAATTAGACACATAATCATTGGTTTTGCAAACGTAAAGAACTCAAAAAGAGTGGCATGCAAAGGGAATGGAATGGGTATCATATGCATGCAATGGTTTTACCATGAGAAATGATGGCACACAATTAGAAGGTGCTATTGCATGCATGGAAATGAAAGTTTTTGCACATGTAGACTATGAGATGGATCTAAAATGATGGAGTGAAAAGGCTCTTTAGATGCTGGAAAGTGAATGGTAGGAGGCCTAGTTAGAGAGAGAAAGAAAGGGAGTTGTTGGTGTAGGTGCAAGAGAGAGAGTTAGCATTTTTGAAGAGAAAAAGAAGAAAGGGTGGAGAGGAGTTATGTGAATAGGGATGAGAGAGAGTGGGAGGAAGAGGAGAGAGAAGAGAGAATGTCTATGTGTTGAAAAACATGGATCATCCAAGAGCTCCCAACAATTTGGCATGATCTCCTTGAGCCATAGCTCCAAAAACACCTTTTTCAAGCACCTACACACACAAACAAAAGCTAAATATTTATTAATGGAAATTAGGGAATGGTGGGAGGGGAACACTACACTTTTAATAGGGAGTGGGGAGGCTTGCCAAGGGTATGTGTCAAATTTAAGTGTGTGAGGTTTAGGAAAGACTTTTAAGTGGAGTGAAAGAGTGAGGTTTAGAGGTGAGGGAGATTTGTATGGGAGGTGGAATTGGTCAAGTGAGAGAGGAGTAGGGTGACCCTTATACCTAGGTGTTCGTAAGCCCTTAAGCCATGTGGAAAAGTAGGTAAGTTATCTATGATATGCAAAGAAGGTAGTTGGCTCAGCATTTAAAGTTAGCCATGATTCAGTTCACTTTTTTCGAGTATGTTACAACTTGGGAGTTCATCCCAAGTGCAAAATTTCTAAGGAAGGGATATAGTATATGTCCATCTTATCTTGCATAATAATCCTCAATTCCTAGTCTCTTTTTTCTAGGGTTTTGCCCATTCCCAATCATGGCAGAGAGGATCCAAAGGGGTGATCAATACCTCGACCCATCCCCAATTCTTATAGACTCTTCTGAGCTTTCATTATAGATTTATGGAAAGCCTTTATTATAGACTTTGACAAGCCATCTTTGTTGGATTTATCTCTTCTACTCTCCTAAATCCCATGTTAATCTAGTTCCATTCATATCACTGCAACATTACATGCATTGTCGCACAGACTCTATTACTAAGGACAAGCAAGAGGTATCGACTTATCGGGCTAGGTCGACTTATCGGGGGAGCCCGACCTGACCGACATATCGGTTCACCCGAAGTGTCCACCGACATATTGACTCATCAACTATCCCGACTTGATTGGCCTCATCAACGACTTGCTTGATGACCAAATAGTCAAAGCATCTTCACGCTCACCCCTTGTATTGTGCAACTAACTTGACAATGATAGCAGCCGCCACGATCTCCCACAAATAGCACGGCGGCTCCACGCCTTCTCTTTGTACACTCATCTGCACAAATCTAAATTGTACATAGTTGATCATTGTAATCAATTAAGTAATGTTGATCAATTGTAGTATACCAGACGTGATAAGATGATTCACTGATATGCTCAAGAGTTGACGCTATAAGACACCAGTTTATCAAAGACAAACACTATAGATGCCTTCACGCATTAATTCTTTCTTTCTCAGAAGGATTGTCAATATAAGCTCATAGTTGTTACATATTATAGTTAGCTTTGTGAGCACACGGTTTTGCACGCTATAGTCTTGTGTTCACTTGCATTATCTGACTTGTATTTTATTATACTTAATATGAATAAACTATTGTCCGGTTCTACATTCAGATTTCATCAGCATCGCATGCTCTCAATTTTCAGTCTGACTTTCTGATTGTCTTGTTTGATTGTCTGCTCTTCGCTTTCGCAACCACCGCGCAATCAAGCTCTAATTCATTCTTGTGTTCACCTACTATTACCGATAGTGCACGCATCGAGAGATTCACATCGTGTTTCATGTTTTTCCCAGCATGGTATCAGATCTATGATATCAGAACTTATATGATTAATTAAGCGATTTTATGTTAGAACTATTTTTTAGCCTGATAAGCTTCCCACAGAACTTGATTCTATTAGTCGATAGAATAATTGTTTTCTTGTTCTGTAAATACCATAAGATTTTCATTCTTAAGTCACTGATAGTTGTTACTATCATCTAGACTAATCTTCCACATGGATTCCCAAGGGAAAGCCAGTCCTACCATGGACAAGCTTGATGGAGCCAATTACCATTTGTGAAAATTTAAGATGAGAACTGTGCTAATGGCCAAAGAGTTGTATGACATTGTTACAAGTGCAGAGGCAAGACCCAAAGACGATGATGTTGCAATCTCTTGATGGAAGTTGAAGGATGGAAAAGTTTTTGCGCTAATCATCCTCAACATATTAGACATGCAAATCGGCCATGTATTTGAAGCTCAGACCTCCAAGGAAGTCTGGGACATCTTGAGCACACTGTATGAAGTGCGAACATAAAGCTCCATCTGTTGTTTAAGAGGCCTTTTGCTTCAAGAAGCAAGTACAACATAGAAAGAATCAAGAAGACAAAGATTTCTGCTCAGCATGACGAAGAACCTGATGACAACGAAACACTGGATGCTTACTTGCGGAGAACCAAAAAACATGCAACCCGAAACTAGTCAAGGCCATTAAATCTTTAAAGGCCATACTAGTAAAACAAGGGGAGTTTTTCCTTAATCACTTTGATTGTCCGTTAGAATCAAGGGATTGCTTTAAATGCAAGTCTAGGAATGCTTTGAAAAGCAAGATGAAATAGAATCGTCAATATAAAAGAATTGTATCAAGATTTGTTTGACTTGAATACATAAAGGTGAACTTTTGCATGTCATGAACAAGTTAAGTAGATAAAACTTGGTATAATTTTGAAAATGGCTTTTCTTAACTAATACAAGAAATATCATGATTCCTTGTGATTTAATGTAAAAGTTCTCCAATGCATAGAAAAAGAGAAAGATTAAGTCTTGTAAAGGAAATTTTTGAATTATGAATAATGATATATGTGACTTTGAAAGTCATGAAGCCTTAAGATCAGCTAAGCGCATGATGACCTTATGACGTATAAGTCCTTTGACATGTTTTGGATTCAAATTTAAAGTCTTGTATGTAAAGAAGATTACTAATCTTGTTATAGAAGCTAAAGAACTTACAATAATAAGAAACTGAGTAAGAAATTCGATGATTGGTTCTTGGCAACTAAACCATCTAGAATCTTGTATCCAATATGACTTTGAAAGAAAAGAAAAAGAAAAGGACTTTAATGTTCCAAAGTTTACGAAGTTTTCATATTTGATAAGATCATAAGTCATGAGTGCATAAACAAGAATGATCTTACCAAAGAGAGACCTCAGAATATGGATTTAGATCCATAAAGGAAGATAAAGATTTAGCTGATCACTCTTGAAAATGATCTATGAGCTTGGCATTTTCTTATAAATAAGTGCTGGAGAAGGAAACCACTAGATCCGAGTAGTGTCTGAAGATGTCCATTAAAACTGCCACCAGAACTAGCTCTGGTGGTTGTGTTTCTCCTGCATGGAGAAGAGGCACCTTTTCAAGGACTGCCCGAAGAAACAAAAGAAGGGAGGCTGCTCTTTCAAGGCTCCAGGTAATACTTCCATTTCTTGTATAGATGATCTTTTTCGGATGAAACAGTTTGTAGAAATTGTTGTTTCAATATTGTAATGTTCGGATCTCATGACCTCATTTGTATGAGTGGGTTCGTAGGCGGCCAACCTATGAGTATTTTAGTTGGCGACAGTTCTACTCACAATTTTATTAATGCTAAGTTGGTGCAGAAGCTGGAGCCAGTCAGTCTATGTATGAATGTAACTGTTAGAATTTAGCAATTTTCACATGGTTTTTGATGAATATTAGACATCTATGTGGATCCACACGTGTGAAATGACACTTTTAATATTCAGATCTATTTTAATTAGCTTTCATTTGAGTCTAATATGACATCTCCTAAATTATAGGAGTTAGGTCCTAGATTGTAGGAATCTAGAAGGTCAACACAAACCACCAATGGATGATGTGGCAAACTTGATAGACCTTATCCAAAGTGGATATGGATAAGTACAATGAGCTGTCCTACACGTGCTGGATGTAGCTTAGAGAGAGATTATGGTGAATTTGTACTTGATCCATGATGGATCCATTATAGAGCTAATGATGAGAAATCCTGGTTTGTGAAGCTATCATTGTGTTTTGACTCTCTTAAGCACTTTCTTTGTGGATGAATGCTAGTAGACTTGACCAACACTTCTTTGCTACTCCTTTGACCTTACTTGAGTCTTCAATAACCTGCAAAAACATATCCATAACATCTTTTCCAATTGACTCTCCTTTGATGCTCTTGACATTAGAGAAAATATGGGCCCAAAGAGGGCTCTGCATTTTTTGCCATGTAGGAGAGAGAAAAATAACAATAAAGTTATTAAAATATCATTTTCTAACTTCTTTACGCATCTGCCCACATTACTTTCCATGAAAATGAATGTACCTTATTTTAGTCACATCAAACTATGAATCCTTTCCTACTGCTGCACCAAACATTTCTAGTCTATCAAGTCTGCCTCCTTGCGCAATAGAATCTCGTCTTCATCCATCTCAAATTGTTCGTGATCTCCATTTTCATAGCTGCATCTTTGGAAAGCATGCTAAGATTCCTTTTAGATCAAACCATATGCATGCAGCAAAAGATCTATTAGATGTTGTTCATACATATATATGTGGACCTATGCAAACTCCCTCGTTGCTAGATGCAAAGTATTTCATTACCTTTATTGATGAATTCTCCAGAAGAACAGTTGTTTATTTCATCAAACATAAATCAAAGGCTTTCATCAAATTCAGACAATTCAAAGAACATGTTGAAAATCAAATTGACAAACGAATCAAAGCACTGAGATCAAATAATGGGGGAGAATACATCTCCAATGAATTCAAGGACTATTGTCTTAACAACGACATTGAGCAACAATACATCACTTCCTCTTCGCCTCAGTCAAATAGTCTTGTTGAGAGAAAGAACAGAACCTTAGTCCAATCGGCAAAGTGCATGTTATCACATGCGACACTTCCAAAGTGCTTCTGGACTGAAGCTATTTCAACAACAACCTATATTCAGAACAAATGTTCTACTAAAGGCCTCTCAGACAAAACACCATTTGAAGTTTGGACAGGTACCAAACCTTCTTTATCAAACTTACGAGTTTTTGGATGTACTGCTTTTGCACAGATTCCTCGCGATCTCAAGAAGAAGCTCAACTTCCAAAGTATCAAGTGTGTTTTCATTAGCTACACTACTTCAGATCAAGCCTACAAGTTGTTCAATCCCATCGAGTCTAAGATATTCACTAGCCGGGATGTCATCTTCATCGAAGATCAGTTTCAAGACCTCAAAGAAAAGGGCAGTCCCCATACAACCGACATATCAGATTCTCCTGACGCTTTGAACTTTTCAGTTCCTCAGTCGACTATTCCTATTGAAGGTCCAAGATCCTCTACTCTTGATGAACAACAAATCAACAACGGATCAAAAGACGATGATGTTGCAGATCAGCAACTACAGTATGATGGAAACAATCAACTTCCTGTATTACCCAGAAGATCTTCAAGAACCAGTAGACCACCTAACCGGTATATCGACAAGTCTACAACTTATTTTGTTCAGGAACCGACGTTTGTCGAAGAGGCACTCAGTCACAGCTTGATTCCGATCTCTGGAAAGAAGCTATGGATAAAGAGTATTCATCTCTTATCAAGAACCAAACATGGACGATTGTCGAATTACTTGCCAGCAGAAATGTAGTTGATTGCAAATGGATTTTCAAAGTCAAGTACAACATAGATGGAAGCATCAATAGAAGAAAGACACGACTTGTAGCCAGAGGATTTCTTAGGTATACAACGTCGATTACACTGAGACCTTCAATCCAGTAGTCAAGCAATCTTCTATTCGTCTTTTGCTATCATTTGCCGCTACAGTAGATTTGGAAATACATCAAATGGATGTACAGACAACATTGCTATCTTTCGAATTCAACATGATCGATCTGGACGAAGCTTATTTCTGCCTTGGTATACAAATCCACAGAGACATAAAACAAAAGTTGGTCTACATAACACAACAAAGGTACATCTACAACATGCTAGTCAGATATAATCTGATGCATTGCAAGTTGGCTCTCTCACCAATGGAACCAGAACTCAAATTGTCAAAGGACCAGTATCCCCAAACAATTGATGAGAAATCCAAAGAGACTGAAAATATAAGTTTATCTATATTTCTCAACAAAGATACATTCACAATATCTTGATCAGATATAATCTGATGAATTGCAAATTAGCTCTCTCACCAATGGATCCAGGACTCAAGATGTCGGAGGACCAATGTCCCCGAACAATTGAAGAGAAGGAGCAGATGTGTGAGTATCCTTATCATTCGATAATAGGATCTCTTATATATGCAATGATCTGTACTAGACCAGACATAACTTTTGCAATCAATTCCTCGAGTCAGAATATGACCAATCCTAGTATAACATATTAGAAGGCTCTTATGAGAGTCATGAGATATCTTCGAGCTACTATGGACTTTTGCACTTGTTATGGAGGAGTCGACAACGACAAACTGAATATTCTCAGTGGTTACTCAGATGCAAATTGGGCAGGATATGTAGACACTCATAAATCCACTTCTGGATTTACATTCTTCCTCAACAATGGTCCTATTTCATGGAACAGTCGCAAACAAACTTTGCATTAGGAGAAATATGGGCTCAAAATGGGCCCTTTAAGAAATTTCACTTTAAAGAGAGGTTATGTAGAGAAAGAATGCGAACCGGTAACTTCTGGTCATCATTTTTTGAGTTTTCGGCCTTGCCCGACGTTTAAATGGTATGGTTAACTTCAGACAATAGTTAGTTAAGCATGAGATGTAATAACTTCTCTTCATGCTCATTCCAAAATTCGGGACTAGAGCTTTAAGACTGAAAATCTTGGTGTGTTCAACGCAAAAACTGAAGCGGGAGCAGCAGAACTTTTGAAATCACTGTATGCTTATAGTGAAGTATGAGGCGAGACTATTTTTCAATGCGACATAAACATTACAAAAGTAAGGTATGCTAGATCTATTTATGTTGATTTACTGTAGTTTGAAGCATTTACAAATTGTAGCTTTTAACAATAGCAATGTTCCATTTGCATGTTGTTCTTCCTATGGAATGCACTCCATTTATTAAGAAAAATTCGAAAGTTGTAGAGAATACTGCTGCAATAGACAGAGAATTGAGAATGAATAATCATATGAATATAGATTTGTGGGTGGATGGAACAATTTATCCTAATGATCCAGCTACCAATTTGTGTCCAGATTTTAAGTCAGTAACTCATCTTCGCAGATTTGTATGTGAAGGAAATAGAGAATTACTTGGATATTGTCAAAGGTTGCGTGATATTGAAATGCATAGTATATCTTGTCTTAATCAGCAATTACAGTTTGCTAATCAACAATTGCAACATGCAAATCAACAATTGCTTTATTATGTGCAACACACTAGTGCTGAAAACAATGCACTCAAGAATGCTATGTCATAGTTGAATGCTACAGTCACTACTCTTCGGGGATCAAACCAAGAAATGTTAGAATCCATGCAAAAGTTGCGATCCGAGAGTTTAAAATTTGTTGTTGATATAAAAGTTATCAAAAAGACAATGATGAAGAGAAAAAAAAAAGATAGTACTGATGAAGAATATTGATGACTTATCTACACATAGCGGCAATCAGAAAAAAAAAATTTGAACATTCAAATATGTTTTCATATAAACTGTTTATTTGATTTGTATATGTCATTTAAGTTTGATTTGCACTTGATAACATGGATTAATTATTTATTAAACATAGTTTGAGTTTCATATGTTTGTTGCAGATCACGTTTGGTGGCAAAGAACCATTTAACAGATCGTTCATGCATTGGATCATCTTTAAGTCATGTTTTACCAAGAAAGTCAGCAAAGAAAATGATGAAAAATGCTCGGTTTGAAAAAATGAAAAATCAAATTGTAGAGAATATTTTGATTAAGGTCAATCATACTTGGATGCAAATGTAATTGTGGGTGAGATTCAGATGGATGGTATTGTCATGAAGGAATAATCTCCTTTCATATGGAACCAAAAATTTTAAATTTTTCCTTTTGCTCATATTAATGTCACCCGAATAAAGGGCCATTGCAAATTATCTTTTTGTAGTCTCATTGGGAGTATAACCCAATATTTTAATTGCCAAATCTCTTTTCACAAAAATTATTTTTTATGTTCCTCTTGCGTACTTATGGCCTCCTAAACAAACTGATAATGATGATGGCCATAATGACGGTGGTAGCATATGGATTAAAAGATGAATGATTTATACAAATCTCATTATTTTGAAAGTTTTTCAAATAATGAGATAGAGACACATCCTTTCTCCCGGCTGATACACCTCGGACGCCTCCATGTCTCATACCAAAGGCATCTATTTCAATAGCATCCTGTAAACAAGTAAAGAAAATAAATTTAGAATGATACATAACACTGCAAACTCATACTTTAACGCAGTATTTGAAATAAGAAAACTGAACAATATCAATACCAATATAATATCTATGTACCAGATCATAATCATTGTATTCAACGACGTTTGCTCTGCTAATGTCATGTCCTCCAATGGCCTCTACATTTTTGGAGGGGATATACTTAGTCCTTGGGGGATATTTTTTTTGGAATTTTACAAAATCTTCCTTTGTAGGCAAATGTTTTCATAGGCTTTAGATTTTTCAATCATGGCCTCCAAGGCCTCATTGCCAGATTTCCAATTGCCATCTTCTATAATATTAAATGAAATATAACTCTCATTATTTATAAAATATACGAGAATATCGCTTAGAGTTAATTGATTACAGGAGATGCAGATGGATGAGAATCAAAGAGGATTATAGAACGAGAGAGAATTTTTTGATAATCTGAAGCCATAAATGCTTCAACTTCAACTCCTATATCAGTATCTGCATCATCTACATCAACTGGAGCAGATGTAGATGTTTCAATCATTGGAACAATAGAAGATTCAACAGACTCGTCATCTGAAATTTTAGCAGATATGTAAAAGACAAAAGCCATTCCTTTGATTAGAAGACGACATATTCTTTTGTGGATACCACAATATATATTTCTTTTGAAATGATCATGTAAGTTAGAATACTTTCTATTGTGTTTATGCTTAGAGGATGGTTGGGAATGCACAAGGTCCGAAAAATGAACGAAACAAAAACTATCTATATCTTGAACATGAGTACTAATAATCTAAGAAAAATTATCAAGAAGAGAAAGTAAATTATAACGATTCTCACACACTAGCTTATCGATATCGAAGGGTGCAAAAAAAATACTCTAATTTCTCAGATGGAATGTCACTGGCATTCAAAAAATCCAGAAGTTTGTTATCTGAGGACATGGAGGAACTAGCCATATTGATTCTGATATCAATTCAACACGACTGAATGATTTCGGTCGAGGACTAAAAAACAGTGTGCGCGCGTTGATTCGATATCATTTTGATCAGACTGAAACTTTATGGATGAGCACACGACAGAAGAGACTGATATCAATTCAGTGCGTCTGAATGAAGCCGACCATGCACTATAGGCAAAGGTGCACGTCGATTCGATATCGTGAGAGAGAAAGAAAACAAAATGACGGAGTTCAGAATAAAAGATCACTGAATCGAAATATGGAGAGTGGCGCCCATATTTATACCATATTCATGTTGATCACAGTCATACATTTGTCAAATAGTGAATTGAAGACCGCGACCTATATTTATCCACCAATCAGAGTGAGACAAATTCTTACTTCCGCCGAAATACATTAAATAGTCTATCACTAGATTCTCGGAATCATCATTAGCACTGACTCTAAAATTTGTACCTACGTCGGAATACATTAAATAGTCTATCACTAGCCTCTCTGAATCATCATTAGCCTTGACCCTAAAATTTTTTTGATATAATTAAACAAATATTAAAGAAATATTCAATGGACACCATTGAAAAACGTGTACGAGGGCAATTATTACAGACTCTCGTCCTATCTAAGCACCGTAAAGACAAAAATTTTCTTTTGAGATAATTGTTCATTCATAACATTTTCATAAGGCGGAGCATTTTGAAAGAGTCGATATCGATTCCACGCGAGAGGAGAAGTGCTTCATTGGAACAGATCAAATAGGCGCACGTTGATGCGATACTTTGGTATGGCGAATCGGATATCGGATCAGCGCGCCCGTCACAAAAAAAAAAATTCAACTTGGACTTCGCGCAGTGATTCACTATTGGAATGCATTATGAATCATCAAAGCTTGTTTCGGCATCATTTCAAATTTGTACTATATATAGTGTCTGTTGGAAGACTTTTTCGTTATTCATCGGTTTAGTACTCCTTATTATCCGAGGGATAATTGTCAAACTGAATCTTCCAATAATATTCTCTGCAACATTATGACAAAAATGGTGGAAGCAAGTCGTTCTGATTAGGAACATAAGCTTTATGCAGCATTATGGGCATTCAGAACAGCTTACAAAAGTAGTACGAATCAAACGCCATTCCAGCTTGTCTATGGTCAAGATGCAGTTATGCCAACTGAATTTCTAGATTAACATGGGATTTAGGAGAGTAGAAGAGAAAAATTCAACACCCCCCTTAATCTATATCTGTGAATGCCTTGATCTGTGCAAAAAGGAAGTGCAAACAGGGCGCAAGCAATACCTGGGTGGGTGCTGATCCGTCGTTCACTCAGTAGTGCCAACAAAGAGAGGTAAAAGCTGAAAGTAATAGGGCACTGGGTAGCAACTACCAAGATCCACAATATGCTGAAAAATAGACTGAAAAAAAAGGTGATGAAGTAAGGTGTCGAACAGCCTCCAATCAATAGCCGAAACGGACAGCAAGTCGGTGAAAAGAACCGTTGAAAATGAGATGGTAGTAGGGCGCTGGACAGCCTCCAGTCAATATAAAAATGGACAGAAAATCGGTGACGAAAAGTGTCAAAAATGATGAGGTAGTAGGGTGCTGGGCAATAGCTACCAACTCTGCAAAACAATAAAAATTTCGGAAAAATCGACAAAAAGTGGTGGGTTACTGAAAATGAGATGATAGTAGGGCGCTGGACAACCTTCAATCGATATAAAAAATGGACGGCAAATCGGTGACGAAAAGTGTCGAAAATGATGAGGTAGTAGGGCATTGGGCAATAGCTACCAAATCTGCAAAAACAATGAAAATCTGCCGAAACAATCGACGAAAGTGATGGGTTAGCAGGGTGCTGGACAACCTCCACCAAAATTGCAAAAAATGATGAAGAAATCGTCGAAAGTGATGGGCAGTAGGGTGCTGCTGGACAACCACCACCAATCTACAAAAATGACGAAGAAAAATCGATGAAAGTGATGGGTGGTAGGGCACTGGACAGCCTCTTTTCAATTGGCTTGCACAACAAGATAAGCTTTCGAATCTACTGGAGGTAATCTATTAGTTAATAATAACATTCAGATATTCATAATTCCTAATAACTTATCCTTTATTAATAACATGTATTTGTGTTTTTGTTTTTTTCAGTTCAAATGTCTGAAGGTATCCCCAATGGAAATAATGCATTTTCAACAGGAGACAACAAAACTTGTGATTAAAAATTCGTATCTTGTTTCAATTGTAGAGTGTTCTCCACCAAAGTTACTTCCAACTGGACAAATGGATTTAGAAATCATAGAATAGAATGACCCTCAACTTGAAAAATGATACTCAAGTTGAGCGGTTCATATATTATCAATCAAGTTGTGTACAGAAAATTATATTATATAATACAAAATTACATTGTCCAAATTCTATGGATTTTCAATTTCGATGGATGTTCCTATATCTTTGCATTTTATATGCTCTTCTTGCCTTGCTCTTACTTGCACAAGAGAAATTGTTTAAGTTCATTTATCTTGTAAAACTAATTAACTAAGAAATAGAAAAAATGAAAATTTTAATATAGCATAACTTACCTTTACACCATTCAATCAAATGTGATTGAGACACCAATCTTCCTCAACCTCGACCATAGCAAAAATGTTGTCATTTAATTTCACTGTTATTTGAAATTGCTCTTGATGGTTTATTGCAAAATCTTGATCAAGTGGCTTCCACTCGTTTTTGCATTTTATCCATCTTCTATAATATAGCAGCAAAGTGAGCATTTGTTTTTTGATGTGATATCTAGATGTCATTTTACGAGTTACATACTCTGCACTCAATTTGCTGATTTTGTTTCGTATCCCAACCATCATCCAACAACTCGATGATTATTTCCTCACTCAAATCCTTACAAATAAACATTGTTTTCGTTCGCTGAGAACATTGCATTTGGAAATAAAAAACAACAAAAATAGAAAAAAGGAGATACTAACTTAATCTATTATTCTTTGAATCAGTGCTACATTTTAATCTACTCTGAATATCCATATAAAGTCTCTATCAAAAACTTTCTGAAATTGCTGAATCTGGAGAAATCCATTTCTCACTCGAAAAAATCTGGTAGAGGATATGGCTCATAATCTACCCACTTTAACTTTCTTCTTAGCTAAATGATATTGTACATTAATGCCTTTGCCCGCCTATTATGTGTTGACATTTTTTGATACTTACTCCACATAATGGATACATTCTTACCATAACCATTAATCATCATCTAATTGTTGCTATGTTGCTGATTTTTAGAAAATTATCATATTAAAAATTGTATGACAAGTTGGAGTCTTTTACTTGCACAATCATTTTTCCTACGAAAATGATGATAACGAAACTCAGAGTTCTTATTTCCTTTAAAGAGTGCATGGTAGCAAAGTACCAAGTATTGAGCTACACAAAGTATTGACATGTTTTTAGGACCCTTCATGTTCTTCTAGGTTTTGAGTCTTCCTACATGATAGTTATGTACCCATATGTCCTTGTATTCAATCTCCTGGAATTTTCACACCTATTAAAAACTTCACCTTTCGGCTCTCAACTAGTGTCAGTCACTTCAAATTGGCAACTTGTTCTTCTGAACCCTCTGCCATTAGATTGGTGATCCTACCTCCAATATTTGGAAGATATTATTCTAATACACTCGCAAAATCACAATGATTTTGAACTAATCATATTTTGAACACAAAAGATCCATCTCAACTTTACAAACACAACACGGAAAAAAGAAACCCGATATCTGTTCTTTGTTTGCTAAAATCATGTGTTACAAGAAACCATACAAGCTCAAATGTAACTTATGTCAAAATTTATGAAATTGTCTGCTGATAATCTTGCATGTTCGTGCACATAATGGTTGCATCTTGTAGAGAATCATGATGCTCACCTCACTCTTGGAACAAGCAATTTCCAAAAAAGGCGTTGAACAAGTTCTGAAATTAGGCCATCCCCCGATTAGGTAGGGAAGTGCACCAAAAATGGATCTACCTAAAGAAGATGATTTGGTTGAGCCTAAAGAGCGCATTTTACAACTACATGTGTGCTTGCAAGAGGAAATTCATGGCCATCTCAGGAACTACTGCTATTCATGGGACTTTCATGAAGTCAAGGTAGAAGCTACAATAAGACTTTTGGAATGTGGAGTCGCAGGCAACCAGTACCAAAGGACTGTGCTTGCATTTTTCATTGCTTTGGGACTAGTTAAAAGGTTAAAGGTAGCGATGACATGTATCTCATCAATTTGGTACTATGGACATAGGGTAGATATAGAATGGCCTATGGATGCACAAGATACACTTATGGTTCATGCCACCCTTTCCGCAAAACAAATTTCTTGGATTTCATTCTCTAGCTCTTGTGCATAACTCCCTGCAAACATATCCTAGCCGATTTTTCAAATGTGTACATAAATATGTCTTTTCTATAGGTGACGTGCTAAACATTGTCCATTTATGTTTTCTTGTATATAGAATTAAAACAAACTCATGTACATATCTGATATTCAACAACAACAAATTGTCAACTGTCTATTGACATGAGCCTTGTTTGTACATGTTCATGAATAAGTTTTGTACCTAGACTAATACACATATGTAATGAAATTAATAATCTAAATTAATAAATACAAGAATCACATACATAATTCACAACTTCGTATTTGCATCTTCATGAATAACGTCTTGTGTTCATGATTTCATTGCTTTTCTTGTTGACATTTGTCATTAGTCATGCTAGTACAACATGCCTTTGTATCCTTTTGCAGATTTGGAAGTCTTGTATAAAATTTATAACCACATATGAACATTTCCTTGTAAAATAGAAAACATGACTATTTCAACAAATATTAAACTCATGCAAAATTCTAATCTTTATGAAAACAATGTAACTTGGACACCTGCAATGACGGATGTATAAAAAACATTACTTGAAACTTATTCAGCCTATACTAAAAAATAGAATACAACAAAATTCTAACACATATTTCCTGAAACACAACATACTACAACAAACATATTTTATTGTAACATCAAAAACTCTTCATCAAAATGGACATGTGATATGACAAATTATATTGAAAACCTTGTTCAAAAAACATCAACACTATCCAAGAAAGCTATTGTCAACAAATTTTGAACAACATTTTCTGCTAATGTAATGAAAAACGAACGTATTCTATATCGTATACAAAAAACATACATTAATCATAAAAAAGTGTGCATGCTACAAATACTAGTAATTTGCCTCATTGAAACAAAACTCAACAAACAATATTGGACACAAACTTTAATATCAGTAATTAAATAATTAGTTTTACAACACCCTATACTATCAACAAAACAACTTATGACTAAATTCTTAGATATGTTTCATGATGCAACAGGTACAAAAACTAGTATTTTATTAGAATCACAAGAACTCGACATATAGTATGCAACAAGCCAGAGAAGACAATTTTCCTATCAACACCTAGCAATTGAACAAGTAAACAATTTGATAAACATGACTCAGTTTTAATAAAATACTATGAACGTATTGGAGAAAATTTCATAAAAACATTAAAGAACATCTCTTCCGATTTATATGTGCAAACCACCTTGTACATATGCAAAGATTGTCGAAAACATATATTACAAGACAAGTTGCCCAAATTTCTATCGCCTATTAATGTGTGTTTAAATTCTCAGATACCTTCAATTACAATACTCAATGAACTAGAAGAGCGTCTATTGGCTCCTAGAATTGCATTTTTGCAAATACGTGGATTAGTGCATCAAGGTCAGCTTGGAGCAATTGGAAGCATTATAAATGTGCTTGCCAATCTTGACAAAATAGAAAACATATTGCCACGTTTTGTTGACAATGACGGTGCTATGATCATTGCCATTAAAAGGAAACTCGAATATAAAATGAATCACATGATTGGTAAAGTTCTCCCCATGAAACTAATGACTGCTCTTATCAATCTTTCCAAGATACATACACTAAAGAGCTTAATTACCCAACTCTATATTTTGGAACATGACACATGATGCCTATTTCTAATAAATATACATATCAACACATTGCAAAATTGGAATTACTGCATTGTAAACACAATTTTGCACAACATACAACAAACCTATTATTTAAGACAATCAAACTACTGATTCACCAGGTGCTTAGTTCATCTAAATAAGATTGTGAAAAGGTACATTCCAAAATAAAAATCTAACAACAAAAGATGTGATTCCCGATGCAAATATTGAACAAATACTTCATTCTAATTTAGGATATTGAGACTTTGATCATGTCCACACATCACCTGATCACAAACACAGATTGCGTAAAAATATTTTCACAATGATGCGACAACTAGGTTCTCAACATTTTTCATAATGTTATCTTCTTCCAACACAAATGGTCGCCACTCATGTGTTGTTTGCAAAAACGTTCTAAATTCAAACGCGTAAAAAAGCGAAAATGAATTTTTAAGAAGCTTGATCAGACATGATCCAACAACCTGTGCAAGATACTATATCATGAAAATTAATGCACTACACACATTGATTAAAAAAGACAAATATTTTGGGCATTAATTGCGATATTGCAAAACTCACTATACAAAACCTAGACTTACAAACTCATCATCATTGATTGACGTGCTATAAAACCCAAACTACTAGACATTGCCGCTTTCATTATCCACGACCACCAATGCCATACACCACTATTTTACATCCATAGTCGGAGGAAGAAGCAAATAAAAAAAACCTTTACTAAAATCAATATCGTGTTATCAAAGAAAAAATAAGTTGTACTGATATAGTAAAACATACAAATTTTCAAACATGGCTTGTTACATTGCAATTACCAGTTGCTGATTATATAAAAGCAGTAAAAAACAACTTAAAAAAACAATATTTCTACAACGCAATCCAAAAGACATGTACACAAATAGTTTAATTCATGCATAAGTCGACTTTAAAATGTGCACATGGATTTGCATCATATTGTTGACCCATATGCAGCTGCAAGTTATTGTACATCGTATTTGACAAAAATTGATACCTCACTTTCACAATGTTTAAAATGTGCATTTACAAAATCTTTGTATCAAAATGTAGATACATTTACAAGACTAAAAAACATGGGAACCACATTTTTAAATGCACATCAAATGAGCGCACACCTTGCATCATTTATTGTATTATCACTACCTTTACATGCATGCACAAGAACATATACATTTATTAATACAAATCTTGAATCAACATGAGCATTTGTTCTCAAAAAAAAAAAATTCAATTTCTTCATCTCGACTCAATGGACATATGTTATCTAACCAAAATTGAATAATATCTCTCTCGACCTATTGATCACTCAAAGCTTTGCTTAACAAAATTCATTATCAATTGACGTCATCACAAATACGCAAACAACGACAATCTCAAATTATTAGATACATCAATTACAACGAACATAAAGATTTTGAAAACTTTTATCGAGAGCACCTACTTCTATATAAGCCATTTCGGATATCCGAACACATGATTGCAGAATCATATTCATCATACAAAGATGTGTACTACGCAAACTATGACACAATATAGCACAACAAACAGAAACTGAATTTTAATCAAGAAACATATACATATGCGCATTTCAATTGGGAAGATCTTGAAAACAAATTGCCAAGCACTAAGACATCAAATCAAAACTCCCAAACCTGTACCTGAACAATAACTATAATCTTGGAATTGAATTCCGAACTCGTACTTGGAATGTAGCACAAAAAAACCGTTTGATGTGGCCTCAAAATTGACATACAAAATCATGAATCAAAATACATATTATCATGAGCTTGCAAAATTAAATCACATGCAACGAGTACTATTCGGTGACGTGATGCATAGAAAATGAACAAACGTGATAAATCAAATTCACCTATTCGTGACTGGACGCGTTGGAGCTGGGAAAACGTTTACCTTGCTTCTTCTTGTGCAAGGTTCATTGCATCATTATTATAGAAATAATATAAAACATATAAAAAATCCAAGAGCATTAATAATGGCATATACAAGAAAAGCAGCTTTTAATATTCACAGAACCACAATACATTCAACACTACATTTAACCTATAATCTTTAGGAGAACATGCATCTCCATGCTCGGCAAAATATTGATATTTCTCCATGCCAAGGTAGGGCTAGCCACATGGCACTTGTTCCAATTCTAGCCCATGCCAAGATGCAAGTTTAGTAAACGTTCATTCTGTCCACGTGGCATTTTGTTCAACGTTCCTTCTCCTCATATGTGGCCATTTATGTGCGACTGATCTTTACAATTTTCTGCTTTACCCGATTTTCAATTCTCTGCTCAGGTAGATAGCCATGTGGCATGTTCTGGAAGTGGACATTGGCATCACGCAAGGGGAATTTGCATGTGAATTTTTTTTATTCTGGAGGTGGACGTTGGCATCACGCGAGGGGAATTTGCATGTGGATTTTTTGATGTGTTTTGAAAAGCAAGAGGAGCACAAGAGGTTTTTGCAGTCTGCATGCAAATTTCTGATCATTGCCGTGTTTTTTTTTGCTTTTCTGTCAGCTGTCGCTATGTAGCATATAAACGGTTCGTTGTTGTGTGGGCGATGGTCAATTTGCCGATGCAAGCTGTTCAAACACGTGCCTAAAGCTGTTTCTCATCATTGTTTCAATTGCATCTGATCAACGATCAAGAGCTTGCACATACGTTCTGGATTTCGATCAATTTTTGGGTGGAGGTATTCAAACACGTGTCATCTGGGTCAGCGATCAAGAGCTTGCTTATACGTTTTCTCTATCAACAAGTTTGTTAGCATATCTTCTGTCTCTGTGTGTTGTGAAAATGGAAGTAGTATCTTTTCTTCTGCTTATTGTTTTCTCTTTCTTGTGCAAATTGCAATCTGTCTGAGGTTGCATGAGTGCTGAGATCCCAAAGATGAGCCTTTGGCCTCTTCTGCTTATTGTTTTCTCTTTCTTGTTGTTGGAAGTATTTCTAGTGTGTGCGGTGGCTAGATCTACTTACGGGTGTAGTATAGGGATGTAGAGATTCATCCACTTTTTAAGTTTCTACAACAAGCTTCAACAAAAATACAGAAAGAGTCAACAGAGATGAGAGCACTAAGGCTTACCCAACTAGTGCCCGAAATGGAAATAAAGCTAATTAGAAACAACAATAAAAATCATTGCTAAGGCAAACCCAACTGGCTATTTTATTATTATTTAAGCTTCTACTCATGGGCTTACAAAACACATGCCATGGTTGAAGTTTATTAATAGGTATTCGTACGTAGACTTACAAAACACATGCCACGGAGTTTTATTTCTTTCTTTTTATTTTCTCTGTGTTAGCACAGTTGTTAACATTATCCCCCTCCTTATTGGATTGGTGGTCCCACACGAATCGACGCCTTTTCGTCCTGGATCTTTTGTGCTTCTTGGAGGCGAGACTGTTGCTATCGGGAGTGGTAGATTGTCGTGTCGATGCCCTCCATCATTTGCCACTGCAATTTGTTCAGGAAGGGCATGGGTTTGTAATAATGGAGCATACCTTGTAGAAAGTTTTGGGTTTTTCATAGCTCCACCATATCAACGTGCAGGGCGGAAGTGAGTGCAGCATGATAATAGAGCCTTGCTACTTTGATATGGTCGTCTTGCGTTCGTAGGGGTTTATTGATATCAAGGGCGATTGGGGGTAGCCCTATCCCAAAAACCTTTGAGTTTTGCCAGAAATGCCACCAGGCTGCAATTATCCGCAAAATATCTGACGTCGCGATCAGGATTGCCATGGTGCTTCTGGTAGTTACTCAGCAGTTGGTGACCATGTCTTCGGCTAAGTTGCCGATATTGACGCTTGTGAGCTTGGGCCAAAATATTCTATTCTTGACCTTGGCAGGAAACGGTTCTCGCCTTGCTACTGGATAGTAATAAGGATTTGTGCGCATGTAGGAGGGAGCTTCGATATACCGTGCCATTGAGATCTTACTCCGGAGGAAGAGATGATGATGCCAAAGAGGTTGTGGATCCAGGAGTTTGACTGCTTCTTTATGTGTTTGACTCTAGTCCAAATCTGGAAGTATGTAGCCACCTCGCTCTTTTGTTGTTGGATATTTCTTGGCAAACTCCTCAGAGGCACGCAACTCCTTGTTCGGTTCTATGGGCATGATTCTGTGTCGGATGGTTGATGCTTCAAAGACAATCTCGTGTTGAATTTGGGGGTCGGGTTCAGGAGAGAGAGGAGAAAATTGTCAGGGAATGAATGGGGGGGGTTAGTGTTGTCGAGAGGTTAGAAACAGTGGAAGGAAAAGATAATGTTGGGAGCTGGTACCCCCAGAGCCTGACGGATTGGTTGGTGCTTGAGCTCCTTGCCCCAGGGGTTGGCCTTGAAAAGAGGAGCCTTGAGTTGCAGGAAGAGGCTGCTAGAATCCTGCTCCATCTCCACCATCTGGTCCATCAAAGTGGTGTACCGAATCATGGAATTGGGCGTGCTCTGCATGAACCGACGGTGTCGACTGGACACCGGCCTTTAAGCGTTCTTCCAGGGTGGCTACGTGTTGGTTCAGGACCTTGACACGAAGTCATTGAAGTCCACCAATTCCAACTATTCCTTCATAGCGGAACGTGCGGCTTGTGCATCTGCTACAGCCTCATCCCTTTCGGCTTTGAGGTTATCGATGGTATGCTGCATGTTGGATACCTTCAGTTGGAGCTGGTTCTGGAGGTGGAGTAGCATCTGCTGCTATTGTTGATTATAGTTTGTGATGTTCTGGATCTGCAGCTGTTGTTGTTAGTTTTCCTCTTCCAGCCTTGCTTTTTCTTTCTAAAAGTTCGCCATAGCACCATCGTCGAATTGCCGCATAGTATATTGTCCCCCTAGGGTGCCGAATAGATTGTATTGAAGCTCATTCACCAACCATACCGCTTTTTGGGCTGCAAGGGGTAACTGCTCCCAAGGACCAATGTCAGGGAGGGTGCATGTGTAGTTAGGATACGACATTGGGTTAAAGGGTAGAAAATCATAGGTAGGGTTAGATGGAGATGTATGAAAGACAGGTGGAGGTGATTGAGGGTTGATGGGTGAAAGAGGTGGAGAAATACTGCGTGGCGGAGATGCGTGGATTGGGTTAGTGGTGATGGCGGTTGATGGAAGTGCGGTGAGTAATTGTAATGCAAAATCATCTACGTTGACTGTGGAGTCAAGTAGGGTGGAGATTTGTACAGGTGAGGGCTTTTGTGAAGTGAAGCCCGTGTTGAGAGTTAGTGAGGGTGTGGAGGTGGCAGTAAATGGTGGGGGTGGTGGTGGGAGTGTGAGAGCAAGTGATGGAGAGGAGGTTGCTTGTGTGGATGGAACCACGCCCATAGGATCAGAGCTCGAAGTGCCTGCCGCCACTGAGCTGCCTGTTGTTGTCGCTACTGCTTGTCTGCGTTGCTGGGCCTGTTGAAGTAAGGCCGCCTGCTGCTCTAGGACCTCCTTTGGGACCTAAGAGGGTTGAAGGCTCCCTCTGAATTCAGCATACTCCGTCCCGATGTCGCTGGATAGAATGTCATGAGGGACATCGGCTTTTGTGCAGATCGCCTTCCCTTTCTGCTTCTTAGTAGGTGGGGCTGGTGAGACCGGTTCTGCTGTCAGTTGGGGGGTGGCTCATTTTTTGTGCTTGGATAGAGATCACCCAGCTCCTTGATGGCAGCAGCCACCTAGACCCTGTTTGGTGACCAACATGTGGAGGAGATACCCACATTTGGTAGTTGGTTTTCTGGCTTTCAGAGCTCCGCACAGCTTCTCTGCTACCTTCTCAACCCACTTGTAACGGTATGCATTCAACCATGGTGACGAGGATTTCTGAGGCGGCCTATAGATGGGGATCTGTGATGAGGTGTATGGCGATCCCGTCGTTGGTTTGGGCAATGGTTTTGTCGTCCTCTATTAGAAACTTGGTAAAGTATTTGGCATCATAGCTGGTGACCTAGCCATGGATTGTCTCTCCGAGATTAGGGAAGCCAGTGCTCTGGAGATCCCCCGGAGAGACGTTGATGATGGTATAGCTGCCACTCTTAGATGTAAGACTGAAAGTTTGGAATTCATCCGAATAGGTGGAGTAGGTCACGCGGATGAGGCTCTCGCTCTGTTGGTCCCGGAAAAGAGTCAAATCAAAACCAAGGATTGTGAGGATATCCTTGGCCAGGGTGAGCTGCTCGGCATAATTCTTGATATAGATAATAAAAATATCCCTTGAATAAGGACAAGGGGATTTACGGCGATGCAAACTAAGTGAGGAATCGCGGGAGGCCAATACAGTAGTGATTTTAGATTGCTCTGAGAGTTTTGAAAATTTTGAAAATTTTTGGCATGAACTCGAGAGCAACAATCTAAAATGAATTCGTGGAGAAAAGGGTGGAGGTCTATATATAGACTTTTTTTGACAAAAATTTGCAACTTCACTTAGAAATCGTCCTCAGTGTCCACGATTTGGTAATGGTGGTCGCAAATTTCGAGACAACGTTCTGAGGGTCCGCAAATTCTGATAAGTGATTTTTTTATGCCAAAGGAGAAAAAACGTCGAATTGTGCAAAACTTTGTCTATTCAGAATTCGCAGAGATAGCAGAGAAATCGTGGGAATTATTTGAAGCTCCAGCAAATTGTCTGCGAATTTTGACAGTGGATATCTGATGAAAAAAACTACCTTTTTCTATTTTTAGAAATTTTTGTCTCTGAGACAGAATTTGCGAAGGCCAAAAATGAATCGTGCACTGTAAAAAAGGAGTCAGACAAATTCTATCTGAGATGGTATGAAATAATTCTGCTGAAACTAATGGCTTTTGTGGTTTTCTCAGAGGTTGGTATACCTGATCTGATAGTATCTTGATGGATTGAACAAGAAAGCACAGCAAAAAATTTGTCAAAAAGACAGGCAAGCAATAAAAATATAAAAAAAAACAGTAGAAAAAAAAACAACTATTACATATCAAGATAAAAACAGGGTTCATTATACTTTCTCAGTCAGCTTTCATTGACCACAATGTCGAGGATATTGCCTTGAAGGGTTTGGAGTTGTACATATCCAGAGGCAAAGATTTTGATGACGTAAGGGCCTTGGCCAGAAAATTTCAGTTTGCCTTTGAAGGCTTTGGCATGGTATAGCAGGACTTTATCTCCAACCTGGAAGTCTCTAAGTTTCAATGATCGATCATGCCATGCTTTTTGTCGTCGTTTGTGGACTTGTTGAGCATGGATGCTGATCCGTCGTGTTTCACAGAGTTGCTCCAGATGGAATAAGCTGTTTGCTAGATTATGGTGAGTATCAAGCTCAAGGTTATAGGCCACTCGAAGGGAGGGGATATGGAATTCCACAAGCATAACGGCTTCTTGGCCATATGTTAGCTGGAAAGGGGTTAAGCCTATAGCTCGCTTCGGGGTGGTGCGATAAGCCCAGAGAGTAGCATGGAGTTTGAGTTCCCAATCAGATCGATTGGATTCAACGATTTTGGTGAGAATTTCGCATAGGATTTTATCGGTGGATTCCGCCTGGCCATTGCATCGTGGATAGTATGGGAAACTTTTGCGATGTACTACAAATTTTTTTGAAAGGAGATATGCTATGACAGAGTTTAAGAAAATGTGTACCCCTATCACTAATAAGCTCTAGAGGACATCCGAAACGAATGATAACCTATTCGTAGAGAAATTTTGTGGTAGAATGAGCGTCAGCATTGCGAACAGCTCTTGCTTCAGCCCATTTGGTGCAATAGTCTGTAGCTACTATGATGTAACGAGATTGTGTGTGTCGAGCAGTAGGACTAATAGGTCCGACATAATCAATTTCCCATTTCTGGAAAGCTTGATCAGTGGTTACAGGATGTAAAGGGATGTAGTCTGTCTTTTGAAAGCGTTTTGTGCATTGGTAGACATCACAAGCCTTAGTGTAATTGTGCGTATCTTTGAAGAGTGTTGGCCACCAAAAATCGGCCAAGAGAAATTTCTTAGTAGTTGTTTCAGAAGAGAAATGGCATGCACCAATACCTTCATGAGTGAGGGAAATTACAGAGGGTATTTCACCTTCAGTAAGGAAACCGGTAGGTCGGACTACACTGATTAGCCATCCGAGGCTGACAAGTGGGTTTGGCTAGCTTGTCTCTTAGATTTCATTCTATCATGAGGGATGTGAAAATGATATTGACACCAGATCCACCATCGAGTACTGCTAAAACTTCACGGGATTGATGATGGGTAGCTGGGATTTTGATGTTGCCTCGTTCGCTGATTGGATTGATTAGATGTAAGGGCATTTCAGGCAACTCGTCAGCAGTGTTGGTGTTATTGGATTGGATCTGTTATTTCCACTGGCCAACATGCTTCTAGAGTACATGAAAAGGTAGAGTGACATTGGCTTGTAGTAAATCTCCCCAAACTTCGGTACCTTCAAGGGTTTTGCTTTCAAAGGGCTTGTGAGGTACTTTATGGGAAGTGGAAGATTGTTGGTCAGCATTGCGGATTTGCTGGCAATACTGATGATGCAGCCGAATTTCTTCATATGGGTGAGGGTAAACTATTGGGGTTGAATCCTCACTTGGAGGAACAGCCTGCGGTTGAGTTTTGCTAGGTGCAAGTGTAGGGGCTTGGCGTTGGGTTTGTGCCCGAGTCAAGACCCATGCAAGATGTGTTTTGATGGATAAGGTTTCTACTTGCACTGAACAGACAAGAGCAGTTTGCTTAGATCGGGATGGGAAGTCCTTTACGTGATGTTCAATACCACAATTTTCACAAGCTGGAGGAAAGCGGAGTTTATCTGGGCAGCGAATACTAGGATGTTTACCTGCACAGATAAAACATCCTCGTATTGCGGGTAGTTGTTGTGCGGCAAAGACATCTTCGTTTGGATTGTAAGCTTGGGCATTGGGATCCACTGTTTGAGCACTAGAATCATAGGTATAATAAACAATCATTTCAATAGAGTATTGTGGTTGTGTATTGTCTTCCACATAGTAGGTGACCGAATTTATGGTATTCAGATCAAGATAATGGACGCCGTTTTGTGGGGCAGGTTAGTTAACGACAAACTGTTGACATGGGGATGGGTATTGATTTGGTGTAGTTGGTCATGGTTGGTAAACCCTTGGTCGTGGCACAAGCTATTATGGAGGGTAAGGGCGGTAAGCTCGATAAATGGTAGGTCTGGTGGCTGCTGGAAAATGGTTTCGCAGTTGAGAGCATTCATTAGCAGTGTGATGTTGTGAGCAGATTGGACACCAGACATTTTTCCTTGCTGGAAAGGATTTCTCAGCAGTCTGTTTCATGGCAGTTTGGAAATCGGCAGTGAGTTTATCCATATGAGATTGTTGAGCTTTTTGCCAGGTTTCCATTTGATGTAGAAGTTCAGAAGATTGAGCAATATTGTCAGACTTCAAGTGATTAGGACGGTCCGGATTCTTAGATTTCTTTTCACGATGGTCAAAGTCATCGTCAGAACCTTCGTCTTTCTCACAAATAACATCGATTATCACATCTTTAAATTGATCATAAAGGTCAACTGCTTTGAGTTCACGATGGATGTTTTTAGACAATCCAACTAAGAAAAGTTTTATGGCCATACATTCGGTGATATTTTCATTAACACATTCTATGCTCAATGTAGTTTCGAACAGACTCTTCGCGACGCATCTTGATATGGGTAATTTGAATGAACGGGCTCTGAGTCAGTTTGGATGGTTTGAAACGTTTGATGAGAGCGTCCTTGAGGGTAGTCCAAGCAGCAAGATCAGGAGCTTCGAGATTCAAGTACCACTCCTTGGCGGTGCCATAGAGTACCATGGAAAATAGGTGAAGCTTTTCAGTTTCAGAGGTATCTCCATAAAAACGACATGCATTATCAAAGTCTTGGAGAAATCAGACTGGTTCAGATTTGCCATCGTACTTTGGTGCATCGATACGTGGAATTCTTCGTTCTAGTCATGGTGGAGCCGGATTAGAAGATTCAGCACAGTCACGAGACAAGATGCAGAATACAGATGAGTAGGTCAGTACTATACTTGGCAAAAAGGCAGTTTGCTTGTAGAATTGATAGTGTAGGACAAAAAACTGGTCTTTCTGGTTGTGCCAGAATTTGCAGACAGGCTGAGAAATCGTGGAAAGGCAGATAAATTGAAGTGTAATACTCGCGAATTCTGACAGGGATTTCTGAATGTCAGAATAGTGATTTTTTTAGATTTTCTAGAAAAACATTGTACTTTCAGAATTTGCGGTTAGGACAGGGAAATCGTATTCTTTGAAAACAATTTCTTAGGCTGGATGGCGAATTCTAACAGAGAGGTTTGACTGGCAGATAGGGAATATGAAAAAAAATGTGACTTTTTGACAGTAAATAGGCAAAATCTCTGAGATAGAAATTTGCGGAGCTGCTGGAGGACTGATCTTGATGAGATCTAGCCTCAGTGAAGCCAGCGAATTCAAATATTTGGGTGAGAAATAAGGGATTTTGACAGTATATCAGGTTGTTTTCTTAGAATCTGACCATGGTCAAAATTCATGGAGGTTATAAAATGAAAGATCAGGGTCTGTTAGGGCTGCAGACAGGCTGACAAATTCTGATATACCTGGTTGGTTTGGAGAAAGGTCACTTGGGTCACTTCTTTTGAAGAAAATGCCCAAGTTGACTCTTTTGTTGCTTCCCCCCGGCTTGATAAGTTGCTCCGCAGCTCGTGCAAGTCCTGGAGAGATGACTCGTGTTGTTTGTTGATAGATAGAGACAGGCAAGCAAGCAAACATACAACACGGAAGCAAGAAAACAAAAAGGAGAAGAAGCTAAGTAAAAGAATATTTAAAAAGCGGCAACGGCGCCAATGTTGGAAGTATTTCTAGTGTGTGCGGTGGCTAGATCTACTTACGGGTGTAGTATAGGGATGTAGAGATTCGTCCACTTTTTAAGTTTCTACAACAAGCATCAATGGAAATATGGAAAGAGTCAACAGAGATGAGAGCACTAAGGCTTACCCAACTAGTGCCCGAAACGAAAATAAAGCTAATTAGAAACAACAATAAAAATCCTTGCTAAGGCAAACCCAACTAGCGAGATTGCTAAACTAAGACCTCAATTAACACCCATAGGGTTTGAAAGATAAGTTGCGGCTAACTAAATAAACCAATAAAAACATGCCACAATAAGCCAATGAAAGGAGGCAAGAGGAGGCCCGAGCACCTTCCCTCAAGCTATGCACCTTCCAATGGGAACACAAAGAAATAGAATGATAATCTCAATAGAGAGCAATTTTGCATAATCTCAGAGTGTTGTTTACAACGCAAATACCTCTCCTTTTATGGCAAGGAGGGTCTTCCATAAGTATCTACTAGCTTATGGTTCTAATCTGTTTCTAGCCTTTCTAGAACTTCTAACTTAGGATTTAGAACTTCAAAGTTTCTTAACTTAGGAAAACTTAAGATAAAATATTTCTAATCTTAAGTTTCCTAAGTCTAAGTTCTAAATCTAAGTTTAAGCTATTTTATTATTATTTAAGCTTCTACTTATGGGCTTACAAAACACATGCCATGGTTGAAGTTTATTGACAAATATTCATACGTGGACTTACAAAACACATGCCATGGAGTTTTATTTCTTTCTTTTTATTTTCTCTGTGCTAGCACAGTTGCTAACACTTGTGCAAATTGCAATCTGTCAGAGGTTGCATGAGTGCTCAGCCTTTGGCCACGCAGAAAGCGCCTCGCAAAAGCAGCTGGTCCCAACTTTTCAATATTACGTAGTAGCTCTTCCCTGCCTTTCTAAGTCGGATAAGCCTGCCTTCTGAAAGTTGGAAAAGCTTGGTCTTTCTTCAATTTCCCTCTCAGGAGGCCCAAAAATTTGGCTTTTTGAAACGTCTTCATTTTCATGCAATGTTTGGGTGAAAATTGAAAAACAGAGCTCTGAAATATCAATTTGTCAGAGGTTTCATGAGCGCTCCCCCAAAGATCAGCCTCTAGCCATGTTGAAAGCACCTCGCAAAAGCAGTTGGTCCCAACTTTTCAATATTACGCAGCAGCCCTTCCCTGCCTTTCTAAGTCGGATAAGCCTGCCCTCTGGAAGTCGGAAAAGCTTGATCTTCCGTCAATTTCCCTCTCATGAGTCCCAAAAATCTAGCTTTGTGAAATGTTCTTCATTTGCATGCGATGTTAGTGTGAAAATTGAAAAACAGAGCTCTGAAATATAGGTCTTTCTGCATGCACTATGAGTTTGCGCAAAGTTGTTTGGAATTTCATGGTAGTCTCTGAATTGAAAATCTAAAATGTGATTGTTTTTGTATGGATTGTTACTGTTAGAACTAAAATTTATTTGTTGGAACTTATTTCTTGGAAATCTTTTTGATCTGTGATCACTTTAGAGTTATGTTGTAATCAGATGGACACTTTCATGCAAAACTGTCATGGTAGTTTCTGAATTGAAAATATGAAATGCATGTGTTTTCTTGCTCAAACGTACAGTTTCCTGCAAAACTCGTTGGTCTCATCAAGAATCATTTCCAAGCTCTACTGTATGGAAGCTTTCGTGTTACAGCAACGATTGCAACACAAAAACTCATAACTTGTCAAATTCTTGAGGTATTTTCTAGTCATGTTTTTCAAAACAATACAAAATTACAATTGTTTTCAAGTTCCTATATGCATGCAAGGATAAAAATATGAGATTCTATGCAAAGATTAAGAGAGTATTTCAATAGAATCTGTTTTAAAAGCTTAATACATGTTTTCAAAATCGTTTCCAAAGATTAAGAGAGCATTTCAGTAGAATCTATTTGAGAAGCTTAATACGTGTTTTTAAAATCGTTTCTTTTCGAGTATTACGATTCGTTTCCAAAATAACAGAATTGAAGTTGTTCTATACATCAAACAATAATAGTTTATATTATTATTGAAAGGTATTGACCTATTGGGTAAAGGAAGGTACAATCCAATGCCTAGCAGGATAGTCGATTTATCGAAGGGGCTAATCACTTGGGGAAACAAGTGTGTTCTGCTGTTTAGGCACTATAATATCTAAGGTGGTAATCATCAAGTCTAATTAGATTTTGGGCACTCAGGGACGATGTTGGCAGTTTTCTCTTTTCGGCGTGCGCTATAAAACAATAGAGCTAATTTTCAAGCAGTTTGTCAATTAAACAACTTCATGCATGTTGTTCTTTACAAATTTGGGTATTAATGCTAGAAGCAATTGCTCGGTTGGGGTTAGGAGTCTAGTAAACAAATGTTGTTGTCAATATATGATTAGTCCTTTCGATAAATCGACTATCCTACTATGCATTGGATTATACCTTCCTTTATCCAAAGAGGTCAAAACCTTTGACTTCCAAGAGGTACGATGAAGAATATAGTCATTCATTTGGGTAGTCAATACATTTAACCACAGTACATACTACAATGTATTTGATTACTTTAAGTAACCAATAAATGAGTTGCCTAGCCAATTACATGTTAACCGCCTTCTTACGAGGCATATCATTTTACAATGAATGCTTGTATTTGATAACATAGAAAAAGTATTGCAACAATTCTTATTTATTAACAAACAAAAACTTTACTATTTGCTAAAATTAGAGATGCAATGAAAATGATCCAAGATGTAGTACAAAATAATGGGAATCCAGTTGATAGGTAGCGATTTCCTGCACCTAAGTTGACTTCGCACTACTTTAAGAAAGAATTCACAATCTAAAAAAGAATTGACAACCGTGAGAGACAATCAAAATGATAAATGAAACCAACAAACGCTTTCATAATACCTAGTCACTAATACTATTGCTTACACGTATTAATTTTCAAGAAGTAACTTCCCACAAATAAATATTAGTTCTAACAATAACAGTCCATTAAAAAACAATTACATTTCAGATTTTCAATGGAGAAACAACCATGAAATTCCAAACAACTTTCAATCCGCAAATGAGGAAACTGCCAACATGGTTTTTGAGTGCCCAAATCTAAATAGACTTGATGATTAACACCTTAGATATTATAGTGCCTGAACAACAAAATACATTGTTTTTCCAAGTGATTAGTCCTTTCGATAAATCGACTATCCTACTAGGCATTAAATTATACCTTGCTTTATCCGCGCACGCGTGCATTGCTTACACAAATTAATTTTCAAAAAGTAAGTTCCCACAAATAAATATTAGTTATAACAGTAACAATCCATGCAAAAACAATTACATTTCAGATTTTCACTTGAGAAACTACCATGAAATTCCAAACAACTTTCAATCCGCAAACTGATAGTGCATGCACAAAGAAAACATACTTCTTTGAAATTCTAACAGTAACAGTCCATTCAAAAACAACTACATTTCATATTTTCAATTGAGAAACTACCATGAAATTCCAAACAACTTTCAATCTGCAAATTGATAGTGCATGCACAAAGAAAACATACTTCTGTTTTTACAACACACAGAAACAAAATATATGCTAACAAACCTGTTGGTAGAGAAAACGTGCCTGCAAACTGATCTCTGTTGTGAAAGTTGTTTGGTTGCAATATATTTTATTTGTGTTTATTCACACTTCTATGTGATCTCACTATACATATACTTGTAATCTTTTTCCATCTTAAGATGCGAAACATACAAACAATCATAATATATCCATTTTAAAATGATGAAATAATGTCCATCAGATGCGAACAGCCTTTCAACATTGTTATAAGTTACAATTGTTAGTATTGTTTTGTTGGCAAGTTGCCATGAAGAGGTGGCAATTGTCCTCTTCAATTTTTTCAAGAAGGAGATTATGCATGTCTCCGTACAATTTCGCAGTATGAAGTTTGAACTTTGATTTGCGGATTGAAAGTTGTTTGGAATTTCATGGTTGTTTCTCAATTGAAAATCTGAAATGTAATTGTTTTTGCATGGACTGTTACTGTTAAAACCAATATTTATTTGTGGGAACTTACTTCTTGAAAATTAATACATGTAAGCAATAGCATTAGTGACTAGGTATTATGAAAGCGTTTGTTGATTTCATTTATCATTTTGATTGCCTCAACCAATGGGGTTGGCTCAATTGGTTAGCTTGACATCCAAAGTTTCTTTGGTCTCAGGTTCGAGCCTCCTCTTGGAAACCAAGAAGCATTTTGATTGCCTCTCACGGTTGTCAATTCTTTCTTAAATTGTGAATTCTTTCTTAAAGTAGTGCGAAGTCAACTTAGGTGCAGGAAATCGCTACCTATCAACTGGATTCTCATGATTCTGTACTACATCTTGGATCATTTTCATTGCATCTCTAATTTTAGCAAATAGTAAAGGTTTTGTTTGTTAATAAATAAGAATTGTTGCAATACTTTTTCTATGTTATCAAATATAAGCATTCATTGTAAAATGATATGCCCCATAAGAAGGCGGTTAACATGTAAATGGCTAGGCAACTCATTTATTGGTTACTTAAAGTAATCAAATACATTGTAGTATGTATTGTGGTTAAATGTATTGACTACCCAAATGAAGGACTATATTCTTCATCGTACCTCTTGGAAGTCAAAGGTTTTGACCTCTTTGGATAAAGGAAGGTATAATCCAATGCCTAGTAGGATAGTCGATTTATCGAAAGGACTAATCACTTGGGAAAACAGTGTAGTCTGTTGTTCAAGCACTATAATATCTAAGGTGTTAATCATCAAGTCTAATTAGATTTTGGGCACTCAAAGACCATGTTGGCAGTTTCCTCATTTGAGTCTGTGCTATAAAACAATTGTGCTAATTTTTTCTGGGTATTAATGCTAGAAGCAATTGCATGGTTGGGATAAGGAGACAAGGATGCCTTTCTCTATAATGGTGTTTGGAGCTCTATTGCCTTTCTATGATTGTAATTCATCACTCCTTCTCACCTTCTAGATCTGCACATCTATTCTGCAATCTCGATCCAAACCAAAAAAATGTTTTAGTATGACAAAAACTTAGAAAAACCAAGAGTTTGCAAAATTGTAATCCAAGGTAGTTTAATTTTCAATTTCCTACTTTTAATTTTTAATATTGCTTTTCCATGTTTGTGCTTATTCTAGATTTATTTTTGGTGCGCAGCTATTTATTTTCCTATGTGCTATTGATGAATTTCTAATAAACTCTTTTGTGTCGATAATTATGGTTTTTTTCCTTCATGCACAACTATTCATTTATTTAGGTGTTTTTGATGAATGTATAACTACTATGGTTGTTTGTTGCATGGTTAGTCTCCAATTCGTGGTTATTCTGAATTCATTTATGGTCCACGGCTATTCAGTTCGCTATGTGCTATTGATGATTCTCAATAACCATTCTTGTACTTGATAATTATTGATTCATCTTTGGTGCACAACTATTCACTTGGTTAGGTGCTATTGATGAATCTATAACTACCATGGTTGTTTGTTGCATGATTACTTTTCAGTTTTTGATTATTCTAAATTCATTTTTGGTGCGCGGCCATTTACTTGGCTAGGTGCTACTCATGAGTTTCCAATAATTCTTCCTATACTAAATAATTGTTGATTCATTTTTGGTGCATGGCCATTCATTTGGGTAAGTGCTATTGATGAATGCATAATTATCATGGTTGTCTGTTGCATGTTTACTATTTAAGAATCGTGCACATTCTATGACTGTGTTGCTTGAAGATTTTAAAATTATATAAATGCTTCAATTTTAACATCTTTATTATATGTTTTTATTTTTGTATGTGATTTAGTAGATTTAGTAGATGCTTTTTGAATAATCTTGATTGAACTAACCTTTGTCGAACTCAAAAATGATGGATTGCTATATTTGAAAACCTCATGCAAATCGGCGGAGGATCAAGAGTGATACTACTATTTTTGCATAAAAGAGCATTTTTTTTTTGACAAAAATAGCTCATTATAACAACTGATTTTGAGTCAACATTTGCCGAACTTACTGGTTACCAAAAATAGTATGATGGACTAACTGTGACTCTAGCGAAAGTTCCTCGCAGAGAATTGATATTCTTGCATAAAGGTGTTAAACTTTCTACAAAGGTACAACTAGTGGAACGATCACTTTAGCCTTCTATTTTTGGAATTAACCTTTGCTAACCTGGCTATAGATAGACATGGTCAAATCTAGGCACAATAGACCAGGTAAAGGTTGGTTTTTTGTATTTTTTTTGTTTCACAACAACACCCGTCGCGATTTGCGATGTGTTTTGCGACCTGAATAGCGAACTTTTTTTTTTTAATTCGTCGTGGATGTCGAAAAAACATGTCGCAATAAGGTCGTCGGAGTCCGACATCCTTAAAACACGTCGCAATCCGACATACATAACTTGCCAAAATCCAGAACAGCAGTTCTCGGTGGATGAGAACAAATATGATGTGGACGTCGGATTGCAACGTCCGATGTGTATGTCGTAATCCGACATCCAAAGACGTCGCTTGCGATCCGACGTTGATGTCGGAATGTGACATTAAAAATAGATGTTGAAATCCGACGTCTATAAATCCAGAATGATCCTCAAAATTGTCCGACAGATGTCCGACGTCCACCATCTGACGTATACTTTAATTTCAAATTTCGACGTCCCAAATACATGTCGGAATCCGACGTCTGTTAACAGAATGATAAAAAAAAAGGTCTGACGTGTGTCCAACATCTATCCGCGCCACTTTTGGATCTCGGATTCCGACGTCCCAAATTAGGTTTAAAAAAAATAAAAAATAGCGCGTGCATTTTTATCGGGCTGTTCTTGGAGTGGTTTTCTTGGAGAAACGATGTTCATGAATTGTTTTTGAAACAATATTTTTGAGTTGCATTCAACATTTGGATCAAATAACAAGCTAAGCTTGAGGTACTTTTCACTCTATATTTTATTGCATTACTTCATGTGCATTATGAATGACAATACTTTATTGCATTGCTTTATGCACATCATAAATTTCATTTACATTTCTATATATGATATTGATTATTGTTTTGAAATCCGACATTGCACATGGTTTTGAATTCTTAGTTGGTTATTACATCAATCCACATCTTGAAATTCGACATTGCAATTTTTGAAAAAAAGAACATTGCACATATAAAAGCAATGGCAATATAGCACTATCATTTGCAATAATAATATATTCATAATATCAATCAATGTATTACAAAATTGGTGCTTTAATTTCGCATGAGCTCTCTAGATCTAACATCAACTAAAAATCGCATCAGCTAAAACTTATAGACCTAATCTACTCGTCGTCGTCATGACGTCCAGTTTGTATAACACAAACAAAGAAACAACATTAATATTTATTGCTCGAGAGTATTAAATTAAAAAAATTGATGTCAGAATACAAACCCCATTAGTATGAATACAAAAACTAGTACTTATATTTGGAGGATGACCCTCGCTCTTTAGTTTGTCGACTAATGCCTCGTATGATTTCCTGAAGGCAAAGTCGTACTCCTCCTTAGTTGGCAGACGTACATAGTCCGCCAACTATCCATGCATTCAATTTAAGTTGAAATTAATTTAGGGCTACATTGGAGCAGCTAGTCATAATGTATATTAAAGAATAAAAGCATATGAAATCAAAGATAAACTATAAGAGTAGTTTAGGTTCACTTACCATGCTTGCTTGCACCCGCCTTTCCGCTCGAGCCCACCAACCTAGGATTGCCTATCCCATGCATCCTAGCGGCTGCGGCATCTTTCTGAATCTTGTATCTGGTGTTCGTTCATTCACTTTTACACGGTTCAAATCACTTCTTGAATACCAGGAGGGCTTGGATTGCCCGTCCCTATAAGCTCGTCGTGTCATATCACAACGATGCCTAAACTATAAGCTCTTATGCTTATGAATTTCCTTCTCATCGAATTTCTCTTCTTGTTGGAATTCGTCACAAAGGATACCAATAACCTGTCGTTTATCGGCGGCAGGTCGTTCGGACCATTTATTAAACAATCTGTCGTCAAAATGGCGTTGGCATAAAGAATAGAGTCGGTCCAAAACCACCCTCCCTTTTCTGTTGGCAGTTATGTTACCTCAGGGATCCACGTCGTAATAAGGATTTGTGGATGACTCTTCGGTAGGGGCGGGAGCCGCGACCACTTGTGAGGAACCACCCTCATCTTGGCTAAACATACCTTGCAGTTGTGCTTTCTGCTCAGGAGTTAATGATGTATAAAAAGTTGAAACACAGTCTCATGAGCTTTCACCACTGCCTGACCCCGACATGATTACTACATTCATAAACATTCAATACATTACAATAAATCCTAATACATTGAAATGAAGTAGAAAAGAAAATCGACTACAGAACTTTAATACATATTGGAGTGGGACTTTCATACTTGTGATAGCAAAATAAGAGATAGATATGCGTTTAGAGCCTGCACCAAGATGCAAAAGAATCATATAAGTGACAATGTATAAGAATAGTACTATCTAAAAATCAAAACATTAGAATCATACAATAATCGGAAGATAAAAACCATGCAATCTAAATATCAGAAGATAAGAATCATGTTATCTAAATGTCGAAAGATAAGAACCAACGTTTTGTTTTTGAAAAATTGATTAATTTTATGTTATTTGTGTTTTGTACTTGTGCATATATGCAGTTTATCACAACGAGATGAATTACATTCAGATCAATCTAGCAATGAAGACACTACTCAAGTTAACAGGGTAAGTAATAAACATGCATGTTTTCTTGTTCATAAAGACTTTGTTATTATAAGTTAAGCTATTGTGCTAAAGTGACATGTACTTGATTTTTGTTTCTCGTAGAAAAATTATTTTCATAATAAAATATGGTGCACATGCGTCAAGTGTGATGGGCAAAAGATGCGTGAAAGACGCATTGTTGAAAATTATTTGTGGAAGTTTGGACGAAAAGAAGAAGTTCAACCATCGAATTTGGAAGACGTTGAGGTTTGTTAACTTTATATAATTATTTTTTATTATAATCTCCGTCAATCTATATACGTCACTTATGAAATTTGTTTTATGTGTGTAGCCAATAAATCGAATGTCATTCCACAGAGTTGATCCATCTGTATTTACTTACAATCAACGTCAAGTTTTGATAGAAATGAGAAAACAAAGAACAAAACAAATTCAAGAGGCAAACACAATTGGAAAAAAGAGTAATCAACTTGATTCTGATGATGATGATGATGATGATGAGGTGCAACACGATGAAGCAATGCACAATATATTTGAATCTTACTTTGAAACAAATGAGAATGATGTTATGCATGCATCTTCTAATGAAAACGAAGATCACGAACAATTTGAGATGGATGAAGACGAGATTCTATTGCGCAAGGAGGCAGACACTCCTTTGTATCATGGAGCATCCATTTCGAGACTAGCTACACCAATTCTTATTCTAAACCTTCAAGCAACATACAAATGGAGTGACCGTAGCGTGACATCATTATTTGGGTACTTAACGCATAACACAACTATTGTACTTTATAGCGTATTTACATAAAGTTGATTTTTTTTCTTCTAACAACTCACATTGCTCTTTTTTAGATTGTTGCATTAAATACTTCCAAAAGAAAATGTGATATCTAAAACACGAAAAGAAGCACGAAAGATGATGATTGTGCTTGGAATGGATTACAACACAATACATGCATGTCTAGAAGACCATGTTATATATAGAGGTGAGCATTCAGAAAAGCTTCAATGTCCAATGTGTAACGCTTCACGTTTCGATATAACGTACAAGGGGATAAAGTGCCACGAAAAGTGTTACGACATTTTCCAATTATCCCACGATTGCAACGTTTATTTCGCTGTAAATCTTTGGCACAACTAAGGGATTGGCATGTCAAAAATTGGTCTATGGATGATGTCATGCGAGTACCAAGCGACTCACCCGCATGGAAACATATTGAAGACCAATGGGCCGAGTTTAAAAACGAAACCTCGTAATTTGAGATTTGGCCTTGCTATGGATGGCGTAAATCCTTTTAGCGTTCAAGCATAAACTTGGTCCACATGGCCAGTTGTGCTCGTTACTTATAACACACCTCCATGGTTGAGTATTAAAACGGGGCACTTGTTATTGGCTTTATTGATTCCATAAAAGTACAAGGCCAAGAACATGGATGTGTATCTTGCACCTTTGGTCGATGAATTGTGCATTATTTGGAATGGTATTCACGCTTACTACATCTCGAGACCTTTACAACAAAAGAACTTCATTGTTCGTGGGATTCTAATGTGGATAATGCATGAATACCCCGGTTTAATTTAATGTTCAGTAGTGTGAAGAGAATTCACCAAGAACTATTTATTTTTATCTATATTGCTTATAACTACCTTGAGTGCTTTATGAAAGTTTTGAGGGGCTTTGTGAGACAAAAGACAAGGCCAGAAGGTAGTATTGCATAAAGTTGGCTTGTACAGGAACCTTTGTTTTATATCACTGAAATAATTTTACAATTGCATCTTCCAAGTCCAAAAATATGGTGTGAAGAAGAAGATGAACATGTTACCACAAGGAAATGGTGTGCAAAAGAGACTTTCACCTTAATTAAAGGAGAAAATTGACATGTTCATATTATATAACTGTGGAAAAATGGAAAAGTGGATTTCAAGGTATGAAGAAGCCAAAAAGGAAAAAAAACCTCTCTCATGAATGGTACCCAATATTACTTTACTTTACTTGGTATGTAGTACTTTACAAGCAATATGACCCTCTATGATTTTTGGTGGGAAAAATTCAAACCTCCAAGTACACCTCAACGGTTGAGATCATCAACATTCCATCCTAAGGCCACGGTCGTTTGCTTCTCTTACACAATATCGGGAGGAGTTCACCTATTTGAAGGAGGCAATCCTCCTCTCCTATCTCCCATGCTCTTCCTCTGGTCTCTTCTCTATGTTTCTCCCTCTCTCCTTTTGGCAAATTAGCTGTGGAGCACCATTATCTACACTTTAAAAAGTGGAGGCAACGCTACAGTCACGCTGGTAAGTCTTCTTGTAACTCATCTCTTCTTGTAGTAGATCTGCTAGTATCAAAAAAACGGTAAGTAGTTGTTTCAAGTATATCCATCGCTGCCAATATAAGCTTATAGGGGGACTCAAAAAAGAGTATAGCATGCTATTCAACGCTGTTAGCAGCTTTGCTAACCATCTTTACTACCACCGCTGGCTAGAATCATGGATAGAAAGTGATAAGCGCTATCATGCATGGTTGAATACCATCCCATCGCGATCTATGTGCATCTTTAGCATTTGGTGGTGAAAGTATTAAGCAATGCATGCTTGCTGGCCAGCGCAAAGAGATCTGATAGAGTGCTACAAATAGATTAACATTATCATTGTTCATTAGTGCTCAAGCAAGCCATTGCTGCCAGAATAATAGTAAATGCTCCAAATGCGGCCAGACTCTACTTAGAAGTTCATCGCTGCTTGATTCTTTTGTTGCTTTGCCTACCTTCTGTAGTATATGATAAAGAAAACAATATGTTGAGTATGGTGGATACTTCATCGCTATTATAGCAGCGATTCCTCTGCTTTAAGTTCTGATGATAAGATGCTATATGTGTACAAAATGATTGAAGGTGCATCATCGTTGTCTCTCCAGCGATGGAATGCCAAGAGATTGTTGATAAATAATGTCTAACAGAATGCCACATATCACTATCTTTCTCTTACTATGAAGAGCTCTCTACATTGAGATGAATGTTGATATCTTTTGCTACGTGTTCTTTCTCTCACAACTTAGCAGCAAATATAGCAAAAAGTAGTACGAAGAACGTAATCGTACTGATAAGTTCTGATAGACAACACATATAAGGTACGTATACTACTCTCAAGCCTCTCGCTCTTCACCATGCAAGAGCTATGAGTTACTTGACGATTACAAATGTATGGCTTACAAATCATGTAAATGACATTCTTTTCGTGCGTATGACTGTGCAAATACTACACATAGACATGGATACAGAAGTAAATGTTTCGCAAATACAATCAAGATCACCTCACAAGAATAAGTTACGTCGACTATTCAGGTGAGTACCGTATGCATACTCTAGTTCTTTCGGTCTTTTTTGGTAAAGAGCAGCATAAAGTGTTTGGTGACAACTTAGGAGACATCTTCTAATAAGTGGAATGATTTCTAATGGTCTATGTTTGAATGCATCCCATCTCCATCATATGGTATCATAGAGTGAATACTCACCATAAGATAAATGGTAAGCCTCGGTATTCATAGTTGCTCAACCAATTCATTGCTTCAAAGGACAGAGATTTGTATAAGGGTTATTTCATGTAGGTATATTAGTATATCTCCCACTTGTTATGATACGATCAAAAGCTCTTGGTTAATAAAAATGATAAAATAGCTTGCGGACTCTTGAATAACATAGATTTGCTCAAGAAGTTACGTGAACCATATTGTACAGATCTATAGATACGAAGGTTGGTATGGCATGGATTTGCCCCAGACTTCATGTACTGGTCCAAGCTATTTGTACGTTGGCAAATTACTACATTTCGTATACAACTTAAGTTCTAATGCATAATGTTGTATGTATATTCAATAAAAAGGACCATAACCATCAAACTGGTCAGCATGGCTTTCGCCCTAATACGGTAACGATATGGTTTGGCCTTGCACTATTATCAATTTTCAATAAGGGAAGATCAGATTATAAAATTATATTTACATTGCAAGCTGATTAGTTAAGTTAAACGTATTTTGTACATGGATAACAACTGACATTCAATGTTGACATGTGTCTACCTCACTAAACCAACTTGAGTGGTTTTGTTTTGTGGGATGGTGGCAGGTACCAACTGGATGTCTTGAAATATGTTTTGCTTTACGGTGCTTTATGAGTACTGTATACTTTTCAGCTATGTCTTTCCTTGTCGATTTATGAATAAAGGGTTTTAAAAGGTTTTGGTCTTGACTTGTCAAAAGGAGGTTTGATCTGTTTATCTATCTCTACTATATGGTTATTACACTTTATTTGCTTTTTAAAACGTTATAAATTTTTTTTTTCCCTTATGGTACTAAACCAACAAAAATGCCTTACCTTGTTAAACTTAGTAACATGGCCTCTAAAAAGTTTTTTTAAATTTCTAGTCTTTTGGTGAGAAATTTGGTTTTTATTGAACGACTATGATAAGTGCACATTATAGGGATTCAATCTAATGTTGAGCATCCTTTAGCACCTGGTACACCAAGAGGTATTGGAATTTGCATGATATCGTCTCTACGCTTTACCAGTTGTTGCTAGCCGCCCATACTGATACATGCTTGTCTCATATGTAATACCACTTGTGATAGTAATGAAAACTCGATATATATGTGCTCATAAAACTAGTTATGCTCATAAAACTAGTTATGCGAGCGATGATATCTGGACATAACTATGAGATATTCCATAATGCTTTGATGTCATGTGAAAAGGGATCATCAAGAGGACCTTCCCACACATGAGGATTGGGGGATAAGTTTAAGTGGAGTGGGCTAGTAGCTGGCCCCCACCTCTGTCTCAAAACATCCTTAGTTACATGTGAGAAAACAAGAGGAACAATATTCTTTTATGTCAAAGGGAAAGCTAGTTTTAGCTTTCCCTTTGTGCTTGACATATGTAAAGACACAACATGCTAGCTTCTATGTCCGTGTTTCGTTATGAGGATTCAGAATAATCATTGACATGAGTATTTAGGCTCTCGAGAGTCTTGGGGTATTTAGGCCCTCCAGAGTCGAGTGTATTGGTTATGTCTCGACATTTTAGTGAAGGCCAATTATGTAATCAATAGCCTTGTGAGGGCCCAGACACTCATATTGTGACATGTGGAGTTGCACATGGGATGTGACAATTGCATACATCCAGAGATACTAATAGTTGATTGTGGAGTGAGACCGGATTGCATGGGGTTAATGGTAGAGACTCGCGCTCCTACACATCGAGATTCTTCGAATTATTGTCTCTTCTCTTTCTCTTCTTGTATTCACATATTGTGGGTTGGCGTTAAAGCTCTTGTGGACAAATCTTTGGCTTCTACTTGCTTGGGTGGATTGGCTTTGTTGTCTCCTTTCAAATGTTCTTGAAAGCTTGATTTTTGGGTATCGTCCCATTAGCAGACTAGCATATCATGTGCTTCTAAGAACAAATATAACGAGACAACTACCTAGATGCTAGCATATCATGTGCTTCTCAAATTGTGGTGTGTCATATAAGATAAGTAAAGGCAAAAAACAGTAGGGATTCACTAGTGATATTTCAAGTGGGGAATCGTGGCAGATAAGATGATCGGAATCATGCCATAGAAGATGACGAGAGCACATCTAAACGGTTGCCAAAAGATAGTAGGGATTCATTGGTGATATTTCGAGATCGTGGCATAAAAGATGATCAAAATCATGCCATAGAAAATGACTCGTGGCATAAAAGATGATGAGAATCATGCCATAGAAGATGACGAGAGCACATGTTGCCAAAAGATAGTTGGGATTCACTAGTGATATTTCCACTAGGGAATCATGCCATAAAAAAGATGACCTGAATCATGCAGTAAAAGATGACAAGATCACATCTAACCCTTGTATGCCATCCTCCTCCATAATACACATATGGACCCAAGAGGGTTGGCTCAGCTGGTTAGCTTGGCATCCAAAGTTTCTTTGGTCCCAAGTTCGAGCCTTCTCTTGGAAACCAAGAAGCATAATGCACATATGGGTGGCAGAGAGGGGATGCCACTGGCATGGCAGATGCTACTTTAGGTTAGTAGCATATCCCTTTAAAAAAAAGGAATCTTTAAAGGGAAATTTCCGCTTTTGGAAGGTAAAACCAATAAATGTCAACGTTTTCCTCTTCCTTTTTGCATCATCTGGAATCTGGATCGTGCTGATGACTGCTGATCCTCCCTCCTGCTGTTGCTGCTGCTGAGCAAATTCAAAACAGCGTGCCAACGCTTGAATGCCCATTTGTCCAGTCTGGATGATGCAGAAGCTTGGATCGCAAAAACGCAGAAAAAAAAATCTAGCATCTTTTGTTGGTGGGCACTGGGCATAGATAGATAGGCAGTTCAAGAGGTTGGGGACGAGATGGGCGATGGCAGAGTGAGGTTTGATGTGGGTGGCACCACCTTCATCACCAGCACAACCACAATTGCAAATGCGGGACAAGGGTCCATGCTTTCGGCCTTGATTGATGGCAGATGGCATCAGCCCTCCGATGCGGGGATCTTCCTTGACAGAGACCCCTCCTACTTTGCGGTTTTGCTGGAGCTTCTGCGCACGGGGGAGCTCCATGTGCCCCCAGGCATGTCTCGCAGGGCCCTTCACAGGGAAGCTTTGTTCTATGGCCTCCTGGATCATGTGAAGGAGGCTCAGAGGGGGCCGCTGAACGGAAACTTAGTAGAATGCAGAGCATCCATCAGTGGCAGAGCAATTGGAGATGGCATAGCCATCAGGGCATCTTCTGATGGAGGTTGCTGTGTTGCTCATGAGACTATGGTGCATGTGTATGACTGGGCTTTGGAAGAAAAGCAGCCTCTCACTTTGGATTATGTCAGCGTAAATGACATGGGGTTTCTCAACCCTGAGAGAGTAGTCATCTGCACATACGAAAGAGGGGAGCAAATAGGGGGGATGGCGTGTTTCAATGTGAACACAGGGGAGATAGAGCACAGATATCAGGTTACACATGAGGGACAAGGGAAAAATTTTCCAGCTTTGGCATTCGCAAGCAATCATCGTCATGTTTTTGCAAGCTGTAGGAAGAGAATCTCAGATTATGGTATAGGGGTATGGGATCAAACCACCGGGGAGCATCTAGACTTCTTCCATGATTCAGAGGGAACGCATCTTGGCGATGCCCGAAAGCTGCAGTGGCTTCCTCAAAGCAATGTCTTGTTCGTGGCATCACTTTACCCACAAAGTGATAACAGCTTCATCAGCTTGTTGGATTTCAGAATGAAGCAAAAAGCCTGGACATGGACTGATTCCAAGATGCGCTCATCTGATGACAAATTGGTGATGGACACCGTGGCTATGGATGAGCGATCCACGGTTTGCGTTGTGAATCAGTACGACAACTTGGGTTTTATCGACACTCGCCTTTCACAGCAGGCAGTAAAGTGGAATCACATGTACACCCATGCTAAGCTGTCCGAGTCTGAAGAGCATTGCTACTCAAGACTTGCAGCTTGTGGATCGCAGGTGTATGCTAGCAGAAGGGACAATGTGCTGGTGTATTGCTGCTCTGATAAGGAAGCCACTCGCTGCATCCAGACTGCAAACCTTAGCAAGGAAGGCAGGGGGACAATTTCAGACATAGCTATTGGCGGAGATCGACTGTTTGTCTTGCAGGCTGAGGAGAATTTGTTTGATGTATGGGAGACACCTATTCTGCATGGTGTTGGATGCTAGGTCCTTTTGGATGAAATGATTATTGGCCCCGTTCAGGAGGTGGTTATCAGATTGTTCAAAAGCATTGATTGTTGCCCACATACAGGCTCCTGCACAGGTAGGTTGCATCAGAAAGTGCATTCTTTGACTCAAACCAAGTTGTATCCAGCAAACAAAAATGGTTTTAGGGATTACATTTCCCTCTTCCAAAGTTACTTAAAGCTGACTTGTCAACTTACAAATTTATCATTTATTAGCTGATTCAGAAACTTGCCTACATCAGATATGATACTTCTACATCCAAAATGCAACGAGCATTTTGTTGTCAAGGGAATTGCAATTCATATTCATCTATTTCTCTGCCAAAAAAACAGGAATGTGATGATGTCAAGCAGTCACTAGTTCCAATTTATGTATGCCACATTTTAATTTCATTTAGTTTCAAAGAAGTAAGTCAATCTAAACATGAGCGTCATTGTATTGATGCTTTTCAAATTGGGTTCTGCAAGATGGGTAGTGCGAATTTTTTTGTCTTTAAAATGTGATTTGAGTGGAATATAGCTCAGTAGATATAATTGGTTTTGCGTTAGGAAAATTTGGGTGCTTACTGAAGCACACTCCTGAGTTTTTACCAAATTAGGCAATGGGTGGGTTCTATCGGTTACAGAACTGGCTGGATGGTGAGCAGCCACTCTTGATGTGTCTACTGAAGATCTTGTTGGAAGTTTGAACAAGAGTTGCTTGGGATAAGATGTTTTGATTAATCGATTAGTAATTAAGTTGTTTTAGTCTTGGATATTGCTTTGCAACAGTCACTACTAATTTGAATGATTCCTCTTACCACGTGCTGCTTGAGCCAACAATAAGAAAAATAAAAATAAAATGTGCTCTGATTTCAAAAGCCCTGCTTTTTGTTCTAAGAGCATCTTTATTTTGAGTAGTCATAGTTAAGAATGGGTAAATAGGGTACTTAATTATGTGTGAAGAGCTGAAACATATGTAATGCTTGTTGGATCGAGGGGATTGGTGAGCACTTTTCAGGTCATCGGGAACTTGTTTTTTTATTGTAGAACACAGAAAAAGGAGAAACACTACTGCACCTGTTTACATCGTCTAGGGTACAATAGAAATCAATGGTTCAGATTCTTCAAGATTCAGATTGCAACAGGATATAGAACCCGATAGTCAAGTTTTTGAATCCAGATTGCAGAATGTATATACATATTTTATGGTCTGACAACATTTCTGGCCTCCTGTAAATACTTCGCTGAAGATCCCGGGGATATATTTCGCTCTTACTTACCAAAATGTATGGTGCTAAAAACTAGTTTATTGGCTTTTGATTTTCTTTTACTTTATTGATATTTAATTTGAATGCATGGGAGCTAGTGCGTCACCAATTAGCTTCCCAAATTTCCATCTTTGATCGCAAAAGTTTATAAGCTTTCAGATTTGATTACATATTTGGAGTCTTGGCAATAGGACAGCCACAGAATATACAATTGGTTTCCAGTTTGGATGCTCTTGGAAGGCAGGGCATTGAAAATTCATCTTTCAGAACTAGATTCACTTGATTCCAGTGTGTTCACATTCTGTCCTTCAATCCTCTTCATCCTTGATAGAATTGAAAGGATTTGAGCTTTGTTCCTGCAGGGATTTATAGAATCTTTGTATTATTGTCGATGATCTACAGCTCTCAGATTGGGACATGTTTGGATCTGATTTTAGCCCAGTTTGACCAAGTTTTATATCTGTTATAATGGTTGTCCGAAACAAGAACTTGCACGACACATGAAAGCTACTTTTGCTCCACTCTCTCAGAGATAAAAAAGCCTCTTGGCAAAAGCTTCATCATTTATTCAAGATCATGTAATGGCTATTGATTTCTCGTTGTCTTTCATATTGTTACAATTTGTGTGGCCCACAAGCTTTTATCCTTTGAAACATCACGTTAATACTGGACCAGAAGTGAAGCCATACAGTAATGTTTCTGAGAAATAAATATGAAAATCAGCAACTTTTTTATCAAGGTAAAGTTTGAGAAACATAGAAGTGTTGATTTTACATACATACACAAATAATAAACATTAGTGTTTCATAGGTTACATTGGCACGGATTAAATAGCTAGTTGGTTATATACGACATTTACTATTTGGCTTTCAAGGTGAGACAACTTTTGGCAATTTTCATCATTGTTCTGAGACATATCTCCATGTACTCCAGGTTTTTCAAACAAGACGTAAACTTTGGTGGGGCTAAGCGAGTAACATGCATTTGATACCAAGGTCAAAAGTATGGTTGATAGCTTAGAAGAGTATGTGATGCAAGATAATGCCCAGTAATAAGTTAATCAAAATTGACAAAAAGCTATGGAATGCAAAGAGGATTATATCATAAATATTTGCTTGGAAGTTATTGTTGATATATTCGGATGTGGTTATAACAGTCTCCAATTTGGGTATGCCTGTGGTTCTAACCTATTCTTTGAATGGGTTTGTAGAAGCTATCATTTTTTAAGTGAAGAAAGAATGTTCGAGGAATGCAGACTTCCAACTCAAACTTTAGACAACGGTTGCCTTTTAGATGATGGTAGCATGTTTCTCTATCCTTCGGCTCCACATGGTCCTTATAGTGACTATGCTTCAAGGTTAGTTCAAGCAGAATTGCAGACACCATTTTGTCAACAGAAAGGTGTTTGCAGTCACTTGAAGTAACATGGATTTTTAGCTAGAAAAATGACAGCAGAAGGGTGTCTGAAGTTGGGATATCGTCTATTGCGCTATTGACAATAGAGTTAGAATCCAGGGATAATTAACTACAAATTTATTGGGAATTAGAATCCATGGATAAATAATGAAAATCTATCTTTCAATTTGGCAGTCCCATGTTATTAAAAAGCTTGGAGGATGAAATGTAAGTTTTAGATAAAGTGGAAGATGGAATGGCAAGTGTTTTTGAATGGAGCCAAATTGAAGTGGGAGAACCGGTTGAGGAATTTGCCATCGGCATTGTGAATTTGTTATTGGCAAAAAATGAGCTGAATGGCTTTGATTCCTATCTTATATTGTAGCTTTCTTGTGAAGTCAGATAAGGATTTCCACTTTGAGCTTTAAAAAATCTAAAAATTCATTTCCGATTCAAGAGTTTAAAAAGTGACTTTTCTTAGGCCTTATACCATAAGAGGGAGCAACAACATACCTTTTCAATTATTCATTTTCCTATACTATCCTCTAGCCTCCTCGTGAAGATGGATACGGAAATTTCAGCTTTATTAGATGAGGAGCCCATTGATCTTGAAACTCCTCTTATGGCTCAAGAGGCAGAAATGAGTCTCAACAATAAGGGTGGTTTCACATGGAAGAGATTAGGGCCATTTTAACATTTGCACTTACCCTTTATTTGAAAGCCCAGGTCCTTCCACGTCATTCCATGTGAAAGGCCCTTTCATTTGGAGGGCAAAGCATTTATTGTCTAAATTTAAATTAGATAAGGAATCTATGTTTTTTATTGGAGGGGAGAGCAAGGGCCCACCACTTACCCCCCCAATAATCCGAGAGGCCCAAGGTACTCCCCTGGTATTAGTTTAGTCACTTCAGGTTGGCACCTTTCAATGCCACCTAGGATGCTACCTAGGGGCAACTCTCACCCCTTGTGAAATAGGGGTAAGACCTCTTGGAGTAGCTCCACCAATCAAAGTAAAGGATTTGGGGCTTTTGAACTTACCCGCCACTCAATGTGAAACCACCCTAAGGCTCATCTTCAGACTCCTCAAGAGTTGCCTCAATCTTGAGACTCGAGACTCAAATAAAATCCAAAAAAATTAATGTCAAATAACTTTTTGAACAAGGGTCTCAATTCTTGAATTTGTATTAACTCCAATTGGATTCAGATTTCCAAAGACTAGTGAGGCTAATAATTTCTTATGGAGATTAGTGTCCAACGAGGCTAAATAATTTGTTATGAAGTATTCCATTGCTTTTAATGGCAAACAAAGCAAACAAGCTTTGCTCTCCATCAGAGCATCATATTCAAATAGCATTGCCACATGCCATTCCTTTGAGTTTAATAGCTCTTCTTTGCATAATGGTTCTTCAATAGATGTTCAGAAATCAAAAGAGGATTTGTCAAGAGGTATACCATCTAAGATTTGCTTTCCTTATAAGTGAGCCTCATAGGCTCGCTCCTTGCTCTAAAAGATTTTCTTGGAACTCTTTTGCTTGGAGGTTATTCCTACTCAAGCATACTCGACTTCTGTTGGATCTCACTTAGATTGACCATTTGACGTATTATCAAACATCAACATCTTTGACTCATCAAAGATTACATCTCAAGACATAAAATCCTAGAGGAAGAAGGAATAAAGATTCTATATTCTTTGATGGACTCACCATAGCGAACCATCATGACAATTAATGAGCTAGGATCCTCTTTGCTTCTAGTTTCCAAAGGCACATGCACAAATTGTCAAGAAAAGCTTTTTTTTTATACAACATCATTAATGGCACTAGATGAAAACTTATTGCTTAAATAATTGCCACATAACAACGCTTCCCCCGAATTTTTTTAGATAAGCATCCAACCCAATAGCTTTAGCACATCCACACAATGCCATATTCCTCTCTCAACCGCTCCATTTTATTGAGGAAAATACGCTCCATTTTATTGAGGAAAATAGGCACATGTGAGCTTCTTTCTAATGCCATGAAGTTCATAAAGTTGCCCCTAAAGATCTTAATTTTGTTATCAAATTGCTTTTCAACCAATGTTCTAAAAGAGACAAAGCATGCAACCATGTTTGTTGTTATAATTTCAATGTTAAACTTCAATCTTCACTTTTCGCTAGTTAAGCTATACTTCTAGACTAGACCGTAGTAATTGCTAAACTCTTTTCTCTCTCTCCTATTAGGGTTTCTTGTACTTGCAATTTTGTTGTTAATTTGATTAGTGTGGATTATGGTAAAATCTAACCCTGAATCACCAAAAGTGCAATTCTAACATTATTATGCCAAAACCAAGATGTGTAAATCCATGCTAACCACCATACTCTCATAAAAAATATGCTAAGTATAGTTGGTTTCCTCACCTACCTTGAAACCCTATTTTATAGATCCACACAATAGCAATGCAAATAAAAAAGAAAAGTAAATTTTCCTTTCTTTTCACATGATAGTTCATCCCGACGGAGGAATGCCTATTCACAAGATGTTATGCAAGCTTTTAAACAATCCGAATCACTAACCAAGCACTAACCCTAGTCAGTCCACCAATGGAACTTCTCTCTCTCTCTCTCTCTCTCTCTCTCTCTCTCTCTCTCTCTCTCTCTCTCTCTCTCTCTCTCTCTCTCTCTCTCTCTCTCTCTCTCTCTCTCTCTCTCTCTCTCTCTCTCTCTCTCTCTCTCTCTCTCTCTCTCTCTCTCTCACACACACACACACACACACACATTACAACAAATACAAAATCCAATAACCATCAAAAAATAGGAGAGAGAAAAGCAAGGACATTAAATTAACGTGAAAATGAAGTATCGAGCCACTAGTTGTAGTGGAGTTGAGGCATTTGGCCTATCTAGCTATTGGCAAATTTTTACTTCCCTGAATTTTTAAATTTCAAAATAGGTGAGAAACGCCTTTAATTCATCTAACTTGACTTTTAGGCCTCTAATTGATTTAATTTCGCAATTGTCTTAAAAACACATCTATTTTTAACTAATAAATGAAATAATGACGTGCTCAATCTCGACTGGGTCACAGGTTCAAATCTCGATCGAGTCGCAGGTTCAAATCTCGACCGAGTCGTAGGTTCAAATCTTGACTGAGTTCGTGATTCAAATCTCGACTGAGTCGCTCAAATCTCGACCAAGTCGTAGATTCAGATCCCGGCCGAGTCAAAGGTCCAGATCTCGACCAAGTCACAGGTTCGACCGAGTCGCAGATTCAAATCTCGACCGAGTCGGAGCTTCAGATCTCGACCGAATCTATGGGTTAGATCTCGATTGAGTCTCTGGGTCAGTTCTCGACCAAGTTAGGGCTTGATCAATTCTCGACTGGGTCACTTCACTACCATCTCGACCGGGCCAAATCCACACCATATTACATAATTTTCGACCGAGATATCTGATTTCATTTTTGACAGAACCATTATCTCAACCGAGCCTTAGAGCTCAAAAAGAAGAAGAATATACACAAAAATTACCAAAAATAAAACTTATACCAATAGAAAGCCCTTCTGATACTGACTCTCCCCCTTGAGTTCCCTACTAGCCAAAAAAAAGAAAAAGAAAACTCTAATCCAAAAACTTAAAAAAACCCTACCATATACAAAAATACATGACAGTACACAATGGACCACCATACTGATCTTGATATCCCAGAAGATGATCCACATGAAATAAGGTCTCCTATAGCTGAACAAATCAGACGTCATAGGTTCTACCGAATGCAGTCCCAAATACACGAGCCATCCACAAAACCATTCGAGGGACAAGAATCTGATAGAGCCAAGTCTTCACGAGCACAAGTCCATGTTCATAATATTGAAACATCACACGTCACACTTGAATGGAACTTCTGCCACTCATAGAGCTCATTTTGAGAAGAGAACATCCAAGCTAGATCTACCCAAGTTTGACAGTAGTTCGAACCCTCAAAGATTCTTGCAAATCTTTGAAAATGTGTGCAGTGTGTATGGCGAAACATCTCCCGACGCTATGGTCCAACTGTTTTTTATGACCGTGATCGCTAAAGCATGTGACTGGTTTTTTAACCTCAATCGTGAAGATAAATTGGATTGGTCTAATCTGAAAGAGTCTTTATCAATTGTTTTCAGCCCTTTCGTTTGATAGAGACTCCTTTTGCCGATTGATCCAGCACACTTTTTGTAAAAGACAAGGGAAAGTGATCCTTGTAGGTAACAACATTGACAGCCTTTAGATCTATACAGATTTGCATCTCTTTTTTGGCACAATAACAATAGGAGATACCCAATCAATGTGTTCAATCTCATAGATGAAGTCCACATCGAGCAGCTTTTGCAATTCCTTTTAAATCAATTCAATATAGTTCGGGTTGCATCGATAATATCTACTCACCTTTAGTATGGCTCCTTCCACCAAAGGTACTATATGTTGAATCACTGACTCATGTATGCCTTTCAAATCTTTATAGGACCATGCAAAGCAATTATTGTACCGTACTAATAGTTTTCTTAGTTTGTACTGCTATGTGAGAGTTGGGCACCCATACGGACAATTTTCTCCTCCTCTCCAGGCTCAGCCAGATTTATTGGTTGTACGGGCTGGGACTTCATAAACTTGCTGCTTATCTGGCTGGTCCTTATCAAGTTTTCTTTTTGCTTGTGGCATCATAGCCACCACATCATCAAGAGTATAATTGAAGTTCTCATGCACATCATGTTTTGTTGTCTGATCTTCTCCCCTCATTGAGGATATCTATCTTTTTCTTGGTAGTTATAGGCAATTCTTTTAGCCTTGTAACTGGCTTGGCCTTAAAATTGGAGGCTTGCTCTTCCAGCTTTGGGCTAGTTGACGCAAGGACTTTCCCTTATATTTCTCACTTTCCTTGACTCAGTCCCAATTCTCATTTTTGTCCAACAAGTAATGTATCAGGCTCATGATTACTGATTTTCTCATATATGGTCACAATGGCTTCATTAGGTAACACATCCCAACACCTAATTATAGCTGTCAGCCGATTTTTTGACACACAAAATCGGGCTGATATTAATAGTAATTTTCACAATTATGTTTTTCATGTACAAACATGGACTACAAATATGTTTCAAAGAAGCTAAAACTTGTGCAACTCACAACTTGCCCATATATGGACAAACTGCAATTATCATGAATGCCACTCTATACTTTAACTACTTTTGTGATGATTGTGTTAATGTGAGGTCTTGCAAATTAGAACGTTAAAACAAATCAATATCAAATTTGTTATTACAAAGTACAAACTTATCAAGATCATAGACATATTTTAGAATGAAAATATAAATCCATTGCATAAAGTCATTTTGTACATTTTTTTATTCTTCTCATATAGATTATTTTAATCTTCACAAAAAGCTATTATACCACCATATGACATGGCAAAGCCTTTGTGAGATGATGCCATGTCGTTCTTGTTTTATCTTGCATGTTCTTGGTAGAGTGACAAGGTGGAGTTGAACTCTTAGGAAGAGTAAAAGAAGTCCTTGCCAGTTAATCACCATTGAAGATGAGCTATTGGACAAACTCACATTGTGATAGTGATCCACGGATTAGCATATACATATATCCTCCTCACATGACAAAGTGTAAATTGGAGTCAAATTTGAGATCTCAAGAAGAGGAAAGGAATTCCTCATCAACTTACCACTCTTTGAGAATGAGTTAGTAGACCAGTAATAGTTTCAATCCATGATCTAGCATATTCCTATTTTTGGCTCACATGACAAAGTGGTGCCTAGTATCATAAGTGCTACCTTGTAGTAGGTGCGATCCGTAGATCATCATATTCCTATGGCCGCATTTCAAAGGGTAGTGGAGGACTTGAGAGATGGCTTGCTTGCAAAAGTTAGAGCTCTCCAAAGCCTCCACGATTGTTGGGTGAGGTTGGGTCCATGCTACTACGTCACATTTGCTCCCCACGTAACAATGTGGTGCCAACCCTTATCCAAGGGTGATGGAGGCCTCAAGAGATGGTGTGATTGTGACTCTTGGAGTCTATGAGACCTCCTTGACCTTGGGGTGAGGCCCAGACTACAACATCAAGGAGAATACGATAATCACAAGTTGGAGTGCATGCTTGCTACATTATTTCTATCCTAACCATTTTCAAAGGGATGTTGTGCTTGCAACTCTTGGAGCTCTCCGAGGCTTGACCCTTGGATGAGGGTAGGGTCTAGGAGGTTGCCATGTCAAGGTGAAGTTAAAAATATGATGATCCATAATGCATACTTGATGAGGTATTTTAATTTTTAAACTTTCGAACCACTCAATGACCCTCACCATGATGGCAAGAAGTTGGAAAGTTATGCAGTGATGGTGGCTAGGTTTGGGGGGGCAGGTTGGGTTAGAGATGGGATCATTTTAGATATGTTGATGGCCAAGGGAAGGTAGCATGTACACGGAAGGTAGCTTAGGAACTAGCATACGAAAAGTGTAAATTGGTTTCTATCAGCCACGTGGTAGACCTACGTGGCTTTCCACGTAGCAGCCTGCGACAAGATTGGCAGATAGCAGATCTATGACATGCCTATGTGGCCTGCTACATAAGCCTATGGTAGTCCTACGTGGCTTATGACATGGGAAGTACCAACCCTACATTTTCAAACAGAATTACAAAAAATATAGACAATTTTCTGTTGTCAAAAGCTATCTGAGAGCTTTAATTTTTGAATTGTAGTGTCATGTTGTCGGATCAATTCTTACAAGTGGTCTCAGGTAGGTTGATTTTGTCTCTAAAGTTTTCTGCTTAATAATATTTTCGTTCAACCTCTCAAAGATTTCTGATTATGTTGTTTATAACGAACGTCGATGCATGAAAGTGTGATATGAAAAGTTGGAGGGTTGAGTAGACACATCATTGCAAATACATTCCATTTAAGATGTTCATAATTGAGAGAAGGTCAAATGTTGGCAAAGCCTTGATATCCTAATTAAGAAGAGTTGGAGGGTTGAGTAGACACTTCATTGCAAAGACATTCCATTTAAGATGTTCATAATTGAGAGAGAGAAGGTCAATTGTTGGCAAAGCCTCGATATCCTATTTTAAAATCTAGCAATTGTCCTATGTTTGTGTCTTAAGAGATTATTCCTACGATCAATGGTGGATGGCATTTCATTGCATCTTTTTGCAGGCACCCATATTGATGATACTACTTGATATTTCAATATTTTGATTTCTTTGCAGAACATGTTAGCTATGTGTTGGCAAAATCTACATTCGTTTTTGGTATGTGAACTTGTTGTTCATCACAGTCTTTGCTTTGTGGCCATAAAACATTGTTGGAAACTTTAGTTTTATGCTACAGATATCTTTATACAATCATATTGGATTTGACTCTCACATGGAGCGATAGCTATTTAAGAATTGTCATATTCTACAACTTGTTGAGTGCTACTGAGATTGTGGTGAGAGTGTATATTTCCAAATATTCATTATTAAGTTCATTCAAATCATCTTGAATGATTTGGGTAATAAATTGCACAATGGCATTTTACATAATTGTTTTAAAGCTTCCATAAATTTGATTGGTCTTGCAATTTCAATCATATATGTAGACTTGTATTTCATTTTCATTGAACGCAACAACTCCATAGATAGTTTCATCCATACATTTTGGTAACACATTATGTGCTTAATCTAGATTTGCAACAACATTGATAATGCTACCAATGATTCCAAGTTGTCCCTCATATGAGAGATCTCTTATTTGTGAAATAATAAATCTTGGTGATAAGAAGCATTCTTCTAACTCATGAAGTTAATTTACTTTGCTCAATGCCTTGTTACTGGAGTAATTCATTGCTAATGCATACTTAGGCAACATGTCTTTTGATAAAGAAGCTTTGCAATATCTACATAATTTATGTAGATGTATGTCACTTATTTGTTTTTGCTCAATTTTTTTTGTTTTTTAGGTATGCAATTACTTTCTTCGTGAGAGTACAAACTTGGAAATAGAAAAATAATTTATCACAACAAACACATCTATTTCAAGAAAATCATTGATGCGTTCTATATACTTTTGTAATTTGTTTTGAATTTCCTCCATATTTTTGTGTGTAGTCTTAAAAATTAATCTCTTTCATTGGAACTATGCAAGAGATAAATGATTTTTGTTACTAATTCAAAGCTCGTTAATATTTTCGTATTTTATGTATTTTTTTCAAGTCATAAAAGATGTTATTGTCTAATACATTGACTCTCAATGAAGAAGTTTAAACTGTCAACAATCGTGTCGCAAATAGTGAAATCAATTTATTAGTGAATTAAACTGTGGCTAAGCACCAATTGATTTTTGCTAGAATGGTTTACATTGAAAACATATTTCTTGGTATTATCAACCTGTGGGATTACATTGAAAATGGTGCGGGCAGGTGTGCATAGGAATTTCTAATTAGATATCTCGGTGACTTTTTTGCTTTTTCTCTCTCCTACATGGCATTCTTTATAGGGCCCTTTTTAGACTCAATTATTCTCTAATGATAGAAGTTTTCACCTGGCTAATGTCCAAGATGACCATCGAAAACCCAATAAGATTCCAGAAATTCCTTAGATTCCTATGAATCTGATGAATATTGCTAAGTACGAGAAAAATTTTTCAACGGCTCCTTCTATGGTGCATTTTGGGGCTCGTGAAAAATCATAAGACTCGTAAAAAAAATTGTGAAATACCGAGAAAATTGTTTTTCGGGCACATGATAGAGAAGTTGGGAGGTGACCGAGTTCGGAATATGGAGGGAGTCTGAGATCTCGACCAAGGGGCAGGGTGAGATTTCGACCGAGTGATACAATGGGATCTCGACTGAATGATAGTTGTTTCATTGTTTATGTCCATATGTATCACTTGCATTTTTTGTTGTTCGATGAGATAAGTGTTCTATTATTAAGTGTTGGCTCTTTCCAAGGATATACTTGAACTTTGTTGTAAATATACATGTGTCTCATAATGATCTTCATTTGTTTTCTAATTAGGATCATAATATTGAACTATAATCTTGTAGTTCATGCATTTTGAAAACCAAAACAATAAAAAAGCTATCACTTTGTATTGTGGATTGACTATTATTGTTTTTAAGAAGTTTAGAATACATATCAAATGATATGATTTGCTTGTACTAGTTTTGAAAGTTCTGTCATTGTTGTAATGTTCTTTCCAAATCAGACCGTGATCATTTTCCTTTAAACTTTTAACAAAAGATTGTGCAACATATGAACAAAGCTTGTTTGAAGTAACGTGATCATTCGATAAACATGAAAAGACATTGAAAATGTCATAAGTGACTTGATAAATCAAATAAAATTATGGATCTACAAAGTCTTACACTCCATAAAATTCCATGCTAATGTTGTTTCTCATTGTAGATGAAAAAAGTAAAATTTATGATCATCAAGTCAAGAACAAATCACATAATGTTAAACTCCAAATCAACTATCTTGATTACTTATTTCTATTTTGCTATTAATTTAAATAAGTTAAAACTAATTATCATAGTCTAAACTATTTTGCTATCGTCTTTAACCTATGAAAACCAATGATCACACCACTAGTATTTGTTGCAAGATTTTCCTCTACGTCGACTTGCATAGGGCTTGAACATGGTCTTTTTCTATCCTCTTCTAAATATCACACAAATGGTGTTTCTAATTCTAAGATTGAATCAACCCATGCATCGTTCAAAATCACTTCAATTGGAAACCATATTCTTTGACAACATTAGCTCGTAGATTTTTCAACTTTTGTAGCAATTTCTTCTATTTTACATAGCAAGGAATATCTTGAGTTACCTTTGTATATGAAGTTTGAAATATTGCATATTGAGTAAATGATTTCATATAGTTTGATTGATTCTAGTCACCACCAATTTTCAACCTACAAGCTGAATCCAAAATCCAATTGTAAATTATTCTGGCCTCGTGACCTGGTTTCTTCATGCAGATAACCGTATCCTCTTTGCTCTCAGCATAAAGAAGAGCTTCAAGAGAGTCATCCAACTTCAAATCCTCGTTGGTGGGGACAAGAGAGTTTTTACTCCCGCTTGCCATGCGTCGCAATTAACCCCCGCTCCCTCACGTTCTGACGCCTTTATCCTAAGTCCCAGAGAAGCAATAACCTCACTTATCAGCACAATTAAGAACACCAACACCACTTCCAGACACTCACTCGACTGTCTATGGTATCACAAAATCGCTCAAACCCAACGATAACAATATAATGAAATAAAATACACATTAGTCTAAGAATTCCTTTGATGATCTGAAAATAGCAGATGATGGAAGGCGTTTCCTAAGCTGTCAACTGGTTCCAGCTGAGGTTAATTATTCCACGACACACAGAGAAGTACTAGCAATGGTAAATTGCGAAATTCCTCATGTAAACCGAATGCCATAACTAAATAAATTGGAAGTAAAGATCAAAGTGATGTAGAGTAGTAAATATGAGTCTGCGAATTCCCCTGGCCTGAAAAAATGAGCAGATCAGGAAACCTCCACGCCTCTATGATATCACAAAATCGCTCATCCAACGATAACAATTATAATGAAATAAATTGGAAGCTGTAAGTAGCAAAGAAAGATGGAATTAATGATGCAAAATAGAAGAAAATGTTTGGAAATTGTCAAGCTAACCAATTGAGCCAACCCCATTGGTCAGAGGAGAGAATGGAAAAGGGTAGAGGAAGAAGAGGCAGCAGGTAAAGAGAAAAGGAGATAGAGCGCATCCTTATATATCATCTTCTTCTAACAAAACTACCTACGCAATTGTATCCTTGCATTGAGTTGCAAAAAATGAGGCTATTGATTCATTGTAACAGTCGCAGCACAAATCAGAACGTTGACATAACCAAGTTGTCGTAAAAACAAAGAAAAATTTGAAATTAACAAGCCAAAAGCCTAATTAGCACGTATACACCAAAGGCATGTGAGAAACGTATCATGAAGAAAATTATACGAGCTTGCGTCTCTTTAAATACTAGTATGCCTTTGAATTTACAGGATTACATCTTAGTTTGTTGTATCCAGACTCGCTTGTTAATTTGTAATGTCGAACGTAAAACTTTTCGATTTTATTAGCTATTTTTTTATCCTCAACAACATCTAAAACTTGAACATGAAACCGCTCATAAAAAGACTGGTCCATAGAAGAGTGTTTTCTCATTTTTTTGGGCGATAGCCTTGCATGATGTTGCAATCGGCATCGTAGATTGCATGTTTTGCCGATGTAGACACCATGGGTTTCTTTGCATTCTATTTTGTAGATTGAATATTTGATCTTGGATGTTTTTTTGTTGGTGTTGTTTCCTGCAACTGGAAATCGTATTAGTTTAATAGAAAGCTTATAAATGAAAAAGAAAATCATTGTATGGTTCAAATTCATCTGCGTACTGGATGCAGATGGTAATGCCGATCGAGAAGTTTCTTCCTACAAAAAATTTTGTATTAATATGTAATGAGTTAAAACGGTTACTTATAATCACAGATATGAAAATGTAGTGGTAAATGCAATTCAACAACTGCAACAAACAATGAGTTCAAACGCCATAAGTATAGACCTAGGGTCTCTATTGTCGCACGAGAGCGAATATGGCAATACACACTTATTGGGTCAGTGATCATTGCAGAAACTTCACCTTCGAGAATCTCCAAAACCGTGTCAATTTGAATTGGGCCATCTATTAGCTTCGTACCGTCTTCTGACAAGTGGCCCAACTTTTTTCTCAAATCCATTGTGATTGTGTTCAATTCGGCACGACTCATGTCTTTCCAATCATTGATTGGAATCTTGTAGCCGAAGTAAAGATTTCTCGCTGTGTAGTAGTTTTTATTTAACATAGCATCGAAATGTTGTATTGCTGGTCGATTTGTTGTGATTGTTGCAGGGATGTGTATGGAGAATATGTTATATAGATGTTTTAAAAACCCTGAAATAAGAACAACATTTCAAAAAATCTATTTAACATTCATAGTTTCTGTACTAGTGTAAAAATCGAAAAGAAAGAACTTGCTTGTAGACTAGCATAATCAAGGAAGTATATATTTCCATCATAAAATCCTTTAGTAAATGGAAATAAAACAGGAAATAGGCTCGTTTCCAATGTTAAGGTAGGTTCATGATGTTGACTATTATTTACAAGCCCTATATGTTTTGAATAAATTTGTTATTGTTTCTTAGTTTCACATTTGAATCTTGATAAATATCATGATGTCGTTTGTCGTTATGCCTCGATAATAGGGTTGTATCTTCTAGTAGAATATACGATTTTTGGAGGGGATCAACGGTCATAGTTTCATTTGCAATATTGCTAGGGAGAAGATGATTGATAGATTGTAGTGAAACGAACTGCTATGGTCCAACTGAATGGATGATGAATTATAGATGATTGTTCACCAGCCCTCTACTTTGATCAGAATCTTTCAATGACGTCCAACAAAGTTCAAGATCAATTGCCAATAGCGAGGCTCTACTACCGTGTTGTGATGCTCGGTGGAGGAATCAAAGTTTGTCAACGTCAAAATGGTTGTCAGGAGCGAATAAGTATTTTTTTCAGCATAATATTGATTTTAACACGGCACGCCTAAAATTCATGGAAAAGGTCCAGTACCATTTAACGAAGATGCGGCGCGAAGCTAATCAAAGCCCAAAGTAATAAATCTCATGAGGTGTCGTGGGACCGCCACCAGTTTTGGTGGTGGATATTATTGGAGGGTTTGCGGATATTGAGGCAACCCTAACCCTAGTTAATAAGTGAGAGGGATTTGGCACCATGTGTGTCCAACCCGATGATCACATAGTTATTTGATTAGTTAGAAGTTAATAAAAAGACTTTAGGTCTTTTTGCGAGACTTTTAATGTCGCAAGGCCTAATAGTCAAGTTAGTAAATAAAAAAGGCTCCCCCCAAAATTCGAATTTCAAATAATAAGGGAGGTGGAGATTGGCCAATAGGATTTGAGGCCAACACCCTAAAATCCACTATATATAGTGGTGGATTCGAGTTATTTTGTACATATTCCCTTCATTTCAATACAAGCAGGTTGAGTCTCTTATGGAATGGATATGGAATGTCCTTGCTCTTCTTCTTTCCTCCTCTATCTCTCATGTTTTCTTTGGATTTGCTAATTGTTGAATTTGATGCTTGTTGGAGTTTACCTTTATTATACTTTTTGTGAGAAGAAAAGAGAGAGAAGAGTCAGATCTATTATTGTTGAGTAGTGTTAATTATTAGTGCTAATGGATCATAGTGTTAATGGTTAATGTTAGATGTGGACCATAAGCTTGTGCTTGATTATGAACTATGCTATCGCTCTCATGGAACGAATCTCCGCGTGACAGCAAGTTAATCCTCTTCTTCTCCTTTGATGCTTGATGTGCTTGGAAATAGGGTTGAAGGTGGATAGGAAATACCCACTACATAGTATCCATGTTAGGCTTGCTAATCATATTGATGGATATTGGAGTATCATGATATGTGATCATGAATATTTTGTCAAAGATCTTATCCTTGGATGGTGGAATTCTCAATGTTCTTGGAATCATGGACTTCAATATAGGATGGCATTTAAAAGGTGATTTGAAAACACTTAAATGTATGTACAATGTCTCTCATTGAGCTAAATCCAAACATCCCTGTCTATGCTACATGAAAATGGCAAAAGATGTTACTATAAGTACATGTGTCACAAGAGAAAATGTTAATCCAAGTTGGAAACCTGTTTTGACAATTATTTTAGAGAATGTACATATTCACACCCTTCACACAGAGGTTAGGATCACAGAGAAACTTGTTTATCTTCACATATTATTTGTTTAGAATACCGAGCCAATATCATCTTCAAAACAAGCCATCTCTAGGGGACATGTAAAAGTACATAAGGATGAAAAGCTTTTAGGAAGGTTAGGAAATCTACCTACTAAGCCCAAACACCCTAAACTAATGCATAATGCAAAACTCTCTCTCTCTCTCTCTCTCTCTCTCTCTCTCTCTCTCTCTCTCTCTCTCTCTCTCTCTCTCTCTCTCTCTCTCTCTCTCTCTCTCTCTCTCTCTCTCTCTCTCTCTCTCTCTCTCTCTCTCTCTCTCTCTCTCTCTCTCTCTCCTCTATCATTCTTAATCCTAAATAAATATAAATCTCACAATCTATTATTACCATAGACTATATATTTATCTATATTCTTATAAATGTCCATTTGTCATGCGTGTTATAGGTCAGCAAATAATAGACCACATCACAAGGACAAGATTTGTCACACTTTAGGCCCACCTCATTTATGTCTGTATGATATCTCAGTATTTTTACTTATAGCATACATCTAGTCACTAGAATACTTCTTTTTCAATAAGGCCTTATAGTTTGAGCTACAGTCATATTTTGGCCTCATGGAGTTCTCCACTTACATCACAGAGATCCATTCCTCAATAAATACTTGCTTAAGATCTCAACCGGAGGCTTAAATTCTAAATCAATGCATCTCTCTCTCTCTCTCTCTCTCTCTCTCTCTCTCTCTCTCTCTCTCTCTCTCTCTCTCTCTCTCTCTCTCTCTCTCTCTCTCTCTCTCTCTCTCTCTCTCTCTCTCTCTCTCTCTCTCTCTCTCTCTCTCTCTCTCTCTCTCACACACACACACACACACACACACACAAACTATAAATCTAACAATCTATTACTACCCAACACTAATGAGTTGTTCCCAAATCTCCACAGGCACAGTGAACTCTCCACAGGCACAGCGAGGTCTCCACACATTCAGCAAGGTCTCCACAGATTCAGCAAGGGCACAAGGCTGTAGGCAACAGGCTTTGAGTCTGATTCTTTGTGTCCTTCTCACTGTTTATTGGTATTCGATTCTCTTGATTGCGAATACACTTTCCAAACACCTAAGGGTATCCAAGCATCCCAAAAATACAGACATCCCGACACTCATTCAAGCACAACCCAATTACTGCTTACGAAACAATTCTCGAACACGCACGCATTCACAACGTTTCACTCAACACTGATTACCGACTGATTTGCGTACTTTGCCCATTACCCGTAATTTGCCCAATTTTATTAGTTAGGGTTTCTGCAAGTTTTCAGTATTGCCCATACCTCACAGCTTGGGTTTTGCCTGATAAATATTTTTCTTTGATGGCTCTTTGACTGGGGTTGACTTTTTCGGCATTCATGACTAGGGCTCCCACGACAACATGGTTTCCCTGAAAATGCACTAGGCAACCATATATTAGTAAAACCAACTCTGTACATGGTAGGTTGTCAGCACGGCTATGCCGGCTATTTTTACAACTGGCCAAAAAGCTGTAAAACATTATCACAAGTCATTTCTAAGACCGCAAACTTTTCTCTAGCCTCATTTAGGGCGAGCTGATACCCAATTCTAGCTGAACCGGCATTTTTGGCTCGGTCTTTACAAAAATTGACCACAAACTATTTTTGACAGTTTTTTCGAAAGTCAATTTCTTTGTTTTAAACTGTGTCTAGCCACTTTAGGGCGGGCTGGGACCCAGTTCTAAGCAAATTTGTGCCGATTTTTCTATACTAACTGGATTTTACATGCGTATTTTTTCCAGTTTTGTGAATTTAAACTTCAACATTAGCCCGAATTTCCGTGCGAAAATATCAGCTAACAGAAGATCGGACTATAAAAAGCTTTATTTATACCGCAAGCTGATTAGTTAAGCTTAACATATTTTGTACATGGATAACAACTGACATTCAACGTTGACACCTGTCTTCCTCACTATGCTAACTTGCGCAGTTTTGTGTGGTGGCATGGTGGCAGGTACCAGCTGGATGTCTTGAGATATGTTTTGTTGGTGCTTTCTAAGTATCGTATATTTTTCAGCTATGTTCTACCTTGTTGGTCTATGAATAAAGGATTTTAAAAGGTTTTGGTCTTGACTTGTCAAGAGGAGATTTGATCTGTTTATCTCTCTCTATGCATCCTTGAGGTGTAAATCTAACTATCCTTTGGCCGGGATAGTAGCAAAACCTTTACCTTACTTGGATTCATGTGCTAACATAGGTCTGTTTTATGTTTTAGTCCTCATGTTGGTATCAAGCGCTATAGACCTGGGTTATGGGGAGCCCCTTACTCCCCCTAATCTATTTATACAAACTTTGATCATTTGCATGAAAAAAACTATCTTGTTGTATAGTTTTATTAATGGAACGGATCGCAATACTTGTAACGCTGCTGAAGATAAAGTGTTTGCTTTACTGACCTTCTGGATACATTACACTGGGTTAAGATGTACTTGGAATTTGGTAAAACCAAGATTAATCCTATGAGTACCATTGAAATGTTGGCTTCAAATTTGGCTGGTATTGCAAAAAAATATGAGAATGAAATTTTTTTTTATAATTCTCACATTAGAAAAGCTTTCTCATGCCTTGAAAAAGGGAACGACCCCCATTCTGTTGAACCCTCTTCTACCATACCCGAATCACCTCCTTCTCCACATCCTCTTGTCTTCTTACATGAACTGGATGAAGATAGTGTCACACAACTTGAAATCTTCTCTCAAGATATTTGCGATATTGGTGATCAATCCACTTTTGAATTTTGCCAAGTCCCTTTCATACCTATACGTACTATTGAACTCAAATCCACCTGCACTTCTTATAAACTTTGGAGCTTATCCACTGTCGATTTTCTTGTTCCTATTCCTATCGAGCTTTGGTGCATTCTTACAAGTCTTACTGAAAAAGAAGTCCAGACTTGCAAACTGGCCGCTCTTAACAAAAACTCTATTCTAGATACTCCTATTGCCTTTGAAATTGTCATTCGCACGAACAAATTCGAGCCTTCCCGTTGCCCTTATGAGCAAACCTGGGCACGAATTCGTGGACATTTCGACACTGGATTTAATAGAATGAATCTCCACCAAGCCAGAATTTGGAACTAGAAAAGACCTTTTTTCAAATGTAGATGTGACAATAAATGTAAAAATCAGTCCTCCATTATATGGTTTGACCATGCCATTTGGTACATGATGAATAACTTGAGCATTTTCTTCCCGAGCGCTTCTTCACAAAACCAACTCAATGCCTTTTTTCTATGGCTACACAAACCTGCTAGGGATATTGTCAAAGCTCGTATTACCTTTCTTTATCTACGCCAGTACGTGATTGATGCATCTATTGAACTTGCCGCAAATCCCTCTACCAGACTCCTTGCACATCTTGGTGATGCCGAGAAATTGAATGCCTGCTTTAAAGACCTAGCTTCTCTACTTTACAAGGCAAAATCTTCCAAAACTCTAATAAACGTACATGCACTTTCAATCTCAACAACCCTAGCTCTGTTCTCTCTAGCCAAGGTAAAAGAAGAAAGTTTACTGGATACAAGAGAAAAGAAAGACAAGGAAGCGGTACAAAGAACGATTTTCCAATCAAGAAGCTGAATTTCTATCGAGATTCATATGTTTGCAGGGCAAGATGGTATTGGAAAGGAGGGAGGTAATCAGAAATACAATGGATCGCATGCAGTTCATTACGCATGAAACCAAGGGAAAACTCTTTTTACATTTACTTCACTGCAATAGAATGTTTGAGACCTTTCATGTAAAGACATGAGTCCTTTGATGACATTGTGTTTGGTTGGTCATACATGCCAAATGTCAAAATAGAATGGTATCTTCCTTATGAAGTCTTCTGCAATTTTCAAGTTAAAAATCTACAAGTTTGTTCGTGCACTACTTTGAAACGTTTTAAAGGCTTTATTTCAAAGAAGTTTGGTCATGTTGTGACTACAGATTGCAGCTTAATCAGTAGTAAGATTCTTAAACGCTCCTTGGAAAAAGGACTCAATCATATAGTACTGCAACATACTAATATTCAAAGTATTGCTACTGAATTACATGGATGGTTGAAACTCATGAAACTCTTACCAAACACAGATATTGATATGCATGCTGAATTTTGTAGAAAGAGTGCCCTAGAACTTTTAAAGAACAAAAAATGGATTCAAGGGAACACTGTCCCACTACATAAAAAACAAGCTGCCAATGATGAACGTAAACGGATTACCAAGCATTTATATGTCAATGGAATTGACAAAGCGCAGCATAACCCATGTTTTATGTGCATATATCTCATACGTAAACTTGCTATAGAAAGACTTGATAGCCCAAATTTTATTCGTTTCCCTGATCTTACAAATAACTTCATCTCAAACTCTTTGGAATACATTAGCACCTCTATGAGTAAGTTACTACCTGATGATTTCATATATTGCACCTATAAGGCGCATAAGAAAACATTTCAATGGATCACGAATGCACATGATTGTTGTTTTTCCAGACTTGCAAGATTCCTGACAGGTGCTCTTGGTATGTTGTATCCTTTCATTGTGAAAGATGCAGGCCTGAAGGCAAAAACATACAAGAGTGTCCTAAATGGGGATACATCTTTACTTTGGCAATGTGATTCATCTGTTGACTTTTATCTGAATCTACCCAAACATATATATACGATGAAAGCAACTAATATTTGCAAATGCCATGAAAATACTCCTTTGGAAGTTACTGGCGGTCTGAAAACCATTATGACAAAATTGATCTGCTTGGAATTTAAGATTGCCAAAACCAAAACACTTAAATATAGATGTGTATCTGGGTCCAATGATTTTAAATGGGCATTCGAAAAAAGCGATTTCGGATGAATGGAATGCTATTGATTTGGATAATCTATGCAAATGGATTTCCTACCTGATAGACAACTATATTGTAAGACTAGGGGATCACACCTAGCAACAAATCCGAGGAATACTGATGGGATTCTCGTGCTCACCATTATGGTGCAACTAGTACCTGTAATTTTTTGAGATGCAGTTTATTAAAAGACTTGCAAAACTTGGGCATGTCGAATATATGAATAACTTCAAATATTCGTTCAGATATATAGACGACATCTGCTTTATCAATAATCATACGGTGGGATGCTTTTTGGATAAAACCCAACCTAGAACATCAGACAATCCGTTTTGGATCTATCCCTTGGAGTATCTTGAGATTGATGGAAATGATACCACAGCTAGTTTTGTAAACTTTTTGAATATCACAATTTCTTTCGACCCAATTACGGGCTGTTCATTATTTTCCAAATATGATAAAATGATAAAAGGAGAGACCTTCCTTTTCGCTTCATGCAATACATACACATTGCCTCAAATAGACCTATATTCAATTCATACAAGGTTATTATATCGCAAACGATAGCTGCCATGTACTGTTGTAATAGACAAAAAACTATTCTTAAACAAGTACGAACACTTGTTGATACCTTTCAGAACAATGGGTTTGCCCGTGATAAATTATGTATGATCATTGACAAGCTTTTATATCGTGAAGATTTTCCATGACTGTTATTTGATCTGTCTAAAAATATTGACATCTTTTGGTGGGCAGTTAGCTTTCCCTTAGGACAGAGCTAGCTGCCCCTTGAGGGATTCACTTATTGTGGGTATTGATTGGTGGATTCTCTCTCTCTCTCTCTCTCTCTCTCTCTCTCTCTCTCTCTCTCTCTCTCTCTCTCTCTCTCTCTCTCTCTCTCTCTCTCTCTCTCTCTCTCTCTCTCTCTCTCTCTCTCTCTCTCTCTCTCTCTCTCTCTCTCTCTCTCTCTCTCATGAATGGTACCCAATTTCATTTTATTCCTCTTGGTTTCTAATACTTTAAAAGTTATGTGACCCCTTATGGCTTTTGGAGGGAGATTTTCAAACCACCAAATGCATTTAATACCACCTCAACGGTCAAGATCATCAACATACTATCCTATGGACATGATCGGTTGCTTCTTCTACACTTTTTCAGATTGGCACCACCTATATAAAGAGAACATTGTGCTCCTACCTTCTCCACGCCCTCTCTCCTCTCTTCTCTTCTCCTTCTTCTGGCATACCAAGGGTTGCAGTGTTGGTGCCTACGTTTCAACAACTAGAAAGCTAACTGGTAAGTTGCCTTCATACTTGTCTACTCTTGCCATGAATACACTCATATCAGAAGTAAATGATAGCTTTAATAGCATTATATTGCATTGTTGATAATGCATCATGAGTTACAAATGTATGCATGAGAAAAATGCCCCTACTATTGCATCGCTGATAGCAAGAATACTTGCTTCGAATACTCCAATTTGAAGGAGCCATCGCTGGTCAAATTAGTATGAATGATTGTTTGGCATACTGACATCAATGCATGCATGAACAAGCGCTGCACATAGCATGTAATCGATGTAGGGATCTTCACTTCTTTGGCCTACACTCCATCGCGACTTTGGAGAAGCATGGCAGTGCTGCCAACGTTGATAATCGTGGGCAGAAAGTGCTGATAAGCACTGATAATCGGTGCTAATCATATGCAATTATGATAATAATAGTAGCTCGCTACCATATCAACGAGATAGCCACTTAATCTTCTGAGTTTTATATTATATCACTTTCGAAGCACTATCATTGCACTCTTGCTGGAATACAAAAAGTTATTGGTAGAGATGGTCTAAACTAAATGCCATATAATGTGTCTATGTCTCTGATCATTAAAGAGGTTTGTACGGAAGCTGATATGTTGATAATACTCACCTCTATCTTTGTTTCATATAGTGTAGCAGCATAAGTAACACGAAGGGTTTAGGCATACTATTCAAATTCCAGTAGATAGCAAGGATAAGGTACGTATAGCATTTGTAACATCTATGCTCCATACTTCGCTTTGTTAGGAAACAGTAACTCTGTTTGGATGACACACCACACTTATGGGACTTCTCTTATACGTATAACTAGGCAATGACTATGCTTAGAAATGGATACGGAAGGTCAAGTTTCTCAACTGCAAGCAAATGTGATCACCTCACAAGAATCGGTATCGTCTACCATTCAGGTTAGTAACACACGGATGCTTCAGGCTTCTTTGATAAAGCTTAAATTGTAGGGTGACGGAGTAAGCAGCTACTACTCTTCGCAAAAGTGTTCAAGAAAAAGCAGAATGATTCTTAATTACAGTGTTATAAAAAATTTCCCTATTCTGGCAAATAATGCCATATCAGTGCTTAAAATAGGCATAATGATAACCCTGTCTCTTTTATCGGTTTTATAACGATTTTCTTATCAAGAATTTGCGTATCTATTGTAAGTTCTTCAAAGTACATGGGCTTGTGCAAAGAACATATACATTCATAAGATGGGAACGACATAGACTTACCCTAGTCTTATCATGAATGTACAGTCGCAAACTCTTGCTTTTGTAATTTGTACTTACAGGTAGCAATTTCTTGGCTATTGTCTAAATCACAAGTATGGTTTAAAATCTTAAGAGCGATAAGTTAGTTTGCAGACTTTTGTATAGCATGGATTTGCTCAAGAAGTCACGAGTACCGTACATTGTCTGTTTACATATATGAATGTTGGCATGACATGGATTTGCCCCAAACGCAACAGTTAGCAACAAAGATATTCAAGTAGAAGAATTCATACAGATTGCGCAAATGAACGACGCAGTAGTGAGACAAAAATTGCACTATGATTAATATCAACAATGAGTACAATAGCTTGAAGTAACGCTCACATTTTGCTACACATTTTATATAGCCTATTTTCAAATGCGTATTGTCTTATGTTTATCAATTAACGATACGGACCAAAAACCAGCAAATTGAGTAGTATGACATTCTCCCTGATACGGTACCAAGATGGTTTGGTCGATCACTTTAAATAACTATTAGTAAGGGAAGATCGAACTATAAAAAGCTTTATCTATATTGCAACTGATTAGTTAAGCCTAACGTATTTTGTACATGGATAACAACTGACATTCAACATTGACACCTGTCTTCCTCACTGTGCTAACTTGCATGATTTTGTGTGGTGGGATGGTGGCAGGTAGCAGCTGGATGTCTTAAGATATGTTTTGCTTCACGGTGCATTTTTAGTACTGTATACTTTCCAGCTATGTTTTACCTTGTTGGTCTATGAATAAAGTGTTTTAAAAGGTTTTGGTCTTGACTTGTCAAGAGAAGCTTTGATCTGTTTCTCTCTCTCTCTCTCTCTCTCTCTCTCTCTCTCTCTCTCTCTCTCTCTCTCTCTCTCTCTCTCTCTCTCTCTCTCTCTCTCTCTCTCTCTCTCTCTCTCTCTCTCTCTCTCTCTCTCTCTCTCTCTCTCTCTCTCTCTCTCAACTATGAAGTTAAATGTACGTGCAATCAAACAACTGGAGTAGAAGCAGAATCGACGACGAATTCTTCGAGTTCGAGGACCACAAGATCTTCTTCTTTGACCTCCTTCGGACTCAAAGTCTTCGAGTTTGACTCAGTCCATGTCATCCACATTGCCTCGTCCGACGTAGACCACGACATAGTTCACTTTAGTACTTTTTGGTAACTACATTGTTTCACGCTCATTGCCTACGCAATCATTGTAGTTGTTCCATGTGCTGAAAATAGGTGTGTAAAAAATAGGTCTAAAAGAATCGAATAAAAATAATTCGAATGACAAGAAAGAAAACTTATTGAACGTAGCAGAATAAACTATCTTCCTCTTTCTTCGTGCATGACTATGCCTATCAATTTTGAACAAAACAATAGTCATAAAAATCACGTTCGATCTTATAGTAACTAACTTTGAAATCATCACTACTACAATGATTACATAGCCAAACATTTAAGCATTGAATTATCAAACAAATAATTTGTCGCGAAGAATTACAGAAATGCAAACATTCTAAGACAAACCTGAACACAATAAAAGATAGTATTGATTTACTATGAAACAAAACAGAAGTAAATGAGTACAACAAGATTTTGAATCGAAGTCGCATCCTCTAAGCTATTTCTGAATGACTAAATAAAAGTTTGAATTAAGAACAACTACTGATAAGTAGTAAGCGCAATAGAAATATCTAATCAACTCTAAAGAACTGAGCTAGAATGCTCAAGAATGTTCAAGCTCGTAGGCTTGAGAGAGAGCTAACTATTCAATACTTGATCTGATCTGATTATTAGAGGTTGAAATTTTGTGAGAATTGTCAACATTTCCTAGCTACAATCATTTGTGAAACAAGTGGTGTCACATGTATTCATAAAGAAAGTAGATCAAAAGGTTCTATCCTAAGACTTGGTGAGGAAGATCTCAAGTCAAAAGGGAGAGATGAATGTGAAGTGTTCAAAGTAGGATGTACTTTGAATGATGCTTTTGTGAATGATAGTGAGGGTTCATTATCATTACCTATATCATTGATTAGAAGTCCAGGTTTGACAAGAAAAGTACTTCAATCATTCTTATGTTGAAGGAACTATGTACTCTTTTCATGGCTTCTAATGTTCGAGATTCTTCCATTTCTTATGGCTTCTCAGAAGTTGCTTGTTGATAAGCGGTGACATTTGGTCGTAAACAGTCTGTCTGCATAAATGAACGTGACTGTCACTCTGCAAAAGTGAACGTAAACTGCTATCAAGGAGAAAGCGAAAAATGCGACTTTTGTGAGAAATGCGAGAGTGTCGCAAAATCTCATTTCCTGAATTTTGGGGTAGTCCCACACTTTGCAAAATTCGTTTCCTTAACATTTGAGGCAGTTTGAAAAAAGCAAAAAATGCGACATTTCTACTCGTAATTCCTGACAGGCAAAAAATGCAAAACACACGACACTACATTTTTACTCGAAATTCTTGGCAGTGTCGCTTTCAGAGAAAATTGACTGTAGCAAAAAGCGATAGTGTCGGACTTTGTAGTGAGAGAAAATTCTCGACTTGTTGTCAAACTCCGTGTATTTATGCAGACTGTGTAAAAACACTTGTAATTCTGCAAACTGTGTAAAACACGAGAGAATCCGCAAAATGGATAAATAGTTGGACGAAGATTAAAAACCGATTAGTCGATTAGTAGGAAGGAGAATAATCCAACACTCCCCCTTAATCTGAATCTATGAATGCCTTGACCTTTAAACTTAGTTTTGCACATAACTTTCTATGTGTATTCAAGCTTAATGCTTAAGTAAAAATATCTGTTGTCATATCTTACGTTTGACAGTACCACAATCTGATCTCTTTGTCAAGAGCTTTGCTTCCGACATAGTGATACTTCAGTTCAATGTGCTTACTCCTAGAATGAAATCTACGGTTGGCTGACAAGGCAATGGCACTTTGATTATCACAAAATAATAATGTGGGAGCATATTGATTCCCTGAAAGTCTCAATGTAATCGACATTGTATACCTGAGAAAATCCACTGGCAACAAGTCAGGCTTTTCTACTGTCGATGCTTCCGTCTCCTCACTTCGACTATCAACCGTGCTTACCATAGCTTGAGCAAAAGATCTCGCATTCAATTTGTAAAGTCGATTCACGTTGACTCTAGCTCCTATAGCAATCACTTCGTAGTGATTCTTGATGTCTTTGACAAGACATTTGTCGCTGTCAAACTCAACCTTGAGTTGTTGATCAGCCATCGTCCCAACAGATAGTAGATTGTTAGCTAAGCCAGGTACATATTGCACATTGCTTATCTGCTTTATCTTCCTGCTGGCTAACTTCACTGGTACCACTCTAACTCCTTTAACAGATAGCAATTTGCCATTGGCTTGTCCAACTTCATCACCATTGTGAGTTCCTTGAGTTATGAAAACCACTCTTTCCTTGAAGTCATGTGCTTGGATGCACCACTATCAATGTACCAGGTCTCCTTGGTTTCATCACTTGTCATTAATGTTGTAATGAACAATTTTGAGCTCTCACCTGTATCATCTTCATATTGATCATCATGGTATTGATGTTGATCAGTATAATTGTTTTCATAATAAAAGTCATCAAATTGATGTTGATCAGCATAATTTCCCACTTGCCCTTTGTCTTTTCTTTGTTCCATCTCCTTCTGTTTCTTGAAGCATTCACGCTCCCAGTGGCCAGTTTGTTGCAATACCTACAATTTCCAGGTTTATTTTGCCTGGAATAGCCGCGTCCTTGACCTCGGCCTTGATTCCAATTGTCTCGATTTGGGCCATCATTGGATTGTTCTTGAAATTGTTGGAATGATCCACGATTTGAGTTTCCACCTCTTGATTGGTGTCTTCCACGACCAAATCTACCACCACGTCCCCTGACTGCAAGAGCTTGATCAAATCCCCTGTTGCGATGACTCAAGTTCTCTTGACGTTGTTCTTTCTGCTAAAGCAATCCACCTAACTCTTCATAGGTTGGAAGATTTTCCCGTGTGGCTATACTTCTCACAAGCATCTGATGTGACTCACTCAAACTATTCAATGTCAACTGCACGATCTCATGATCATGTACTCGCTCTCCAACTGCTGCTAATTGATCACGAATCTCTTTGATCTCAGTAGGTGATCAGCAACAGTTGCACCATCATCCATCCACAATGTGTGCAACTTCGTCTTCAGGAATAGCACTCGAGATGTGTTTGTGGTCTCAAGCAATGCCTTCAATGTATCCCATGCTTCTTTTGGTCCTTCTGAATCCGAAATGTAGGGAATAATTGCATCTCTAACTGATAAGTTGACGACATTATGTGCTTTCCATTTTCTCCTGTCAAATGTTCGTTGATCTTTTTCAATCAATGGCCTTGTCTCTTCACCTGTCACGATCTCCCATAGCTCCTTTTCCATCAAAATGTTCTTCAGTTTGAATTTCCAAACTGCATAGTTGTCGGCTCCTTCCAATTTGCTTGACTCATTGAGGACACTCTCGCTTAGAGTTGCCATTACTGGATAGACAAGTCCGGATCACAAAAATGGCTCAGTCTGAACACACAACTTAGTCTCCAAATTTTATCGCGCCACAGAACTATATAATATTTTTTTTCGGTTATACACATGATATCAGAATGGAGCATGGAAGTACGACTGCTCAGGATCCTCTTTAACTTGTGCGCATGGATCCGATATTGGAGCATGCGATATCGGATTGGAGCGCAGATGTACAACGTACGGAGATGCAATATCGGACTGGAGCGCAGATTTACGGCTGCTCGGGTTTCTCTTCAGCTAGCGCGCTTGGATCCGATATTGGTACGAATAAAAAAGAGAGAATATAAGAACTTTCAGAGAGAATATTCCAGATTTCCTACTTCGGCGTGGCGGCTATGCCGCCTCCTCTTTGCTTAACGAGTGATCGTTCAAACAGACAGATATCAATAATGTGAAAGGTATGAAGCCTCAAAGCTCTAAATGGCAGTACTAGACATTGTTAGGTGTGATTTGCAGTACCCCAAACAAATAAATGAGAGATTTCTTGGCACAACTCTCTAACAAATGATACTTTTCACAAAGACTAAAAAAAAAAATATTGTAAAACTTTTTCCACTCAACAGATTTTCAATTTGTCTTATGGTGCCCTGGCCTTTTCGATGCCTCCGGGACTGTGTCTTTGTTCTCCACTAATAACTGTGAGCTCCAAAACCTACAAAATACATCAAGAAGAATTTCTTCCAGCCGTTTTTGTCTCTCCAAGCTTTCACCTCCTGTGAAGGACTTCCTCACTTCGTTACGGAGCCCGTGACAAGCTGTATCCACTGATCAGGCACGCAGGACTATCGTAGCTCTGATACCATGTCAACAATCAGAAATGCAACATTAAGCATTCACCATAAGCAATCACCAAGTAAGGTACCGGAAGACGAACACGCAATATCACTCTATCACACTAACTTCATATTGAATATAAAACATACATATAAACCATGAACCCTGATAGAGAGAGAAAACCTACGAATAGACTAATAGACTAGCCTATAGCTAATTACAGCTGGTAACAGCTGTCAACATTAATGTACATCATAAACAATAACAATGAAGTTTATCATTGATTTCTAACACATCTTTCTCATGAAAGAAGTGAGGTCTTTTCCATCCCACTGTATATTCGTCAGCTAATCTTCCAACATCATGATCTGACTTATTGATTTCGTCTGAAATATTGTGAGCAATGCATCCCACATCTCCTTAGCTTTGGAGAGTGTAGTCAGGTCAAGTGTGAGACTATCTTTGATGGAAGATGATAGCAAGGCTACTGCCTTGTCGTTTTTCCCCTTCCATTCGCGTAGCTCCTTGCCTGATGTCGTAGGCATCTCTTCTGTGCCATCCACCCAGGGGAAGAGTCCTTCGCCCTTGAGTATGAGTGATGTCTTAACTTTCCAGGCTAGAAAGTTAGATCCTGAAAAATCAAGAATTGTGCAGATCTTGCTCTGCATGCTACTGATTGAAGCCATTGCTTCTGAAGTCTATTCTCTTGTTGACGGTTGTTTGTTGAATGCTTGGCCTCCTGGATTTGATAACTTCTTGGCTATGTCAGATTATGACAAGATAGGTAGGCTCTGATACCACTGATGACAAGGTGATATGCTCTGATACCACTGATGAGAGGGTGGTATGCTCTGATACCAATGTTGACATGAAGAAGAAATCGCAAAACTGTCGCGACCACGACTCAATGCGATTCGGATGGAGTTCAGATGTGGTCACTGGACACTGCCAGCTGAATCACTCCTACGGTCCTCCAGAATGTAGTTAGGCACTGCTGATCTACGTTTATAAATTAATGCAGCATTCAACAAATTCAACCAATGTGCGGAATTGAAATGAATGGGAGAATCAGACACACAAATAACAACAGATACATTTGCATTCAAGATCATATATCATAAATATACATATGCACAATGGCTACAAGATCATCTATTGATTTTCTATTGATTCTTCAAGCACTGCATGCAGATCCACATAGTGCGTTGGCGTGAGAGAAATACAGTTCTCTCACGAGTGGATGTCTCGCTTACTAGCGGACTGGTGGATCTCTATGGATCCTGATCACGAAACTCGTCTCGCACGCAGGCAGACTTATTTTCTGTATTTCGTCTTTATTGCTTACTAGCATCAGACTACTTCATGCTCTATTTTTTGTCAAGTATCATCCAGTAAGTATATAGTCTCTCTATGTAACCTTTAAGATTAGAGTAATTAAGCATCTACAACTAATTAGCCACGACCTAGAGTGTATCTGCTGACGTCATGCCATCAGGTCAGATATCTGTACTTATGGGTACTTGCATGATCTTTGCTGGTACTCTTTGGAGCGTGAGGTCAGAGAAGGTTTCACAACGTTTTTCGTGTCGCGTCATTGGTTTCGTTTCCGTTGCCTGACTTTCTCGTGCTCGACCGCGAAAGATTCTCATTTGCGAATCTTTCGTGTTCGTGTCTTCTCGTCAAGTGTTCGCGAAACTTTCGTGCTTCGTGTATCTTGACTTTCGTGTTCACGAACATCTTCGTCAGATAAAGGGCTGAAAGCTAGCAAAGCTTTGTAATTAGAAATATTTTGTTTCTTCAAGCAGTACATCCATAAACTTGTAAGTTTGATTGAAAAGGTTTGGTACCTACTTAAACTTCGAATGGTGTTTTGTTTGAGAGAAATTTAGTAGGACATTTGTTCTGAATATAGTTGTAGCCCAAAAAAACTTCGAAAGTGTTGCATGTGATAACATGCACTTTGTCGATTCGACTAAGGTTCTGTTCTTTCTCTCAACAAGACCATTTGACTGAGACAAATAGGAGGTAATGTATTGTTGCTCAATGTCGTTGTTAAGCAGTACTCCTTGAATTCGGTGGAGATGTATTCTCCTCCGTTATCTGACCTCAGTGCTGTGATTCGTTTGCCAATTTGATTTTATGCATGCTCTTTGAATTGTCTGAACTTGATGAAAGCTTCTGATTTATGTTTAATGATCAGCAATTCAAATCAGTTGCTTTATGAGACAAAGACTCTTTTGTAGAAGGAATTCAAAATGACTGATTCAAGCCCTGTGCACTACCTTTTGGGAATCAAGATAACAATAGATAGAGCGAAGAGAAGTACTTTGTTAAGTCAAGAAAGGTATCTAACCAGTGTACTCTACAGGTATGGCATGGAAAACTGCAAGTCAATCGACTCGCCTATGGACCCAAGATTCAAATTGTCAAAGGATATATGCCCGAAGACTGATGTAGAGAAGAAACAGATGTGCAACTACCCCTATCAGTCGATAGTCCGAATCGATCATGTATGCCATGGTCTGCACTAGACCTGATCTATCATTTAAAGTGAGCACATTGTCACAGTTTATGTCAAATCTCGGCCTACCTCACTATAAAGCTCTACTCGGTGTACTAAGATACATTCAAGCCACGAAGCACTATTCTTTGTGTTATAATGGAAATACAGATGATGCTTTGACATTACTTACTTATTCTGTTGGATTTGATTGGGCTGGTAATGTGGACACAAGAATATCCACATCTGGCTATCTTTGCTTACTAGCAGGAGGACCTATTTCATGGAATAGTCAAAAGCAGAAATGCATTTATTTGTCCTCCACATAATTAGAATATGTCGCAGCTACCTCTGTATTGAAGGAAATCATCTAGCTTAGAAGATTGCTTCAAGATCTTATGATCTCTCAAATCAGTCCAACTATACTCTATTGCCACAATTAGAGCTACATTGCTCTATCTCTGAACCCACAAACTCACTCTAGAACTAAGCACATTGAAGTTCAATTTCATTTTCTTAAAGAGAAAGTTCAGAACAAAGATGTCGAATTAAGTTACCGTCGTACTGCCAGTATGTTGGTTGATATCTTGACTAAGCCTATGTCAAGAGAAAAGCATGTTGCATTATGTAGCTTGCTTAATTTCATTCAAGATCCTAGGAGTTAAAAGTGATGATAACGACAACTCACGTAAAATAACAAGTGATGATACACATGCAAGTGGAGTAGAGTGAATCAGAATTATTGTGCGAACTCCATTGTGTCTACATTATATGATTCCTCGGAATCAGAGATATCCAAGAGAGTGAAAGCCATTCAAGGAATAGAGATAGTTATTTTAATCCATCGTTCCCGCTGAAATCGAGGCTAAAAGATCACTGCACACAGTGCACCAATATTGTGAACCACTCTTGGGCAATTTTGATCTAATCATTGTATTCACAACTGCTTAATTCAGATTCTCTATTTTCTTATGTGTATTGCACTACGAATGCTTTCTGATTATTTTTCTCAATTGACACTCACTCAATTCGGAATGTCTAATCTTGAAGGACGCATGACTGTCTCATACGCCTAATTGTTCGCTCCCTTCATGGTTGTCTCTGACACCTACCAAGATCTTGCTCCATTCGATCTAAGTCAATGCTGATATTGTAGTCTGGTATTTCTTATTCCGCACCTACTTCATTCGAGAGCACCCCAACAATTCTGTTGCAATCACACAATCTATGTATGAACAAATTTGATTTTTGAGTTCATTCACTATAGTGTGCATATTAACACTTTGAGAGTTCAAATGGACAATTGAATCAGATTTTATATACTTTTATTACAGTGGTTTTCAGTTGGAAGTGGTGCTACATAGTGTCATTCTTTTTGTTTGTTGGAAACTTGTTTAATCTTGATTGACTTGTTTATCTGTTAGGTTGTTTGCATAAGAGAACTTCAAGGCATCGTTGATGTGATTTTATTTTTTGCATTCTTACCATAATCATTCTTGTTTAAATGATTGAATCAATGTTTTTGAGCTACACTTTCATAGCTCACTCTTTATTGTAGCTTCCACTCATGATCCCTGATGATTTTAAGCATAATTGACAAATGGATTGCTTGTTCTGTCGATTTTATAGATGCATTCATCAAAGAGAAAAAAATATTGATTAAAAATGAGCAATGGAAGAGAGATAACTATCAAAGACAAAGTACAAAAGAGGAGAGAAACAAAGAAAAAGAGAGCTTATATAAAAAAACAAGTTATATTTGCATACGAGTTCGTATGTTTTTTGTGATATTTTGCGATTAGACTAATTGATCGATTGATCATTGAAATATTGATAAAGGCAATGATTAATGGATAAATAAACTTATTGATAAATGAATTGTTTGTTTCATTAATTTTATGAATACAGTGGTCAAGGATAAAGAATATCAATAAAAAATGAGTGATTGGGATGAGAGACAACCATCCAATACAAGGTGCAAAAGGGGGAATAAACACAAAACAAAAAAGAGCTAGTTAAGTTTTGATATTTATATTTTTACTCATTTTTTAGTGCATTTTTATTGATTTGAATAAATAAGAACACAATAAAATGCATATAGCATAAAAGATATTGCATCAACATATGACCGTCATTGCATCAAATATAACAACATCATAATTGCAAAAAAAAAATATCAAAATCGAAAGCTCCATTCCTTGATATTCGCAAGGAAGTACAACACATACGACTTAAATGTCTAAGAGGGTTGAGGTAAAATTCCTCATATTACAAAACGATAATGAGAACCCTAATTTGCAAAGGAGTCGGAGCCATCACTCGAATGGTTGCATCCATTGCCATCGTCTACATCCTCGTTGCCTCCAATTGCTTGCTACTATTTCCCATGCAACCTTTCAATATCTTGGTCGACATTGATGGCCAATGATCCTCTCTACAAAACCCAAAAACCTTATGAATATAACCCATTAAAATCAAATCATGTATTGGGAAAAAGATATGAAAATAATTTTAAGAAAACACATTATTATACATCAAAGAGATTTATCATAAGATAAATCCCCTTCACAAAAAAGATGTGCTTTCTAAGTTAAGTACCTTTATTATAACCAATATGAGATTATGGAATATTCATGTTTCACACATAATCATTTATCTACATCCATCTACAAGTTAGATCGAGAATTCAATTATAAGATAAGCTTCTATACAAAAGTAAAACTGAAATCGAACGAAGCTTACAAATTGGGCTTGTCAGTTGATCAAAGGTGGGTACCAATTGAACAATCAAGACCTTGCAGCCTCTTGTTGTTGTCTAAATTGATCTAATTGAGAATTTTTTATTTCCAATTGAACTTTTTTTTCCAATATTTTTTGGATGTCCATTCCGACCTAAGCCTTCCATTCATTGCGGCCCTTGTAACGAGTTGATGATTGTGTCACATTGGTTACACATAAGACTAAAAGCCCATTCTACATCAAACACATTGCTTTGTGAATTCACAAAAAAAAAATCTGTTTAATTGTTTATCCCATGTTGAACCCAAAGAATGAACAAATCATTTTCAAACTACTAAATGTTTATATGTTATTCTTATTCTGGTATATACAACATTATTTTGTCTATTCTTCATGAGGGTACTATCATCATGATCATCAACATATAATTTTGAGAAATTCTCCAATGGTATGCCTTTGAAGGAGCCCCCATTCTTTGTAGATTGGATTATCCTTGACAAATGCAAAGACTTTCATTTGGTCTTGTCAATGACCTACTTGTAGAAGATTTGGGTGTTGAGGTGATGTTTGAAAAATATGTAGAGCTCCTAGAAAAGATACGTTCATCATTTATTTCCCCTCATTCATCAAGACTACCCTTGCAAAGGAAGGGGGACTTGAACTTGGGACCAAATAAACTTTGGATGCTAAGCTAACCAATTGAGCCAAGCCTTGGATCTGTTTATGTGAAAGTGCATCTTGGTTTCAAGGGGGAGGCTCGAACTTGGGACCAGAGAAACTTTGGATGTCAAGCTAACCAACTGAGCCAACAACCATGCTAAAGTGCTTCTTGGTTTCCAAGGGGGGCTTGAAGCTGGGACCAAAGATACTTTGGATGCCAAGCTAAGCAATTGAGCCAACCCCATGAAAATCCTAAACTACATCTTGATTTCCAAGGGGTGCTTGAAGCTAGGACCAAAGAAACTTTGGATGCGAGCAAGCTAACCGACTGCACCAACCCTTGGATCATCTTTATGTGAAAGTGGGGCAAGGCGATTGCTCGACCAACTATAGCTAAGAATGGGAATAGGCTAACAATGGGAATGGACTCAGTTGCACCTTCCAAGGGCCTCTGTGTTAATACACCCTAAATGCATCTTAGTTTGCATCTTAGTTTCCAAGGGGGTCTAAAAGTAGGTTTAAGACACCCTAAATGGGTTAATTTTAAGGTTTGAGAGCCGTTTGTGCTGAAGAGAAAACGTGCAGCTTCAGATAACTCTTGCTGTTGTTGATCGAACGGTCCATTCCGCTCGGCCTTCATATCTTAACTCACCACCGTCGATTCTCGCTACTAGCGTTCAGATGCTGCCACGAGTTTTGTAGTTGACCACTGAGATGGGCCCAAGTGGCAGATTGCCATGTGGAGAAGATCCAAGTGGTTGGGTGTCGAGGATAAGGTGACGATTAGGTTCCATCCTCCCTCGCCTCCGCTTTTGCTTCAAACGACGCCGCGCTCTCCCTTCGCGAGTATTCGTTGGTTTTGGTTGGAGAGCTTGAGGTTTTTCCGCCATCGCTGTGCTTTGCTTTGCTTTCGTCAAATTATTATTCATCATTATTCGGAGCTTTTTCTTGTTCTGTCATCGGCTTCTGGCGCATCTGCACTCGCTCGTTTCCGCCTTCCATCTTTTGCTCGGTACGTCTTCGAACATCTTCCATGCCTTTTCTCATCACTCATTATTTTGCTCTTTTGCAGCTGCGCCTTTTCCTCTGTAGTATTCGTTTGCTGCAGCATTATCAACAATCATTTGTATGTACGTTTTCACTATCTGCTGATTTTTCTTCGATTTATTTGTAAGTTTTCACCATCTGCTGATTTTTCTTCGATTTCTGTTCCTTTTTTTTTTTGCTTCCGAAACCCTTGTTTGTGGTTGCTTAAGACGCATCCAACTCGGTGCGACATCATGCAGGGGTAAAAAAGCTTTATTACGTTTCGCTTTGCATACTTTTTAATCTAGGTTTTCTTATATTCGCTGCCATTGTCATGCCACGGATACTCAGCATTTCCGAGTATCCGCTCGTTAATGCAACTTTCACCCTTGTTTGCCACATCTGTCATTTATTCCTGTTATTTGACATATGTACTTCATAAGTGATATCTGTTCACATGTGTTACTTTCTGTCTCTTGATTCTTCAATTTGAGATAGATAGCTCTACAAGTGCTGCTTTCTGTTCTTTCGTTTGAGGTAGATAGCTTCACAAGTGCTTATGCTGTTTTGATGCACAGGTTCTTTTAGGTCGAAGTCAAGTTCTTGCTGCTTCACTCATGAGGACCCGTGGCAGCAAAAAGACGACCACCTATTCGCGAGGTGGAGGTAGAACTACTTCAAAAGCGGCTGCTGCTGCTGCTGCTGCTGCGGCTCAGGAGATCCCTGCTGCTGAGCTCGAAACAGGGTGTAAGAACCCTACTAAACCTCAGGAGGTTGCAGATGATCACGAAAACCTCTTGAATTTTTCTATTGATCAAACAGAAGCGACCGAAGCAGTTGTAGAATCCAAGGAAGAGGATTCACATGTAGATGTAGAAAAAAATAATCCTGATGAAGCAGGTAAACATGGGGATTCAGACATCAAATCAGTTGATGCTAGCGAAGCTCAGAGTGGGGTGGCATTTTCAGATGGAGTGAAGTCTCATTCAGATTTAGAGGATACAAGTGAAACCTTGCAGACTGGTTATGATACCGAAAAAACAGATGCAATTGAATCTTCAGAAGTTGCAAACGAGATGCTTATGGGTGCAAACTTGGAGGAGAAGAAAACAGAAGGGAGTTTCGAAGAGGTAGCAGAACCAAAAGAGACATCTGCAGATTTGAAGGCCGAACACGATGAAATTGTGCAGCCAATGGATACTGATAGCATTGTTTTAAGTACTATATCTGAGGGCAATGGAAAAGAAACGCTGCTGAAATCAGTTGAAGAGGTGGAAAATACATCTGTTGCTGCGATTTTATCTGATGAAAAACAAATTTTGGGTTTGGAAAAGCAAGAGATGGTTGCAGGAGACAATATTATTGCCAGTAAGGTGGAAGAAATTAAAGAAGCAAAACAAATTTTGGGTTCTGAAAAGCAAGAGATGGTTGCAGGGGAAAATATTATTGCTAGTACGGTGGAAGAAATTAAAGAAGCAAGAGACTCTGATACGCAGTGTCAATCAGAGCCCATACTCGAGCAAGAGGTCATCAATGATGCAGAAATAGTTGAAGCACATGAAGATCTCCATCAAGCCATAGCTGGTCAAAAGGAATCAGAAGCCACAAATGGTGAAAAGTTACAGGAGATTGAAACCGAAGAAACTTTCACTTCAGATGAGAAAGCCGTTCAAATGGATGTAACAGAAACTGCACAAAAAGGAGAAGATGAATTTGAGGCACAACATGCTATGCCCATATCCGAGCGTCGAAAGCAGAAAAAACTTGAGGTGTTTGTGGGAGGGCTTGACAAAGAAGTAACAGAAGAGGAGCTTCGAAATGTTTTTCAGAAAGTTGGTGATGTGACAGAAATCAGGCTGATGGTTAATTCACACACTGGTAAAAACAAAGGCTATGCTTTTGTTCGATATGCTAATGCTGCACAGGCTAAACGTGCCACCGAGGAGTTAGAGCACGTGCAGGTTTCTTTCTCTTTCTTGACATTCCTTTTGTTTACTTATGGTTGTGGATGATGAGCATTATAATGCCATTGTTTGACACTTTTTGTTTAGTATGTACACATGCACACAGAGATAGGAATGATATCTATCCAGTAATTACACATGCAATCAGTTCTAATAACATGCAAGCGTCATGCAAGGTCCTACAATGCCATGCAAGGTCATATAGAACCATGCACGGATCTTACAACAACATGCAATGATCTTACAAAGACATGCAATTGAAAGTGATAGATCTCAAAGTAAAAATGTGATCAGAAGTGGAGTAGTGAGCTTGGAAACCTGCCAAAGCATGTAGAAGTCTAATCTCTGCTTCACTGCTAACTGCAGCCTGCTGTCTGTAGGACAGAGCCATATACTTTGTCCATGATGTGGCCAGCCATGATGGTGCGGTAGTTTTCAGGTTTCATGTGATCACCCCCCTTGTGAATAGGATGTATGACATTGGTGCACCAGGTAGTGGGGAAGCCTTGAGAGACTGCATGATTAAAGAGGTTAGCCAATCGGGGAGAGTATGTCATTTGCATGGGTAAGAAGTTCTGCTTCTAGGTCATCAATATCTCTGGCACAACGAGCATTGTGATTTTCAATGGATTCGGTGACCATGCTGGGGGTGAAAAGGTTGAAAGATGAGGGCCAGGGTGAGATGGCGATGGGAGAAGTAGTGGGGATGGTATGATGGTATATAAACATTTAGCATATTTTGTCCAGATGTGTAAGTTGGTTAATGCGGTAGGTGGTGCACGAGGAATAAATTCCCGCCAGAAAGCCCTTGAGGAAAAAACAAAAAGAGAATCAACAAGTCTTCTCCCTTCATTGATCTCATAGATCGTCTTCGTACAACGAAGGATGTTTCTGTACATACGGTTTATAGCCCGAGCATCTGAGGATGAATAAAGATAGGTATATTTGAGTTGGTTATGAAGTTGACGACATTCTTCGTCATACCAGGGCTGATTTGGACGACGGGAAGGATTCCGATTTCCGGGTTTGGTATTCTTGGAAGGAAAAGAAAGGGAAGCGACAGTGGTAGGGCATTGGCAAGAAAAGCGGATTTGTGTTCAATTGTGCAACCATATAGGAAATGTTGTATAAGGGAGGTTAAAGAATCTTGATAGATGGTGATGTAGGGTTTCTCAAGACGATATCGTGGTGCACAGATAATTGACGATTGGGAATTAGAGGCATTGGTAAGAATGAGTCCTAATTGGAATGAGAGAAAAGAGTGAGTGATCAGAGAGGAGCGTGCGTGTAATAACAAAAGAGGTGATTTGTGGAAGAAGAGAGGGTGATCCCATGAGGTAGTCAGCCACATTGTGGCCACCACTATGTGGGTGGAAAGTAAAATCACTAGAAGAAGGCCATTTAGAAAGACCATAAAAAATGGCTAGCTCATGAGCTTCTCCTAGCTGTAAGGGGTACTCCCCATAGTCTGCGATAGGCCCGTCCTCATCGGCAGAATGCCTCAAGATACCCAGCTCATCATTGTCTAAGGCCCTGATGCGTAAAGGGTCCTGATCTGCTGCATGGAAAGATGTTTGTCATGATTCTGTTCTGGCACTAAAATCCCCTAGTAGAAGAATATGTCCTCTGTCCGAAAATCTAATAATATCTACTGAAAGGTCCGTATATGGTGAGCCATCTCGATCAGAGTATAAAGATGTGTTGGGTGGAAAATAGTACACTGTAAGTGCCTCTCAATTTACTCTTTAGCTTCAACGTGGATCGTCTATCCTCAAGGTCTTTAAACTGAATAATTTACTTAGAATTATCCTTTTTGGTTCTCCAAGCCTTTTCCATTCCTTGGCTAGTATGTCCGAGTGTGGTTTCTAAAATTTTTTGCTTCTTGAAAAGCATCTTGTGTATCCACAATGCCTCTTACTCTTACATTTAATGCTTTTTGTTAACTCAGCAAATGGTTGCTGAGATATAAGTAGAAATGGTGGCTTACCCTCAACTCCCTGGAATAAAGATGCCCATATTTTTGTATCTTTTTTTTGCTTTTCAATTTGGTCTTCCAACTCCTTGAGAGAGCACATTTCGACTTTGACCATATGTAGTTCTGCTTTCATTTCCTGAAAGTCCTGTAACAGCACACTGGTACTGGCCACAACATGGGATTCCATAGCCTTGGTAGGAGTATAAGGCTCCTCGGACAAAGGATATGCAGTAGCCGATGAAGAGGTAGGAGTCAGTACATTGGCAGGTGAATTGACGAGTTGCCTCGTGGAGATAACACCAGCACTTAGCTTGATTGCCTCTTCAAGCTTGTCTTCTGCTACTGACTCCTTGCCTAGTCTCAAGATTCGTACACTTCTGAGGAGTGGCTTCTTCGATTCTATCACTGCCTGATCTGTGGGGCTGGTGAGGCCCACGGGAGCGACAAGGGCAGCAGCTGGCTTGAGCCTGCTGTCACTGGCTGCAGCTCCATTATCAGCTGAGGCACCTAGAGGGCAATAGCGATGGCAGGCCTCCTAGAATTGGAGCTTCCCAGTCTTCTTCCCAGGCAGCAACTCCTTGGCCAGCAATCCTCAGGTAATTTCCTCTACCTTTGAAACAAATGATGGCTGCAGCTGGAGATGGAGCGCGAGCAGCCCCAGCCATGAAGGAGGCTTCAACCATGGATAGGCGATGGAGCCTGTTAGGGACCAACTCCCTTGGGTCCCAACCCTAAACTTGAGACTGGACGATGACTGGGCCTGTAGATTTGACCGGTGACTCGTGAACCTGCATGGTTGCAACGTGTCATGATCTAGGTGTGCACATGGCTTGGAATCTCTCTCCTTGGAGGTATACAAGGGGAGGAGGACTCATTCGCCATCCATTCTATCTACCTAGGAGGAGGTGGGTGGAGAGCGTGTGCACGACCAGGATGTATGCTAGGTTGGGGCAGGAGATGGCTGAGAGCCTAGGCGGTGCTATGGGACGCCGTCTAGGATGGAAGTCGGATCCTGCTTGATACGGTCACAGGCCAGGGCACGGAGGGTGGACCCGGATTAGGTCCTATGGCGGGGTGGACCGTGAATCGTTCGGTCTCTTGTGGTTAACCGGCGCCTGGAGGTTTGCAGTAAGTAGGAGATTGTAACATATGGTATCACAGCCACTGCATGTTAAAAGCAGGTGCGTTGATTTGTAGTAGGTTTCTTGTAATTTACGATGTTTTTTACGGAATTCAAAACGGTCTTAAAATGCGTTATTTATGCGTCTTTTTGCATTCTTCCATCTGCTGTTTTCGTTGATTTTTTCGAAGAAAAAAAAAAGTTTAAAAAAAACAGTAGGGGTCTTGGTACGCTGCCACATGGCACTGTCCAGGACTGGACAGGTGGCAGCCATCCTCAAGATGCAATTCCGCTCAGGTACAAGTAATTGTATTGTTTCTGTGGGCCCTCCCCAGCGCTAAAAAAATTAGTTCGCTGTTTCTTCAGCAAAGGCTTCTTGCTTCAACGAAGAATGTAAATTTTAAAAAAATAGACCCTTCAATACACTGTCCAAGGGAGGACAGGGGGCAAGAATCTGCAGTAGGCAGTTCCGATGGGCTGGAGGTGGGTGGGCAGTAGTTCCGCTGGCCCCTACCATCTTTTTTTGAAAAAGATGAGTGTCCCTGTTGCGATGAACAGCAACGAAAGGAAAGGGGTCTGAAATCCAGCGAAGGAGGCCTGAAGGCCCCAGCGAAGGTCTTGGAATGGGTGAGGTGGCATCTGTCTGCCACATGGGATAGGGACTAACCAATCCTTAGGCTGTGGTCAGGTTTAGGTGGAAAGAAAAGCCACTTGGCAGGTAGTAAGCAAGCATGGAGAGGGAGGCATGCCTCTCCTATGCATAGTTTCCTTGAGAAGAGGAGGTGGAGGTGGTGGTGCATCCTTCTCGTTGCTCTCTCTTATTCCTTTTGGCAGCCATGGACAATACCATTTGGGTTGTGAAGAGACAACAAGTGTAGCCTTGTATCTACCTTCCTTGAGTTGCTTTTGATCTGCTTCAATTTTCTCTTTCTTAATTCACCTCTCTTCCTCTTGAAAGATGGATCCTAATCCTATCACACAGCCTATGTCCCCTGCTAAGGAGGTTATTGTATCTACCTCTACCTTAGATCCTGATGCCTTGTTGCTTGCAATTAACAATATTGCAACAGATTGTTGATATGCAATTAAACACAGTCGGGATCAGCAGGAACTGAAGGAATTGACGTAGCTAAGGCAATTGGTGCATCAACCCTTGTTCACTCTTGAAGTTTTTGTTGGGGAAAAGAAGGATAGAACCCCGGAGGGTGTCTTGCAGTGGTTGGATCGATGGAATTCGCACATCTCCATGCACGATTCATCCGACGACAACAAGATCACTCTAGCTGTCATGTACTTGCGAGGCAAAGCTTTTACGTGGTGGCAAGATGTTAGGAGTAAGCCTGAAGTTCCTAAGAATTGGGAAGATTTTTTTAAGGCCTTTAAGGTGGCCTTTCTTCCTATTCTTGATGATTTTGAATTTTACGGTCAATATGCAACGATCCATATGGGGAACCGGCCCCTGGATCAATATTTACAAGAGTTTCAGGAAGTCTATTCTCATTTTGCAACTAGAATAGACCCTTTGTTAGTAAAGTTGCATTTTATACTTGGGTTGCCAAGAGACTATCAGCTAGAGGTCAGGAGGAGCCAGCCTCTTACCCTCGAGGATGCTGTTCGCTTTGCCAGGATATACGATGATACTCGTATTGTGGCCAAGCCTGAGACTGGTGTCTTGCCCAACGTAAAGGGTAAGAAGCTTTTCTTTCCAAAGAAATCGAAAGATAAGGCAAAGGATGGGTCTTCAGGTTTGGGTAAGTCGAAGAAAAGATCTACCTTGGACCAGGAAACCTTCTTGAAAGCCATGAGCGACAATCTGTGCTTTAATTGCAGGGAACCAGGGCATGTCACGAAGGAATGTCCAAAGAAACGGAAGGTTAGAGGGGCATCTTTTAAGACGCCAGGTAACTCTAGCATATCTAGTGTAGATCTTTCCTTTGCTGGTAATTATGTGTGTGAGCATCGTTGTTTTAACACTACTGTTTTGGGTCCTCATGACCTCATTCGAATGAAGGGGGTTGTGGTGGCCAAGCCGTAACAGTTTTATTTGACGATGGTTCCACACATAATTTTATTAACGCTAATTTGTTGCAGAAGCTAGGGGTGGAAACAAAGCAAAGTGACCACCGATATACAGTGAAGCTGGCAACAGATGAGGTTTATAGGCAATTGCAAACTACCTTAAGATGGGCCTAGTAAATCTCCTTGGGGGGCACCTGTGCTCCTTGTTGATAAAAAAGACGGAGGTACTCCTAAAGTTGAATAAGTTAAAGATTAAAAACCGTTATCCTTTGCCACAAATAGCTGAACTGGTTGATCGATTACATGGTGCAAAGTACCTCACCAAAATCGATTTGAGATCAGGGTATTATCAGATTCGCATAAAGACTGAGGATGTTGAAAAAACCGGGTTAAGAACTAGGTACGACCATTATGAGTTTCTAGTTCTACCATTTGGCTTGACAAATGATCCAGCGACTTTCCAACAGATGATGAACGATCTTCTTCGTCCATATCTAGGAAAGTTCATAATAGTGTACTTAGATGATATTCTCATCTATAGTAAGACCTTGGAGGAGCATCTCAGGACTGTCTTAAAGTTACTTAAACAAGAGAAGCTTTTTGCCAAGGAAGCCAAATGTGTATTCTTCCAGAAGAGGTTGTTATACCTTGGTCACGTTATTTTGGACCATGGGCTAGAAATTGACCCAAATAAAGTCCTTCAGGTACGTGAATGGTCTATCCCTAAAACCATCCGTGAGGTTAAGTCCTTTTTGGGCTTTACGGGGTTTTTTCATAAATTTATTTTGAACTATGCATTAATTGCATTGGCCTTGACGAATTTCCTCAGAGGGGCTAAAAGAGTTAGCCGACACAGTAAGTTCAGTCCTTCGGTTACTTGGACTGAAGAGATGAATCAGAGTTTTGAGAACCTCAAATACTGTGTAACTATAGCACCTATTCTACACAGAGTGTGTTACATACCTATGTAACTAGCAATACTTTAGACCCCTAATAGTCCATTTAGTGTTGGGGGCTAAATGGCAAGGTACCCTTAGGATTAAGGGTATATGCCCTTGGATAAGGGCAGACAAGTGACTATACCTTAGTTGGAGGTATGGAGTCACGTGACCCTTGGATAAGGGGTATCCTTAGTATTAAGGGTAGGTGCCTTAGATTAAGGTACTAGTGTCCTTGGTTAAGGGCAGGTAGGTGTCTATGCCTTGGATGGAGGTATGGAACCTAGAGAGGTGTTAGAAAGTCATTGAATGACTAATTTTCTAAACCTTGGGGCTCAACCTTGAACCATATCACTTTATTGGTCTAGAACCAAAGTATACATGCACAACTTGGGCAATGGGACCTAGTAGGAGGGCGCCCTTCTAAAGTGTCCATTGAGTTCCCAACTCCCACAAGAAAGGCACTCAAAGAGTCATAGGTTATGGAAGGAGTCTCTTGACCTTCCATAAGCCTATGGAGGCTCTTGGAGATTCTTTAACTCCCCTAGGCTTCTCTCTCTCTCATTGGATGAGCATGGAACTCCATACTGCATTGGAGGGGTCCATGGGCCATCTATATGAGGGTAGTAGGGCGCCCATTGGGAGGGGGAGATCTCTCTTGTTTGCTTTGCTTATGCTCTAGTGTTGCTACTAGTGTGTAGAGTGCTTTCTTGTGGTAGTATGCTTGAGGTTTGGATCTTGCTTATGGTATGGGACAAAAGTAGGGTTTGGATCTTGAGTATGCTATGGAGTGTTGTGGTATGCTTGTGATTTGTTTATGGTTAGCAAGGGGGTGATAGATAGGTCTTGCTTGGAGCTTGGATCTCGCTATGGTTAGGTGGTGAATACTTGAGGCCAGCTTGTTATCTATCTTTGTGTTTAAAGAGTAGGGTAGAGATTTGTGTAAGACCGATAGGTACTTCGGTCGTATTTGGCTAGACGTCCTGGCAGGTTCTTCTAGATCTAGTGATGAACTTGGAATGCAGGATTCCAAGATTTCTCCTCAGGACAATGTATTAAGAGACTATTCCATTAGGAATGGGTTACTTTCCGGAATGGAAAGGTTTGTGTGCCAGAAAATGATGATATTAGGGCCCAAATCCTGCATGAATGTCATGACAGCTCGTGTGCAGGGCACTCTGGCTCACAAAGGACGCTTGACGTAGTAAAAAGGAACTTTTACTGGCCAAACTTAAAAAGTCAAGTGGAGGCATATGTTCGCAAGTGTGCACAATGCCAAGTTAATAAAGCTGAAAGACTTAAGGCAGCTGGTTTATTAATGCCCTTGGAAATTCCCGAAAGAAAGTGGGAAAGTATTTCCATGGACTTGCCATTTGGGTAATAGTTGACAGGTTAACTAAAATGGCGCAATTCATACCAACCAAGCAAACTGTCAAAGCTTTTGAACTTGCTCAACTTTTCGTTGAAAAGTTGTTCAGGTTATTTGTTTTGCCGAATGACATTGTTAGTGATCGAGATCCCAAGTTCACTGGCAAATTTTGGCAAGCGGCCTTTGAGAAATTAGAGACCACTCCAAGTATGGGGTCATCAGATCATCCTGAATCGGATGGTCGGACAAAGAGGACGAACCAGTCTATGGAAGATATGCTTCAGGCATTTCTTTCCAAGAGACTGTCGGATTGGAAAAGGTATCTTCCAATGATTGAGTTTGCGTATAACAGCGCAAAGCACTCATTGACGGGTTTTAGTCCATTTTCTCTGATGTATGGTTTCTAGCCTAGGGCTCCCATTTTAGTGGGCCTCAAAGGCCTCAAGGTTAAAGCAGCGTAGATTTCCTGCATGATATGCAAGAAATGTTGCTTGTTGCTCGCGAGAACGTAAAAATGGCTCAGGATAGAGCCCAGTTTTACGCTAATCCAAAGTGACAACCTAGGGTCTACGAGGAGGGGGTTGGGTATATCTTAGAATCCCAAAAAACTCTCGTATTAAAGACTGGGAAATGTCCTAAGTTATCACCTCGTTATGCAGGGCCATTCCGTATAGTAAAGAAACTCCATCGGAATGCTTATCAGCTAGAACTTCCTCAAGGTGTTAAGGTACATCCAGTTTTTCACATTAGTCGTTTGAAGGAACGACTTGGTGGAAAGGATGACTTGATACTTCAGGAGGACTTAGTTCTGCTGGAGGACCGGACATCCTTTGTACCTACGGAACCACAGGCTATTGTTGATGTACGTCAACATGGACTCATAAATCGGCAGGTAACTGAATACTTGGTTCATTGGAAAGGAAGTTCCGAGGATGATGATACTTGGGAAAAGGAACATGACCTTAAACTGAGGTTCCCTGATTTTTTTCGTTAGATAAGGAATTTTTTAAGGAAGAGGGAATGTTAGGGACCCAACTCCCTTGGGTCCCAACCCTAAACTTGAGACTGGACGATGATTGGGCCTGTAGACTTGGCCGGTGACTCGTGAACCTGCATGGTTGCCACGTGTCATGATCTAGGTGTGCACATGGCTTGGAGTCTCTCTCCTTGGAGGTATACAAGGGGAGGAGGACTCATTTGCCATCCATTCTATCTACCTAGGAGGAGGTGGGTGGAGAGCGTGGGGTATGGGACTCCTCAAGGTGTTAAGGTACATCCAATTTTTCACATTAGTCGTTTAAAGGAACGACTTGGTGGAAAGGATGACTTGATACTTCAGGAGGACTTAGTTCTGCTGGAGGACCGGACATCCTTTGTACCTACGGAACCACAGGCTATTGTTGATGTACGTCAACATGGACTCAGAAACCGGCTTTTTTTCGTTAGATAAGGAATTTTTTAAGGGAGAGGGAATGTTAGGGACCCAACTCCCTTGGGTCCCAACCCTAAACTTGAGACTGGACGATGATTGGGCCTGTAGACTTGGCCGGTGACTTGTGAACCTGCATGGTTGCCACGTGTCATGATCTAGGTGTGCACATGGCTTGGAGTCTCTCTCCTTGGAGGTATACAAGGGGAGGAAGACTCATTCGCCATCCATTCTATCTACCTAGGAGGAGTGGGTGGAGAGAGTGGGGTATGGGACTCCAGGAGGGTGGACCCGGATCAGCTGTATGCTAGCTTGGGGCAGGAGATGGTTGAGAGCCTAGGCGGTGGTATGGGACGCCGTCTAGGATGGAAGTCGGATCCCGCTTGATACGGTCACAGGCCAGGGCACGGAGGGTGGACCCGGATTAGGTCCTATGGCGAGGTGGAGCGTGAATCGTTCGGTCTCTTGTGGTTAACCGGCACCTGGAGGTTTGCAGTAAGTAGGACATTGAAACAGAGCCCCTAGCCAGGAGGGTGCACCAGCCACGAGAGAGGAGAGATAGAGGAGAGCAACAACGATGGAGAGGAGAGAAACGATGAAGATGGCCCCTGGTATACACAATTGGCCCCCTTTTTTAAAATGCTGCACATCTTAATTTGTTGATCGTATTCTCGAACATGAGTTGTGCCGGCCTTTCCAACAATCCCACCAAGGAACGTCCCACTATCCTTCTTGATGAATCACTACCAAAAATGTTGCCTAGGCACCGTCTATGTGGATTGTCAATTGTACACCTTGGATTCGTTGCCCACGAAGCACTCTTTCAAAGTACTTATGATGTTCACACGGCTGCGTTGGACAATGAGAAAATCTGCACCTTTCTTGGCTTATAACTTGCTGATCCAATATTGGAATTTGTATCCACCTTACCATCAATAATGATGTGGTCGTTTTTGAACTGGGTATTCAATTCACTAGCAAATTGCTCACCCTTCTTGATCCGAGCACTGCGAGGGCTTCCTAATCCTCCAAAATCAAACATTCCTTGAGAAAGAGCCAGAAGATAGCAGAGCGCAGCCATGGAGCAGCAAGAATGGCAGCAGCGATGGCTAGCGGTCATATGTGAAAGATTTTCTTTTGTGGGGTATCCCGTGGAATCTGCCAATCTGAACCTGGAGGTGGTGTGATGACTCCTTCAACTTTTGGAATTTGAATGTCAAATTGTGTGATATCTCGAAATCCAGGTATGGCGCATGGGTAAAAAACACCATAAGGTTTCATCTATATAAACAGTTAAGTCTACTTTGTGCGAATTGAAGAATTTACTGTTCCATATCTTGGTTCCTAAACATATGCTGCAAATTTGTTTGATACTAGCATCGGCTAGAAGTTATTGTTAGTAATGACCAAATATTGAGCTTTTGTAGGCAGTAAAACAACCTTTTTTGGTAAGTTAACTATGATAGAAGGCAAGTTGGCTCAATATTTGGTGAATCTTGTCAAATTCCAAGGCCTAGCTATGGAGTATCATAACAGCATAGTAAGCACACTATGAAAGCTTCAGAAAACCAGCTATGGAGTAGAACACAAAAGCAAGAGAGAGAGGACTTCAAAGCTCACACAACATGAATGAATATTCAAAGTGTAGTAGGGCGTGGAAACCCCTCCAAAGTTTGGGCTACATATAGCATGTTATGTATAGAGGTGGTGTCTTGCTAATTCTAGCTCTAGAACCCACATGGGTCCTTAACCTACTTGATTTACTTGCCTAATTAGCACAAGTGGGGTGTACTATGTACATAAATGTTTTACCCCCATGTCTTATGCACAACTTACAAGTTACAAGTATACAAGCCTTAAGGGGCAAAATAGGCATTTATTTCAACACCCCCCCTCAATGGCTATTTTGTTCATACCAACACCTAGCATGCTACGAAACTTTTCAAATTTTTCTCTACTAAGTGCCTTAGTAAAGATATCTGCTGCTTGTTCGTTGGTATCACAGTACTCGAGCTGAATTTCTCCGCTTTGTATCTTCTCTCGTAAGAAGTGTTGATCCACCTCAATATGCTTCGTATGAGCATGGTACACAGGATTTTTGGCAAGCTGGATGCAACTCTGGCTGTCACACTGAAGAATAGTAGGACCATCCTGTGGAATCTGCACCTCCCCAAGAAGTCTCCTGAGCCGTATTGCCTCGCAGGTAGCTTTTGCCGCTGCCCTGTACTCAGCCTCTGTCGATGATAAGGTAACTGTGGGCTGTTTCTTGCTACACCAAGAAATGGCCCCTGAACCAAGGTTAAAAGTGTAACCTGTGGTCGACTTTCGATCATCCCTATCACCTGCCCAATCCGAATCAGTAAAGCCTCCAAGCTGAAGCTTTCCGTCATCTGTGTACTCAATCCCATAGGAGGTTGTCCCTTTGACATACCTCAAAACCCTCTTGGCTGCTTTCCAATGTGCTTCAGTTGGAGAACTCATGAACTGGCTTGCTACACCAACCGCATAGGAAATGTCTGGTCTCGTAGTGGTGAGATAAATTAGGCTACCCACAAGCTGCCTATAAAGAGTCTCGTCCACAAAAGGAGTGCCATCATCTTTGGATGGCTTATTGCTGGTATCAATGGGCGTGGAAACGGGTTTGCAATCCTGCATGTTGAACCTGTTCAAAACTTCACATGCATAGTTGGCTTGGGAAATAAACACACAGTTTTCCTTTTTCCAAACCTCCAAACCAAGACAATAGTGGATTAAGCCCAAATCCTTCATCTCGAACTCATTTGATAAATGAGCCTTCACCTTTTCAATAAGCTGCCCATTGTTACCCGTGATGACCAAGTCATCCACATAGAGAACTATCAAAACAATGTTCCCATCTTCCTCCTTCACGAACAGGTTGCAATCCGACTGACTCTTTATGAATTGCTCCTTGGCAAAATAGTCGTCAATACGACTATACCAGGCCCTGGGTGCCTGCTTCAAACCATATAAGGCCTTCTTAAGCCTGCATACCATACTTTCCTTGCCCTTAGCCTCAAAACCTTGTGGCTGTTCCATGTAGACTTCTTCAGCCAACTGTCCATTAAGAAAAGCACTCTTCACGTCCATTTGATGGACCTCCTAACCAAAAAATGCAGCCAATGCTAAAACCAACCTGATAGACGTCATCTTAGCTACCGGTGCAAACGTCTCATCATAGTCCAAGCCCTCCTTCTGTGCATAGCCTTTAGCAACCAGCCTTGCCTTATGCTTTTCGATGCTCCCATCAGATTTGTATTTGGTCCTGTAGACCCACTTACAGCCAATAGGACGCTTCCCTTTTGGTAACTTCACCAAATCCCATGTATCATTCTTGAGAATGGAGTCGTACTCCTCTTGCATAGCATGTTGCCATACCTTCTAATCTGCTGCCTCAACGAATGTATGTGGATCTTGTGAATCCAAAATAGTAGTCATAAGTGCATAGTTTGTCTCCTGGTGTTCATGCTGCTGGGCTTGCCTTTGAGACCTCCTAGCCCCTGGATTGCTGCTCTCTCCCTCATCCAATATCAAACCATCCTGCACAGTTTGCCAATACCACTTGGGAAACTTCTTCCTTGCAGTTGGTGATGAAGACGGTGAATAGGACTCAACAGATTTGCCCCTTTCCTTCCGCTTCCTAGCCTCCTCGGATTCTTCCTCTTGATCACTCATATGATCATCCTGAGGCTCCCCAATATATGGATGTGGGTCATCAAGTATTGGCACAAATTCACTTGTACCATCCTCCATCTCAAGTTCCTCTATAGGAGGCGTTTGATCTTCTTCAAAGATCACATCTCGACTTATGATCCTTTTCTTGCTAGTAAGATCGTAAAGTTTGTAAGCTTTGCTTTCTTCACTGTATCCCAAGAAAATACTCTTTGCTGATTTTGCATCCAGCTTCTTCCTGTTATCCTTGGGAATATGGGCATAGGCTGTACAACCAAACACTCGCAAAGCGCCTACTTTGGGCTTAATGCCGCTAAATGCCTGTTTTGGAGTCTTGCCTTCCACAGCTTTTGTTGGACTTCTATTCAACAGAAACACTGCTGTGTGCATTGCCTCGCCCCAAAAAGAGTTGGGCAACCCCTTTGCCTTGAGCATGCACTTTGCACACTCCACAATAGTTCGGTTCTTTCTCTCTGCTACGCCGTTTTGCTGAGGGGTATGAGGAGCTGTAAGCTGCCTTTTGATCCCATTGGCTTTGCAGAATTCCACAAATTCTGTCTTAATGAACTCTCCACCACCGTCTGACCTGAGCATCTTTATCTTCTTTCCTGAATGTTCTTCTACCAAAGCTTTGAAATGCAGGAAGTACTTGAATGCTTCAGATTTTAACTTCAAGAAATAAATCCAAATCTTGCGTGAGAAGTCATCAATAAAGGTCATAAAGTAATATGCCCCCCCTGCAGATTTTGTTTGGGTTGGCCCCCACAAATCTGAATGTATCAAGTCAAGTATGCCTGTTGCCCTGGTGGTGCTTTCCTTGGGAAACTTATGTCTTTGCTGTTTTCCCATAGCGCAAGCCTCGCAAACTGAAGAGCTTGGCTTAACAACTGGAAGCCCCTCCACCATATGATGCTGGTTCAACACCTGCATGCTTTGGTAGCCAAGATGTCCATACCTCTCATGCCACAACCTATCCACATCCCTTCCTTTTGCTGTATAAGCATGCTGACTAGGGATAGAAGTGTATAACCTGTATAGATTATCTTCCTGCAATCCTTTGGCCACAACCTTCATATTATCACTTAAGTCCAACACAAGACAAGAAGAAGCATCAAATTCTACTTTCATATTTTGTTGAGTGATAGCTCCTGCTGAAAGAAGGTTTTTAGCAAGTCCTGGTACATATAAGACATTCTTAATGACTTTGACTTCTCCTGATGGAAGCTTTACAGGTACTGTGCCCTTTCCCTTGACCTTGTGTGTTGAGTTGTCACCTAGGCACACCTCTTGTCCATCACTAATCCCCACAAAGGTATCAAACCACTCCCTATGAGGGGTCATGTGCTTTGAAGCACCTGAGTCAATGTACCAACCACCTGTTGTAGCTTGTGAAGCCAATGCAACAGAGAATAACTCAGCTTGCCTTATGTCACTCTGCTCCTCTCTTGCAACACTCTCAACAACATTTCCTCCTTGCTTCTTTGTGCCCTTCTTTGGTCTGCAAGCTTCTTCCGCACTCAAAAGCAAAGTGTCCATATTTACCATAGTAATTGCAATTCCCCTTCCTTCGAGGTGTGGAAGAAGTATTCAAGGAGGGTTGTGCTTCTGACATCTGCAAGTTCTCCATTCCTTGCTCAAGTGTTTGTGGTGTTCCTTTGTTCTTGCCTTTACCTTTCTTCTTATCCTTAGCTGGATTTTGCTTCTTCTTAGAAGCAAAGGCATGCTCCTGGAAATCTTCCCTCTTGGAGAGATTAACTCTCCTCATCTCCTCCTGTAACAAGAGACCATAGACTTCTTCATAGGTAGGGATCTTCTCTCTCACTGATATCATCATCACAAAGTTCTGATAAGCATATGACAAGCTATTCAAAACTATTGGCACCAAGTCTTTGTCAGCAATAGACTCTCCAAGTACAGAAAGCTGATATCTAATATTCTGAATCTTAGTAAGATGATCAGTAACTGTCTCCCCTGTCTCCATTCTGAGAGTATACAACTTGTTCTTCAAGTAGAGAAACCTGGTTGTACTTGCTGTCTCATACAATGCACAAAGAATGTGCCATGCATCCACAGGCCCTTTGGCTGACCTGATTAGAGGAATCACATTATCCCTCACTGACATGTTGATGATTCTGTGTGCCTTTTCCCCTCTCTTGATATAGTCCTTAAGTTCAAGTTCAGATGTTGGAACAGGCTCCTCACCTGTCACAAGCTTCCAACATTCTTTGTTTTCAAGAATGTTCTTGATCTTGAATTTCCATATGCTAAAGTTAGTGCCATCAAGCCGGCTGGCTTCACTCAGCATGCTCTCTGCAAGACTAGACATAGCTGGATAGAAATAAAACACAAAAGGCAAACTGGGGTTTTCACCCAACCAGGGTATGCAGCCACTTGCTCAATAACCCTCAGCTTCTGGATTTGAAACTATCCCCCTGTATGGCTATCCTAGCCCTTGTCCAAGATCCACTCAGAACTTTCACTGAAGTCCCCACTGTAGAAAGCGCCCTCCTACAGTCCTGGCTGTCCAAAAAGACTCAAAATTTTTTGTTTCAAATTAGAAACTTTTTGGCTCCCTATACTCCCCTTGCCAACAGTACTCCAACCATGCAGATAGCATAGAGATCAGATGCCCCTACAAAAAGTGCTCCCTCCTCAAAGGTAAGCTGCTCTCCAGGAATGGCAAGAATCTGATCAAAAACAGGTCCAAGCTTTCACCACACCACAGGCAACATAACCTGCTCTGATACCATGTCAAATTCCAAGGCCTAGCTATGGAGTATCATAACAGCATAGTAAGCACACTATGAAAGCTTCAGAAAACCAGCTATGGAGTAGAACACAAAAGCAAGAGAGAGAGGACTTCAAAGCTCACACAACATGAATGAATATTCAAAGTGTAGTAGGGCGTGGAAACCCCTCCAAAGTTTGGGCTACATATAGCATGTTATGTATAGAGGTGGTGTCTTGCTAATTCTAGCTCTAGAACCCACATGGGTCCTTAACCTACTTGATTTACTTGCCTAATTAGCACAAGTGGGGTGTACTATGTACATAAATGTTTTACCCCCATGTCTTATGCACAACTTACAAGTTACAAGTATACAAGCCTTAAGGGGCAAAATAGGCATTTATTTCAACAAGTCTAACCAATCTAGTGTTTGTCAGACTCAATAGATCAATCTACATTAGCTATATCTACCATACCATTCTGATATATAGGTCACATCAAGGCCCAAATCACATGAAGGCAACAACCTACTATATCAAGACATTCAAAAAATACATAGCTAGTTTCAGTCAAGTCTAAAACCCAAAAGTCAAACTTTATGTCTATTTCAACCTTCCACAAGCTATATGTTTTACATAACAACAAAAGCTCCTAGTGCTGTCTGGCGAAAATGTTTGACGCATGTTTCCTGTATTCCATTTTTTGAGAGACAGCTTTATTTTTGTGCTGTGTTTCTTCTTGGTGATTCGTGAATTGGTGATGATCATGAGGACAATCAACTGTGAAGCTGTTTGTTTTATTTGCAGATTCGTGGACGGACATGTGGTGTACTTCAGAGTGAAGAAAACGATGTTTTGTTTTTAGGAAACATCAGTAAAGATTGGAGGAAGGAAACAGTAAGCTTCTATATGCTTTGAGATATTCAATCGTTATTTGTGAATGCATGGAAGGATAGTTGCTAAATGCTTGTCTTGGTTGTAAACGTCCTCCTGTTTGTTCTGGTTGACTCTGCTGTATGTTCTTTTGATATAAAGCTGCAATCTCTAAGCATAGCTATCGTATGTGTTGAATCTGAGCTGCTTTGACTAAAATTATGCTTTCAGATCTCAGAGGCTCTGGCCAAGTATGAGATAGAAGCTCTTGAGGAAGTTACACTGATGGAAGATCCTCAAAATGAAGGAATGAATCGTGGCTTTGCTTTTTTGGAGTTTGCCACACACAAGGATGCACTGAAAGCGTTCAAGCAATTGCAAAAGCCTGATGTGGTGTTTGGAACTGAAAGATCAGCTAAAGTTTCTTGGGCTCAACCACTAAATGAACCAGATGAGGAAGTCATGGCTCAGGTGTGAACATTTGTTTCTTTCTTGCACATGATTGCTAATTGAAGCTTTTTGATGATTTTTCAATTAGATGTCCATTCTTTCTGAAGAAAACATTTTGGATTTATGTAACCAATCACTTTGAAGATACTAGGAGATTTGAGCTTCCTCGTGTGCTAAGCTTATTATAAAATCAGCAAACGCATCATGAGAGATGCATTAAGGCGGGGCATGCATGCAAACGTACATGAGCAGCAGATGGGAAATTAGAGTCATGCAAACAATAAGAGATTGTAATGCTTATTTTAGATAGATGGAGAAATTTCTATAATGCATGCATGGAGAGAAAGTAATTTTTCTTGGTGTTAATCGAGTGGGTGTACCCAAAAGCAAAAAGCAAAAAGCAAAGAGTGTGTTGCCCAAAGCCCAAAGAAGACCATATTGCTTACAAGTCTTAAGGACAAAGAGTATTTCTTATCCTAGCAAGTGTGTGGACTGTGGAAAAGGAACAATCTTGATATTATCGAGAGGATTCGTGAACAGTCGTTGAAGGGTGTTTTAACACGTGGAGAAAAGTGGGCTTATTAATAACATACAGAGGAAGTATTTTAGGCAATTGTCAGGAAGAGGAGTGTCATAAAGTAGGTCTTACAACCCATTACAACAAAAAAACTGTAAAACTAATTAACTGTATCTAGACCAACGGTTACACAGATTTGTGCCGTAAAGGCCATAGTAACCTGAAGGTGTTTTTCATTTACATTTCCATTAACATAACTTCTAACAAACCCCCCTTTAATGGAAATTTCAAAACGAAATAGAGAGATACATCATGTCACAAATCCAACACGAGCAACTAGCTTGCATTCTCCATATCAAATCTCTTCAGAACTTGTTTGACATATCTACACTGATACACCAGTTTTCTTCTTCACAAATTCAAGACTAAGATAGAAATGCAGTAAACCTAGATCAACCATTTCAATTGTTGCAATTTTCTTATCATTGTTCCCTGTAACAATGATATCATCCACATACAAGGGAATGATAACAAGATCCGAAGCAGAATGCTGTACACAAAGTGTAGATTCAGTTGGACTATTCTTGAAACCTTGATTACAAAAGTACTCATTGATCTTTTGGTACCATACTCTAGGTGCTTGTTTCAGACCATAAAGCGTTTTCTTAAGTGAGAATATTTTTCCTTCTTGACTTGCAATAACTAAACCAGGAGGTTGCTATATGTAAACTTCTTCATGAAGTTCACCATTCAAGACAATTTTGATATCCAACTGATGCATATTCCAACCATGACGAGCAGCCAGAGTTGTCACTAAATCCACCTAACAAGCTGCTGAAAACCTCCACAGACTTGGCATTGGAGATCTGCAACAAAAGGTATTGTAATTTTGCAACGAATTCTGATTTTCCAGATCTGAAAAAACCCCCAAAATTGGGCGCTGAAGCTCCAATTAGAATGCTGAAAACTGGGCACCTAGCGTTGAAAATTCAGCAACTTTTGACACTGCAACTATCAGGATGCTGAGAAATGGTACAAAAATAGGGCGCTGGAACACTCCACAAAATGGGCGTTAAAATTTCACCAACTTCTGACGCTTCAATTAAATCAGGATGCTGAGAAATCATACAAAAATAGGGCGCTGGAACACTCTACAACTAAGAGTTGAAATCGGAATTCTGATCATACAAATCCCTGACATTGAATCCTTTGAAATCCTTAGCATTGATTTCTCAGGCTGACACTGGAGACCCTGCTTTGATGCCAAATGTTGAAAGTAGCAAAAAAACAGAGTATAATAAAATTACAAAGGAAAGCTGAATACATAGGTATGAGCCCCAATTTTCACGGGCTTGAAATGTGCCACCTAACTAGGAGTTCTAAAGGGCTCGACAAGTGTTGCTAAATCAGTCTACCGCTTGTCCGACTAGCAGAGGCCCTGTATAATTAGAAAAAGGCCCGTTATATACAAATTCGTGACGTCAATCATGTCTATTCTACTTCTTCTACATCCTCCTCTATTGAAATCAAACCTAAGAGCATCCTCATTCTATATTTGTCCCTTTCTTCATTTTCCCTCGTTGAGCATACTATTCTTACTTCTTCAGTTGCTCCATGTATCATTGTTCTATGTACCTCATTTTAAGTTCTCTCTTAAAGATTATTGCCTCGTTATGTTTGAACCCTCTATTGGCCCCATTCACTCTTTAATCATGCCTTTTATCGATTGTTATGCCTAAAGTTGATGGCTTGCTTATCACATACGACAATTTGGCGTAGGGTGGAGATATTGATAAGGAGGATCTTTGGACAACATTTCACAAGAGAAAGCCACAATGGTAGAAAAAGTTGATTGTCCAGAGGATGACTTCTTAGGTTGTTATTCAATATTTAATTTGGTACATGCTACTTGTTATGCATAATGCAAGCTATCGCTAAATTTGTAGAACAAACTTTTAGCTTAAACTACTTCTAGGGAGCTTTTATGACCTAACTGAACTGTTTAGCCTTAATCTTAGCTAGGTTAACGTAGCTACAAGCCAGTCAAAAGATTTCTACATATTGCAAATTGTCATCCAAAGAGCAATGCCCATGTTGCCTTTGCCTTGCACATTGGCCAAGTTTCTATGTGGCTCCATGTAACCTTAAGAAGGGTAATCGTTACTAAGACAAGATATTTAATCCATTCACCACAATGCCATTGCTTTTCTTGTTTTTGTCGTCCATGCTTGATGTACATGAATGTGTCCACCCATAACATGTAATTAGTTTAGGTTTGATGATCTATGCAAATTTGGGTATCTTCAAAGTACAGTTGGTCCTTCTAATTAGAGCACATGCATGGTTTATGATAGTTGGTATGAAGTAAGAACCGACTAATGAGTGCATGTCATATAGACAATAAATCAATTATTAACACATGCAAATAGACAAATACACGAGTGATGCATATTCTTTAGGACTTTCATGCATGCTTGCACGTTTGTATATGGAGCAGTTTCTGCACTATGATGGTTGACGTTAAATGATGTATGTAAATTTGTGTGTTTGATGTAAATTTGACTGTTTCTGGGAGGAATGTGATGAAAATATAGTTTGGAAAGTTGAGATCGATAAGGTTTTCCATTGATCATGAACCTGTTGGTTCATTTTTTTTTTTCGTAACCAGGTTGAAGTCTACGTCCCTTTCATTTTGCATTTCAGTGGGCGTGAAGCATAAGGAAAGGAATTTCTGAAACTGGCGATAACCCAAATTTAGGCTTTTGACCTTCAGATAAACAGTTCATTATTCTGTTGAAGTAATTATAGTAGCTCAAGAGTCCAGCTGTTTGCCCATCGTCAAGTTTGCCTTTCCTCCATCTTTTCAAATTAAAATTCAATAAGCAGTTAGTGCTCCACTGCTCCTTTTGTTTGTGGATGGCTTATCATCCTGTTAAGGTCAAGTGAAAATATTTGTGCAATGCATGAGCTGTAGTTTTGAATGTGAGTTCTGCGTGTGTAATGATTCTAACGATTTTATCAAAGAAAAAAATATGGAAAAGTGCAGGTTCTTTTTCTTGGTTGTAGTTTAGGAATATTTTCTAGTCATACATATTGTGAGTTCCATGAATCATAATGTATTTACAAAGAATACTTGACACTTTTTCTCTAGTTCTAGTATGTGTGTCCTCAATGGTCTCTAATAATGCTACTGTAAATCATTGCAGGTGAAGTCAGTATTTGTTGATGGCATGCCACCAACTTGGGATGAAGAGCAAGTTAAGGAACGATTTGGAAAGTTTGGTGAAATAGAGCGAATAATGCTAGCTAGAAACATGTCTTCTGCGAAACGTAAAGATTTTGGTTTTATCAACTATTCCAGTCGTGATGCTGCCTTAGCATGCATCGAGGCGCTAAACAACACAGAAATAGCTGAAGGAGAAACAAAGGTTTGATTTGCTGACTTTCACTTCAAGGGCAGTAACTTGCAACCATTGTGAGCTAGTGGTATTAATGGGTAGACTTTCCACCATAAAGCTCGTGTTTTATGTAGCTCAGGATGACATTGCATGAGCAGGTGAAGCTGAAGGTGATGCTTGCTAAACCACAATCAAAGTCAAGATCTGTCAAAGGAGGGGCTCGTGGTGGATTTCATCTTGGACAGGGTTAGCTTTTTATTTCTCCTTAAATTGTATGTCACTATGTCTTACTACCTGGTGTTGAGGTAGCATATGGTAATGAAGTTGCTTACCTGATTGACTTCCTAAACCTAATTCTATTCATTTGAGATGTTTTACATTCTCTAACACTTGAGTCTCTATTTCTGTTCAGAAACAGGAAGGGGCCGTGGTGGAAGCCTGGGGAGAATGGGTCAAGGTGGAAGGGGTTTTACTCGGGGAGGTGCTCGTGATAACTATTTCTCTTCAAGGGGTGTGAGCGATTACAATGCACGAGCATCTAGCCTCCAACAGCTTTTCCAAGCTGTAAAAGAGCGAGCTTATGAGGAGGAAAGACAGCTAGCTGCCCAACGAACTGCGTTATGGGGTTAGATTGCAACTGTATCTACTGTTTTTGCAGATTATCGTGTAGGTTGATTGAAATGATGCTGAAAATGTGGGCCACTAATTGTCAGAATCTGTGTTATAGGCATCTCTACCAAGTATCTTGGTTGAATCTTTGTGAAACAAAACACTAAGTTGTCTGCATGAGGATTTTAGCAAGTAGAATAGAAATTTACCGTTACTAGTACTGAGGTTTTCATCGTGATGGTTCAAAGCAACGAGATAACTGTAGCTTTGGTCGGTTGTCAATGGTTATTGGCTGGAACAGCACATCATAGAACCACCTGCAGAGGGAATATGCTGATTGTCTCATTTGCATTTTTTCAGGTTCAGGAGGAGCTATTTCTGCTGGGGATCGTGTTAAAAATGTTCTGCCTGCACGCAAAGAAAGTTTTCACATTGGTCAAGAGGATCGTAGTCGCAAGACAAGTAACATTGGACGTGGGTTTGGAGCACAAGGAGCAGGGCAATTTGGGAACCAAGTGTCTTATAGAGAGAGGTTTGATATAGATGCTGCAAATCCCCGAGTTAATGCTGGAAGAAAGGATGCGGTTGCCCCTGTTTCAGCTCATTTTGGTCGTCCAGTTCATGGTTATGCAGCTCCTGCTCCAGCTTCTAAACGTCCGTATTCTGCTGTGGTAAGAGTTGCATTTTGCCAGTCCAAGGTATTTAAGCTATCTGAGCTGTTTTGAAGCAATTTAATATCTTCCATTTTTTTATATGCATACTACAGTTCTGGTGATTAATTTTGATTTATTTGAGGTTTTCAATTGTTAGGATGATGGACGCAAGTATGCTGATAGGCAAACTCGGGCGCGACTGGAACCAACTGAGCCTATTCCATTTGGGGTTGGATCTTCTCAGTACGGAAGTGGATCTTTTTATGACAGGTTTCTGTTTTGTGTACCACACACTTGACCTTTGGCTTATTGATCATTTAAATTGTTCGCTACTTTGCTGCAGCACAAGCTTGGAAGAAGATTAATCGCTTGAATTCGATCTTGTTTTTATTGCTACAATCAGTACATTAGAAACGAATTGTTCCGTACGACATTTTCTGTTACAAGTCTCTGAGATTCGAATGCTCTTTATATTGTTGCAACTGTACGTATATGCACTCATGGGTTTATAGAGTAAGTATGGAATGGGGAGGGTTTCCTGGGGGCTGTATGCTGCTTGGAGGCTAGCGGAAGATAGGGCTCCAGGGAAGATGGCATTTCCAAATTTGTTTTGTTTCTATACACAGGCAGGGCCAATGTTTGCAAACATGGCAGATGCCACATACGTGTTTGCCACGCTCGCAAATATGTTGCAAACGTGGGTCCTGCCAGAACTGTGGGCGGATACGTCCTACAAAGACATCCATTGACATTCAAATCAGCAAGCCGTAAAATGACTACATTCAAATCAACAAACTGTAAAATGACTAGTAGATTTGTCTATGTCTTGTTTTGCATATGACCTTATAGGTTATATGTAGAAATCCACTTGTGGAGCTTCCAAGTTAGACTAGTTTTTGGTACTTCATGGTTTTCTTATTACTTTGTGTTTTTGAAGATTGTTACTCTTCTTCCTATAGTAAGGTGCTTTTAATGCACTTCGCTTCTAATAAGTCTGATTTATGGAAGTCAAGATATTGTATATCCACCTTTTGAGTTCATTTTACCAATTAATTTTCTTATCCGTTTTTGAATGTTTTGTTCAAACTTACATTTCCAATCTTCTATTTTTAGTTGCTTGTATTTTACTTTACAGGTTGTAAATCTGACATTCAGAAGTTAGGAAGATAGAATTCCCTTTATCACAATGTAGCAAACATATTTCAATTTATTATTTTTTTCACAATTTAGCACATATTTCACAATATTTGTTTTTTTGCACTTGATGATGCTTGCATCTAGTTTTTATAACTCGGGAGATTGCATATCTTACAGCCTCACATGTAGCGTTTTCCATTTTTGAGCTCAACTGATACATCATATCTAGTTTCAAAGTTGCAGCGGATCGCGATCCGCTGCAAAAACGATCTGGATCGCCAGTGATCATTTACCTGAACCTTACTGAAGTGAGAGAAACTCAGCATATTGGAACTTGGCATTTATTCATTGCACAGAAACTAATGCTGTTGTACGTTTGTCCATGAGACGTGCACCGACTCCTGGGGGTCCATAACATGATTAGGGATGTTAATAGTGTTTCGTCCATGCTATAGATGATGGAGGTGACAGTCCAAGACTTTGTGGGTGGACTCAATAAAGTTGAATATTGCATGCTTTTTGTTATGTTGGGGTTTTGCCATATTATTGGACAACAAATGTGCAGCTCTTTTTTGAGATCTTTGTCCAAGTTGCAGCCAGCTGTTTTGTGCTGATTCTGTTTCGTCTTTAGTTCGTACAAGTTTCCCTGCAACTATACTATTTGTCATTCATGCGATTAAAGGGCACTCTATATATCAGTTTATTGGGTTTGTCATCTCTTTAAAAGCATATAAAATAGGGAAGTTAATACAATTTTTTTAGTATTCATGTTGCACACTCACATTTTTCAAGCATACCCCGTGTATCATGCGTGGGCTTTTATCTTGAATGTGCTTTTTGTTAAAGTCTCTAAAGGGTAGTTATTGGCATCAGGACCTCAGTTGGACGTTCGCAGTATAGTGGTACTGTGGGACACGGGCCAACGTCGTTGAATTCCGTTCCTGGCTCCAATGTCACTGCTCCTGGTCAACAACATTCCTACGGGGTGTATGAAAAACAACAACAAACTGCTGGACGAGGTATGACGGGGCCTAAGTTGTTACTTTTATTTATGTGTTTATCTCTATTATGTCATTATGTTCTAGGATCCCTAAAAGCTCCAAATAAAATTCTACAGAGCATCGTGTGTTGTTCAGTGGAGATGTTTATATTGTTCCTTGCTTTTTGAAAGGGGGAAATACTTTCTATGCTCCTGGTGGCCATGGCTATGAACGAGATTATCCATTAGAAAGCACGATCCGTGGAGGTTCTGAGGTAATTCTTAGTTTACAAAACATTCTTACTTTGTAAGTATTGTGTCGTACTGTCAGATAGTTTTTTTGATTGCCAAGAAACTTAGCTGTACATCTTTTTGCATTGATGTATTCAAATTTCTTATGTCCACCTAAAATTTCTATATCGGGTTCAAGTTTTCACTATAAGACACTTTGCATTGCCTCTAGCAGATAGGATCCAACAAGGATCCATCTCAACAGGCTCGCAGGCAAGGCACAACGGGGACTGGCTCAGGTTTTTATTACTGATGAATGTAAGACATGTTCTTTTGGATATCTTGCTCTCAGTATCTGATGCTAACTCGGTCAGCGAAGTATAAATTTTAGCTCTGCAATACTCTCACTTTGGAAATTCAATGTTGTATTTGGTTTTTGACCTCACCATTCACGTGGTCCATCACTTGAGTTGAAAATTCAAAGCTATTGCTGAAAATCGGGATCACATGATTTCATATGCCAGTACTTATGCATGTATTCTTTTTTCAGATTGATCTTTTATGGGGATTAGTAGTCCAGTTTTTGTGCTGGTCCGACCCCTTTCCTTGAGAAAGCAGCTTGTGGGGCTTGCATTAATTTGGAGTGAAGAAATATTCTTGCTGCTGAGAAACTTGAAGGCGGAAGGTTGAAGAAAAGAATGTAGCTTTCTCCAGTTTTGATCAATGAAGGTCGACAATTGAGAACAAAGATTTTGAGATTTTAAATTATTTTAGGATTCAAGGCTTAAGCAGATAAGTGGATAGTGGAGATACATATTGTGTTGCCAATGTGTTTTGGAAAAGGCTGCAATTGTGAACTTTAAGGATGGATGAAAAAGCTGTTCTGGCCATATTGTGAGTACAGCAATTTTCTTAGTATGTCCAATAGGGAAAATTTTCTGAACAAAAACTTGTTTAAGAATTCCGCATTCACAATTTGTCAAGGGATTTATCGTCAGTCAGCACAAAGTGAGGATCGATCTGAAGTAGTTGAACTAGTTCTATGTAGAAGCTTATATCAAAGCCTTTTAACTTTCTTGAATCTGTTCTCAAACAATGGCTGTGTCAAGACGACACGTAATTCATGTCATTTGGATTGTGTCCTGGGAACACTTACGTTTTCTAATAAATATGTGCTTCAAACAGTAAGTCCTAAGTTCATTTACCAGCTACTTTTCTGAGGCCTACAACTCCGTGACAAGTTTTCCACTGTTAACTTTGTAATTTTTTACTGTTAAATGGTTCCGATGAGAAAAGAGCCAGTGACGCTCTTAGTTCTTTATCTGACAATTATGCTGCCATGAAACTTTAATATGTCAAGGCATGATAATACTTCAAATGGGCATGATTAAATATTGCAAATGTTTCAGAATAACTTAAAATCAACACTGTAAAAAATCGTAATCTTAGTGCAAAACAAGCAGGTGAAGTGGCTATAAAATTTTCTTAAGACCTGCTGTGCAAGGACTTTTTGGAGAGTTTCGGATTCATAAATTTAGTATGTCGTTTTTTGGCTACATAATTTATCTTTTATGTCCCGTTCCATGTACTCAAGGGGAACCAAACTTGAGACTTCGAGACGAAGAAAGTTTTTGTCAACCACTATGCCAGTTGTCCGGCACTTATGAATTTTTTTAAGCAAAGTTGTTCAAGGAGAATACGAAGACAGATACCTTTCCCATGTGAAATGAATTTATTTTTTGACAACGCATTTTCTTAGGAAGAGTTTTGTTGAATTTGCAGTCAAAGAGTAGGATTTTCCAAGGTATTATAATGATAAGTTCCGTAGGGGACAAAAAAGACAAGGGATTAGTTTGCTCCTTTTTTAAAACTGTTTACATTTACATTGTAGTTGCGACTTATGGTGGTTCTTGGTAGACAGAGGGGCCATGCTGTGTACCTCTAAAGTTAGGCTTTATAGCAACAAATCCTTTACCAGGAATGGCTTTGGAGCTAATGGTAGTGTTGTTTTGAAGGTCACGACTCTATCCAGGTGTTTCAAGTAGTTGAGCAGTCCTGAGTTACCAGTGTACTATGCAGGATTCTTAAAGGTATGTATTCGAACTTTGGCCTTTCTTTTTGGGAATAACGTGAGTTTGAAGCCCTTTCAAGCCATCCTGTATTTGGTATTGATGTTCAACTCCATAGAATCTCATATTTATCTCTTATCTATTCCTTTTTACTTGAGTGGGTGGTTGTGCCATAGAGAGCATGTTCAAATACTAGTATATCTTAATCACTAAGCGACTTCTTGTTGCTTGTCTTAAAATTCTGGCTCATAATGAAGTGTGAAAAAGCATGGGAAAGATTTGGACAGTCATGGATTTCACAAATGTTAAGGAAACCAGCACTTCTGTGCATGTGATAACTCCAGATTTCTGCCATCCATTTGGAGTTGTGGACTCTCCTAGCAAGCAGGATCATCTGCTGTTAACCTCACAGTTTGAGTACTTTTCCTGCAGCAACAAAGTAGTAGCAGATGCTAGAGGTGAATGTAACAAGGTTTTCTGAAGGAGATTTGTTGGCCGCTCACTCACCATTACAGGTCAAGTGGCTATCTTTTCTCACCTTCATACTTCCCACTTGAATTTTTTCGTAGTCTGATTTGCGACAATAGTCCAAGTTGTCCTTTTTCTCATAGTCATGTTAGTACGGTTGAGTTTAATTTCATGTGTAATTTAAATAGCCAATTCCCATCTGAATGCGAGTAAAGATCATTCCGAATTTCTCAACGGCTTGATTAGTGTATCATCAAGTCACCTCGGTGGCATTGTTGGCCAACTTTGCCGATCAATGGCTTCTCTTTCTCAATCGGTTCTGACTAATCTTCTGAAAAATTCTTCAAGACACCTAGGACATCCACAAATTTCATACCAAAGAACAATTTCTCTCCTAGTAGTTGAAGGTAGAGTTGAAAGTGAGTAATTCATAGCCTGACAATATTAATGGAGGACAAGAGTTACTTGAGTAGGTCATGACAGGGCTTCAAGTAGTGAACTAGTGAGGCTTATATGTTGTCGTGGTGTTGCACTTTGTATGGCTCCTATAGATGCATGTTCCTGTTTCCCAGGAAAAAACATCACTTGTTTTGCAATGAATTGTGATTTGCTGCTGTTGCAGAATTGTTTATTTTGTATTTTATTTTGATTTGATTTTACTTCTCCTTAGTATAGAATAAATTGAAGTTATGCATTTGCTTCGGTTCAGTCGGGTTTGCTGTGGTTCAGTCGGGTTTGCTATGGTTCACTATGGCTTGAAATGGTTCCATAAGGTTAGTTTTGGTTCACTAAGGTTTAGTGTGTATGGTTTGAAACACATCAAGTTTTAATGTCAGTTGGGTCAGGACTTTGCATTTAGGTTCATGGAAGTTGATGCCAGTTGGGTCAAATTTACAGCAACGTAGTTCATTTTGCCAAAAGGCGTATAAGGCGAACAAGTACATCAGGTAAAGTGGAACCAAGACGGAGCAGTGCCGTCAAACAACAAAACTGAAAAACAAACTAACTAAGAAGAGGATAGTATCCAGGATTATATGGTACGAAGACCATTTACAGATTCAACTGGCATCTCTTCAATGCTCTAACCCTCACACTAACTCTGAACAATCTCAAATATATCATTAGTAGCAACAGGTTTAATATCTACAAAACGAATGATAACCATCCCTGTAGATCAGCTGCTTTCGATTCGTTATAGCCTCCTGTTTTACCTTTTTCCGTTCTTGAACTTGAATGAAAGTAAGGTCTTCATCCAGGTATATCGTAGTGCCCGTGCCCCGCAGTGTAGATCTCTTCCCGAGCACTTCATGATGGCCAGTTGCAGATGCAACGCGTATGACAAGAGTGCTTGGGTCTTTCTTAGGTCGCCATGCAGTATCCATGTCCTTGTGATGGTGTTGAAGACTCTCTTCAAGAAACTTTTTAGCATCACCAACAGCATCATGGGAGTTCGTAATACCTTTGACTCGGACATTAAGAGCCTTCTGCTCTCGCAAACGGCTTTTGGTGAACGTAGCCGAGATAAAGGAAGATGGAGGTGGCAGAACAACAGTATTAGCACCGTACTCGAATGAGAGGAAGCTTCGAGTTTGATGGCTGTAACTTCTTTCTTGAGATCATCGATAGACGAATCTAGTTTATGAAGATGAGTTTGAACGGCTTGGATCGTAGCTTCAAGAGAGAGAAGTGTTTTTCGATGGTCGTCGAGATATTCATATGAACGTAACTGATCTGCACGAATGACGGAGATCATAAAGGTTGGAGGCACCCGTGACTCCTCTTCTGAGGTATTCGGGGTCAAAGGGTCGGCTATAAGGGATTCACTATTAGTGAGAAGAGGATCTGACGGAGAAATAGGGATTGCAACTGGAATTGAAGGTGAAGGTGGATCGAAGGTAGGTGCAACAGATGCAGATGCGATGGCAGGAGCAGGTACAACAACGATGGAGATGGATTCCGGGTCAGGAGGGCGTGGATCAGATGTAATGGAAGCAGGTACGATGGCAGGAGCAGGTGCAACTGTGACGGAAATGGATTCCGGGCCAGTAGGGCACGGATCAGAAGCTTGCGGGCCAGCAGGGCGTGATAGAGAGTGGGGGGAGTTACCTCCCCCCCTTTTTCGTGGAGCCATAGGGGAAGTATGGACTGCTGGCAGCAGGCGTCTAGAAGGAAGCCATCGCGGCTAGAGAGAGAGCCATCATGGCTAGAGGAGGGTCATCGCGGTCGAAACCGCTAGAGGACCCATCGTGGCAGAGAGGGAGAAGGTGGGGCACAAATTGATGTGCCTGTATGTTCAGAGTGTAATACTGCATAGGAAAAGTCGTTAAGAAGGATGGCAGGGTGGATAGTGGGCAAGACGAAGACCGTTGTACTGGAATAGGCACATGCTTTTTGAATCAATTGGATTATAGTTTGAATGTATGTCTTTATTGTACGTCTTTTCCATTCTTCATGAATGGAGGCAGAGCCTTCTTTAGACGGCGTCGTACTTGTATCTACAGTTGATGCACATGCACCTATATTTTTAATTCAGGTGCCAACATTAACATGCGGCTATGGTGGCAACAGAGTTGGTGTGTACAAATAATGCTTTGGTGTCGACATATCGAGCGCATGTGCCAGTCTCTTTGGTTTGCACTTTACGTTGTTACGCTTCCACAGTACGCACAACTCATCCTTGGATTGTTTACTAGGCTGCAGGCACCACATTTGCTTAAGAGCATTCTTGATGCATTCCCGAACATGTTCTGGGATTCTGTCTTGGACTTTTGCAATATGGGGTTCAAAATGCTTATAGGTATTTTCCTTAGAAATTGCCGGTTCCCAGAAAGCCAGCGAAATTAGTTCTTAGAAAACCAGAAAGCTAGTGAAATTGCTGGTGTTTGGGAAAGCCAGTGGTGGGGAAAGCCAACAAGATATAGGAATGGAACTGGCATCTCTTTTCGTTTTTTACTATTTTGATTGGTCTTTATTACGTCTAGAATTGCAAGTTTTTTTGAACTTAAAGAAATTTGGGTTTTATGGCAGAAAACAGCTTCAAATATGTATTTTCAATCTATTTACGTTATACATATAATGTATTATAGATGCATGTCCTGATGTGATTTTCTCATGGTGATTGTTGTGATTGATCTTACTTTTTGCTGTAATCCTGCCCATTACCTGTTCTATATGATTTTTTGCCTATAACTGCTTATAGCATGTGTTTCAGGATCAGAGTCTGCCCAGCCCTACGGATAATCAGCAAAATGAGGCCCTTCACCATCATGATGTTCGTGCCACTCGCATCCTTTTCCTGCATGCATTGAGATATCCCTGGCCACAATTCCATGCTTATTCGTTGTGTGATCCTTGTTGTCTATGGGCCTCGATTCGATCCTTTGTTGCAGGTTTTGGTGTGCTGTGCTTAGCATGAGCCGTGACTCTATTAATCAGATGGTGTACGTAGTCCCTTTATTTTGATATAACATGTTGGATTTCGAGCGATGAAGTTATCATCAAGGTAAGTTGTAAAGATTGATGGTATTCTTTGGGCATCACTCAAGCTGTACAGTTTTCTTATGTAAGCTAAAAGCTACTGTGGATTTTGAGTGACGAAGTGCTCATTAAGTCAATTTGTAAAGATTGATGGTATCCTTAGGCAGCTTGAGATTTTGAGCAACGAAGCGATCATCAAGGTAAGTTGTAAAGATTGATGGTATCCTTTATGAAACACTCTGTGCACACACTGAGCTACTGAGAACATTGTAAATTAGGATTGAGTTCTACAATTTGTCTCGCATGCTGACCTTGACTAGCCTGTGAGAAGATGTAGGCAGCTATAACCTCTCTTAGAATAGTCGTGTGGCCAGAAGAGATTATTCCACTGTTATGGGCCGTATTCTCATATCAGATCTTTTGGCTAGAGGCCATTCAAGTAGACCTTACCTTGTCCACCCTCCTCAGTGCATGAGTTTTTCATCTCCTCATACTCAATTTATATGTTTGTAGCTTTGCACGACTTTCTTGTCTGCGATAGTCATAAACGGTGGAGCTAAGGAGCAATTATGTGCTCTTGCTTGTGGAACTTAATTTATGTCTTTCTGAAAATCCTTCATTCCCATCATGTAAATGAAAGTGAGGACGACGCCTGGAATATGAGACCATGCCAAGAGCCTAATTTGGAGACCTCTCCTTGCTGTGGTTCTTAAATTTCTAGATGATTGATGTGTTGCTGTCTCTATATTAAACAAACGTGACATGATGTAAATGGAGATATGTATAATCTCAGCTTGACACCAAAATTTGTTAGAACATTTTGCATTGATACCGACACCATCTGAGTCTTTGCTGTAATCCAATTCAGCGATTTCTTGACAAGGGGCCATCAAGCACAGGTGTTTATTTGTGGTGATCATTAAGTTGTGGTTAAGTCCCTGGTGATATGAGAAGTGGGTGAAAGTTTCCTACTGTAGATCAAGCTGTTCTAGAAATCCCAAGAACTCCATCTGCTACGATGAATGACACGAAGCATTCAATGAAGGTGGTGCTTTGATCATGCATAAAGAGGTCTGCGCAATGTACATAAGAATATCTCTATAGCCAATCAGTTGCAGTTGCAAAATCCGATCTCCAAAACTTAATGTTTTCTATCTTGTGAAGGCTGAAGCTTTAATCTCACGTTAATCCCAATGGCCATGCATGAGCATATGAGCTCATGAGTTGTGATGTAACCCATGCTCCCTTAAGAATACAAGCTTATTTTATGACGTGTCAGATTTTTTTTATCATTATGCTGTCTGACTTCTAGCTCTTTCTCAACAGAGAAAAGTTCTTTTGAATGTTTGAAATCTGATTATTTTATTGCAAACTCTCCTTTTGCGATTAAATTAAAAATTGGGCTTCAGTTTCATTTGGTGAGGCTTCTTAAATACTTTACTACAGTTATAGCTTAGGCATAACCTCCGTGATCATGGATTTTTTTCAAGTGGTTTGATGGCAAAGCATATTGTACAAATAAAAAAAACCATGCAGTATTTTCACTTTTGCCTGTCACAGTAGCATGCCCCTCTTGTCATTCTCCCAATCAATGAAGTTTAATTCAAATGTGAAAATACTCCATGATTTTACATTTACATTTACATTTTAGCTTTATTAAAGAGATCTCGTAGAAATTGCTATATCTACAGACAGATGAGATTTGTCCGATACCTTTCCATCTGGATGCGGCTTCAAAGTGGTTCCAAGTGACAAAAGTTTATGTTAGATATGATAAAAGATCAGTACCGATGTTTGGATCACTTGCAGGAATCAATTCATGATATGCATGAATCAGTAGGAAGTGGGCTTAGGAGCGTGTATTACTGGATGAGGTCTTTGTATTAGCTGCAGGAAACAACCCTAATTGCTACAATTGATCAGCAAGTAGTGTGCTTGGCCTTGGAAATCGCTGGAAGGGGGGGTTTATTTCCCTATTGTCTCACCGAGTACTATTTTGGTTTAGTAGTCATTATTGTGGCTCGAAAAGTATCCATGAAGCTTCAAAATATGATCACCTTGTTGCATATCCTTATTCTGAATAATCCTGTTTGGTGTTCGGGGATGAGTTTTTACGCATTTGAGTTCTATGTTTATGTTGTGACTTTAGCTGCAATGGAATGTCTCCATCGGTTATAATATGCAGCATTCCATAGACTGTCGCATTAAAAAATTGGCAACTTTGCAGCGATTCAAATGTTCTGATTGCAAGCATTCATTCTTCCTTCTCTGCATTCTCCTTCTGTCCTTCGCCTTTCTCCCTGCTTCCCCCATAGTGCTCCTGTTTCAATTCTGCCCACTCCTACCCCTGTCCGTTGCCCCAACCCTTGTTCCTGCTCCTTCCCAATCCATCTTACTTTGATTGTACTCCTTTCTGCCTTGATCGATTCTCCCTGGCCCCTGTTCTGCCTCAATCCTGCTCACATCTGGATTCTGCACCCATTTTGCTTGGTCCCTTTCTGCTCTGCCTCCATGACCCTTAGCCGAGTTCCACATCGATTGTGCTCACACATCTGTGTGCCCGTTTCACTTGATCTGATTCCTCTCTGCTGCCTGCCTCTTGCTCACCTGCCTCCAGATTCCGGGGTCCGTTCCAGACGTACTGAATGCTGTTTAGGTTGGGACGCCTTTTTGGGAGTCCGTTTCCAGATGTACTGAACGCTATTTTGGGTGTGCTGTCTTTTTTTGAGGGGGAGTTTCTGCACATACACATGATTGAGAGTTGCGTATGCTGTCATACGGAACAGATTACAACAACCAAGATAATTCGCTGCTTTGTTATGAAGGATAGTTAATGATGTGAAAATTTCATTGTATTATGATGGGTCATCACTGGAGACAGTATCTACGTCCATTGAAGTAGGTACCATTTTACCATCAATGCCTTTACTTTGACTTAGTTAGAAGTAAACAAAGTCCCAAAAACGTAGAGATTGTGACCGAGCTTTAGTGACTTGTGAAGTTCATATTTGGGGTTGGCTTTAGTGACTTGTAAAGTTCATATTTGGGTTTGAGGGTGCAGGTCCTATATAGGAGTTTGCCCTTCGCTTGTGCAGGGAAGGAATAGATACTCAACATGTTGGCCTTGGTATACATTTATAAAGGTTAATCTAGACATATCTTATGTGTATAACCTGCACTTAATCTCTGGTGCTGTCAATGTAGGTAGATAGATAATAGCATTTATTCCAGGCTTTGCATCATAATCAAGTTGATGGCCTGATAGTTTGGGTTGATGATCCGATCAACTGATAAAGTGACTTGTAAAGTTCATATTTGGGTTTGAGGGTGCAGGTCCTATATAGGAGTTTGCCCTTCGCTCGTGCAGGGAAGAAATAGATACTCAACATGTTGGCCTTGGTATACATTTATAAAGGTTAATCTAGACATATCTTATGTGTGTAACCTTCACTTAACCTCTGGTGCTGTCAATGTAGGTAGATAGATAATAGCATTTATTCCAGGCTTTGCATCATAATCAAGTTGATGGCCTGATAGTTTGGGTTGATGATCCGATCAACTGATCTAACATCGTGGGTGGACCTCATACTGTTTCCTTCGTCTTCTTTTTTATGCCATGGTGTGGTGGATTGAAGTCAAACTCTTGATCTCAAGTGCAGGAAAGACTCCCATAAAATTGAAGATTGTATGTCTCCTTATTACCTGCAGGTGGTATCCCAGACTCGACATGGATGTCCCCAAGTTCAATATACGATGAGTTCAAAATTTCAATTTGACAGAAGGTTTTACAACGATATTAAAGTTCTATGTACGAGTCAAACCTCAAGTTGTTGATAGTTTTTACACATTATAAGAGCATATACCTTTATTGTGTGAAAAAACATGACGGTTTGCTGAACTTGTATCCAATGTAGATAGCCACTGAGTCCTGACAGGGGAGTTTTGCCCTAGTAAAGCAACTTCAAAAGTGCTAAATGATGTCAACTATCTATTGTCGTTCACTCTTTGTTGGAAGTCTTCTACGAGCCTTGGAACAATCCTTGAAGCATCATGCCTTTTGAAAAGTTCGCTATTGAAAAGTGATGTAATGTGTGGTGGTTTTATATTCTATTCTTGCTTATGGCTAATTAATCAAACTGAAACCGGCTGTCTTCTTTTGGGTGAAGCAATTGAGTTGAGGGACAACCGATTGCTGGTTTGTATAAAATTGATAGTGGAACTCAATGTCAGTATTCTAGGAAGCAGTAACAACACTATACTGGTTGGGAACGTGCCGATTTTAGTGTTCATTTCGCTACTTATCTGAAAACCTAACTCGATGAAAAGTATGTAGGGAAAACGTGTGGGAGGCTTTATCTCATCTAAGAAATTTTGCCTTCCGTATTGATTTATTTCTTGAAAGCAACTTTTGGTGCATATGTGATTTCTCTTCAAGGTGGGGTCATTGGAGAATTTTGTAGGGCGAAACTATAAAACTTTAACTTGTGCAAAATAAAATTTTCAGGGTTAGAGCACCATGTAGCTTTACTTATAGCTTCAAAACTTCCTTTTTCTAACAGTGATTCAAATGTGCTGTAAGCCACATTGTGAATGACCTGGAAAGGTATAAGTTTTTAGTTCGTGTTTTGTATAGATTACCTTTTACTGTTAGTAGTTTGTTGTCAAGTATATTTTTTATAGTTTCGAACATGGATTTTGACTGTAACATATAACATGTGGTTTATTTCAAGTAAGAAATTCTAAGAATTTTTTTGATTAGACGAAAGAGCAAATTTGTTCCATATTGATGAAAGCACAAAACAAACCTAGCTGGATTAATTGTCAAAAGACAGTTTTTTCAATTTGAGGCTAATTTTGTTAAAGGATAGTGTTCTATTTGATTTAAATAAATTTTTTTGTCTTGAATTAAGTACTAAAATTCCAAAATCATTTACTCTTGTTACTTATGACAAAGCAATATAATGCCAAGGAAGTGTGGATTGTTTCTAACTTGTAATTGTAATGATATGTACACGAAACTTTAGTTTGCCTCCGTCATTGAACATTTTTTAGTTTCCAATAACCTGCATGCAGTAAATGTCAAGCTATATTATCGTTTTGTTAATATTTTTTAGTTTCCAATAACCTGCATGCAGTAAATGTCAAGCTATATTATTGTTTGTTGAGTCGATTCTGTGTATTGATTGTAATGTTGACAGCTACGCATTTCTACATGCCATTCCAAATTTTTAGTGGAATAAATGCTCTGTGGTTAAATTTGACTATAGACAATTTTTGACAATGTTCGGGCCAAATAAAGCATTAAGATGGATGCATTTGCTTTGTGCAAATGGATTTCTCAAAGTGAACATGGAAAAGATTAGGAAACCTTTATCATTGAAGATAAAGTTGAGTAGATAAATGAAGAGCTTTGGGTGAAGGCTACTAGAGATCAAGTTTGAGCTATGAAACTACAGATCCAAACATGGTGTTTGAATTTCTTTATCTTGGCCAATGGTGATGCATTTTGAGTGGTGAATGAATTTGGACACAAACTCGAATCTTGGTGCTTTTATCAGCCTTAATATTTAAATGTAATCTCAGCAAGTCTTGTTGTGCCTCTTCATGAAATAATACATGTTGTATGGCATGATTTGTCACAATTGTTGAAACCCAACCCTCTGAAGAAGACGGGTGGCCTTGACCAATATGATATCTATTGAATAATCTCAAATAAGCTATTTAAAAAGGTGTACATAAACATTTTGGTTATTGCTATTGTTTCTTTTGTCCCCAGTGACTGACACTCAACCTTATTTTTCTATAATGCCTCACCACTTTCATAGTTGCTCTCAAAATCATAGGTGTCTCCCTTGTTAACAAATCTATTACAACTTGCCATCAAGTACTTCATGAGAAATGTTTTATCTAGTAAGTATGATGCTTAGTAGTCTTGTATTCCTAGACAGACTTCAATCGTAGACGTTTTACATATTAAAAACAGGAGTAATTTAGGAGAAAGCTTACCTAATTAGTAATCGTCATATTGGTTCAATCACCCAGTTGATATGGATTTTTTAAGTTAGGTTAGTTTTGAGAAATATTAAGGGGTACTTCTTTTTGTCTTCCTTCGAATTAGAGGGCAGACATTGTTGCTATCGTATGTGAGCTAAAACAAGTACATGCGAATAATGATTTGAACACTACAAATGTCAAAAATATGGAGTTACTAGTTATGGTTAAGCATAAAAATCCAAATAAAAAGTTACATAAGGCAAAATTCAATTGTAATGTGAAACATCATAGGAGAGGTTTCTTTATTGGGATAGAGTATTTTCAACTTGCCATTTCAAGTCTTTATTTTGCAAATCAACCTACAAAATTTGTTCTTTTTTGGGAGCTTGACATGTTTCACAAATTGATATCATGAAGAATGCATTGTAATGTAAGTGATTTCTATACATATTTGTGTATACGTATTAGTAAATTGTTTAGATTCGTAATGTTTTTATTTTTATTTGCACAAATGGATTTTGTGATGTCAATGGGTAAAGGGTTCAGATCTTTAGCGTTGAAGACATTGGGTCAATGGAGACACAACAATGGATCAGTGTGGAGACGTTGGTTAGTGGAGACACGACAATGGCTCAGTGGAGACATTGACAATGGGTTAGTGGAGACACGAGGAGTTAGATAAATATTAACTTTTAGAATGTAGATATTGATTTGAAGAAGTTTCATGCTTAAGATAACTTCATAAAATAGCAAATGAGGTTTGGACCATTATTGGGTCCATATCTAGGTGCTTGACCATAATCAACTAAGGTATTAGGGAACTGACTTGGCATACATGATTTTAGGATACAAGGATAGGTTCCTTATTATGGGACGTTTCATCTAAGTCGATACTCATATTGATTCTTGGACTAGGGACAAAATTATTGGTATCCACTATTTGGTGAAAGCTAAGGAGCTTAGCTCTGTAAATGGCATTGCCAGGTTGTATATATGTTGTATATAACAAGCACTTGCTACTTAATTATGTATGCAATTTTTTTTTTTCTTTTTGCATTTGTATCAATATTTATCATATCGTTATTTTTGGATATTTGAAATTCACTTAATACATTTTATTTCATGGTACCTTAAATACATTGGTGGCCACCAACAAAGTATCGCCTTTCCAAATCATCAATGTTGCATATAAAAAAAAATTTTACTCTTTTTGATAATTGCATGATATTCATTAAAATATGTGATTTTTTTTTACACTCCATTGGTATCACTCTTGTATTACTAATTGGATAGATAAATTATAAAACATATATATATTGATATTTATTTTGAATGGAAAAAACAATTGTATACTTGGAAGTTGATTGATATTGAAAATTTTAATACCCACTCAAACACTAGTCTTGATTAGTATCATATTTATTGGAAGAGTGCAAATGAATATTCAAACATTGCAATTTATAACCCTTGGTCCAATTGTTTTGATAAAACTATATTGTCGATTTTAGCTTAATTTCTCACTTATTTTATTTTATTTTATTTTTGATTTTCATAGTTGTTTTCCAAAGATTTCGAGAATGATTGTATTGCTACTAACAGACTTGTTACATTTGTTATAGCTCATAGCAAATTATTTCACTAGATTCAGCTCTTGAAATAAGTCTCTTGTTGTGTTATTGATTCCAATAAGTGTGAAAATTTAAGATCCAAATTGTTAGAGCTAGTTGCACTGAATAAGATGTACTCACTAGCTTGCTAGTTTGATCAAAACCAATTAGTAAATGGAGATAAATTCAAAGATATTCAAAACTTGTGGAAATATGATATTAAATCTTTCTTTATAGTTCGTACAACAAGAAGATTACATGTATTTCATCATCTAGATGCCCATACATCAAGCACAACGTAATCTTAAATGTAGAAAGTCAAAATGACATGATAGTATATTTTCAAAAAGTTTTTAAACCAAATATTGATAAAGGCTTAGCTTTTCTAATGTAGGACTTATTATTTATTGATGAGAGTGATGACTCTATTTTCTCTCTCTAGAGTCATAGACCATAAAATAGCCATCGTGTAGTCTAAACTAAATGTATTGGCCAAAATTTTGAATGTACAAACAATTTGTTTATCTAGTTTAATATAGGTGCTTGGACGCATTTAAATGTAGTATTCTATCTGCTTTTATCTATTTGTACATTGATGGGTTTTCCCATTCTTCAATAATCAAAGCAGGAGAGACCATTCTAATATGGTTTCACATGTGGAAAAAAGCTATGTCAAGTTTATTTTAAAATTTGTCCTTTGAAATACCCAAAATAGTCAAGTAGTATGTTGACAATTTTTCATACACCTCTTTAACTATGGTTCCTATTTTCACATTATAACTTTCTTCTATCTTAAGAATTAACTCCGTTTTAAGAATGTATCGTTTATCTAAGCATTTACAAATATAAAATGTCCAAAATATTCGAATAGTATGTTGACAATTTTTCATAGGACACACCTGTGCTCTTAGTAGACTTTGTTACTCAAGTTCCACAGAGGTACTTTGGAGGCTATGTCAAGATCAATAGGAGGGCTCCCTCATATGTTACAATCTTACTTACTGCAAACCTCTAGGTGCCGGTTAACCACAAGAGACCGAACGATTCACGTTCCACCCCGCCATAGGACCTAATCCGGGTCCACCCACCGTGCCCTGGCCTGTGACCGTATCAAGTTGGATCCGACCTCCATCCCAGACGGCGTCCCATACCACCGCCTAGGCTCTCAGCCATCTCCTGCCTCACGCTAGCAATACATCCTGGCCGTGCACATGCTCTCCATCCACCTCCTCCTAGGTAGACAGAATGGATGGCAAATGAGTCCTCCTCCCCTTGTATACCTCCAAGGAGAGAGACTCCAAGCCATGTGCACTCCTGGATCATGACACGTGGCAACCATGTAGGTTCACAAGTCACCGGTCAAGTCTACAGGCCCAGTCATCGTCTGGTCTCAAGTCTGGGTTTGGGACCCAAGGGAGTTGGGTCCCTAACATTCCCTCTTCCTTAAAATATTCCTTATCTAAGGAAGGAATCTCGGAAATTTTAGTTTAAGGTCAAATTCCTTTTCCCAAGTGTCATCGTCCTCGGAATTTCCTTTCCAACGAACCAAGTAGTCAGTTACCTGCTGTTTTCTGAGTTCACGTTGACGTACATCAACAATGGCCTGTGGTTCAGTAGGTACAAAGGATGATAGGTCCTCCAGCCGAACTAAGTCCTCCTGAGACATTAAGTCATCCTTTCCACCAAGTCGTTCCTTTAAACGACTAATGTGAAAAACTGGATGTACTTTAACACCTTGAGGGAGTTCTAGTTGGTATGCATTCCGATGGAGTTTCTTTATTATACGGAATGGCCCTGCATAACGAGGTGATAACTTAGGACATTTTCCAGTCCTTAGTACCTTAGAATCTTTTGGAATTCTAAGATATACCCAAGCTCCGTCCTCAAAAACCCTAGGTCGTCGCTTTTGATTAGCGTTAAATTGGGCTATCCTGAGCTGTTTTTACGTGTTTGCGAGCAACAAGCAACATTTCTTGCATATCATGCAAGAAATCTACTGCTGCTTTAACCTTGAGGCCTTTGAGGCCCACTGCAATGGGAGCCCTAGGCTGGAAACCATACATCAGAGAAAATGGACTAAAACTCGTCGCTGAGTGCTTTGCGCTATTATACGCAAACTCAATCACTGGAAGGTACTTTTTCCAATCTGACTGTCTTCTGGAAACATATGCCCGAAGCATATCTTCCATAGACTGGTTTGTCCTCTTTGTCTGACCATCCGGTTCAGGATGATCTGATGACCCCAAACTTAGAGTGGTCTCTAATTTTTCAAAGACCGCTTGCCAGAATTTGCCAGTGAACTTTGGATCTCGATCACTAACAATATCATTCGGCAAACCAAAAAACCTGAACAACTTTTCCACGAAAAGCTGTGCAAGCTCGAAAGCTTTGACAATTTGCTTGGTTGGTATGAACTGCGCCATTTTAGTTAACCTGTCAATGATTATCCAAATGGCATCATTTTGCTTCCCCGTCCGAGGTAGCCCAACCACAAAGTCCATGGAAATGCTTTCCCACTTTCTTTCGGGAATTTCCAAGGGCATTAACAAACCAGCTCCCTTAAGTCTTTCAGCTTTATTAACTTGGCATTGCGCACACTTGCGAACATATGCCTCCACTTGACTTTTTGAATTTGGCCAATAAAAGTTCCTTTTTACTAAGTCAAGCATCCTTTGAGCGCCAGGGTGCCCTGCACACGGGCTGTCATGACATTCGTGTAGGATTTGGGCCCTTATATCTTCATTTTCTGGCACACGAACCTTTCCATTCCGAAAAAGTAACCCATTCCTAATGTAATAGTCTCTTTGTATCTTGTCCTGAGGAGAAATCTTGGAATCCTGCATTCCAAGCTCATCACTAGATCTAGTAGAACCTGTCAGGACGTCTAGCCAAATACGACCGAAGTACCTATCGGCCTTACACAAATATCTTAAGGACAGATACAACTCATATTGGATCTCAGAAAAGCTTAACTGATTAACCTCTTCAATCCGGCTTAAGGCATCCGTGACACTATTAGAGGTACCCTTCTGGTACTCAATGTCATAATGAAATTCTTGGAGCATGTCTGACCATCTGGCCTTACGACCCCTAAGGTCGACCGCATCGTTAATATACTTTAACGCTTGATGATCAGTAGCTATTGTAAACTGGGAGCCATACAAGTAATGTCTCCAAACTTTTAGAGCATTAATGACAACAAAAAGTTCCTTGTCATAGGTGGAATACCGCCTTTGAGCAGGATCCAACTCCTTGCTTTCAAAAGCTACCGGTCTACCATCCTGATATAGGACTGCGCCTATAGCATAGTCACTGGCATCTGTTTCAAGTACATACGGCTTGTTAGGATCCACTATGTGTAGAATAGGCGCTGTAGATACACAATATTTGAGGTTCTCAAAACTCTGATTCAACTCTTCAGTCCAAGTAACTAGAGGACTGAACTTACTGTGCCGGCTAACTCTTTTAGCCCCCCTGAGGACATTCGTCAAGGCCAATGCAATTAATGCACAGTTCAAGATGAATCTATGAAAAAACCTCGTAAAGCCCAAAAAGGACTTAACCTCCCAGATGGTTTTAGGAATAGGCCATTCACGAACTTGTCGGACTTTATTTGGGTCAATTTCCAACCCATGGTCCAAAATAATGTAAGGTATAACAACCTTTTCTAGAAGAACACACATTTCGACTCCTTGGCAAACAACTTCTCCTGTCTAGGTAAGTTTAAGATAGTCTTGAGATGTTCCTCATGCTCCTGCAAGGTCTTACTATAGATGAGAATATCATCTAAGTAGACTATCACGAATTTTCCCAGATATGGACGAAGAAGATCGTTCATCATCTGTTGGAAAGTCGCTGGAGCATTTGTCAAGCCAAATGGTAAAACCAGAAACTCATATGGCCGTACCTAGTTCTAAACCCGGTTTTTTCAATATCCTCAGTCTTTATGCGAATTTGATGATACCCTGATCTCAGATCAATTTTGGTGAAGTACTTTGCACCATGCAATCGATCAACCAGTTCATCCATTCGCGGTAAAGGATAACGGTTTTTAATCGTTAACTTATTCAACTTTTTAAAGTCCACACAAAAACGAGTACCTCCGTCTTTTTTATCAACAAGGAGCACAGGTGCCCTCCAGGGAGATTTACTAGGCCTAACATGGCCCATCTTAAGGTAATTTTGCAGTTGCCTATAAACTTCATCCTCCTCAGTAATACTCATCCTATATGGATACAGTGATATAGGAGAACTAACAGGAATTAGTTTACTACCATGGTCAACACCCCTAGAGGGGGGAAGACCCTCAGGAAGCTGCTCAGGAAAAACATCGTTAAATTCATGTCTAAGTTTCCTAAAAATTTCACCTTCCGGCGAGTTTTCTAGTTTTAGGTTATTAGACATTAATTCCATCTGGAGATTGTAAAATTGTAAACTACGTTCTTCATGGTAAGTAAAATCTTTTAACCAACATGATAATCCACAATATCCATACATTTAACAGCTTCCATAGCAGAAAGCATATACGGAGTAGAAATATCCACATTTCTATTCAATTCTATGAGTGAGCCGTTATGTAAGAAAGACAAACTGTGTGTTACATAGTTTTTCTTCATAGACTCGTTCCTCTCATAGAACCACTCTTTACCAAGTATAACATCTACCCTATCTAGATTCATAATATGAAAGTCTAATTTATCCTTATAGGCTTGAATCTGTATTGGTAGATGAGGGACTATCCGGTCCCAAACTTGGCTTTTTGCTCTAGTTGCCAGCTTCACTGTGTATCGGTGGTCACTTTGCCTTGTTTCCACCTTTAGCTTCTGCAACAAATTAGCGTTAATAAAATTATGTGTGGAACCATCGTCAAATAAAATAGTTACGACTTGACCACCCACAACCCCCTTCATCCGAATGAGAGCATGAGGGCCAAAAACAGCCGTATTAAAACAGCAATGCTCACACACAGAATTACCAGCAAAGGAGAGATCTATACTAGATATGCTAGAGTTACTTGGCGTCTTAAAAGATGCCCCTTTAGCTTTCCGTTTCTTTGGACAATCCTTCGCAACATGACTTGGATCCATGCAATTAAAGCACAGATTGTCGCATCTGGCTTTCATGAAGGTTTCCTGGTCCAAGGTAGATCTTTTCTTCGATTTCCCTGAACCTGAATCCCCTTCCTTTGTCTTATCTTTCGATTTCTTTGGAAAGAAAGGCCTCTTACCCTTTACGTCGGGTAAGACCCCAATCTTAGGCTTAGCCATCGTACGAGTATCATCGTAGATTCTGGCGAAGCGAACAACATCCTCGAGGGTAAGAGGCTGGTTCCTCCTGACCTCTAGCTGATAATCTCTTGGCAACCCCAGTATGAAATGCAACTTTACTAGCAAAGGATCTATTCTAGTTGCAAAACGAGAATAGATCTCTTGAAATTCTTGTAAATACTGATCCAGGGGCTGGTTCCCCATATGGATCGTTGCATACTGACGGTAAAACTCAAAATCATCAAGAATAGGAAGGAAGGCCGCCTTAAAGGCCTTATAGAAATCCTCCCAATTCCTAGGAACTTCAGGCTTACCCCTTATATCTTGCCACCAGGTAAATGGTTTACCTCGCAGGTACATGACGACGAGATTGATCTTGTTGTCCTCGGATGAATCGTGCATGGAAAAGTGCGAATTCCATCGATCCAACCATTGCAAGACCGCCTCCGGGGTTCTATCCTTCTTTTTCCCAGCAAAAACTTCAGGAGTAAACAAGGGTTGATGCACCAATTGCCTTAGCTACTCAATTCCTTGAGATCCTGCTGATCCCGACTGTGCTTTGCTTGCATATCCACAATTTGTTGCTGTAGACTATTAATAGCCAGCATCAAAGCATCAGGGTCTAAGACAGAGGCAGATACTGTAGCCTCATGAGCAGGGGACATAGGCTGTGTAGTAGGAGTTGGCTCCATTTTTACAGAGAGAAGAGAGGTGAATTAAGAAGAGAAGATAGAAGAGAATGAAAAGCTACTCAAGGAAGGTAGATACAAGACTACTCTTGTTGTCTCTTCACAAACCAAATGGTAATGTCCATGGCTTCCAAGAGGAATAAGATAAAGCAAAGAGAAGGATGCACCACCACATCCACCTCTTTTCACAAAAAACAGATGCATAGGAGAGGTATGTCTCCCTCTCCATGCTATCCTTTTACCTGCCAAGTGGCCATGCCTTGCCCTCCACCTCAGCCTTCTGGCCGTCTCCTAGTAATCTGCCAGGTGGCCTATAGCCCCATTTCCCCCTTCATTTTTTCTAGATTTCTTCAGACTGTTCATCGCTGAAAAACAGGGACAGGTCGAGAAAAAAACGTTTCAAATATGAAGGGAGGGCCTCAGTTTCACCAACAAAGGATCAGAGAAGGAGTGGAACTAAAAAACACTGCTATCTGACACCTGTCCGGGCCCAGACAGTACCACGTGGCAGATTCCTCAATGCTTTTTGAGGACCATCGCTGGTCAAACAGCGATCCTGAATTCTGAAGTTTATTTCCTACGCTGAGGAGGGTCCATCACGATCAGATTAATGCCTAGATCTGAGCAAATCAACCGTAGGAAGGACCGCCACCTGTCTTTTTCTGGACAGTGCCACGTGGCAGGTCTTCTTTAGGCCCCCAACTATTTTTTCTAACTTTTTTTTTTTTCAAAATTTTGAAAAAACAGCGGGAAGAAGAACCATAGTAGATGCATAAAAAATGCATTTTAAACCCGATTTGAATTCCGTCAGAAGCATTGTAATTTACAAGAAAACTACTACGGATCAACGCACCTGCTTTCAGTATGCAGTGGCTCTGATACCATATGTTACAATCTTACTTACTGCAAACCTCCAGGTGCAGGTTAACCACAAGAGACCGAACGATTCACGTTTAAAAGAAAGCCTCCATGCGTTTGCTTGGTTTTTCTCTCTCTCTCTCTCTCTCTCTCTCTCTCTCTCTCTCTTGTACGAGGATGTGAGCTTTTGTTTTAGTAAAAAAAAAAAAAGCTAAGGTCGAGAAGAGCCGAGGGAGTGAGGGAGAGAACAAGCTAGAATATGTGAGTGAGTATAGATGGAAAGATTTCCTTTTGGATTGGCGAATGCACTTGAGACATTTCAGCAGATGATGAACGGTATACCCCATAGTTGTATTTTTAAATGATATTCTCATATTGATAGTTGTATTTTTTGATGATGTTCTCATCTACAATATGGCTCTTAAGGAACATATAAATTATTTTAAGATTGTCTTGCAGATTCTTAGGAGAGAAAAGCTATTTGTTAAGGAATCCGAGTGGTCGATATCAAAAGCAATTAGAGAAATTAAATCTTTTTCCAATTTTACAATTTTCTTTCGTAAGTCTATAGAGGAATATGCTAAGATTGTAGCACCTATTAATAATTTGACTAAAGGTAGAGTTAATAAGAAAAAGAAGAGGGGTCAATTTAGTTTGCCTATTGAATGAAGAACTGAATCAATGTTTTGAGAAGCTAAAATATACAATTGATTTAGCTCCTGTTCTATAAATTGTGAATGTAGATTTTGTAGGAGAAATAGTAATAATTTTTCCTCAGAGAACACGATGAAAGTTTGAATAAATCAAACTAATATTAGTGTCTTCAATTGGGTCTGTTTCCGGTCTATGTACGAATAGAATAGTTTTTGCCTAGATTGAATAAAGCATGCGGAATTAAGAGACAATTCTAGACAATCAGAATAACTGATAGAAACTTTGATCAAAAACGAATTTTTATAATTCTGAATCTGAATCATTAGAATACATCTCTTGGTGCCTTGTTTCCCTATCGTGTCTCTGATTGAATTGTTACAACGAGTAGTGCACATGTATTTATATTGTTACAGGACAAGTCTTTTGGCCTTTTAATTCTGTAACAATAGATCTAACCGTTAAGACGGTTGATATTCAAATCCAAAGAACAAATACAGAGCCACATACATAATCATAGAGATATCGGCACCATAGGCGATCAATAATATGGAAAAACCAGCACCAATCAACAGGTCCAAATGAAAACCAAGCTATATGTAATAACCATGAATGCCATATAGCCATAGCATCGGCATGGACTGTAGGAAACCTATATGTAGAAACAGAAAAAGACTGAAGGATCCCAACATATAAATACCCCAGATAAGTAGTAGTGACCATCTGGCAAATATCCTCGGATGGAAAATGTGAAACAGTAAGGGCGAAAGGCTCATGAATCATGTCAAGAACCGTAGAAATATCATGAGGCAGATCACAAACCTCAAGCATAGATCCATGGAATAAAGCGAAAGAAGATACAACCTGATCACCAATAACGAGGGAACCAGAAAACGTGGACCTCCCCCATGGAAATCAACAGGAACATCGGCCATAACGGACTCAAGAGATGGAGATATAGTGACCAATGGAGAAGATACTGCACCAACCACCAAACCAGGAGGGCTATCTGAAGTATGCGCAAAAGCAATAGTAGAAATACCACCAAGGTATATGGCCTCAATATCATTGAAATCAGGAATAACCACCGAATACGATATCTGTGAATTATGACATATAGGTGCAAGGCATGTAGCAACAACCTATAAATCCGGAGCAGCATCAACTTGAGTAAGAGGACCCATGGACGGTGAAAGTGAAGTAGCAACTAATGTACTCTAAATAGAAATAAGAGCTGCATCATGAGCCTTTGGCAGGCTACACATAAACTGCTTCCCGGTAACCAACTGATAGTCACCCTGGGATTTAATACCAGAAAGTAAATGATGCCGACCAACATGTGTAAAAGACAGAGTCTGCTAAGAAAGATCCACAGCAACAGTACCAAGTGACGAAAACCAATCTGCACCAAAAATAATGTCATAGCGCTCCAGAGGAATGATATAGAAATCTGCATGTCCAGAGCACCAATGCTATAGTCCAAGCTCTGAAACATCTGCGAATTGAAAAAAGAATGAGAACGAGCAACCTCGACACTGAGAGACTGTGTAACATAAATAGGTGTAGCACGAATCCTGGTGGAAATGTAACTACTAATAAATGAATGTGTACTGTCCGTACCCACCAAAGCAATATACTCTCGTCCCAAAATGTGAATACGTAACCTAATAGAATGAGGACCAGGATGCCCACCAGCCCAAGTAGCATAAGCAAGCTGTGCATGGCAAGCAGCGAAAGCAGGATCATCAGGTAGCAGGTCAGCCGGCTCATCAACAGAATGTGGGTCAGGAGTATCAAGAATCTGGATATAAACATCAATATCATCAGGAGTAAGAGCCTCATGGTAGGAGGACCAAGAGGAATGGTAGTAGAAGAAGCCAAAGTAGTAGAAGTAGTGGAATGAGAGCAAGAAAAACGAGAAGAAGTGGATAACTCAGGATACTTATGTTGCAAGGTAGTAGCCAAGGAGATAGCATCTGAGAGAGTAAGAGGCCAAAAAGATTAGACATTATATCGTACGGAGTCTCTAAGACTGACAATAAAACGTGAAATAAGCTCTGTAGAATGAAGATCAGTAAAAAGGTAGGAAAGCTCAATAAACTGATCAAGGTAAGCAGTCGAATCACTAGTATGGCGAAGGCTACGAAACAGGTCACGTTGGCGAACCAACCACTGTGGGTCAATCATAGCCATACGAAGATCATGATGAAAAGTAGGCCATATATGTAACCCCTCACGAGTAGGCTCAGAGTGATAAACATGCCACCAAGTCTGAGCTCTACCATCTAAATGTAATGCGACCAACTACACTTTCTAGGTTTCAGTCTTGAAATATATAAGAAAATAGGTCTCTAATTTAGAGAACCAATTTTCCAAGATATTCCCGTCAGATGAACCAGAATAAGTTAGTAAGCTGGATGCAATCACAAAAATCACGAGAAAAATGGAGCTCATGATTACTTGAAAAAGAAGGAGAAGGAAATTTTGGTGGTGTGGAGGGAAATCCAGGTGGTGGTACAGAAGACCCGAAAGGAGACCCATAAGGACTAGCACTATATGAAGAGAGACCAAACATACTACCAAAAACACCTCCTGAAGATGAAGCAGGAGCAGGCGTACTCAAAATAGGAAATAAAGGTGCTTTACCAGGACGATAAAGAATGTCTGGGAGAATGGTATCCCCTTGTGGTAGGATAGTCTCAAGGCTAGAAAGAACACAATCAATACGACTCTCAAGATGATCCATGTGGACATCAATATGTGTAAAATGATCATTTAAAGAGCTCTGCGGTGGGTTTTCTGATGAAGAAGTCGCCATAGGGACTAAGGAAGAGACAAAACCTGAGGGAGAGGACATTTGTTGTCACCCCAACTTAGTCTAACTTCCAAAATCACCAAGAATGGCACAGAAACAACCAATTAAGATGGATAATAAAAAAAAAAAAATAAGGGGCTGAGAAAGTAGAATAATGGACAACAAATGTGCAAGGCCAAAAAGTAGAAGGGTTCTAACAAAATGGAAAAAGGAAGGAGGAGGGTGTGAGGCAGCAAAATAACAAATATGAGAGGGAAATAGGGGGTTGGAAAAAGAGCAGTATGTGAACAAAAAGAGAGCAAGTAGGCGCAAAAAGAAAGTACAAATGGGCGCAAGCAATACCTGGGTGGGTGCTGATCCGTCGTCCAATCAGTAGTGCCAACAAAGAGAGGTAAAAGCTGAAGATATGACAGAATAGATGCGCCAACCAACCACCAATTTGAATTCTCAACTCGCACCAAATAAGCTGAAAAAAGTGCTGAAAGAGGGCACTAGATAGCCGACATATAATAAGCAAAATGAGCAGCAAGTCAATGGAGAAATCCGTCGAGAATGGTGAGATATTAGGGCTCTGGGTAGCAACTACCAAGATCCACAATATGTTGAAAAATAGGCTGGAAAGAGTGCTGAAGTAAGGCATTGATCAACCTCCAATCAATAGCCAAAATGGACAGCAAGTCGGTGAAGAGAACCTCTGAAAATGAGATGGTCGTAGGGCGCTAGGCAGCAGCTACCGAATCTGAAAAATGATGAGTAAAATAGCTGAAAATAATGGTGATGTAGGATAGCCTCCAATCAAGATAAAACATGGTCAGTAGATTGGTGACGAAAAGTATCAAAAACGATGAGATAGTAGAGTGCTGGACAGCAGTTATCAAATCTGCAAAAACAATGAAAAGCTACCGAAAAAGTCGACAAAAGTGATGGGTTAGCAGGGCGCTGGATAGCCTCCACCAAAGCTGCAAAAAATGATGAACAAATCGTCAAAAGTGATGGGTAGTAGCGCGCTGGACAGCCACCACCAATCTGCAAAAAATGACGGAGAAAATTGATGAAAGTGATGGGTAGTAGGGCGCTAGACAGCCTGCAAACAAGCTGGACTTAGGCGCCGGAAATAATCTGCCAAAAAAAAAAAAATTGTCGCCAAATATAACAGAAGTACTTTCGCTAACTGTCCGCTAAAGCTCCACCAAGGAAAATGCTCTGATGAGAGAAACTGTGCTGGATGTTGCTGAAGCAAAGAGATGAAAGCCCTCAGCAAAGAAAAATCAGCAAGAAAAATGGGCACCCAATCAGAAAATTAGATCTAAAATTCAGCAATCAGTAAAGTGGTTTATACCAAGTTACAAGCTAAGATTCGATAGCTATGCTAGAAAGCAGGACTTAAGCTAGAAAGCAGAAAGAGAATGCTTAAGGAGGCTAAAGATGAGCAATCATCATAAACTGAATAAAGGAATACAATGATGCCCTACTTATACCCTCTCCCTGAATCAAATGGAGGATTCAAAAAAGAGAAGGAAAATGATTTGGAGGGAAAATAGTGCGCCCTCCCAATAGGAGGACCCCCACTCCAAATCAATGTGACCAAGTCCTAAAATATAACCAAATAGGGCCCAAGGCCAGTATATGAATAAAAAGGGCCCTTCGGCCTGCTTATGCATAATAACAATAAAAGAATGGACGCGACAAATGTAATGAGCCAAGTCCATAACTCTCCCCTGCAGACAAATGAAGACGTTCATAGGGAACCGCAAGTCAATTCCTGCGGTCCGGGAGTGACAACCAAAGGCCAACTGCAATGACCTCGACTAGAGTAACAAAACCACGACCTTGGAGTTGGTGCACTTTACGACCCATGATCAACCAAGTACTAGGACCATTTAGTATTGGATGGAGATTTTCAAACTCCAATTTCTACAGATGTCGCATTGTTTCCTGTCCATTTTATGAGTGCTTTTCACTTCCCCGATTTTGACACCTTGCACTCAACGATAATAAAAAATATCAGAGAGGGGACACCATTGCTTGTGCTTCCATACATACACAAGTAAACATTTTAATTAGTTGAATTTTCCATATGAATTGTGATTTTACTTGCAGTCTAAAAAACAAATTGATTTCTAATTGTAGTGGCCATTTGTCTTTATATCTCAATGATGAGGGTGTATGTAATCCGATTTGTATAAAGACGAACTCTATTGCAAACACTCACAAGGAAGCGAAGAGCCTTATCCAGGAAGTACTAGAACTCTTTCCAGTGCGGCGCAACAACGTATATAAAGCTTAGAATGTTTGATGCTAAGGTATTTTTTATTTGATATCGATTCGACACGCGCTTGTTTCTTTTGTAGCTTTTCACTTTAATCACGTGCTCATTGATTCGTTATACCATCTATTTTTTTTTTCACAAAATTTTGTTTCTAACTGGAGTATATATATTTGAACACTGTAGTCCTCCCAACATACAAATTATGCTAGCTGTGACTGGTAGATGGTATACAATGCCAAACATTCTTTTCAATTGGCTTGCACAACACGATAAGCTTCCGAATCTACTTGAGGTAATCTAGTACTCAACAATCATAATCACGTTTCTGACACTTCTTGCAAAAAATGCAAAGAGAAAAAAAAATCCCAAAGGTCGTCTCAAATAAATGAGAAACATTCCAGCGACGTCCTCGTCCATGTCAACGATGCTAAATTATTGACCGTATATACTTTGTATAGTTGTCACGAAAGCCACATACTTCCAAGTACAACAACTTTTCTAATTAGGTGACAAGCATTCAATGTAATTAATACACAAATGAAATCTATAAATAGATCATCCAAGCACAGATTAGTGGTTGCGCCATCCATGAGACACATTATTTGAGCCTCCCAATTACGCCGTCATTTTTTGTTGTAATTGTTATTTTGTATTGTGATCCAGTGTAATATAACAACATCTTGCTTTTATTTCTGTACAACGTAGATGAATGCTTGTTGTGATTGAATGCACTTTCATTGCTGTTTGATCGCGCTTGTTTACTCACTCTGATCAGAGCACGGACATCTATGACTCCTTAGTTTCTGATCAAACGATGGCTATTTTTTGACACCTAGTCTTCCATTTATTTCAGAACTAGACTTCACGTTAAATATGATTTCAGTAGTGTCACATACAAACCATCTCTAATCTCTTCGGTGGACTGTACTCTTGTTTCAGAGTATGAATCAATTTTTAAGATCCTATTGGGCAATTAGAACACTTAAAGCTGTAATTACATTCAGCCTAAGTTGTTTATTAGAACGTTTTTGCATTAGCAGCTGATTAGAATGGGAGAGCCGTTCCGCAATATTCCTGCTCTCTTTTCCGTTCACGTTCTTCTATCATCAAACTTGACATTTAGGCCCCGTGACATTAAAAGTCCCACAAAAAGACCTAAAGTCCTTTTATTGACTTTCTAATTAGTCAAATAAGTATGTGATCATTGGGTTGGACTTACACACGCAGGGTGCCAAATCCCTCTCACTTATTAACTAGGGTTAGGGTTGCCTCGGGATTTGCAAACCCTTCAACAATATCCCCCACCAAAACTGGTGGCGGTCCCACGGCACCTGCGAGATGCAGTTATTGTGGGCTTTTATTTGCTTCACGTCGAATCTTTATTAAATGATACTGCGCCTTCTCCATGAAATCGAGTCGGGCAGTGTTGAAATCTAAATTGTGTGGCAAAAAACAACGGTGGGCTCTAGTAGCCAGTTCGGCGTATGGATAATAATTTTGTCCATCGCTAATCCCAAATCCTTCCACTTATTCTTGCGCAACATTGGTACGTAATATGGATCTATGTGCAATTGGCGAGGGCTGGCCACATAACTCTTGATGGATTCTTGAGTTTTTTCAAAAACTGTAACTCTCCAAGATGGTTGCTCTCCCAATGGGGGGATTTTATCCAATTCTTTGCTGGCCTCTATTTCAGAGGTCTTAAACTTGAGGACCCAACCACCACGCGAGGACTCATGAGGATGTTGCGCTAAATAACTCTGTATCTGGACCTCGACGCTGATTGGTCTTCTAAACAATGGTGTAGTCCTTGATGAAGATGGACCTGATTGCATTGCCTGCGGAGCTAGCTGTTCTTCTGCAACTTCACGGGTTCCACCCTGGTCCATGCCCAAATCCAACCCTGTATCCATAGGTGCATCAACTTGGTGCGGAGGGGAGAATTGTGGCATGACCGAAACTGAAATTTGAGGCCTGACTTCTAACACCTGAGCGGCAGCCTTTTCATATTCAATGATGGTTGCTTTCACCTTTGCCAACTCAGTTGAAGCTGTACCCTTATATCTATCAAAGCGGCCTTGGAATCCTTGAAGGGCCACTTTATAGGTTTCAACCTTTTTAAACAAATATGTGATTTCTGTCAGAGTTACCGGATGATCAGGTATTTGCGTCTGTAGATACACATCACGCTCAAGGGTGGTCACATCCAATTCACCTTGGAGACGTGTGCGATCTTGTTCAGCCATTTGCAGTGTTAAAATTGGCAAAAGCTAACTTGATCAAATCTTGTAAATACCATTATGACTAGTAGATATCATCATTAGACACGTGTGAAATAAATTCATTTATCATTTAGATGAGTCATACAGGTTGTACATAACATTTCATTTGAGATCTACTAGCTAAAATGGCCAAAATCTAGTTTTCTAGCTATATGCCACTTGGCATCATGTTATTGGTAGGAAAGGCTATTTCACATGGATAGGAGTGATCACACACATGCCAAGGACTGCTCACATGTGTGAAAACATCAGTATTAGGTGAGATCCAACTTGTGGTAGATATTTGTGCAAGTTCCTATAAGTTAGAAAAACTGCCTAAAATCAAGGGAGGTGGCTATAAGTTAGGAAACTTGGTCCATGTGCCATATTGATGATTATTGGTGGATCCTTTGATGAGTAGGCACTATCACACGTGCCAAATCAGTTGAGTAAGCATTAGCTCTTGTGTATATATAGTGGCTCATTTGGCCATAATTGACATGGAAGCTAAATCTTGGTTTTGGTGCATTTTTTGAGTAATCTCTCCATTTGTCTTGCTATGTTATGCATTGATTGGGTTCTAGGCTTAGTGTACTTCATTTTGTGCTGGTAGTTCGTACTTTGACGGGTCTTCACACGTGTAAAACCAGCAAGTACAAGTTTTATCATATTTGATTGTTCTTGTTAGATTTGTTGATGTAGATTTGATCTAATGCTATCTAATCTTGTGTAGATTGGTAGATCAATCTAATCTAACACCCAATCAAACTTGTGGATCTGATTTGGATCCATTCTTGGTCCTTTTTGTTGTACTTTCACATGGTATTAGAGCCAAGTACAAGTGCATTTAAGGCATTGATATCAACTATACCCAAATTGGCAGGTTTTTGGAAACAAGCTAATATTGAGGTAGCGAGGTTGAATGGATAGCTAGAACCATCATATTTGTACCAAATATTGCCATTATATGATCATGTTTGTTGTGATCATTTTGAGACATGGAGGTCTCGGATTTCCATCAAGGAGGAGCACCAAAAAGTTGATTTTGAGGAGTCATCTCGAGGTTCAAGTGTGCCAAGGATTGAGGAGGAGAGTCCTTCTCAAGTTATGATTCCAAGAAGAATATCAAGAGACATGGTTGAGCTCATATGGCTCACATTTCAAGGAAAAGAGGAGCACATTTCAGGTAGTATACCTCTCATGCTTGCTTTTCTTATGTCATTTGGTGAATCAATTTGCTTTAGTGAGACTTTTGCATCTCAAAGTTGGAGTAAAGCAATACTAGTTGAGTATGGTATCTCTCTTGAGAACATAGTTGATGTTCTTAATGATATGAAATTGATTTTAGATCAATTAGAAGGCAAATGGTTATTTCATCAAATGTATGCTCTTGAGTCTTGCAAGAGCAAGAGTGAGTTCTCCACTCATAGTGTGAAAAATTGTCTTTTCTCATGTATTGAGGCAAATTGTAAACTCTTTATGAGAGAAAGTGAATCATCCTCTAAGGAAACTTATCTCCATAATGAAGTATCTAGCCTCATTAGATCTGAGATTATCATGGTAACCAAGCATGAAGATATGATACAAACTCTTTGTTATTTTAGCATGCATAGTCTTGCCAATGTTGGTGAGCCTAATTCTCGAGATCTTGGTAACATGATGTTGGATCCTTATGAGTCAATAAGGACTCTTTATTTTCTCATGGAGTTGCAGCTATTTTCAAGGAGGAGGAGCCATGTTGGTTCATCAGGAATATTACGCACTCCAAATTTGGTCGGATCCATATCATTTAGAATTTGCTCATCAGTAAGCTCTACATTGTCATCATAAGTCAAGGCATGACTCATAGGAATGAGTTCATCTTCAATCGGATCTGGTATAGGTTCCGTTGATATCCAAGCTACATTCAAACATTCAATGAAAAAGTGATCGGTGTATCCAAGGTTCAATCCAATAATGAATTCTCGCTTAAATCTGACTGATTATCTTGTTGACACATATATCCTGTTGTACAGTCAATCGTTGCAAGAGCTTCATTCCAGTTGACAGTATCGATTTGAGAATCGTATTGAACTCCCAAATTTTTTTCTGGTCGGTCACAAGTATGATCTGTTGTTGATGAATCATCATTCTCTTTTTAAACCACTGGTTTGATAGTCCAAGTTGTAGGATCAATCTTGATTGCACGTTCACAATTTTCAAAAGTGATTTTTCTGGTACCCTAATTATAAACTACCTGCACAACTCGTAACCATGGACGTCCCAATAGGACTCGGTAGACATTTGGTGCTTTTGGTAAGTCCATTACTGTGAAAGTAATATCAAACTGGACTTCGACTTCTGACAAGTATATCTTCAACCATTCCTCGCGAACGAACTATCATTTGATCAGCTAGCTTAATGGCAAAAGTCATAGGTTTTATCTTTGTAAGGCCCCATTTTGCACATAGCTTTGTAGAAATCAGGTTAACTCCCTAACTGTGAAAATTGTCAACATTTCCTAGCTAGTTTGAGGCCTAAATTGGCTAAAATTGTAAATAGTTTTGGTTCTGGAGTTTCACACATGTGAACCAGGCCACAATGTTTTTATTTACTGTATTTTTTCAGTATGATGAAGTGTCAAACTTCATACCCTTCAAAATGAGACCATTTTGATGTATTTTGGTCATATAAGCCATTTTTAGCTATTTTTCCTATATAGGGAATATCTAGGGTCAAGTGCCTTCTAGAGAGAGGAGAGAGAGTCATCTTCCTCATCCATAAATAGTAGGGAAGTCGTGGAGAACAGGTTGGAGAAACCTTTTGTATGCTTCATTGAGATCAATAGATCATTGTCATTGTTTCTTCCTCCATTGAGAGCATTGTTGTGTGTATTGTCTTCAAGCTATTGTGTATGATCTTAGGTGCTTTCCAAAAGTGGTAGGCTGATGTATTATGGACTGTATAATGCTATTTTGGGCCGCACTTGATGTTTATGGAAGTTTCCATTTGTGATAAATGCTTTTTGATCAAGTTCTTTGCATTCTAGGTAGCATAGAATGTGTTGCCAATTCCTAGCTTATGTAGTTTGGAGTGCAAGCATTCAAGCCAATGATCTTGGAGTTTAGATCCACTTAGGATCTGTATTTTTCACATGGTATCAGAGCTGGTTGGCTTCTATTTACAGTAAGTATTCCATTTTTGGTGATATTTGGATGTTTGATCAAGTTCTAGCATGATTTTGCATTGCTTTGTTGATCAAATCTTACTAACCTTTGTTTTGTGAGTTGAACTTGTGGATCAAAAGCATATTTCAGGTCTATTGAAGATCAGAGGCTGAAAAGAAACTATTTTGGATCAGATCATAACACCTAATCATTTGTGATTGTGAGGCTTGTGCATATTCAATACTAACAATGTTCTTTTCAATCCTATTGTTGACAATCTCCATTCTTGGATGAACACTCTCCTTAAGTGGATGAAACTTCTCCTTAAGTGGATGACAAATGCTCTTTTGAGTGAGTTGTAATTCTCCTAAAGGCTGAGCAAAGCTCCCATTTGGATGAAAGATCCCCTTTTTTGGGTGAACATATTGTAAGCTCCATTGTGAAGAGCATATTGTAAAGATTGTCATCAATTTTGGCATAAATTTTGGTGTACTTTGTTGAGCATGTAAGTAACTCTCCTTATGTAATTTGATTGGAGCATTTGCTGGAAGGTGTTAACCATTATGCAAGTGTGTTTTCAGGTTCTTAACAGGTTGAGGAACATTCTCATGTGAAGTGATCTTAGATCTACATCTAAACACCAAGATTTGACAAGATAGTGAAGCTAGTCTTGTGATTCACTAAGTGTGCTCATTCATTCACCTCTAAATCTTGTATTTATCACTTGCTGGAGTTTATAAACTTTTAGAAGTGTGGTTTACATGTGGTTTTACAGGTTGAATCAATATCTTAGTGTGTTGATCATATGTTGATCAAGTTTGTTCATTACTAGGTAATCTTGGCATCCTAGTTTTGGGTATTTTCTAAGAATGCAAGTAACTCTTCACACCATAACTTGATTTGGTCACTTGCTGGAAAGTTTGAGAGCTTAAGCAAGAGTGTGTTCAGGTTGGTTTGATTTTGTAATCCATTCTTAGTGTGTGCAAAGTGTTGCATGTGTTTCAATCTTCCTTTCTATGCTTGGAAACCATCTAGGTTCAAGATAGAAGTGTTTTAGGGTCCTAAATCTTCATAGATCTCTTTATCTATCATTTGTTGAGAGAAAAGTGAGTGCTAAGTGCTTTAGGACAGAACCTAAAAGTTGAAGAAACATTAGAATCATGGCTTCCAATGGTGGGATCATGCTAGAGTCTAGTGAAAGGTTGAGTTCATCAAACTACTCTACTTGGAAAGTGAGGATGGAGTCCTTACTTGAGTTGAATGAACTCATGGACATAGTTGCAGAAATTGAAGAGAGACCTCTCACACTTCAAGAGCAACAAAGGTTTGATAAGAAGGCCAAAAGGGCTCTTCATATCATTAAAATGAATGTTACAAATGAACTTCTCAAGGAAGTTGGAAAGTGTCAAAGTGCAAGTGAGGCATGGAATGCCTTAAAGAAGCTCTTTGAATCAAAGTCCACATCTAGGGTATTGACCCTAAGGAGACAAATATTTTCTAGTAGGCAAAGAGAGGGTGAAAGTGCTCATGCATTTATCTTGAGAGTTAAGTCCCTAAGTGATGATTTAGCATGCATTGATGAGAACATAAAAGATGGTGAAATAGTCCAAGTTATGTTGAATGGTTTGCTAAATGAACATGCTAACCTTGTGCAAAGTTTTGCCATTCAAAGAGTCTTGCCAAGTGTGGTTGACTTGCAAGAAATCTTATTGGCTGAAGAACATAGGTTGCAATCAAAGCTTGATGGTGCATCCTTGCAAGGTGGAGGTGAAGAGGCTTTCTTCACAAAAGGCAAATTCAAGGGCAAAGGTAAAGACAAAGGGAAATGGTCCAAAGGTGGTAACTTTGATCATGATGATCACTCTTCCTCTTCCTCTTCTACTAAGAACAATAAGTCAAAGTTCAAGTGCTTTTATTGTGGGATAAAAGGTCATTTTGCAAATGAATGTTATAAGAAGAAAAGAGAGCAAGGAGAGAGGCAAGGAAATCTTACAATAGATGAGGAAGAACATAACACATGTGAATCACTTGTTATGACTTCAAGTTTGTTAGCCAACATAGATGATAATGATCCTTGGTGGATTGATAGTGGAGCCTCATCTCACATGACAAGACATAAGGAATACTTTACATCCTTATTGTCTTATGAGGGAGAAGGTAACATCATCTACACTGCAAATGATGGTCAATGTGACATCAAAGGCATAGGCACTATTCCTATTTCCCTTTCAACAAATAGGAAAGCAAATCTTGAAAATGTTTTGTACATTCCTTCAATCACTAAGAATTTGCTTAGTGTAAGTCAAATGATTGACAAAGGACTTGATGTGGAGTTCATTGGAGATGCATGTTTGATAAGTAAATGTGGATCCTTGATTGCTCAAGGTAGGAGGCATGGTAAACTTTTCAAGCTTGATGCATGTGTGATCTCTAATCATGAAGGATGTATGGCTAGGGAGCAATTGACAAACCAAGAAGTTTGGCACAAGAGGTTGGGCCATCCCAACTTCAAATCTTTGGAGGTAATGGCAAAGAAAGAGCTTGTTCTTGGTCTCCCTAAAAGTCTTGTTGCAAACAATAGTGTTTGTGAACATTGTGCCTTGTCCAAATCTCATAGACTTGCTTATTCTAGATCTACTTCTAGATCTAAAGAAGCTTTTCAACTTGTGCATTCTGATATTCATTCTTCTAGTACAACTAGCAATGGTGGGGCAAAGATGTATGCAACTTTCATTGATGACTTTAGTAGGTATACTTGGATCTATCTTCTTAAAAGTAAGGATGAAGTGTTTGCTGCATTTGTCAAGTTCAAGAATGAAATGGAAAACCAATTCAATACAAAGATCAAATGCTTAAGATCTGATAATGGAGGGGAATACACCTCAAATAGGTTCAAAGACTTTTGTATAGCACATGGGATTAAGAGGGAGATGTCTAGTCCTAGGACTCCACAACAGAATGGAGTGGCCGAGAGGAAGAATAGAACCCTTTGTGAATGTGCCAAGGCAATGAGACTACATGCTAATCTTGCTAAGTCTTTTTGGGGGGAAGCTTTAGCATGTGCTAACTATCTATGTAATAGATGGACAAGTGCTTCCTTGGATGGTAAAACTCCTCATGAGGTTCTTTATGGTAGAAGGCCGAGTGTCAAGCATTGTAGGATCTTTGGATGTACATGTTTTGTCAATATCACACTTGATGATAGAACTAAAGAAGATCCTTCATCAAAGAAGGGTGTGTTTGTTGGCTATAGTGAAGTAAGCAAGGCTTACAAAGTGTACATTCCTTCTACAAAGAAAGTTGTCATAAGTAGGGATGTCATCTTTCATGAAGAGAATGTTTCCAATGTTGTTGATGTTGATGTTGATGTGCCTACTAATCATCATGATGTGCAAGACGTCTTGGATGAAGATGGAGATGCCACTCCAAAGCAAACTTCAAGGAAGACTCAAAGGCAAAGGGCTAAGCCATCAAGGCTAACCTATGATGAAAAAGGAAAGCAAGTGGTGGACAACTCTAACTTTGCTTTTCTTACCTCTTTTGATGAACCAACTTGTGTAGGTGAAGCAATTCAAAAGAAGGAATGGATCCAAGCCATGGATCATGAGCATCAAGCACTCATCAAAAGCAACACATGGAGGTTGGTAAAGCTTCCAAAGGACAAGAAGGCAATTGGTTGTAAGTGGATCTTCAAGATCAAGACAAATCAAGATGGATCAATCAACAAGTACAAGGCAAGGTTGGTGGCAAAGGGGTATGCTCAAGAATATGGTATTGACTATGATGAGACCTTTGCACCCGTGGCAAAGATGGTAACTATTCGAATCCTAATCTCTCTTGCAACTCTTTATGATTGGGATATGTGGCAAATGGATGTTACTAATGCCTTCTTGAATAGGTGATCTTGAAGAAGATATTTACATGGAGCAACCCTGAGGGCTATGTTTCACATGATGAGCCTAATCATGTGTGCTATCTCCAAAAGAGTTTGTATGGGCTAAAGCAAGCACCAAGGAGTTGGTATGCTAAGCTCAATTCCTTCTTAATTTCTCAAAACTTTGTTATGAGTGAGTATGATCATTCTCTCTACTTTAGATTGAATGAAAATGATATCACTTTACTTTTGATCTATGTTGATGACATTATCTTAAGTGGTGGTAACAATCTAGATATAGATGAAATCAAGATGGCACTCAAAAGAGAGTTTGAAATTCAAGATCTTGGTAAACTTCATTATATCTTAGGAATAGAGATTATTAGAACTTCTAAATCTACATTCATATGTCAAGAAAAGTATGTTAACTCTATTCTAAAAAGGTTTCATATGGAAGATTGTAAAGTTGTTTCTACTCCTATGGAATCAAATGTAAAGCTAACTACAAGAAGTAATGAAAGATCCTTCAAGGACATTACTCTCTATAGAAAGCTAATAGGATCTCTTATATGGTTAACCATCACAAGACCTGATCTAAGCTTTGTGGTTGGTAAACTAAGTCAATTTATGCAAGATCCTAGTGAGGCTCATTGGAAGCTAGGAAAGAGAGTACTTAGATACATCTCGGGATCTAGAGATTTTGGCATCTTGTATGGAGGTACTACACCTAACCTTTGTGGATTTTCAGATTCAGATTTTGCAGGTGATCAAATGGATAGGAAGTCAACAAGTGCCTTTGCAATCTATCTTGGAGATGGAGTGGTCTCATGGCTATCAAAGAAGCAACCAACTATCTCTCTATCTTCCACCGAAGCCGAGTACAAGGCATTAACAACATGCACCAAGGAGATTCTTTGGATCAAGAGGATGTTATTGGATCTTCACTTGCTGGAACTAGAGAAGACTCCAATCATACTTTGTGATAACCTTTCAGCCCAAAGCTTGGCAAGCAATCCTGTTTTTCATGCAAGGAGCAAGCACATTGAGATTGCTCACCATTTTGTGAGAGATCAAGTCATTGCCAAAGAGGTGGAGCTTCAACATGTCTCTTCAAAGGAGTGTGTGGCTGATATCTTCACCAAACCATTGGGAAAGGACCTATATTTAATGCATAGATCTAATCTTGGAATGTGCTCAAAGACTATGTTGAAACTAGCATCCAATGTTGAAGAGGGAGTGTGAAAATTGTCAACATTTCCTAGCTAGTTTGAGGCCTAAATTGGCTAAAATTGTAAATAGTTTTGGTTCTGGAGTTTCACACGTGTGAACCAGGCCACAATGTTTTTATTTACTGTATTTTTTCAGTATGATGAAGTGTCAAACTTCATACCCTTCAAAATGAGACCATTTTGATGTATTTTGGTCATATAAGCCATTTTTAGCTATTTTTCCTATATAGGGAATATCTAGGGTCAAGTACCTTCTAGAGAGAGGAGAGAGAGTCATCTTCCTCATCCATAAATAGTAGGGAAGTCATGGAGAACAGGTTGGAGAAACCTTTTGTATGCTTCATTGAGATCAATAGATCATTGTCATTGTTTCTTCCTCCATTGAGAGCATTGTTGTGTGTATTGTCTTCAAGCTATTGTGTATGATCTTAGGTGCTTTCCAAAAGTGGTAGGCTGATGTATTATGGACTGTATAATGCTATTTTGGGCCGCACTTGATGTTTATGGAAGTTTCCATTTGTGATAATGCTTTTTGATCAAGTTCTTTGCATTCTAGGTAGCATAGAATGTGTTGCCAATTCCTAGCTTATGTAGTTTGGAGTGCAAGCATTCAAGCCAATGATCTTGGAGTTTAGATCCACTTAGGATCTGTATTTTTCACACTAACCGCCATCTATCACGGTTGCTTCATCAGGAAATTGTCTATATGTATCGGCAAGGTGATATTTTTTTGTTCACTTTCCCAAGCTGCTCCGACATGGAGTACTTCATTAGATTCTTAAAATCCAGCACAAAAAAGTAGCTCATGATGGACTTACGGTTCAGCTTGAGTTAACTTTTGTGCTAATACTTCTTTTGCTTTTGGCACCAACTTCAAGAACTCTCCCAACGAAATATTAATCTTACTAGACAAAATATTCATGAGCAGTTCTATTTGCGGTGCTTCCGGTTCAGTCATCTTGAAGGGTTCTTCATGATAATGCAACTGAGTATTCATATTTGTATGTGAATTTTTGGATGACTGCAATGGTGAAGAGCAAACTTTGGTTGTTGCTCTAGTAGCTTCAAGCTTCTCTTCTTCTTGCAACTGTTTATTCCACTGCCTCATATCCTGATATCTTCTTTTTTCTGCATGAATATTTGGATAGACTCCAGATGTTGTTGGTATATCAGTTAATGGTATAGAATCAACAGGTACTGGATCTGCTACTGGGTCTTTCGGCTTCTGTGCTCTGGTGACCACCAAAAGGGTTAACACAGAGAAAATAAAAACAAAGAAATAAAACTCCGTGGCATGTGTTTTGTAAGACCACGTATGAGTATCTGTCAATAAACTTCAGCCATGGCATGTGTTTTGTAAGTCCATGAGTAGAAGCTTAAATAATAATAAAAAAACTTAAACTTAGATTTAGAACTTAGACTTAGGAAACTTAAGATTAGAAAGATTTTATCTTAAGTTTTCCTAAGTTAAAAAATTTGAAGTTCTAAATCCTAAGTTAGAAGTTCTAGAAAGGCTAGAAACAGATTAGTCCCATAAGTTAGTAGATACTTATGGAAGACCCTCCTTGCCATAAAAGGAAAGGTATTTGCATTGTAAATGACACTTTTGAGATTAAGCTATCTTGCTCTCTATTTTGGAGAATTATCATTTTATTTCATTTGTATTCCCTTTGGAAAGGTGCATAGTTTGAGAGAAGGTGCTCGGGCCTACTCTTGCCTCCTTTTCATCGGTTTTATTGTGGCATGTTCATTATTGCTTATTTGCTTAGTATTTGCCGCAATCCCATTTTATTACCCTTTGGGTGTTAATCTAGGATTTAGTCTAATCACCTTGCTAGTTGGGTAAGCCTTAGTAAGGTTTTGTATTTTGTCATCTCAATTAGTTTTATTTCTGTTTCGGGCACTAGTTGGATAGGCCTTAGTGCTTCATCATTGTTTTATTTTCGTATTTCTGTTGAAGCTTGTTATGGAAACTTAAAAAGTGGACGAATCTCTACATCCCCATACTACACCCGTAAGTACATCTAGCCATCGCACGAACTAGAAATACTTCCAACATTTGTCAAAAAAAACCTGATTAGAGAGTTTTTTTTTTCCAAAAATAACATTGTTGAACCTTCGTCGATGAATCTTCGCCTAGGGGACCTTCGCCAGTTCTATTTTTAGGTTTTGATTTTTCAGATCAAGTCTCTGTCAAATTTTGGGTCAAATATGATACAGTTTGATTCTGATTCTGAGATTTTTTTCATTTTTGATAAGTATCGATTGGTTGATTATCGAAATCTTTTTCACGATATAGGAATCTGATTCTTGTCAAGTGGAAGAGATCTAGCTGATCTTATTTGAGATAGTTTTGATTGAAAATCTAGATCCAAGCTCATTGTCTACTTGATTTAATCTGAAAAGACGGCTGCCCCTAGAGGTGCTCCTCAAGAAGTCAATCCAATCATTGTTATAAGAGCACCCCGTTTGAATCTACCCAAATACAATGGATTAACAGATCCAGTTAGATTTCTTCAGATCTATTCTGAATCTTGTGAAGTCTATGGCGAAATTTTTTTCCATGATAAAATTATGCTTTTTCCTATGACCTTAACAGGCGTAGCACAAGATCGGTACTATAATCAAGATGAAACTGAGCGTACAGATTGGGAGACTGTTAAACGAGCCCTTATCACAAGGTCCAAACCTCGGAAGTTTATGGAAGACCCTTTTCTACTTTTAAGTAAAATTAAAATGGGAAAGAGGGAAATAGTTTGAGATTACATTGAATAGGTAAAACGCCTCAGATCTGAGTGTGAACTTGAGCTGATTCACGAAAATGCCATGATTATGTGGTTTTTGTCAAGTTTATCTAAAAGCATCAGACGTAGCTGAAACGCCATAATGAGTATGCACTTTTGCAAAATGCTATGGATGATGCAATTCGGGAGGAAGATGAAGACTTAGACGATGAGCCAAATATCAGTATGTTGCCTTATACATCAGGGCCGACAACTATGACATCCACCACTATTGCATCAACGAATGTCAACGCTACTGCAGAAATGATGCTCAATGAGTTTGAGAAACTCAGAAAGAACCAGTAGAAATAGATGGAAAAGTTGCAGTCGCAATTTGATGAGAAGATCAAAGCATTGGAAGATTTCCATGGACAAGCGAGCAAGGAACCTGAGAAGTTTGCAAAGACCAGGGAAAGTGCCTGGTGTTCTATTTGTATAGGAAATCACACAGTGAATGAGTGTTCTCAATTGAAAAAAAAAACGAATGGAAATCAGTATATGCCATTTGTGTAATTCGCCTGATCATGAGACTATTTTTTGCAACTTCAATCCTCAGATAATTCAACAACGGTATGCCCAGATGGGATATTGAGAACCACATTATGGAGGAAAGCCGATAGCTAGACCTCGTCAATCTGCTCTTGGATACTCGGAACGATTAGCCTTACCTGCCCCACCAAAGATCCTCGCTCCTCCTGCCAAATTGATGGAACCAGAACCTTACAGAAGTGCCGAGCAATGGAACTATGGTAGTGATCAAGAAGGTGGATCTTCAGAACAATATGTTATTTATGTTGTCGCGCAACAACAAGCATCTAGAAACTAGACCAGAGCACCACTTGGATGCTTTGCATGTGGAAAAAATCACAAAGTTGCAGAATGTCCAAATAAAAAAAAAATTGTACCATTATGTCATGACTGTTGTTATGGGCATTGCTATAAAGAGTGTCCAGCAAAACCGAAGCCACCATCGGCTACAGCTCCTATACATTTGATAACAATCAAGCAAAGACCAGTAGCTCAAAATAAACCAAGTATACCCTTGATGGTGGTCACCAGAGCACAGAAGCTGAAAGAACCAGTAGCAGATCCAGTACCTGCTGATTCTATACCATTAACTGATATACCAACATCATCTGGAGTCTATCCAAGTCTTCATGTAGAAAAAAGAAGATATCAGGATATGAGGCAGTGGATTAAACATTTGCATGAAGAAGAGAAGCTTGGATCTACTAGAGCAACAATCGAAGTTCGCTCTTCACCATGGCAGTCACCAAAAAATTCACATACAAATATGAATACTCAGTTGCATCATCATGAAGAACCCTTCAAGATGACTGAACCGAAAGCACTGCAAATAGAACTGCTCATGAATAGTAAGATTAATATTTCGTTGGGAGAGTTCTTGAAGTTGGTGCCAAAAGCAAAAGAAGTATTAGCGCAAAAGTTAACTTAAGCTGAACCGTAAGTCCATCAGGAGCCAGTTTTTTGTGCTGGATTTGAAGAATCTAATGAAGTACTCCATGTCGGAGCAGCTTGGGAAAGTGAACAAAAAAATATCACCTTGCCGATACAGATAGACAATTTCCTAATGAAGCAGTCGTGATAGATGGCAGTTAGGGAGTTAACCTGATTTCTACAAAGCTATGTGCAACATGGGGCCTTACAAAGATAAAACCTACGAACTTTGCCATTAAGCTAGCTGATCAAAAGACATTTCGTTCGCGAGGAATGGTTGAAGATATACTTGTCAGGATTGTCGGAGTCCAGTTCATCATTACTTTTGTAGTAATGGACTTACCAGAAGCACCAAATGTCTACCGAGTCCTATTGGGACGCCCATGGTTACGAGTTGTGCAAGTAATTTATAATTGGGGTACCAGAAAAATCACTTTTGAAAATCGTGAATGTGCAGTCAAGATTGATCTTGCAACTTGGACTATCAAACCAGTGGTTTAAAAAGAGAATGATGATTCATCAACAACAGATCATACTTGTGACCGACTAGAAAAAAATTTGGGAGTTCATTACGATTATCAAATCGATACTGTCAACTGGAATGAAGCTCTTGCAACGATTGACTGTATAGCAGGATATATGTGTCAACAAGATAATCGGTCAGATTTGAGTGAGATTTCATTATTGGATCGAACCTTGGACACTTTTCCATTGAATGTGTTGAATGTAGCTTGGATATTAATGGAACCTATACCAGATCCGATTGAAGATAAACTCATTCCTATGAGTCATGCCTTGACTTATTATGACAATGCAGAGCTTACTGATGAGCAAATTTTAAATCATATGGATCCGACCAGATTTGGAGTGCGTAATATTCCTGATGAACCAACAATAAAACCGCCAAAAGCAGTTATATTGAAGGAAGACGGGATCACAGGGTCAATGACGAAGAAAGAAGCCAAACAGGCTATTAAGCCTTATATTGACATTACTAATGATCTGCATTGGACTAATGACGACTATCTTCTAGAAGCCATTACTGATCCTGCCATTCAGGTTGCTGCTCAGCTCCTCAACAATTTCCTGATGGATGGCAACCTCATGAAAGACCAAATTACTTCTCAGATATTGCATAGAATAGTTGAGTCTCACGCCAATATAGCCAAGGCTCCTCTGAAACCATATAACTGGTTCAACACCGTTAATTTCAGTTTCGGACACTAGTTGGGTAAGCCTTAGTGCTTCATCATTGTTTTATTTTCTTATTTCCGTTGAAGCTTGTTGTAGAAACTTAAAAAGTGGATGAATCTCTACATCCCTATACTACACCCATAAGTAGATCAAGCCACCGCACGAACTAGAAATACTTCCAACATTGGCGCTGTTGCCGCTTTTTAAGTATTTTCTACCTAGCTTCTTCTCCTTTTTCTTTTTATTTTTTCTTACTTCCGTGTTGTATGTTTGCTTGTGTGCTTGTCTCTATCTACCAACAAACAGCATGCGTCGTCTCTCCAGGTCCTACACGAGCTGCGGAGCAACTTCTTCAACCGGGGGGAAGCAACAAAAGAGTCAACTTGGGCATTTTCTTCAAAATAAGTGATCCAAGTGACCTTTTTTGCAACCAAAAAGGTATATCAGAATTCACCAGCCTGTCTGTAGCCTTAACAGACCCTAATCTTTCATTTTATCACCTCCACGAATTCTGACAACGATCAAATTTTGAAAAGACAGTCTGATATACTATCAGAATCTCTTATTTCTCACCCAAATCTTTGTCCTAGAATTCGTCAGTTTCACTAAGGCTAGATCTCATTAAGATCAGTCCTCCAGCAGCTCCACGAATTCTATCTCAGAGATTCTCATTTACTGTCAGAACATCACATTTTTTTCCATATTCCCTATCCGCCAGTCAAACCTCTCTGTTAGAATTCGCCATCTAGCACGATTTCTTAAAGAGCACGAATTCACCATCTAGTTCTTAAAGAGCACGATTTCTCTATCCTATCAGCAAATTTTGAAACTCCAATTTTTTCCAAAAAAATCTAAGAAAATCACTATTTTGACATTCAAACAAATTTGCGAGTATTACAATTAGATTTATCTGCCTTTCCACGATTTCTCAGTCTGTCCTCAAATTCTATTACGATCAGAAAGACTAGTTTTTGTCCTACAATATCCATTCTACAACCAAACTGCCCTTTTACCGAGTACAGTACTGTTTTGCTCATCTATATTCTGCATCATGTCTCGTGACTGTGCTGAATCTTCTTATCTGACTCCTCCACGACTAGAACAAAGAATTTCACGTATCGATGCACCAAAGTACGATGGCGAATCTGACCCAGTCCGATTTCTCCAAGACTTTGATAATGCATGTCGTTTTTATGGAGATACCTCTGAAACTGAAAAGCTTCACCTATTTTCCATGGTACTCTATGGCACTGCCAAGGAGTGGTACTTGAATCTCGAAGCTCCTGATCTTGCTTCTTGGACCACCCTCAAGGACGCTCTCATCAAGCGTTTCAAACCATCCAAACTGACTCAGAGCCCGTTCATTCAAATTACTCATATCAAGATGCGTCGCGAAGAGTCTGTCCAAAACTACATTGAGCGTTTTAAACGTCTCAAAGTAGAATGTGTTGATGAAAATATCACCGAATGAATGGCCATAAAACTATTCTTAGTTGGATTGCCAAAAAACATCCGTCGTGAACTCAAACCACTTGACCTCTATGATCAACTTAAAGATGTGATGACCGATGCTATCCATAAAGAAGACAAAGGTTCCGACGATGACTTTGACCATCGTGAAAAGAAATCTAAGAATCCAAACCGTCCTAATCACCCGAAGTCTGATAATATTGCTCAGTCTTCTGAACTCATCAAATGGAAACCTGGCAAAAAGCTCAACAATCTCATATGGATAAACTCACTGCTGATTTCCAAACCGCCATGAAACATATTGCTGAGAAATCCTTTCCAGCAAGGGAAAATGTCTGGTGTCCAATCTGCTCATAGCATCACACTGCTAATGAATTCTCTCAATTGCAAAATCATTTTCCAGTAGCACCCAGACCCACCATCTATCGAGCTTACCATCCTTACCTGCCACAACAACCTGTGCCACGACCAGGGGTTTACCAACCATGACCACCTGCACCAAATCCATACCAATTTCCACGACAACAGTTTGTTGTTAACCAACCTAACCCACAAAATGTTGTCCATTATCTTGATTCGAATACCATCGATCCAGCCACCTACTATGTGGAAGACAATACTCAACCACAGTACTCTACTAAAATGGTTGTTTATTATACCTATGATTCTAATGCTCAATAGTGGATCCCAATGCCCAAGCTTACAATCCAAACCAAGCTGTCTTTGCCGCACATCAAATGCCCGCAATACGAGGATGCTTTATCTGTGCAGGTAAACATCCTAGTATTCATTGCATAGATAAATTCCGCTTTCCTCCAGCTTGTGAAAAATGTGGTATTGAACATCACGTGAAGGACTACCCATCCCGATCTAAGCCAGCCGCTCCTGTTTGTCCAATGCAAGTAGAAACCTTACCAATCAAAACACATCCTGCTTGGGTCTTGACTCGAGCACAAACCCAACACCAAGCCCCTACACTTGCACCCAACAAAACTCAACCACAGGCTGTTCCCCCAAGTGATGACTCAACCTCAATAGTTTACCCTCACCCGTCTGAAGAAATTCGGCTGCATCATGAGTATCGTCAGCAAATCCGCAATGCCGACCAACAATCTTCATCTTCCTATAAAGTACCTCCCAAGCCCTTTGAAAGCAAAACCCTTGAAGGTACCGAAGTTTGGGAGATCTACTACAAGCCAATGTCACTCTTCCCTTCCATGTACTCTAGAAGCATGCTAGCCAGTGAAAACAACAGATCCAATCCAATACCACCACCACTATTGACGAATTGCCTGAAATGCCCTTACATCTAACCAATCCACTTAGCGAATGAGGCAACATCAAAATCTCAGCTACCCATCATCAATCTCGTGAAGTTTTAGCAGTACTCGATGGAGGTTCCGGGGTTAATATCATTTTCACATCCCTCATGATGGAATGAAATCTGAACGACAAGCCAGCCAAACCTACTTGTCAGCTTCGGATGGCTGATCAAAGTGTGGTCCGACCTACCAGTTTCCTTCCGCACGTGCTAATCAAACTAGGAGGTCTCAAGTTTTCTGTTGATCTTGTAGTACTTGATATTTCTAATAATGCCTATTCTTATGAATTACTACTTGGTTGTCCGTGGCTCACCAATGCCCGAGTCGTTCATGACTGGAGCAAAGGCCGAGTCACTTTTGGCAATTGTGACAGTTCTGTCACCATTGACTCAACGGGTAAACTCAAACCTGCACACATCCATGACGAGGGATCCTCAACCACCAACTCAGTATTTGAGCCATACCAGTCCAGCCATGAAAAAGGTCATTATGTTAAATCTACTGATATCATAAACTGGAGTCACAGTCTAGCTACGATCGATTGTGTGAATGCCGATTACTATGCTTAGCATCAGGATAATTGTATCTCTCCACTCTCAATCGATCATGACCAATTACCTGATCTAGATACACCTATCATCAATGTCAATTTTATTGATATTCTTCCACACCATGATGAATTGCTAAATGTTGCATGGCTACCTACTAATGAATCAGACGATTTATTCATTGATGATGAGAACGCTTACGAATTCAAAATTGCCCAGAAGATATGGACATTTTTGATCTTTAGATCCTCAACTATATGGAAGCACTCCCACCAAGGACCGATCCACAACATGCTTCCAAGGTGGAACCAGTTGCCAAGGTTGCAATTGAAAAACCTGAGACAAAATTCTACCGTCTCAAACGCCCACACTATCCATGGGATCTCTGTGAGGAGGAAACTATCTTTCAAATTGATGACGAGATACTCCATGACATACCAACTGTCCCTCATCCACACACATCTCCACCACAAAAACCTCAACCACGTGGTCATACGATGAAAGAGAAAATGAAAAAACCACTTCAAATTCAACCGTCGGGTGACCTCACCATTGTTCAAGAAATTCCTGAGATTGCCTCTAGTCCTACACCAATCCTCAATAAATTCCAAGCCCCATCCCAGCAAGTGAAAGGCAAGGCTCCCCCGAATCTCCAGCCCATGATGTTCCTGCATACTTTAAGGAATATACGATCGAGGATGTCACAATCCAATTACCCCAAGCTCAACATGAGCCAACTGGTTATTCACCCTACGAAGGCCCTACACAAACCATAACCCTTTCCCTGAGTGAGCCAAATGAAACCAACGAATATCTTGTCCACGTCGGAGCTCCTCTCAATTGCGAACAATATAGACGGCTTGAAAAGCTCCTGAAAAAATATCGACATATCTTTGCCTGGACCTATAAAGACATGAAAGGCATCTCACCCCAAGTAGTTGTGCATCGTATCCCGCTTAAATCGGGTGCGAGACCCACTGCGAGTCGTCCATACAGATGCAATCCCATCTATAAGGCCAATATTAAAGAAGAATTACAATGCCTCTTAGATGCAAGATTTATCTATGAAATTGAGCATACTAAGTGGGTCTCCCCAAATGTCATCGTCCCCAAGAAAAATGGAAAACTCCGCATCTGTGTCGATTTTAAGAAACTTAACGCCGTCACTGAACGTGATCATTTTCCATTACCTTTCGGAGAATCCATCTTAGAAAATCTAGCAGGAGATGAGGCTTACTCCTTCTTAGATGGCTTTAGCAGATACAATATGATCCAAATTGTTGAAGAAGATCAACACAAAACCGTGTTTGCCACAGAATGGGAAACCTTCTGCTGGAAAGTCATGCCCTTTGGTCTCTGCAATGCTCCTAGCACCTTCCAACGTGTTATGCAAGCGGCCTTTTCTCAACAGATGGGCCATACCTTAGAAGTTTACTTGGACGATTTAGGAGCACATTCCAAAGAAATATGCCATCTGTCTGTGCTCGAAAAAAAAATCATCCAATGTCAACGCTTCGGCATCTCTCTCAATCCTGAAAAATGCCAGATTTGGGTAACCCATGGTATTGTGTTAGGACATATTATCTCACAAAATGGCATTGCCATTGACCCTGAAAAGATCCTTGTCATTCAAAATCTACCGGAATCACATACGATATGTGAAGTTTACTCCTTCCTTGGCCAAGCCAACTACTATCGGTGCTTTATTTTCGATTTTGCTAATAAAGCACAGTTAATCTACAAACTAGTTGTAGTTCCCAAATGGACGGATGAACAACGCGGCGTCTTTAATCAACTCAAAGAAGCCCTTACCAATGTCCTCCGGGCTCCTGATTATTCTAAAGAATTCCATGTGCATACCGATGCATCCAAATATGCAATTGGAGCAGTGCTCACCCAATCGGGAGAATTCAAAAAGGACTACCCAATTCGTTTTCTTAGCTGACAATTGATACCTGTTGAAGTCAATTATACCACTACCGAATGCGAAGCTTTGGCAATGGTATATGCAGTTCAGAAGTTTCGCCATTATCTTCTAGGAAAAGTCTTTGCGTTCTTCATTGATCATCAAGCACTGTTGTATCTCATCAACAAGACGTGCACCACAGGCCGTATTACTCGATGGGTCCTATTATTGCGAGAATTTGAGTTTAGGATTGTGGTTCATAAGGGAGGCCGTATTACTCGATGGATCCTATTATTGCGAGAATTTGAGTTTAGGATCGTGGTTCGTAAGGGCGTTCAGCATTTTTTAGCAGACCATCTATTTTGAATCCCTAATCTTCGTACCCTTAATCAAGGCGTCAACGATGATTTACTAGATGCAATCCTTTTCCAAGTTGACTCTACACCTATATGGGCTAAGGAAATTACCAAATATTTAACTTTAGGGTAGATGGATCCTTCCTTCTCTAAACCTGAACAACATGCGTTGGTCCTCAAAACTAAACCTTATACGTTAATCGCAGGACAACTCTACAAGCAAGGGTTAGATGGAATTGTCCAATTATGTCTTACTGAAGGATAAATACCCTCTGTATTTTCCCTCACTCATGAAGGTATTGGTGTCGACCATTTCTCTTCTGAAACAACTGCTAAGAAATCCTCTCAGCCGATTTTTGGTGGCCAACACTCTTCAAGGATATGCACAATTACACTAAGGCTTGTAATGTCTGCCAACGCACCAAACACTTTCAGAAACCAAACTACATGCCTCTACACCCCGTAACCACTGATCAAGCTTTCCAGAAATGGGAAATTGATTATGTCGGACCTATTAGTCCTGCTGCTCGACACACACAATCTCGTTACATCATAGTAGCTACGAACTATTGCACCAAATGGGCTGAGGCAAAAGTTGTTCGCAATGCTGACGCTCGTTCTACCGCCAAATTTCTCTATGAACACGTTATAGTTCAGTTCGGATGTCCTCTAGAGCTTATCAGTGATAGGGGTACACATTTCCTTAACTCTGTCATAGCATATCTTCTTTCCAATTTTTTTGTGGTACATCGCAAAAGTTTCCCATACTATCCACGCTGCAATGGCCAGGCAGAATCCACTAATAAAATCCTATGTGGAATTCTCACCAAAACCGACGAATCCAACCGATCTGATTGGGAACTCAAACTCCATGCTGCTCTCTGGGCTTATTGCACCACCCCGAAGCAAACTACAAGCTTAATCCCTTTCCAGCTCACATATGGCCAAGAAGCCGTTATGCCTGTGGAATTCCATATCCCCTCCCTTCGAGTAGCCTATAACCTCGAGCTTGATACTCCTCAGAATCTAGCAAATAGGTTATTCCATCTGGAGCAACTTTGTGAAACACAAAGGATCAGCATCCATGCTCAACAAGTCCACAAACGACGACAAAAAACATGGCATGATCGATCATTAAAACTTAGAGATTTTCATATTGGAGATAAGGTCCTACTATACCAGGCCAAAGCCTTCAAAGGCAAACTAAAATTTTCTGGCCAAGGACCTTACGTTATTAAAAAAAATCTTTGCCTTTGGATATGTCCAACTCCAAACCCTTCAAGGCGATATCCTCGACACTGTGGTCAATGGGAGTCGACTGAGAGAGTACAATGAACCTTGTTTTTATCGATATGTATTAGTTGTTTTCTTTCCTACTGTTATTCTTCCTTTTTATTGTTTGCAAGCCATTTTGACAACATTTTTGCTGTGCTTTCTTGTTCCACCCATCAAGATACTATCAGATCAGGTATACCAACAGTCTTCTCTGAGAAAACCACAAAAGTCATTTCTTTCAGAAGAAATTTTTTTACAACATTTCAGATAGAATTCGCCTTACCCCTTTTTTACAGAGCACGATCCATTTTTGGCCTCCGCGAATTCTGTCTCGGATTTTAAAAATGTCTAAAAATAAAAAAATATAGCTTTACTCATGAGATATCCATCCTTAGAATTCGCAAACAATTCGCTGCAGCTCAAATTGATCCTCACGATTTCTCTGCTATCTCTGCGAATTCTGATCAGAGATATTTTTGCACTATCAGATGTTTTTTCTCTTTTGGCATAAAAAATCCCTTACAAGAATTTGCGGCCCTCAGAATGTTGCCTCGAAATTCGCATCCATCCTTACTAAATCGTGGACACTAAGGACGATTTCTGGGTGAAGTTGTGAATTTCTGCCAAAAAACCTGGGGATCTCTGGAGCATCGGCTTTCCTAATCTTGGAGAGACAATCCATGGAAAGGACACCAGCTATGATGCCAAGTACTTCACAAAATTTCTGACAAACGACGGCAAAACCATTGTCCAAACCAACGACGGGATCGCTATCCGCCTCATCACGGATCCCCAACTACGGACCACCTCAGAGATCCTCATCACCATGGTTGCAGTGCATACCACCAAGATGGATCACATCCCACCGAGCGACCTCTTTTCTCTGACCCTCACCATGGAGGAACCCACTCAAAATTACAAGTGGGCTGAGAAGGTAGCAGAGAATCTGTGCGGATCTCTGAAAGCCCGCAAACCAACTACCAAATATGGGTATCTCCTCCACATGCTGGTCACCAAACAATTGGGATCTAGGGCGTCTGCTGCCGTCAAGGAGCTGGATGATGATTATCCAAGCACAAAAAAGTGAGCCACCCCCAACTGACAGCAGACCCGGTCTCACCAGCCCCACCTACTAAGAAGCAGAAAGGGAAGACAATCAACGCAGAAGCCGATGTCCCACATGACATTTTATCCAGCAACATCGGGGTGGAATATGCTGAATCCGGAGGGAGCCTTAAACCATCTCAGGTCCCAAAGGCGATCCTAGAGTAGCAGGCGGCCTTACTTCACCAAGCCCAACAACATCGACAAGCAGTAGCAACAACAACAGGCAGCTTCGGAACGGCAGACACTTCCGGCTCTGATCCTATGGGCGTGATTCCGTCCACATAGGCAATCTCCTCTCCATCACTTGCTCTCACACTCCCACCACGACCACCACCATTTACTGCCACCTCCACACCCTCACTAACTCTCAACACGGGCTTCACTTCCACACTTCCACAAAAGCCCTCAACTATACAAATCTCCACCCTACTTGACTCCACAGTCAACGTAGATGATTTTGCATTACAATTACTAAATGCACTTCCATCCGCCATGCAGTATCTCCCCACCCCTCAATCCACAATCACCCCCACCTGCCTTTCATACACCTCCGTCTAGCCCTGCTCCTGATTTTCTACCATTTAACCCAATGTCGTATCCTAACTACACACGCACCCTCCCTGACATTGGTCCTTGGGAGCAGCTACCCCTTGCAACCCAAAAAGTGGTATGGTTGGTGAATGAGCTCCAATACAATCTATTCGGCACCCTAGGGGGATAGTATACTATGCGGTAATTCAACAATGGTGCAATGGCGGGCCTTCAAAAATAAAAAGCAAGGCTGGAGGAGGAAAACAAACAACAATAGTTGCAGATCCAGAACAACAACAACAGATGCTACTCCACCTCCAAAACCAGCTCCAACTGAAGGTATCCAACATGCAGCAAACCATCGATACCCTCAAAGCCGAAAAGGATGAGGCTATAGCAAATTCACAAGCAGCACGTTCCGCTATGAAGGAACAGTTGGAAATGGTGGACTTCAACGACTTCGCACCACCAGCTATTCCTGAGGGAACTGCCATTCCAGTGGTGGCCTATCAAACACTGGCCCAACAACTGAAAGCCACGACGGAGCAACACTCAAAATCACAACAATCATACATTGCTTCCGTCGAGGCCCTAAACCAGCACATAGCCACTCTGGAAGAATGCTTAAAGGTTGCTGCTCAGTCGACCCCGTCGATTTATGTAGAGCATGTCCAATTCCATGATTCAGGGAACCACTTTGATGGATTAGATGGTGGAGATGGAGCAGGATTCCAACAGCCTCCTCCTGCAACTCAAGGCTCCGCATTTCAAGGCCAACCCCTGGGGCAAGGAGCTCAAACACCAACCAATCCGTCGGGCTCTGGGGGTACCAGCTCCCAACATTATCTTTTCCCTTCCGCCGCTTCTAACCCTCTCAACACCACTAACCCCACTTTCATTCCACAACAATTTTCTCTTGAGTCACAAAGAATTGCAGAAGCTAACCCCTCATCTCCTCTCTCTCTTGAACCCAATCCACAATCTGAACACGAGACTGCCTCTGAAGCACCAACCATCTGGCACAGAATCACGTGCACAGAACCAAGCAAAGAGTTGTGTGCCTCTCAGGAGTTTGCAAAGAAGTATCCAACAAGGAAAGAGCGAGGTGGCTACATACTGCTAGATTTGGACCAGTGTCAGACACATAAAGTAGCAGTCAAACTCCTGGATCCACAACCTCTATGGCGTTGTCAGCTCTTCTTGCAAAGTAAGACTTCAGTGGCACGGTATCTCGAAGCTCCCTCCTACATGCGCACCAATCCTTATTACTATCCAATAGCGAGGCGAGAACCGTTTCCTACCACCAAGGTCAAGAACAGAATCTTTTGGCCTAAACTCACAGGCGTGGATACCAGCAACTTAGTCGAAGACATGGTCACCAACTGCCGAGTATTCTACTAGAAGCACCATGGCAATCCTGATCGGATGTCAGATATTTTGCGGATAATTGCGGCCTGGTGGCATTTTTGGCAGAACTCAGAGGTTTTTGGGATCGAGAGTTACCCCCAATCGCCCTTGATATCAATAAACCCTTGTGCACGCAAGACGACCATATCAACGTTGCGAGGCTCTATTATTGAGGTGCACTCACTTCCGCCCTGCATGTTGATATGGTGGAGCTATGGAAAACCCATAACTTTCTCCAGGGTATGCTCCATCATTACAAACCCATGCCCTTCCTGAACAAATTACGGTGAAAAATGAAGGAGGGCATCGGCACGACAATCTACCACTCCCGACAGCAACAGCCTCACCTCCAAGAAGCACAAAAGATCCAAGATGAAGAGGCGTCAATTGGTGTGGGGTCCACCAATCCAATAAGGAGGGAGATAATGTTAGCAACTGTGCTAACACAGAGAAAATAAAAAAGAAATAATAAAACTCAGTGGCATGTGTTTTGTAAGACCACGTATGAGTATCTGTCAATAAACTTCAGCCATGGCATGTGTTTTGTAAGTCCATGAGTAGAAGCTTAATTAATAATAAAAAAACTTAAACTTAGATTTAGAACTTAGACTTAGGAAACTTAAGATTAGAAATATTTTATCTTAAGTTCTCCTAAGTTAAGAAATTTGAAGTTCTAAATCCTAAGTTAGAAATTCTAGAAAGGCTAGAAACAGATTAGTCCCATAAGTTAGTAGATACTTATGGAAGACCCTCCTTGCCATAAAAGGAGAGGTATTTGCATTGTAAATGACACTTTTGAGATTAAGCTATCTTGCTCTCTATTTTGGAGAATTATCATTCTATTTCATTTGTGTTCCCTTTGGAAAGGTGCATAGCTTGAGGGAAGGTGCTCGGGCCTCCTCTTGCCTCCTTTTCATCGATTTTATTGTGGCATATTCATTATTGCTTATTTGCTTAGTATTTGCCGCAATCTCATTTTATTACCCTTTGGGTGTTAATCTAGAATTTAGTGTAATCACCTTGCTAGTTGGGTAAGCCTTAGTAAGGTTTTGTATTTTGTCATCTCAATTAATTTCATTTCTGTTTCGGGCACTAGTGGGGTAAGCCTTAGTGCTTCATCATTGTTTTATTTTTGTATTTCCGTTGAAGCTTGTTGTAGAAACTTAAAAAGTGGACGAATCTCTACATCCCTATAATACACCCATAAGTAGATCTAACCACTGCACGAACTAGAAATATTTTCAACATTTGTCAAAAAAAACCTGATTAGAGAGTTTTTTCCAAAAATAACATTGTTGAACCTTCGTCGATGAATCTTCGCCTAGGGAACCTTCGCCAGTTCTATTTTCAGGTTTTGATTTTTCAGATCAAGTCCCTGTCAAAATTTGGGTCAAATTTGATACAGTCTGATTCTGATTCTGAGAATTATTTCATTTTTGATAAGTATCGATTGGTTGATTTTTGAAATCTTTTTCACAATATAGGAATTTGATTCTTGTCAAGTGGAAGAGATCTAGCTGATCTGATCTAAGATAGTTTTGATTGAAAATCTAGATCCAATTTCAATGTCTACTTGATTTAATCTGAAAAGATGGCTGCCCCTAGAGGTGTTCCTCAGGAAGTCAATCCAATCATTGTTAGAAGAACACCTCGTTTGGATCTACCCAAATACAATGGATTAACAGATCCAGTTAGATTCGTTCAGATCTATTCTGAATCTTGTGAAGTCTATGGCGCAATTTTTTCCTGGAATAAACTTATGCTTTTTCCTATGGCCTTAACAGGCGCAGCACAAGATCGGTACTATAATCAAGATGAAACTGAGCATACAGATTGGGAGACTGTTAAACGAGCCCTTATCACATGGTTCAAACCTCGAAAGTTTATAGAAGGCCCTTTTCTACTTTTAAGTAAAATTAAAATGGGAAAGCGGGAAATAGTTTGAGATTACATTGAACAGGTAAAATGCCTCAGATCTGAATGCAAACTTGAGCTGATTAACGAAAATGCCATGATTATGATACAGTCTGATTTTGATTCTGAGAATTTTTTCATTTTTGATAAGTATCGATTGGTTGATTTTCGAAATCTTTTTCACGATATAGGAATCTGATTCTTGTCAAGTGGAAGAGATCTAGCTGATCTGATCTAAGATAGTTTTGATTGAAAATCTAAATCCAATCTCATTGTCTACTTGATTTAATCTGAAAAGATGGCTGCCCCTAGAGGTGCTCCTCAGGAAGTCAATCCAAATTGTTAGAAGAGCACCTCGTTTGGATCTACCCAAATACAATGGATTAACAGATCCAGTTAGATTTCTTCATATCTATTCTGAATCTTGTGAAGTCTATGGCGCAATTTTTTCCTAGAATAAACTTATGCTTTTTCCTATGGCCTTAACAGGCGCAACACAAGATCGGTACTATAATCAAGATGAAACTAAGCATACATATTGGGAGACTGTTAAACGAGCCCTTATCACACGGTTCAAACCTCAGAAGTTTATGGAAGACCCTTTTCTACTTTTAAGTAAAATTAAAATGGGAAAGTGGGAAATAGTTTGAGATTACATTAAACAGGTAAAATGTCTCAGATCTTAGTGCGAACTTGAGCTGATTAACGAAAATGCCATGATTATGTGGTTTTTGTCAGTTTTACCTAAGAGTATCAGACGTGAGCTGAAACGCCATAATGAGTATGCACTTTTGCAAAATGCTATGGATGATGCAATTCGGGAGGAGGATGAAGATTCAGACGATGAACCGAATATCAGTATGTTGCCTTATACATCAGGGCAAACAACTATGACATCCACCACTATTGCATCAACGAATGTCAATGCTACTGCAAAAATGATGCTCAATGAGTTTGAGAAACTCAGGAAAAACCAGTAAAAATAGATGGAAAAGTTGTAGTCGCAATTTGATGAGAAGATCAAAGCATTGGAAGATTTCCATGGACAAGCGAACAAGGAACCTGAGAAGTTTGCAAAGACCAGGGAAAATGTCTGGTGTTCTATTTATACAGGAAATCACACAGTGAATGATTGTTCTCAATTGAAAAAAAATGAATGAAAATCAGTATATGTCATTTGTGTAATTCGCCTGATCATGAGACTGCTTTTTGCAACTTCAATCCTCAGATAATTCAACAACGGTATCCCCAGATGGGATATTGAGAACCACATTATGGAGAAAATCCCATAGCTAGACCTCGTCAATCAACTCTTGGATACCAGGAACGATTAGCCTTACCTGCCTCACCAAAGCACCTCGCTCCTCCTGCCAATTTGATGGAGCTAGAACCTTACAGAAGTGTCGAGCAATGGAACTATGGTAATCATCAAAAAGGTGGATCTTCAGAACAATATGCTATTTATGTTGCCGCGCAACAACAAGCATCTAGAAACTAGACCAGAGCACCACTTGGATGCTTTGCAAGTGGAAAAAATCACAGAGTTGCAGAATGTCCAAATAAAAAAAAAATTGTACCATTCTGTCATGATTGTGGTTATGGGCATTGCTATAAGGAGTGTCCAGCAAAACTGAAGCCACCACCAGCTACAGATCCTGTAAATTTGATAACAATCAAGCAAAGACCAGTACCTCAGAATAACAACAAATTCTATGGAAATAACCTTCATCAAACTCTCGGACTCAGAATCTGACACAAATAAACTAGGGTAAAACTGGCAAAGATTTTTGGCACACAAAAACACAGTTTTTGTAGTTTGGCGAGGGTAAAAATAGAGATTTTCTATGATTTGGATAGGATGAATGTTCGTTGAACTCAAAAAATAGTAATTTATTGTAAATAGAATAATCTGAAAATTCGGCAAAGGTTTTGGCGAGGAATCAATAGTAATATTGGTATTTTTGCAAAAAAGAGACTTTTTTGGAAAAAATATGACAATATGACAGCTGATTTTCTGAGAAACCTTCTATTTCTGATATAATTCTTCGCCGACCTGGTAGTAGATAGATCTGAATCACAACTATGCACAGTGGATCGGACGAAGATTCTTTTTCTATATTTTTAGAGTTTTGGTGATTTTTTGGTGTTTTTTGATGGTTTTTCTGATGTTTCCGGAAATTCGCTAAGAAGGATTGTTCGCCCTTCAAACTGAAGGTTTTGTGATGAAAATTGAAGGTGCCTGCAACTTGGCGAACGTTTCCTGAAAGAGGGCAAAAAGTTATCAGCTCTGATGACGATTTTTGCCTCCTTTTGACCAAAATCTGGCAGATTTGACCGATTTTTGTTGTTTTTTTTTTTCTGATATCTCAAATCCAAATGGATCTTAAGATTGGTGATCTGAATAGTTTTCTCTATTCCACAATCAAATTAGATTTTAAACAAGCAAATCCACTCAAATCAAACAAAATCACTCCCAAACTAACCCTAAATGCAGATTTAACACTATTCATGCCACGACAAGATGTCTGATGCAAGCTAACCATCTAACATGTTGCAAACTGAAAAATTGGCGTAGCTCCCTGACAACGGCACCAAAATTGTAGTGGGTTTCTTTCCTTTCCTATCCTCAACCCAAGACCTAATCAATCTAGCATCGAGGAGATGAAGTTAGTTGTCATGCATAGATTTGTTCCCATGAGAGCGATAGCATAGTTCAAATTTCAGCATGAACGGAAGATTCACATCTAACTCTAATATCCATTAACCCTAAGCATTAACACTAGATCCACAATGAGGATAGCTTACCCTTTCCCTCTCTCCCTTTTTCTCTCATAAAAGTATAAAAATATGCAATCCTAATAACAATCAGATCCAACAATTAGCAAAACATAAATAAAGCATGAGAGATGGAGGAAATGTGAGAGAGAGCAAGGACATTCATAAATCCATTTCACAAGAGAATCAATCTACTTTATTGAAATGAAGATATGTACATTTGGAGCAAACTCGAGTTGGTCCCTTTTTATAGTAAAGAAGAGGACCTTGGCCTCTAAATGCTATTGGTCCATTTCTGCCTCTCTAATTATTCAAATTTAAAAAAGAGTGGAAACCATCCAAATTGGAGGGAAACCCAACTTTATTCACTAACTTGACATTTAGGCCCTGCGACATTAAAAGTCCCGCAAAAAGGCCTAAAGTCCTTTTATTGAATTTCTAATTAATCAAATAACTATGTGATCATTGGGTTGAACTTACACATGCAGGGTGCCAAATCCCTCTCACTTATTAACTAGGGTTAGGGTTGCCTCGAGATATGCAAACCCTTCAACAACTGAGGAGATCACTCAGTTCCTTACCACTAGGAGACTAAAAGAAGGGATAAATCAAGTAGCAAAAAGAAATTTTTTATTAAAGGCAACACCCTTCCAACTTATAGCTGGTCAATCATATGAAGGGGGTGCTGACAGAATAATTCGTCGATGTGCTTATGAGTTTGAGATACGCTCTATCATATCTCAGGCACATGAGGGTATTGGTGGCGGTCACTTCTCTGCGGAAGCAACTGCCAAGATCATCCTCTGAGCAGGATTATGGTGGCCATCCTTGTTTAAAGATACATTGCTATTATCAAAACTTGCGATGTGTGCCAACAAGGAAAAAAGACAGCGAAAGCTGACTTCACGCTACTAACCCCAATTATAGAAGGTGAAGCTTTCCATAAATGGGATATAGACTTTGTCGAACCCATCAGCCCAGCCGCTCGAAACACTCAAGCCCGTTATATCCTTATTGCCACAAATTACGCTACTAAATGGGTTGAGGCTAGAGCATTGTTCCAAACAGTTCACCACCTATTCTACCATGGAAACCAGTGCCTCACGATCAAACAAATCCTATCGGACTATTTCGTCTTCCATTTCAATGAGTAGTCTATCCAAACCTCTTGCACATTTTTGGAACCTGCCAACACTACTCATAGAACAGAGCTTCAATAGCCTCATTCAGTCTCGACCGAACAAAGTTTCCATATCCTCATTTAGTCTCGACCGGACAGAGCCTCAATATCCTCATACAATCTCACACTTAGTATACCATCAGCAAATATAGACAATGTCGGCCCATTCCTCTTCCAGTTCTAAAGATCCACAATTTGAGAAAATTGACATCACTATGGGCAGCCTTGACACTTCTAAGATGACTAACTGGTACCAGGAGGCACACTAGTTCCTCACCCAAATAGAGTTCCAACTTTCTCCTTTCACCGGTTATCAGAGCCCGTTTCTATTGCATTTTGCTTATGCCTCTTATAACCAAAATGACAGATGTTTATATAGTCTCCTACCAAGAACTTTGTGTTCATAGTACCTATCTCTGGAGCCGAACTCAACACATTTGGCTTCCCTCGGGGACCAAACCCAGTTAGCATAACTCTCAAGAAGATTGAATCCACTGCATTTTTCAAGTTCATCAAATATGCATTAGTGGACAAATGGAAGAACAAAGATGGCTACCTTATCAACGCCATAAATGATAAACTCTTGGCTGCTGCATATGCATATCTCATAAGGTATACACAATGCCACATGTCCCTGATCAGACGCATATCTATGACGTTGTTCCACATGATGGCTGACTCCACATTGCACAATCAAAAGCTTTATGATTGGGGCTCAATTTGTTTCCAACTACCTTCATGACTGGATGAAGCACAAGGAAGCCACCACATTTTTGGGATATCTTCTGACAGGCATTACATTGCAGCAAATCAACCACCGTCCAAAGGTGAGAGACCAGTTGATGCTAGCTGACAAAGCATGGGAAACACCTGTAGCTTAGACAACCAAGTTTGCTTCACAAGACACCACACAAGCAACGTCTCAAAAGAGAAAAGGTTCATCCTCCCATAAAGGGCCAGCTACAAAACACGTAAAGTTAGGCCAAGCAAAGCTTCAATTGAGAAAGACACCCACATCGTCGACATCACAAACAAAGGGTCTTTTTGCGAACGAGTCTTTTGTTCAAAAGGAAGGCACCACCACATAGGTCTATGTAAGGCTGCCTTACGTTGATCATTGCTATAGAATCTAGATATTTTATGGTCTAAGATCGACATCAGATAGTCTAGCACCTTACAAGCCAGACTCAATAGTGTTTAGCCATACTAGTGATAAAGGGATGACTTGTACGTTTTATAGGTGAGCAAGCCAGTCATGTGATAATTTGTAAACAAAGTTTTGTAGTGCACATAACATGACTACGCCTTAACATCAACATGACAAACAATAATGTTGCACCTAACATTTGGTTGATAAAACGATTATTGTACTATAATATATGTAGACTAAGTATTGAAAACTACCAAATTTGGCATTACTGTTAATTTATAATTGAATTTGTTTGTGTGGCATTCACAAGAAAGTAAGTGAACAATACTCTCCAAGAAAGTTCATTTAGTAGAACTAAGGATTGTCCATTACATCGCATTAAAGCATTTTACTACGCATCGTCTATTGAAATGGTATAAAGTTGCTCATGCATTTAAACTAGAGACGTAGGGCCTTTCAAAAACGGGTTGGCTGATTTTCCTTGTTAGCAAATTGTCTTAGATCTATTGAACTTAAAGTTTTACAGAGTCTCCAAGTTTCTCTCAATTCAAAAACTTAGTGAAACATGTTGCTTGACACTCAATAGTTCTATAGTTAATCATATTTGCCTCCTCTTGCTCCAGTTTGTCTCTAAGAAAATGATAAGAAATTTATAGTGTTTAGAGCAAGCGTGCAACATAGGCTTTCTAGTCGGAGATACTTGCAAGGACATTCATCCCCCAAAAGTTGTGGCTGAAGATGTGAAATCCTAGCTACAGGACCATGATCTGGATCGTCAGGCATCATCATGGCAATGGATTTGTGCAGTTGTGGTGGTAGGATGATTATGACCTTGGATGCCACTTGCAAAACTGGAGGCTTCCAAAAACTGGTAAGCTTTACAATCATGATGGTGAAGACACTAGAAATCCGAACAAAATTTCATTTAATAATTAAAAAGCACAATAGTAAACGAGAGATTGTTTAATAAAGAGCTGTAAAAGTTGGAGAAGCTAGTGCCAAGAAGGAGGAGTATGAAGAATTGAATGGCTTTGTGGAGACATAGGCCAAGAATTTGGCGAAAGGTAATGGCCAATGAATATAGGTGACTCGAAGACATATGAGTAGCAAATCCTTTGATTACACGCCACGCAACATAGGCTAGACAAAGTATTGTGGAAAGGGTGTTGTAGAATACATATATTTAGATCTAGGCTCTCTTTTTTGGGCCATTTGCTATGTCGTGTTCCACATCCGTACTTTGGTTGACTATGGTTGCCATTTTCAATTTCATTGTAGGTACTCGTTATAGCATCATATTCTTTGTGAACAAGATGTACATAAACAATGTGTTGCTATCAAAGCTAGTTTTAAAGACAAGAAAGCCAAGAAGTCGAGTTTTTGGGGAGAACACTAAGTCTTTTTGTTTCTGTGGCGCACTTGCAATCCACATGGAGGCATGGTTATGGGGCTAGTTGTATTGTGTGATCGAAATGTAAAAGTCGGCACATTAATGCTTACTATTGAGAAGTGACTAGTTTTTGTAAGATGCAGATGAGAACCAGCAATAAATTTGTTTGGATTGATGAATGTCCTTGCTCTTCCTCTCTTTTCCTCCATTTCTCATGTTTCCTTTGTATTTGCTGATTGTTGGATTTGATCATTATTGGGATTGCTATTTCTTATGCTTTTTGTGAGAGAGAAAAGGAGGAAGAGAAGAGTAAGTCTATATCATTGTTGTGGATTTAGGGTTAATGGAAGTAGGTTAATGGATGTAGTGTTAATGCTTAGTGTTAGTGGATGTTAGATCCTCCATTCATGTTGAAATTTGAACTATACTATCACTCCCATGGAAACGAACCTACACATGACAACTAACTCCGTCTCTTTGATGCTAGATTGACTAGATCTTGGATTCAGGTTAGGCAAAGAAAGAAACCCACTACAGATGTGCTGGGTTCAGGATCTAATTCATATTGACATGCTTGGCAGTCAATCGTTGCTAATGCATCCGTCCATCTCACGACGTCCGTTCTGAATCATAGTGACCACCCTTGGCTGGCCTTGGGCGATCTATCGTGTGATCTGTCGTGGATGATCCGTTATCAGCCTTGGGTGCAATAGGTTTCACCGCCCATGTGGTTGGATCAACCTTTACAGCCTGCTCTATGTTCTCAAAGGTGAGTTTTCCCGTACCCCAGTTGTGTACTACTTGCACAGTCCTCAACCATGGTCTTCCCAGTAAAACACGGTATGCAATTGGAGATTCAGATATATCCATTACTACGAAGGTTATCACAAACTGCATGCCCGCTATTTTTACAGGGATATCGGCAACTACACCCTTTGGTTCCACATAGGATTAATCCGCTAGCTTGATGGCAAATCTTGCTGGCTTCAACCCCTGTAAACCCCATTTTTCATATAAAGTAGTGGAGATCAAATTGACACCTGATCCTCCATCTAGTATTGTTGCCTCATCCTCGAATCTCTTGTGTTTGATTGGCAGGGTGATGTTGTGTTCCTCGCTTTCCCACGATGCCCTAATGTGGAGGACGTTACTAGTCTCTTCGTAGCCTGTACAATATATGGGCTCAGGCGCTTCTGGCTCTGCGTCTGCTTTGGCCCATTCAGCCAAAAGGCTTTTAGCTTGTGGTGCAATCCGCAGTAATTCCCCAAGGGGTAAACTAACACGACTCGCCAATAAACTTGTGAGCCTTTCAGTGCGTGGTTCCTCGGGCTCCACAATGTGAAAAGGTGGTTCATGACGATGCAACCGATCGTTCTGATCAGTGCGCAATGGTGAGCCCGTTCGTGGTTCCCGTTCGCCATCAGCAGGAGGTTCCATAGGGGGGTTGTCCATTTCTTGTTCTTTTTTCTCTTCTTGTGCTCTCTGTACCCAGTGCCTTATCTTCTGGTATTGTCTCCTTTCTTCCCTCACATTCGGATATGGCACTGAAGTTGAGGGTTGGTCATCAATGACCGATGGTGGTGGTGAGGGAGCCACTCCCTTCCTCTTCTGTGCTCGCGTAACGGCTAACATAGGAGCATGGAGTTGTTGCCTTTCCGGTGGCATCTGTTGGATTTATCTCCTCTACTCTCCTAAATCCCATTTTAATCTGCCTCCATTCATGCTAGATTTTTACTCACGTTGTCGCGCAGTCTGTATATTTACAGTTGATTCTCACAGGGGAAGAAAAGACAAACAAAACGTGACACTATGTTTTTTACACGTGTTTTTGTGACAGGCAAAAAAGGTGACACTACCTTACAAAATGCCAAAGGTGCCTAGGAAGCAAAGGCACCCTGTAAATCAAAACCTATGGCATTTCATTAGAGTGACGCAATTTTTCACATCATCACCAATGTTCACTTCAACAAAATCTGACGTCGCCCCTTTTCATGCTCACCCCATGAAACTGTGCTAACGGATTTGACAACAACTGCAGCCACCCACGATCTCCTATAGACAACACATCCACTTTGTACTTTCTTCATCTGCACACTTGTAACATTATGTATATATACTGAATATTATTTGCGTATTCAGATTGATTAAGAGATTGAAGATCAAATGCAGTGTAAATTAGCATCAGAAGCTTATCAGAGATAGACGAAGTAGATGCCTTGCGCATTGATTCTTTATTGTCAAAAATAGGTTTCATTCCTTTACAGATTGAATTAGTCCATTCATTTTTTCAATTGAGGACACTCGTTCACTGTGTGATTTCCTGTACAAATAGAACACCAGATATTTTCCTTGGTAGGAAAAGTCTTTGCAAACTTCTCAAGTTCTTTGTTCGCTTCTCCGTGGATATTTTCCAATGCTTTGATCTTCTCATCAAATTGCAACTGCAACTTTTCCATCTGTTTCTGCTGGGTCTTCCCAAGTTTCTCAAACTCATTGAGCATACTGACATTCGGCTTATCATCTGAATCTTCATCCTCCTCTCGAATTGCATCGTCCATAGCATTTTGCAAAAGTGCGTACTCATTATGACGTTTCAACTCACGTCTGATCCGTTTAGGTAGACTTGACAAAAATCACATAATTATGGCATTTTCATTAATCAGCTCAAGTTTGCATTTAGATCTAAGACGTTTCACCCTTTCGATGTAATCTCGAACCATTTCCTGCCTTCCCATTTTAATTTTACTTAAAAGTAGGAAAGGGTCTTCCATAAACTTCTGCGGTTTGAACCGTGTGATAAGGGCTCGTTTAACAACCTCCCAATCTGTACGCTCAGTTTCATCTTGGTTATAGTACCAGTCTTGTGATGCGCCTGTTAAGGCCATAGGAAACAGCTTAAGTTTATCGTGAGGATAAATCTCACCATAGACCTCATAGGATTCAGCATAGATTTGAAGAAATCTAACTGGATTTGTTAATCCATTATATTTGGATAGATCCAATCGGGGTGCTCTTCTAACAATAATTGGATTGACCTCCTGTGGAGCACCTCCAAGGGCAACCATCTTTACAAATTTAGATCAAATAGATAATGAGATTGGATCTAGATTTTTCCAAAAAATTATTTCAGATTAGATTTGCTAGATCTATTTCACTTTTCAAGAATATGATTCTATACGATGAAAAACTTTTCGAAATTCGATCAATCGATACTTCTCAAAAATATAAATCTCTCAGAATCCAATTCAGAATATATCAGATTTGATCCAAATTTTGACAGAGACTTGATCTGGAAAATCAAAAACTAAAGATAGGACTGGCGGAGGTTCACTAGGCGAAGGTTGGCTCGGTGAAGTTTAAACAGTACTATGTTGGGAACAAAATTCTCTGAACACTTTTCTGGCAATTTCTTGGAAAATAACCTTCGCCGACTTCTCAGATGGAAGATCTGACACAGATAAAACTATGGAAAACTGGACGAAGGTTTCTGACACAAGAAATACAGTTTCTGTAATCTAGTGAGGGTAAAAATCAAGACTTTTTGTGATCTGATCAAGAAGAATCTTCATCGAACTCAAAAAATAATATTTTTCTATAAATAAAATGTTCTGGAAACTCGGCGAAGGTTCTGGCGAAGGATGAAGAGTAATACTGGTAATTTTGCAAAAAAGTGACTTTTTTGGCAAAAATATGACAATATGACAACTGATCCTCTGATACCTTTTCTATTTTTGGTATTATTCTTTGCCAACCTGGCAGTAGATAGATCTAAATCACATCTTAGCACAGTAAATCGGGCGAAGGTTTTTTTTCTGTATTTTTTAGGGTTTTGATAATTTTTAGTGTTTTTTGGCGATTTTTCTGATGTTTCTGAAAATCTGTTGTGAGACAGATCCAGGTTGGTGGTGGCATGTCATGAAAAGTTTATCTGTTCGACCATCACAACTAGATCCAGGAAGATCAAGCCAAATCTAGCCAAATCAAGCTAGATCCATCTAGATCCACCAACACGACAAACCAGACAAAGGACCAAAAACAAAGCAAAGTGTCTTGTTTCATCAGGTGAGACAGATTCAGACGGTATGGGTCTGATGCAGATTCACAAGCCGCAAGCTCCTCCACAGATACAACATCTCAACAACACTCTTCACCGAGTCATACTGTGGGACTTGCAAGTACAAACATTGCTGATGCGTCGACCATGGATTCTCAGAGTATTCCTAAAGATTCAGTTGCAACACCACCACAACTGGATACTACTCCAACACCTCCTCGTTCACTGACAAGACCCACAATATAGACAGAGCAGCTGTAGCGCAAACATTGCAGACTAGCCAAAAGATTTGACAAAGTCCACAGCAGCAGAGGTGCATCCCCTACAACAAGCACCAATTTTTTTTGGGGGGGGAAGATGGGCCAGACAAACCCAAAGAGACGACAACCAAAGTAGCAGAAGAGCAAGCCAAGCAGGTCCACGTTATTACCGGCGACTCATCATATTTTGATGTGGAAGACCTGATACACATAGAGGACGACACCGATGAGAGAAAAGTAGAGTAGCTTGGGGGAAGTTAAATCTTACAAGATACCATTGCCACCTCCACCCAACTTGCCGATCCATCGATCATTGTTGCTTCCACTACCATCGTTTCATTCTCTCCATCATTACCACTTCCACCCCCACCCTCTCAAATCCCCTTTTTTGGACTAATGCCACCCCACCATGCCTCCAACAGATACCCCATTCTTTCCAATCCCGAAGAGCTCTCAGAGGTGGCCAAACATTCCATACTAAGCCTATCCGAGACCAGCTACCATCTACACTGGTTGGTGAGCCAGCATAAAGAACTAGAAAGGAAAGTCAAGCAGTAAAAACAAGTCATAGTAGAGCAGCAGAGGCAAATAAAAAAGAAACAAGACGAGGCTGAGGAGAAGAAAATATTTGTTACGAAGTTGTGAGCCACCATGGGAAAGAAAGCTCAAGATCTGAGCGAAGTTCAAAATCAACTTAAGCAACAGATGAGATGGATCGACCAAGCTCGAGATGGATCGTCTGGTGCGATGATATTTGACAGCCCTCCTGTGAAGCCGGAAGACCCCAACAATAAAGATGGAAAAGTACGTGAGGCTGATTCAAGAGAGGGAGGTCGACAAGATGAATTTCAAGAGAACTGTTGAAAAACAAGAAAAGGCCATTCAAGAGTCCCAAAAGTAGCTGAAAGAAATGATGAAGGAACTACAAAAGGTGTTGGACAAAGTGAACCAGCTTTGGAACACTACGTGCAAGGCCCAAGCATGAAATTATGAACCAAATTCAAGGGACAAAGATGGAGATGACGGTGATGCAGGATTCAACAAGTCAATCTATCAGCTAGATGGCAGCATGGAATCGGATGAAAAAGAGACTAAAGTTGCCTCTAAGAGTTTTTCAGCGCCCCCCCCCACCCAGCTACCCACAAAACCACTCACTTTTCAATGTTCAAATTTTCTCAAACCTTCGTACCCACGCACCCTGTTCCCCAACCATCCCTTCCTCATCTCCACCCGAGTCAACCATTGAGACCGCACCAAGGACCCCTGAGACGTACAAAGCCCGGTGAGATGAGCTCATAAAACAACTTAGCTCTCCCGATTCTGCGTATAATCTTGTTGAGAATCCTATTCCCGGTCAACCCACCAAGTTCATGCCATCCTCACCTGATCACAACCCATCCGACATAGCTGCAATCCAAGATGACGCTGAAGAGATTGGTGACTCCCAAGATGTGCTGCCAACCACTCAAAGTTTCTTGCTGCCACCTGTAGGTTTTGACATTAGTGAAACGGGGCTCTCAATCAGTGAAAGGGTCTAAAAAGATGACAAAGGCACCAAGCCATTGGATGAGTATCTGGCTGGGCCTCCACGAAAGCTAGGGGCAACACAACTGATCGAGCCAAAAACCAGGATGGCCGATACTCGAGAGTTCGAGAAATTTGGAAGGAAATACCCCCGAACCATGAGAGGCAGTAAAGATGACTTTGATCATAGTCAATATCCGACGAGGTCAGATATTATTGCAGCCACAGCCATAATGGAGAAATAAGGTCCTGAAGGACAATAGGAGGCTGTAGAAATATTTAAGGGTGTCCTCTTGGAAAAGGGCTGATTTCTTTTATATGCCTATAAAAAAGAAGAGATTCATGGCCTATGGAGTAACCAAGGAACGAGGCTATTGATTGGCCAGTAATTCCAAAAATTATAGAAAACTCATCGTATAATGAGATCAGGTTGCAGCTACTAGAATCTGGCCACAAACATAAATCTATGTTGACAAGTGTGTACAGGGAGCTGCAAATTATTGTTGATCCTTGGCATTCCTCATGAATCAAGATTGTTTCTAGGATCGAGGTTTGAATCCAATTTCAGGATGGCTCTGCATTCAAAAGAAGACCACCGTATGATGGCCCGACTCTACTATCGAGCGGCCTTCATGTCCTCACTGTATGTCTTAATGATTGAAAAATGGCAGAAATTCGGATTCGTACAAGAAAAGCGGGAATATTTGGGGCGACTCCAACTTGGCAACAGATTGCGGTTTCAGATATTTGAAGCCTTGGGAAAAGAAATGAACGTGAGAAAAATGACAATGAAGCTCCAAGGTGAGCAGGATATACAAGAGGTTCTCAAGCATGCCGGAATGTAAGAGGCCATTGAGAGATCTCAATTTTGAAAATAGTTTTTGCGACGAATAAGCATTTGGTTTTACGCAAGCGAACATGAATCTACGCTTTTCCAAGTGCCAGGAAAAGATGCCAATGCAAAAATAAAGCAATGTCATTTGAAATGTGTTGCAGTGGGTCCTGCAACAGATTAGGGGAGGATGATGTTGCCTGATTATGAGGAATCTCCAAGATGTTGGGCTAAAGGTATTCCAAGAGCACCTCTCACCTTAGATCGAGGAGGTCTCTGAGAAAGAAGAGGAGGATCAAGAAGGAGAGCCAAAAAATACTAGTTAGGACAACAATCAGAAACTATGTGAGCCTCATGGTGAATCCCAAGTGATGGAATGACCATGTAGGAGCTAGTACTTCTAGCATTTGTAACAAATGTTGTAGACCCCTCTTAAATAAAGTAGAGTGAGTCACCTTTTGATGGTGACCTCTAGTGGAGGAACTAATTCCACTTGTAATTTGTAAAATTGTGGAATTGCCACTTGGGTTCCACCTAGGCAACTCATTTTCTTTTTTAAGAGTCCCCCTCTCTTGTGAGGGAGCTTTTGTATTGTCTCTACTCGTATTGAATAAAGAAGATCCTCCACTAGTTTTGGCATTCATAGAGCTCCTTGATCATGATGGCTTTATTGAGTGATTCCTTTATGATCATGCCCTTCCATTCTTGCATGTGTTATTGTGGAATTAGATTAGTTTGTTTGCCGATTATCTATCAATGTTTACTATTATTCTACTATCTACTCAGGATCTTCCTGACTCTCTTCCTATTGGCAATCTAACAGATTTCAGTCAGCTTACACCTGACAGGGTCTGCTTGCTTCTAGACTTCTATGGTTTGTAGTATAGTGGTAATGCAATGGTGATGTACCCCGCCTGCTGTCAATTGGTACATCAATGACCTGATCTCGATCCTACTGATAATAGATGCTCAACTTCAATCTGAATTTATCAAAATTTGAATGCCTACGTTTTATAGTCTGTTTCAGTTCTTTCTTTGATGCTTACATATTGTAGATTATTATTAATCTAATCTAAGGTGTACAGGGAATGAGATTGAAACTTAATCCTATTGAAATCAACTGAATCAAGAACACAACAGCTACATAGAAACAATGTGAATCCTACAAAGTGCTTGTTACAACTATCACTCAATACTTGTAACAAAAACACCTCAGATTTTAGAGAGGATGTGGTGGGTATGGTGTTAGAAGTGAATGCGGAGGTGGTCGAATGAGTAAATAAAAATAATGATGGTTGGTAAGATGAAAATGGATCAGAAAAATAAGAAGACGAGTGAGGCAATTGAGTGTAGTTGGAGGAGTCCACGACATATTTGTGGAGAGAGCCAGCAGTGGATCCTTGATATGGCATGCCAAGGCCAGCACCTCGTTGGTTGATGGATCAGTTTTGTTCAGATGATCCGACATCATTGTTATGGTCATCTTTCTTCTGCACTGATATGCCTGCATCGAAATTACAAGACATATTCCAATGAGGTCCATTTGTTGCTTTGATAAGAGAAGTTCCTCTTGGATCTTGTCGACATTTTTCCGAAGTGCTGACAACTTCTTATTATTTACTTCTTCTGAAATCTGTTGTGTTTTTGGATAAGAGAGACATGCTTTTCCATTTTTATTGCCGCTCATGAAGATGGAACTGGTACATTGATATCCTTTGGCCTTATTGGTTGCTTAGCTGTCATCATCGCATCAGTGAGTCTCTTATTTTCCTGAGTCAGGAGGTCTAACCGACGCTCAAACTGGTCTTGCACCTCTTGAATGGACTGGAGCTAATTTAAAAATGTCTAGTCTCTTGGTCCTTTCACTCTGTAATTCCTCCAAAGTCGTCAACAACTCCGCGTCTTTCAGCTACAGGTCTTGCTTTGTTGTCCTGAGCTCATTCGTCTGTTGTGCAAGCTGGTACACCAACCAATGTAGATGGTATGAGGTCTCAATATGCCACTCCAAGGTCTCCCTGGCTTTATCGAAAAAACTGTCATAGGGTGGAAGAGTTGGGAATTCAGAAGGAAGACGAGGTAGGAAAAGAAAACTGAAAAGTTGTGGGATGGATTGGAAGTGGAACAGTTAGTTGTGTCTTTACAGCAATGGAGGTGGTAGGAATGGTGGTAATAGGTCTAAGAGAGACGGTGACGGAGGTGGTATCAACAATGGTGGTGGTGGTGGTGGTGGTAGTGGTAGTGGTGGTGGTGGGGGTTAGTGATGAGATTGGTACAATGGAACGTAGAATGATCTCCACCTCCTCATCTACAAGGTCGCCTTCATCGAAGTATTCAAGTGCGTCTACATCGATGAAGCCATCTTGCTTCAGAGCAAAGGGATCTTCAGCCTTCTCTTCAGCCCTTGGGCTTTCATGGACTTCGACTGTTGCTTGATCTTTTGACATTTCTTGATCAGGTTCAGCTAAAGTTGTCTGTTCTGCTTGTGTGGTTGCAGGGAGCTCCCTTTCTCCCTCCCCTGAAATTGTTGCGTGTGTATGCTGGGCATGAGGGGGTGAGTTAATAGCATGAAAGGATCCCGATGGTGATTGGGATCGGGTGCTTCTAGCTGGTGATTGCATAGGTATCTGCTGGGTAATTTGGATCTGGTGCTGAGGTGAGGAGGCAGCAGGTGATGTTCTTCATTGTCGGGTACGTCTTGTTTGCCTTCCTCTTCATCTTCATTGTCTTCGCTACTGGATGAGACATCTTCGTAGCCTCCATGTGCTTTTTTCGCTTCCTGGGAGTCAGCTTCGTGATCTTCGCATGTGGGGTATCTAACTCCGTCTCGGACTCTAGAGGTGGTCTGCGGGCAGTCATCTTGTTTCTTGGCTTCTTTGCTGGTGTTGTGGTATCAGCAAATTGTGATGGCCTGTCATGTTTCCTCTTGACTCGGCATATATGAAACATAGCAACCTATGGAGAAGGTGAGGCTAAAGCTGTTGATGGTGTAAATGTGGCCATTGTGGAGTTAAATGCCAAATTAGCTAGTTTTGGTAACTAGTCTTGATTCTAGCTCATAGTTTGGATCTAGATCTTTGATTTGTGAATCCTCCATCACTTTTAGGATTGATTGGGATTCATTTTGCTGTAAAATTTTGTCACCATGATTTTAACAAAGTTTGAGAGGGATCATTAAGTTATTGGGAAAAGGATATTGAAGCACTAAAGGAAACAAAGAATCATGGGTTGATGTAAAGTTGACATCCAATCTTCTTTAACATGTTTTGCATATTCCAATTTTGGAGGTCATCTTAACCATATGTCAAGGCAGGAGAAACAATTATCTCGACAAGCTACAAGCAAGCATACATGGCATCATGTTGGGGTGTGCTAGGTGGTCGAGTACATATGGCTCGAGAATTTAATCTCCAATGCTAGAATCGACATGAAAGAATACTTTATGTATGATGATTTGACCAAAGGATGTGCTTTTAGAGAATGATAGTTGTCATCATAAAGCAATAAGCACATAAGCTTGTAATATCAATCTGTAGAAAAATTTGTCAAACAAGATCAAGCAAGCATGCATCATCAAGCTACCAAAAAGGTGGTTACCTACATAATAACCAAAGAACTAGACACATCGTTTTGAGTGCCTCAAAAACCAAGCAAGAGTAGTACCACCCTACTAACATAGTCATTCGTGTTGAAAATAAGTTTGTTGTCAAAATGACGAAGCTAATTAGAAAAGTGTCAGTTTAAAGTGTTTGTGTAGATAAATATCTTTTGTGGCCAAGAATATAATTGAGCTAAATTTGGGTCTCTGCCAATGGTTTTCTTGCATGAAGGCTGCCTTGTTGGCCAATACCTCATTAGCCTAATAAGAGAAGTAGGGTTTTGATTATTGACATTCCAAGGTATCAATGTGGGTGTTGTGATATGCTTTGAGATGCATATATATATTGCTCATGATTCACTTGTGTTTACATAAAACTTTGGTTCTTCATGAGTGCTTTATGAAGTGTCTTGAATCTTCAAAAACCTTGTAATACCGAGAGTTAGAGCCATCTTACTATGTACTTTGATATGCTTAGATAATCATAGTTTCCACAAATCGTGGTTCAAATTGTTCGCTGGTTCGAACCGAAAAAGAAAAAGAAAAAAGCCAATTTTTTGTTGATTGCTAATTTAAGGATTTTATAGGGATATGAATTTCGAGTATTCTGATTTGTGTTAAGCTTTTATCCCTTTTGGTCTGCTAATGATTCATGAAGTTGGACTTTGGCATCTTTCATAATACATCATTCATGTTTATTCAATAGCATAAGTTTTTGTTCGCAGCTCAAATTGCTCAATGCACAAACATGTAGACAAATGAATGCACGTGTCACAAACACAATAAGTACTAGTAGTGGTATATAGAGAGTTGTAAAGAGCACTTAAAAACTGTTTTTATAAGAATAGAAGGCCTAGGAATTTATAAAACAAACCAAAAAACAGAAAAAATAAAATAAACATAAAAAATTTCCAGTTCGAACTGTTTTCTGATTCGCCGGTTTGAATCGGTTCGAAATTCGAATCAGACGGATCTGCCCGATTCAAATCTGCTGGTAACCTTACTTCGATTGAACTCTTGCTAGCCTTGACAAAGAAAATGATCAAATGCAAGCTCCCAGCTTCTCATAAATATTAATCTGAGAAGATTATCAATAAAATAATGGCTTTTTGAGTACCAAGGCAACTGACCAGAAGCTCAAATTATTTAGGTATTATTGCGAAAAAAAATTAGTAAGAAATTGTATAGCTTTCTAAATGAATTCTTTAACCCATACCAGATGCTTAAGAGACAACCTATTAGTCTTTACTGAGATAAGCAGTTTATAGTCATACTATGGTTGACAATTCTAAAAGTGACGCTTTATTTCGTATAAATAGTGTGTTCATGCCTTAATGCTCCTATCATAGGCACAGGTCCATAATGAAGGTAGCTGAATATCCAAGCAGACTATATTTGCCTGGACTTCATGGGTGCCATGTGATGCTGCATCCAAGTAGACTATATTTGCCTGGACTTCATGGGTGCCATTTGATGCCGCATCCAACACTGCTACCAACAGAAACTAAACATAAGATCTCCCAGAAAGCTGTCAGAAACTACAGAAGAAAGGCTCTTTAAAATGTGAAACAAGAATAATAAAGTTACAAAATCGCATCTTAGTCAGTCTCAACAAGGAAAGAAAATCCTTGCTCCTTCATGTACCTGTTGTACTGGTAAGTTGTAACAGGCTTTCCAGAAAGGATGGCGTCCAAGGCTGCCCTTATATCGCTGCATCAGAGACAGGTGAAAACTTTGATAGCTAGCAATACAAGAAAGTATGAAACACATCGCAACATTCCTTACAAGCTATTGAGCTGGGGAGAATAATACATCATTTTTTGTGTTAAAGAGCCCTTTAAGTTTACGGGTTTGCAACTCATTTACAACCCTTAACTAATCATATCAGATAAAATACCGGCCAGTTATTGGTGTATTGCTCCTGGGGCGTGAATCATCAAATCGTCCATGGTATTCCAGCTCAAATAAACCTGAACTCCCCTGTAATAACAAGTAGTAATGGTGGTGGTCCTCATTAAAAAAGAAACAGTAATCATTTTTATTTGCATAAATCAGAAATAACAAATCTAAAAGTACGTCATTTTACTGGTTCCAAGGTTAGTGAAGATAACTATTTATGCAAGATATTTCATTCATACTTCACTATCAAGTATCAGAAGACACAAACCTTCTTGAATACGAAAAACTCTGGAGTGCAGACAGCTCCATACGCCTTGGCTACATCTTGTGTCTGCAGATACCGAAACAACAAATGATTCTCAACATAATGGGTCCAATGAGAACAAGCCACATAAGTCATAACACAGCTGAGCAAATTATGTTCTTGCATCATTCAAATAAGCATTCATATTTGATAAGGGTTTAAGGTCATGTTGACAGTCACCTCATCATACAAATAAGGAAATTTGTATCCATACTGCTTTGCGTCTTCTGCCATGTATTCAGGACCATCCTGGTTAACGAGAAACACTCACACAATAGATGATAAGAATAGTACACAACTATCTCTTGATATGTAACACTAGCTGGAATACCATCAGAACTCACTATCTTAGGTATGACAGCTGAACAATTATTTTATGCTCATAGAACTGCAAAACTTGATACATGCAAAATCAACTTTGTTGATGAAGAACCTAATGGTAAGTATTTATGATGTTTTTGAGTGATTAGGTTTTCTCTGAAATCTAGGTAGCTATTTTGAGGTCTACAATTTCAAGCAAGTACTAGGCACCTTTTCTGAACTATTTTTCCTGTATGCTCTAAGTCTCCTATATCAAATCCAACAGTCAAAGTAAATCTTGGCTCTTTATTCTTTTTAGCAAGTTCAAGCATGCAGTATCCTGAAAACAGGATCATGAATCTCCAACATTAATGGAGGTATAAACCAGTCATAAATGACGAAAAATAAGCAAACATTTTGTTGATCAATTCCACATCATCAACATTTTAACATGCACTATGAAAAATTATCATTGTTTCAAATTGGCTCTATTGCAAACGTTTCTTTACCCCACCTTAAGAGTAAAAGATTGACTGTAAATGCAATGAACAGCCAAAATACAGCTCAAGGCATGTAGCCAGCAGATGCTCACAGGCTAATATCAAAGTAACCAAAGCAGGTTCAAATGTTTGATAACATCAACCCAAGAAAAAACTCTGCCCTGTTGCTCGTCTGTCCTTGGAAAGGATGGAAGGGCACTCTCCATGCTTTTTAGAATATAGTCATAACAGAGACAACTAGTAGGCTGGTTGTCCCTTGATATAATCTCTTAGGACAAGAAAGATTACAAAATGGGTTTGGAACAATAAAAGGTAAGGGGTAGCATCTTATGCTTCAAATATCTTCTTCACTTCTGGCTGCTGAACCAGCACACTTAGAAACCTTGAAGTACTAGCCCTTCTACTCATATAAAAGGGGTTACCAGCACCATTCGCTAAAACCCCAATACATGTCTTCCATTGCTTGTTCTGGGAGCAGTCAACAGCCAGCTTTGCAGTGGATGATCTGACTGATATGCAAGATACTGCCGCTGCCAAGTTCAGCTAAAGAAAGAGAAGCTATCACTTTTGACGACGGCGTGTCGACTAGGCCCACTATGGCAACCAAGTTAATATCTATCAAAAATTAATAAAGCACTTGATGCTGCCGTTCAGCCCCGAAGCACACAACAGGAATAGCTTGGGGCTCTACCCAGGTCAGAAAAAGAAAGCAAACCTTATGTTCACCTCTTCGTGAACATATGATAGAGAACCAACATGAACATAGAAGTGTGAAGTGACCAATTTTCATAACTCCAACATATAAAATTACGTTTGATGATGAATGCAGAATATTGATTCCACCATCCATTGCATATGACTGAAATTGCATGATTCAATTTCGAACACCAACATAGCTCAGAAAACATTCGTATTTGAGAACTCTGACCATAATAAATATACCTCAGGATAGGTTTTCACTGAGTTAGAAGATACTGCTACCGCTGCCACACCTTTCTGCAAAAAAATCCACAACATGTACCGATTTGTTATTAAAAAAAGCACAGTAGCCAGCTTTTAAATAGAAAAGTATAAGATTAGGAATCACAGAAAACTATAAGCAACATGCAACGTCTCAGTTGAGATCTTTCAGACTCAGGAAATTTTTCACCTTTCAACTAAACAATACCTTCAACAAAGAATTAAATAAAAGCAGTGAACTACCAGACCTCAAGGTACTCATTTGTAAGTTTTACAATGTCAGCCTTCAGGTGAACAACATATGGGCAATGATTGCAAAGAAACATCACCTGCACAGGACAAACACGAAATTATTTTTCCAAATCAATCAAATCTTCATAGTTCAAACTTCACGTACATGTTAAGACTTCATACTCTCTTCAGCTACCGAATTCAGCTAGAACTGATGAATTCCTGTGTTGTGCACACCATAGATGCCTGTTCTGGACCTTCTAGTTTGGAACTTTCCGTTCCATAGATACAAAACAGAACGAAATCCATATGGGCAGACGTTAGCCTTTTCTACTTAAAAGAGAACTTTATATGTTGGAACTTGACGCCAAATATACGTCCAATTCAGGTTTCAAATAAATTTTCAACTCTTTTGTCCATATGCTCACGGTAGGCTGTGTAGGGTTTACGATATAGAGCTAGATATTGATCTTTTATGATCGATTCTACCATGCCTCTACTTGGCTTGCAGGCTCAGGGATTTAAGGTTTCTAGGCCCCTTTTTTACAGGTTTTCCATATTGTAGGCCAATCTTTCATGGTTTTTGCTATTTTAAGTTGGCACGGGATTTTTGGCTGTGTTGGGCACCATGCATTGACAGGAGGTAGAGATGATTGACACTGAGATCAATGTTATGGAAGTTAAGGTGCTAGACGTTGGCTCTGTGACTATTGCAACCCAAAATTTTCTAGCAACTTGACTAAGTAGAGAGCCTTCTCCTCAACACTGTAAACAGCCAACTATGGGCTGTAGGAGATGTGAATCAGCAGTGCATGATCAACATTTTTGAAGACAGGAGGGCTTAGTCAAAAGCCATTTCCAAAGCCCCTGCAACATCAAGACCTCATAGAGCTTTTGAAGCAAGAGCAGGGTCGAACAGCACTCGGCAGCATTCACCCAACATCAGCAGGGCAAGACCCATCTTCCACAAGCCGATCATCCACCTTTGTTTTCACCATCCTAACCATCAATCTAGAGCACAACCCCAACAGCAACATAATTATCCAGATCACCCAACCCTGCCGCACCCCTAGCAATGCCATCTTCCACTTGGGCAGAGGTAAAGCCTGAAGCAGATTTACCTGTTATTGCCATATGGAAGCAAGAAGATGGCAAAGCTCTAGCCACCATTGCACTCGGTCTAAGAGATTCTCAGATTTCTCACATTAGCACAAGAAGATGTTAAGGAAGTTTGGGACATCTTGAAAGGACTTTATGGAGTCAAGGATGTAAGTTCAAGGTTGTTGCTGAGAAAGAAAATCTTCTTTTCAAAATAGATGAGTTAAGGCCAATAATTGTTAGTGTGAATAATTTCAAGTCATTACTAGAGCAAATGGCTTCTATTGGCTCTCATGTGGATGATTCTGATGAATTCATCACTTTGTTATGAAGTCTAATAGAGAGTTTGAGAACTGGACTACGATTGTGTCAACACAACCTGAGTTGACTTTACAGAGAGACATGTCTATGTACCTACCTACAAGAGGAAATCAAGAAAATTTCCTCTAACTCTAATAGGACTATTTGCATTTTTTTCAAAAAAGAACAAACAGAGGAATAGTAAAATCAAGCAAAACCTAACTCCTATCAGTCCACAAGTGAAAACAAAGAAGAATCAGCAATCTAATACTAAAGCTTCTTCTTTTTCAAAATCCAATATCGTATGTTACTGTAAGAAGACAGGTCACATGAGGAAGGATTGTAGACAGCTATAAGCCAAGAACAAAAGTCAACAATAAGTCAATACAATTAAAGGAATCAGAGGATCTAGAGAATGTATTCATGGTCAGGCATGAAGATTCGATCTTGGATCTTGGTATCTAGATTTTGGAGCAACACAACACCAAGAGCCTCATCATCAAGCCATGGGATGTGAATACTTGAAGAGAAAGGAGACAGGACGCAACACTTGCAAAACAAGAATCCTACAGTGGTCTGTGCATGTGCCCATGCAACCTCCATATTGACTGTTCTCACTCTAGGTTCAACTGATAGTCTCTCAGCATGCATATTAATTGTCACACACTATTTATTGCTCCAAGTGTCACTATTGGGGTGTGGTCTTCATAAGGTAATTAATTACAGACTTGGTCGAGGCGTAACTAATAATCTTGGAGGGCCTAATACCCATGTCAAGCATTAATCCATTCCTTAGTACTAGACATGGACATAACAATGATCCTCAAAGAAGTAATGTTGGATTGTCTCTTCATCTTTCCTACATTTGCTATAAACTTTCAAGCCATTTCTTTTGAATTTTGCTTTGACTAGTAGAGCTTTCTATACCCATCTCCCAGAAAACATTTTGAATTAATCAAGCTTTAACCCCTTGATCTTATTCCATGTATGTGGCTGATGATTTCTTCCTCATTTTGCATTGTACGATGAGTGCATGAAGAAGTTTTTATGCATCAGTTTATGTATTCTTTGGCTCTTTCTAAGGCCACCTATCTTCATCATGTTGGGTTGATGCTTGTCAAATCACTAGGTCTAAGTATTTGATTGTATTTGAATACTTGAATGAACACCTTTCTAGTCACTCAAGTAAAAATATGAGTAACAGGAAACTTACCTCCTTGATGCAAAAATAGGAGGAAAGTTTTTAGAATACTTTGACATATTTCATTTAATCACTTAAATTTTATGTTAACTTTTACAAAGTAGATATACATGTTACAATAATAGCTACTCTTTACTATTTATATTTCTTTTGAAAGACTTAGCTTAAGTTACACGTGAGCACTAGGTCCCATTCTCAACTACATAAGCTATAAATAATGAGGTTGCCGTGGCTCGTTATATGCCTCACGGCTCAGCATGTAGTTCCCTGTGTAGTCAACACACCTCGTTACTAGTAACATACCCTACCTTTTTGTGGTTGGGGAACAAAAGTTTAAGTTTAATAATAATCAAAATTTCGCATTGACAAAGTCCATTCCATAAAATCAAATAGAAAAGTATCAAAATTCAGGAAATTTACTTAAATATCCAAAATTACTTATGGAAGTGTCCATAATTCAGTGGAGAGAGAGATTTATGTAGATGACATCAGGTATGTAGTGTGACATAAGTTCCCAATGTCTAACAACTCTAACTACACGACTATATCCGTAGTATTCCGTACCTAAAATAGATCATTGAGTGGAATACTGGATAAGAATAACAGGTTGATGGACTTCCACCTCACATAATTTGTGATTTTATGACTAGGCCCAAATTTACAAGTTGATAAATTTCCAGCCTCACGTAATTTGGGATTTTACAGCTAGGCCCAATACATGAATATTCAGTCACAATATGTGCGATTGATTAAAGATTTCTCATGTAGTCTGCCCAATTTTGAGATAATAACCTCATATTGCCCCGCCACTCAACTAAAAAATAGCTATTATGAGGGAGAATTATCATGCAGTGTTCACTATAGCTATGGCGATTGATCTGTTCTGTAATGTAAATATTTTGTTGAGTGCTTATCAGAGAAATCTTACAGTGATCGCTGATTATATCCAATTCTCTATCTGTGTTGTATGTGAGTTCATTTCTTATACATTCCACAACTACTAAACAGAAAAGTTGTGGCTACGTACAAGCAGGGATGCAGCGCCTTCAAAATCTTGAGGAACACTCCATATCTTTCCAGTTAGAGGCTCCGGCAACTGCACCAGCACAAGGAAATCCAAATATCATATCCCAGCAAAAGGGAACAAAATGGCACATCAATCTATGCATCCATTCCAGAAAATCAGAACCTTCAAATGCATTGCAAGCTTCGGTGACATCAATTCAAATTCCTTTGTCAAAGCATCGAAAATTTAAACACACAATTCGGTTAAGAACGAGCGCACCTTAAAAGGAGGAGCAACACTCCCCATGCTTAATGTATTCGACGCCATAGCAACACAAGTCGGCTGCCTCGTTCAATGCTCAAATTGGATGCGAGCAGTCTCTCTCTCTCTCTCTCTCTCTCTCTCTCTCTCTCTCTCTCTCTATATATATATATATATACCATAAACAAGAATACGTCCTAGTCCTCTCCTCTTGGTTAGAGGTAGCAAGCAATTAGGGCATTTGTTGGCCCTAAGTTCTCTACTCATACATCCAAAGACTTGCAAGCCAATCAAAATCCGTCTATATGCCACATCATTTTTTTTTAGGTCCTCCGACAATGTCGTCGGCTCGTCGGCTGACTTTTTAGCTTTTGGCATCCAAAGTATGATTAGTCCCAAGCTCAAGCTACCCTTGGAAACCAAGATGCACTTTTTGAAGGTGGATGTAGGTCATGGGCTTCTCTCTCTCTCTCTCTCTCTCTCTCTCTCTCTCTCTCTCTCTCTCTCTCTCTCTCTCTCATTTTTAAAACTTGTCACAAGGATGAAATTGGAAATGTTAACCTTTGGGGGCATCCTATTTCCACAAATAGCTATCACATCACCTTTTAGAGTTAGATTGCCTCCTATTGTTTCAATTGTAATGAATAATCGTTGACTTTTTTTAGGTTAGTAGGCACCTATGGGATAATAAGCTGGGCACGCATCCCATAGCATATATTATGGCAATGCAAGGATATATAGCCCTCATGTAAGTTTTATGAACTTACATACTTTTCAGTTATGCCAATTCTCTTTTGAGCTCTAGAGGGGTCTCTTTTACAATGCTCTTGAAAGATAGCTATGATTGCTTAGCTTCACAGTTGGTTGATTTACTTATTGTATGACAATCAGAGTAGCTAGTTTATGTCGGAAATCAGTGGGAATGTGCGAAAGCTGATGATCGAGCTTGGTGTCCATAAATCTGGATGGAGGTTGTCTTGGTCGATTCAATCTTCTTGGTTGAGTCTCGACCCCCTGCTGTTCAGGCTCATTTTTTGAGTTTGTATCGATTTCCTGATTTTCGATCCTGGAGTCTTTTTTGATACATGGATCAGAAATTTCTTCGATACCTATATCAGAAATTTCTTGAGCTTTCCCCTTGTGGTTGATCCCCAAAAATGACATCTCTGCTCGTGAATGATTTTTCTATTTCCAGATTGTAGAGCTTGTATGCCTTGTGATCTGGGGAGTAGTCAACAAAAATCGATTTTGTGCTTTTGTCATCCAGCTTCTTCTTGAGATCTTCAGGGATCTGAGCATAGCCAATGCAACCAAGCACTCTAATATTCTTGAGTGATGGTTTCGTTCATGTCCACACCTCATAAGGTATCTTGCCATTTAGGGCTTTGGTGATGAATCGATTTTGTAGATAGGCGGCTGTAGCAACAGCTTCTGTTCAAAATTTCTTCGGAAGAGAGGCATAGGCCAGCATGCTCTTGGCACTTTCGATGACTTCCGATTCTTCCGTTCAGCTACACCATTGGAGTGAGGTGAGTAGCTTGTTGTGAATTGTTGATGTATTCCGTTGGCCTTCCAGAACTCCTTAAATTCGGTGGAGATAAATTCTCCCCCTCCATCTGTGCATAGAACTTTGATCTTCCTTTGGATCTAATTTTCTGCAGACGCCTTGAACTACGTGAAGAACTTGAATGCCCATGATTTATTCTCTAGAAAATAGGTTGCAGTCCTTCGAGAGAAGTCATCGATGAAGCTTAGGAGGTATAGAGCTCCCCCTTTGAAAGCAGTCTGCATCGGGCCACGTATGTCGCTATGTACAATATCTAGCAGGCCTTTGGAAATATGCCAGATCTCTACAATTCGCCATGAAGCTCTGCATAAGCTTTGTGAAACACGCTTATTAGTTGTGCATGCACTGGCAGCTGAAAAAGAAAGACGCAAGGCATGGCACGATCCTAGGTTACAAAAGAAAGATTTTCGATTCGGAGATCTAGTCCTGATGTATAAAACCAAGGCGATCAAAGAGAAATTAAAGTTCACATGCGAAGGTCCTTATCAGATCAAAGAGATTCTTAATCATGGAGTCGTGAACCTGGAGAGGCTAGATGGGACACCCTTTGACACACCCATCAACGGTAGCCGATTGCACAAGTACTAGCCACCTTAGCGAGACAGATCCAGGTTGGTGACGACATGTTACGAAAAGTTCATCTACAAGGCCATCACAGCCAGATCTAGGAAAATCAAAACAGATCAAGCTAGATCCACCAAGATTCAACTAGATCTAGAAAACTCAAGGAAGATCAAACAAGATCCGGGTCCAGATAGGACCAACAGGGAAGCAGATCATCAGGTTGCACCAATAAGCCCCCAAATTGCAGATCAGAGACCTTGATCTCAGGAAACAGTGGCAACATTTACCAAAACTGGTGGATCTATTACCAAGTATCTATCAGAACCTCCAGAAAATTACCTAAATTCAGATCTATCATAGATGCAAGAGATTGCCAGTTTGCAGGGGTTAAGGATCAGAGAATCTTGAAATCTCGTCAAAAAACACTCAAAAAGGGCACTTTTTTCATGATTTTTGAAGATCCCCTGGGAGTTAGCTCTTGAAACTTTGACAGTCACTAGATCTGACTCAGATGCATCTATAAAAAATTTTGCGAGACTTACTGATAGAAAAATCATCATCTTTTAGTGTTTGCAAGGGTTCCAAAGAGCAGAATTTTCAGAACTTTCGCAGAACATCAAGATCATCAAACCAACCTTCGCAAGGGCATAAATGAAATCAGAGCAGTTAGTCTGCCTACATGGTTTGATCTTAAAAATCCAACCATTGGAACATGTTGTGCGAGAATTTACTTCTCGCGAGTGTTGAACCCTCATAGACTGTTCGAACCCTTGTAGAACCTTCGCAGGGCAGTCAAATCACCTTCTGAGCTCTCACAGACTTCTCCGAGGTCTTTAAATTTTGTGAGGAAGGTGCCTGCAAAAAATTTGAGTCGAACTGAGTAGGGAAAAGTGGATTTCACCTAATACGCACTCTAAAATCCGTTATATAAGGGTAGAATTCGAGTCATTTGTCACTTTGCCTAGCGAAGCTATACCCAATCAAAATTTCCAAGTTCTCCAAATGCAACCAAATTTCATACCAGCCATCATTTGCACACTCTGAACCAAGATCTGCGCTCTGAACCACCGTTGTCACCTCCCATTACCTGTTTTCCACTGTTTTTCCGTTTTCAGTACTTTTACTGTTTCCATAGTGTTTCTACTTTTTTTCACATCTTTCTTTTTAACAAATTCTAATTATTACCACTAACTATCACTGCTAACATGGCCTCCTCATCTTCTGATGACTCTGGCACTAAGCAGGTAATCCAGCGTGAAATATCATCAGCCACCCAGATTTAGCCCTTGCCTTCTGACGCCCTGATCAAACCATGGCTTCAGATGGCTGGACCACTTTTTGAAGCAATGGGTTTTTACCCAGCGCTTTTCAGCTTTGACATTAACATGGGCCTCGCCCTTTATGCTTACGCCACCTGGGACACACCGGTGACCGCCAGCCAATCTCTCATCATCAGGCAAAAGCCCTGATAAAGCCTTTCGTAACCCAAACTGCACCTGAAATTTCGATCCAAACTAACAACGGGTACCTGATAGAGGCTATCATGGACCCAGTCATTCAAACGGCCGCACATTTGTTGAACATTCACAAGGACAGAATCCAGTCCAAGTTGCTTAGTCAGATTGTGGAGTTCTTCTTGGCATTCTCTGGCCCCACAATAGTGCCATACGATTGGCATACCTTCCTCATCCACGAACTAACAATCTCCATCAAACCAAACTCTCGTGAACGTATCACAGCAGGCCCCTTGCTATGTAACTTCACCATTGCACTTCTCGAGGCAAAAGTATGCGGGTTGCACCGTTCTAGCATCTTATCATCCATTGTGCCTCATACTAACCTGTACCCTCCCACTATTGCATCCACATCCGCCTATCCTGTAGTCATTGACACAAGATCCAACAAGCGAATGTGTGGTGTTGCCTCCTCCTCTTTGTCTCCACCTGCTACCAAACGCCGCACCACCACACCACTAACTATTCTTGCTTCTACAACCGCCACCTCCTTTTTTATACACATCTCTACTATTGTTTCTGTTTACATTCCTATTTCTTTTGTTCAACTTGCAACTGCCGCTTCTGATGGAAAAATTTGATGTGCAAATTGTGAAAGTTCAAAAATTCCAGTAAAATTTTAACAAACTGATAGAAATCTCTCGAACGATTTGCAAACAATTTTGCAAAACTGTTCTGATCACGAATAATTTCTGCTCGAGAAAAATTTGCGATCTAGTCAAGCTCTGCAACGAAACAAAACAAAACAAAACAAAGCGAAACAAGACGAAAAAGAAGAATTCATGAAAAGATCAATCAAACTCTGTAACGAGACAAAATGAAACAAAATAAAACTATACGAAATGAAACGAAAACGAAACGAAACTTAAGTGAGGTCTGAAATTGATTTACGCATATAGCCAAGTGATCGCGAAGCGAAACATGAAACAAAAGCATTCGCGAATAAAATCAGTTCATGTGAAATTCAGATATGATTGTCGGTCATTGCCGGCTATATCATTCCTACAATCCTCCAGAATGTAGACAGACACTGCTGATCTATGTTATAGATTATTATAGCATTCAACAAAATCAAACCAATGTGCGAAATTGAATAAACAAGTGAATTAGATACACGAATAGTAGCAAACAAATATTCATTCGAGATCATATAATCATTCAAAATAATATGTGCATAACAGCTACAATATTATCTATTGATCTTCTGATTTTTCAAGCACTGTGCGACAGACCACACAGTGCATTGGCGTGAGAGAAATACAGTTCTCTCACGAATAATGTCTCGCTTACTAGAGGACTTCTGGATTTGCTGATCCTCTTACAACACAGGCAGACATGTATTATGTATATTGTTGTCTTACTGTATTATGCATCAAGCAGAAAGTATAAAGTTTGCGAACTTTTTTGTGTCGCGTCGTGTAACTTCCAGATCAGAAAGACTAAACATCTACAACTAATTACGAACTACAAGAGTGGCAGATTAGCCACGTTCTAGAGTACTTTTGCTGATGTCATGATGTTTGATCAGATATTTGTACCCCTTGGTACTTGGCTGATCTTCTTGGTCGTTCGTGGAGCAAGAATGATTTTGTGTCGCGAAACAATTTTGTGTCGTGTGTCACGAAATTGTTCACAAACAATTTTGTTTCATGTGTCTTTTCTGTCAAAATCAGAGTAGAGAGCTAGCAAGGCTTTGGCAATAGAAACATTTTGTTTCTTCAGCTTCTATTTCCATACCCATCTCCTCTATAATTGCTACTTCTACCTCTGTTCCATCTTCTACCACCCCTTCCATTACTATCGCTTCTTCTATCCCCCCTGCTTCCACCATCGTCTCTCTTCAGTTCAATCCTTCCGATTCACAATTGTCTCCCGACACCCTGGCCTAGTTGCAAGTTACTAATTTCACACCGCCAAGCCAGGGCACATCTCCCCCTTCTTCTCCCTCTGTCCTTCACATCACCCTCCAGGTCACCTCTGTTCCACCCATTCTCTCTTTTGGACAAACTGTCCCCCTCCCTGTCTCCACTTATGCTTTTCTCACACCCCCCACTTCTCCATCAAAGCTTGTTGAGGGCGACAAACTGTTGTCTGATGACGCATTTGTGCAGACAGTATTCATACCATCGCCAAATCGTGCCGACCCTACCGCACCTGATGGCCAGAAATCACTGGAGAAGCTCATAGAGGAGGAGGACGACGATACAGTACAGGTCGTTGGGGCCACTACACAATGAGCCCCTGTTAGCCCAAGCGTATCGGCTACTCCCTCAGACATCATGACGGCCTACCAGGCCTTGGGGACCTATATCCAAGACGCGGTAGCACCCAGAGCCTCATTGGACAGCCGGGTACTGCATCTAGCAACCAACAACACCCAGCTGCAAGCAAAAATCACAAAGCTGTAGCAAGAGCTAACAATCGCTCAACAACACAAGCAAGATGGGCACCGGGAGATGACGAAGCTACAACAAAAGGAGGATGGCCTCAATCAATATATCCAGAGCCTCTCCAAAGCGTTGACGTATGCTTTCACAAAGGTGCAAGAGCTTCAGTCTGAAGCATCCCAACAGCTTACCCCCCTCCAGGTGCAACTCCAAATATATGAAGCAGAAAACACACGCCTGGGAGCGGAGGTGAAAGCACTGCAAAGTGAAAAACTCGCCTGGTTAGCTCAACCCGCACCTGACTCAAGGCCACTCTCTCAAGCAGAGATGGATATCTTCAGGCATCAGGTGCAGGTATACAACCAAACCCTCAACAGCTATCAGACGGAGTTTGATAAGTACCGGGCCAGCGCGAATCAGGAGCTTGCCCAAGCAAACAAGCTCTCAAGGCTTGTCAGAAATGCATGGAGCAAAAAGCTCAACCAACCCCAGTGGTAATTCCAACACCACCCACCTATCAAGCTGCGTAGGTGAGCACCATCCAAGACCAAGGGCAACAAGCAACAGGGGGAAGCAGTCAGGATCAGGGGTCAGGCGGACAAGACCAAGGACCCCCAGATACCGGAGCAAACACGCAAGACCAAGGCCAAGACACGGGCCCCGGTCAAGCCTCCTCATCACGAGGGTTGCAATCTATATCTGCCACTACTAAAAGATTTTGCTATATTAACTTAAAGATGGCAAATATAGTCTATTTTAGCATTGAATCACACATCTCAATTTCATAGTAAATTTATTCACTATTTATGTCACCGCTTGATCATGTAGTAACCTTTTATTTTAGTGACTGTCATTTACCTCTTAAACCTATCTTGGGTTTTCTATTCTGACTAATGAGTTTTTGGAGCAATCTCTCAGTGTTGACAAGCTTTCAATAGTGTCGGAGAAAGAGGGTGTGTGGGTGTGAGAAACAAAAAAAAAATAGCTCTAAAAGAAAACGAACACAAAAAGAAGCGAACGAGAAATGAACTCAAACGGAAAGTGTTCGTGCGCAGCGAGCTATATAACTCTTTCCCTAAGTATGACTACGCCTATCAGAAACGAACAGAGCGTTAGTGATAGAAATCACGGTCAATTTGATTACATAGCCAAACATTAAGCAACAAAACATCAGAAGAATAATTTGTCATGAACAGCTAGACAAATTATTAGTTGCGATTGATTGGTGAAGAGCTAGACTGAGCTCGACTGATAATTCGTCGCAAATTAGTCGCGAAAAGCAAGACTAAATATTAGATGCCAACAGCTAGACTAATAATAATTCGCTAAGAATAGATTACCAGATTGAGCAATAAGAGAGTCAGACAGAATGTAGAAAAGCATAATGATATTGACACTAATCTGAACGTAGAACGAGACAAAGTTGTTATCAGATTAAGTATAGCAAAATATACATGTCAATAATGCTATGGAGCACAAGACAATCTCGGACGAAACCGCGTGCTCTAGAAAGCTAATTCAATCTGTAGAAAGGAATGAACCTGTTACTGACAATACAAAAGAATCAATGCGCAAGGCATCTACTTCATCTCTCTGATAAGTTTCTAATGCTATTATTTTCACACACTGTCTGAATACGCAAGTGGTATTAAATATATATACACAATTTTACAGGTGTGCAGATGAAGAAGGTACAAAGTGGATGTGTTGTTTGTAGGAGATCGTGGGTGGCTATTGTCATTGTCAAATTTGTTAGCACAATTGCATGGGATGAGTGTGAAAAGGCCGCGACGTCAGCCTTTGCTGAAATGAATGTTGGTGAAGATGCGAAAAATGCGACACTCTGACGAAATGCCTTAGGATTTGATTTACAAGGTGCCTTCACTTTTCCTAGGGCACCTTCGGCATTTTGTAAGGTAGTGTCACCTTTTTCGCCTGTCACAAATCACGTGTAAAAACACAATGCCGCGTTTTTTGCCTGTGGAAATTTACTTGTATTTATGCAAATTGTGCGACAACATGAGTAAAAATGCAGCATGAATGGAGGCAAATTAATAGGATTTAGGAGAGTAGAGGAGCTAAATCCAACACCCCCTCTTAATCTGGATCGGTGAATGCCTTGATCTTCAGACTAAGCATTGCACAAAATTTGTTGTGTGCATTAACAATTAATGCCTTCGTGAATATATCTGCAACCATGTCTTGCGTTCTGCAGTACGTTAAGCTCACCTCCTTGTTGAGAACCTTTCCCTTGATGTAGTAATATCTAATTTCAATGTGCTTACTCCTAGAGTGAAATCTAGGGTTGGCCAACAAGGCGATAGCACTCTAACTATCACAGAATAAAATTGTAGGGTTGTATTGATACAGATTAATGTCTGACACTAAATTTCTCAATCAAAATGCCTTCTTAATAGATTGAGAAGCAGCAATGTATTCTGCTTCTGTAGAAGAAAGTGCAATAGAAGTTTGCTTACGACTGTTCCATGAGATAGGACCGCTGTTGAAGAAGAATGTAAATCTAGATGTGGACTTACGATTGTCTACATCTCCTCCCCAGCTTGCATCAGAATATCCATTGAGCTGATGAAGATTGTCGTTACTGACATCTCCATAGCAGATGCACTGCTCCATAGTAGCTCGAATGTATCTCATGACTCTTACGAGAGCCTTCCAATGGGTAATGATAGGGTTAGCCATATATTGGCTGAGTGAGCTTACTACAAAAGAGATATCTGGTGTTGTACAGATCATTGCGTACATGAGAGATCCAAGTATCGATCGATAAGGATACTCTCTCATCTTCTCCTCTTCTTGCTTGGTCTGGGGACATTGGTCCTTTGACAAATGCAGGCCTGGATCCATCAATGAGTGAGCTAATTTACAATTCATTAGATTGTATATGTTAAGAACATTGTGAAGATACCTTTGTGGAGTGATGTAAATCAGTCAGCTTGCTCTGCCTCTATGGATCTGAATGCCCAGACAGAAGTGAGCTTCGCCCAGATCAGTCATGTCGAACTCTGAAAATAGCATATGCTTTGAATCCTTGACCAAATTGGTATTGTTGCTGAAGAGCAACGTATCATCCACGTATAAGGTGATGATAATGAAGGATTGCAACACTGACTTGGAATAGACGTTGCAATCAACAGTGCTTGGTCTTAAAGATCCATTTGCAATCAATGACATTGCAGCCAATAGGTGCTTGGACTAGTGACCATGTCTGGTTCTTGATCATAGAGGAATACTCTCTGTCCATAGCTTCTCTCCAGAGATTAGAGTCTAGTTGGCTGAGTGCCTCTTCGACTGTCGTCGGTTCCTGTATCAAGAGACATGCAAACTCAGGAGTATACCTTGTGGGCTGTGTGATCACTCGGCTTGATCTTTCTGGGAGGATTCGACTGACAAACTGCTCCTGGGAGTTGTTGTTGGGTAGCAGCAACGTCTTCGTCTAATTCGTTGTCAAGAAGTGGGTCAACAATCGACACGCCTGAGCCAGAAGCTCAAATAGTCGTGTCAATGGCAGGCGATGATGGTTCTCCTGGAGCAATATCTTTGCCTTTGATGTCGACGAACTGATCCTCGATAAAGACTGTATTCCGACTATACAAGATTTGCTGGGTATCAGGATCTGTACGTATTATCAGATGAAGTATATCCAATCAGGATGGTCTTAAGACCTTGGAAGTCCAATTTCTTTCTCGTGTCCTTTGGGATCTGCACGTAGGCAACGCATCCAAACACTCTGAGGTTCTTCACGGAAGGCTTAGAGACTGTCCACACCTCATGGGGTGTCTTGCTTAAGAGGGTCTTGGTCGAACATCTGTTCTGAACGTAAGCTGCAGTGGAGACAGCTTCGGCCCAGAATCTCTTGGGCAGCGATGCATGTGCTAGCATACATTTGGCTGATTCAACCAGGGTACGGTTCTTTCTCTCGGCTAAGCCATTAGACTGAAGACTGTAAGGAGTGATGAATTGCTGCTGAATGCCTTGGATTTGGCAGTACTCCTTAAACTCAATAGAGATGTATTCTCCACCATTGTCTAACCTTAGGGCCTTGATCGTCCTTCCAGTATCCTTTTCTGCACGCTCCTTGAAGATTTTGAAGCAGTTGAATTCTCTGATTTCTCTATTATAAAGTACACCATAGTCCTTCTAGAAAATTCATCAATAAAAGTTATAAAATACTTTGCATCTTTCAGTGAAGGATTTTTCATCGCCACAAATGTCTGAATGTACAATGTCTAACAATCCTCTAGCAATATGTTGATGGCTTGATTTGAATGGTTTCCTAGTCTGTTTACCAACTAGACAGGTAACTCGACTTCTATAATGCCAAAGTAAACTTTTACTTGCATGAATAGAAGTATCGAGCACCTGACTAGAGGCAGAAAAACAATGACTTAATTTATACAAGTATCCATGCCTCTTTCCGAGTGCTAGGATCTTTCCTGTCCTATCAACTACTTTGCACTGATTACATGTGAATTCTATTATATGTCCTAGATCTGTGATTTTGCTTATAGAGAGCAGATTCGTAGATAAATTTGGTACATACAGGACTTTAGAAAGTAGCTTAGATTGATCATTTGCAAAGATCAATCTCACAGTTTCTTCACCTTTAATAGCTTGTGTGCTATTGTCGCCAAGGTGAACATATTTCTTGGTAATGTAAGGTGTATAGGACTCGAAACAACCAATGAGACTAGTCATCTGCCCATGGCTCCGGAATCCAAGAACCAAGAACTGTCACCAAATGCTACATTATGGCTGGTCATGAAGGCATCATGATTCGCTTCTTGAATAGGACCACTTGATTCGACTGCCCCTTGTTGTTGTTCTTTGCTTGCAGTATCCGGCAGTCTTGAATTTTGTGGTTGTTTCACTTGTAGTATCTGTAGGACAACTTATTCTTCATCTGCGAATTCAACTGTTCTTTGTGCTGTGCTGGTTTCTAGTTTGGCTTTGATTGCTTTGGGCGCCTTTCTTCTTCTGCTTAGTCATGCTCTTGTCGGTGTATAAAGCGTGAGAATCAGCTGAGGAACTTGAGGCTTCGTTCCTCCGCGTGTCTTCCTACAACAACATAGTAATGACTCTCAAAAGAGTCAGTTTTGAATGTGTCGTGATGATCATCACCTAGCTGTCATATGAGCTTGGCAAGCTTGTAAGCAGTTGCATCACTGTGTCTTGATCGTCTATGACAGATCCGACAGTGGCCATTTGCCTTAGTAGGTTCTTAAATTGATTGATGTGATTCTGCAGGGAATCACCATTCGCCATCTTGAGGGAGTAAAATTACTTCCTGAGATGCAGCTTGGAAGCTATATCTCGCACTTCGTATAGTGTGCTCAAGATGTCCTAGACTTCTTTTGATGTCTGGGCCTTGAATACATGGCCGATCTGGGTATCCGTAATGTTGAGGATGATCAGCGCGAAAGCCTTTCCATCCTTCAGCTTCCATCTGGTGATTGTTGCGTCGTTTGCTTCGGGTTTCCCTTCTGCACCTGTAACAACGTCATACAATTCTTTAACCATTAGTACAGTTTTCATTCTAAATTTCCATAGATGGTAATTGGCTCCATCAAGCTTGTCCATGATGGGACTGGCTTTCCCTTGGGAATCCATGTGGAAGATTAGTCTAAGTGATAGGAAAAACTATCAGTGACTTAAATATGAAAATTTGGTACTGAATTACAGAATAAGAAGACAATTACTCTATCGGCTAGTAGAGTCTTGTACTGTGGAAGCTTATCAGGCTACGAAAATAGCTCTGATACGATGTTGGAGAAAGAGGGTGTGTGAGTGTGAGAAACTAAAAAAAAATAGCTCTAAAAGAAAACGAACACGAAAAGAAGCAAACTCAAAACTCGAACGAGAAACGAACTCGAACGGAAAGTGTTCGTGCGCAGCGGAATAGGTTATATTACTCTTTCCCTAAGCATGACTACGCCTATCAGAAACGAACAGAGCGTTAGTGATAGAAATCATGGTCGATCCGATTATATAGCCAAACATTAAGCAACAAAACATCAGAAGAATAATTTGTCGTGAACAGCTAGACAAATTATTAGTCGCAAATGATTCGCGAAGAGCTAGACTACGCTCGACTGATAATCAATCACGAATTAGTCGCAAAAGGCAAGACTAAATACTAGTTTCCAACAGCTAGACTAATAATAATTCTCTAAGAACATATTACCAGATTGAGCAATAAGAGAGTCAGACAGAATGTAGAAAAGCATAGTGATATTGACACAAATCTGAACGTAGAACGAGACAGAGCTGTTATCAGATTAAGTATAGCAAAATATACATGTCAATAATGTTGTGGAGCATAAGACAATAGCGAAAGAAACCGCGTGCTCTACAAAGCTAATTCAATTTGTAAAAATAAATGAACATGTTACTGACAATACAAAAGAATCAATGCGCAAGGCATCTCCTTTATCTATCTCTGATTAGTTTCTAATGCTATTATTTTCACACATTGTTTGAATACGCAAGTGGTATTAAGTATATATACACAATTTTATAGGTGTGCAGATGAAGAAGGTACAAAGTAGATGTGCTGTCTGTAGGAGATCGTGTGTGGCTGTTGTCATTATCAAATTTGTTAGCACAGATGCATGGGATGAGCGTAAAAAGGCCGCGACATCAACCTTTGCTGAAATGAACGTTGGTGAAGATGCGAAAAAATGCGACACTCTGACGAAATGCCTTAGGATTTGATTTACAGGGTGCCTTCGCTTTTTCTAGGGGGCCTTCGGCATTTTGTAAGGCAGTGTCGTCTTTTTCGCCTGTCACAAATCACATGTAAAAACACAGTGTCATGTTTTTCGCCTTTTTTGCCTGTGGAAATTTAGTTGTATTTATGCAGACTGTGCGACAACATGAGTAAAAATGCAGCATGAATGGAGGCAGATTAAAATAGGATTTAGGAGAGTAGAGGAGATAAATCCAACAAATAGGTTATTCCATTCATTCATTTATCTTTCATTCAAGAGAAGTCATAAGATTTGCACCTTTGACTTTGATAGATCACAAAGCCAAGCTACATATCATAACAAAGCAATTTTGGTGACCTCTTCATCAAAAAATATTTCAAGAATCCTTTATTAATGAAGATGGTTTGAGTTTTGAAACAACACATGTGAAGCTCTATCTCATTATTTACTTTCAATTTCTTATCCATATGGCAACTCTACTTCAACTATAGAATCTTTCTCAAGCACTAGGGAATTAAGATCAATTTTGACTTTTAGATTCTACTGCTAACTAGAGTTCTTTGCAAGTGACAAAGCAGTAGAAGATGAAGTTGGCCCATTCAAACCTGTAAACTATACTGCACATAAAGAATTCTATTGATATATTGTTATGGCAAGTCCACTTGTGATCAAAGAAATTTATTCCTCAGCTATTACATTTTTTACTTTAATGGATTTCATTAACATCAACATTAGAGTAAAGAGATTTTATTTCTCAAAATCATCAAGATGTTGAGTTCACATACCATCATGCCAACATGAAGTTGATTTGTTCAACTTAGAAACTCTACTGTACATAAAAATTTTATTGACATTTGTTGTGGTAGGTCCAGTTCTTGAATACTTATTATTAAAAAAAATGCATTCTTTTCATAACTCTATTAGAGTATTGCTTCTAGCGCTTATTGCTTACTAGCAGAAGTGCATCAGACAGAGTTTTCAATTACTCAGAGATAGTTTAGAGTATGTGGTATTTATCCGCTATTGCTTTGTGCTCTCATCATTTGATTTGTACATGCTACTTAATGAATCTATCTATCTTTTTATTGCATTCAGTATCATGTCAGAATGTATGGCATTGCTTCTTTGTAGTCATTTGTAACTGATAAATCTCTTATTGTTTCGTCTGATTTGTTGAATACTTCAACGCTGCAATATTCTATACATCACTTCGCACTCTGAAATTGTTCAGCTACGAAATTACTTTAGTACTAATGATTTCAAAGTTAGCTGCTAAAAGATTGAACATGACTTCTGTCATTATAGCTTTGTTCAATTATTGATAGGCATAGTCATGCATTAGAAAAGAAGGCTCATTCTGTTGCACTCGATAGTTCGTTCATAGAATTTGGCTTATCGAATTGTCATTCCTTCTTCCAACATGGTGTCAGAGCTCTACTACTATTAGATAACCTTCATGGTATTAGAACGATATCATTAGATACCTTTCATAGTATCAAATCAAAATATTTTTGCTCTTAATCTTCAATTTGTGGTATCAAATTTCAGTGTCAAATAATTGATTTTCAATTGTAGCATTGCACAACAACATTATTAAGTCATCGATTTATTGACAAGACTAACTTCTAGATGGATTCTCAAAATAAAGCCAGTCTCGTCATAGACAAGTTGAATGGATCCAATTACTATTTGTGGAAATTTAAGATGAAGAGCTTACTAATCGCCAATGAGTTGTGAAAGTACAGTACTTTTTAGATATAATTGGATCTTAGAAGATCCACAAGAGTGATTATGTACTTGCTTCATCAATGCATAAAAAAACTAGACAACAAATCTTGATCTAGATTGGCAATTTGACACACAACAAGCATTGATAATCAATAAACAAGGCAAATCCATAGACTCACCTATGGACCCAGGATTCAAACTGTCAAAGAATATGTGCCGAAGACTGATGCAGAGAAGAAAGAAATGTGCAAATACCCCTATCAGTCGATAGTTGGATCGATCATGTATGCCATGGTCTGCACCAGATTTGATCTAGCATTTACATCCAACACATTGTCACAGTTTATGTCAAATATCAGCCTACTCACTGGAAGGCTCTACTTAGAGTACTAAGATACATTCAAGCCACTAAGCATTATGCTTTTTGTTATGATGGAAATTCAGATAATGCTTTGACATTAATTGCTTATTCTGACTCTAACTGAACTGGTAATGTAGACACAAGAAAACCCACATCTGGCTATCTTTGCTTTCTAGTAGGTGGATCCATTTCATGGAACAGTCAAAAGCATAAATGCATTTCTTTTTCCTCCACAGAATCAAAATATGTCACCGTTACCTTTGCAGTAAAGGAAATTATCTGGCTCAGAAGATTGCTTCAAGATTTTATGATCATTCAAATCAGTCCAACTATACTCTATTGCGACAATCAGAGCTGCATTGCTCTATCTCTGAACCCACGATCTCACTCTAGAACTAAACATATTGAAGTTCAATTTCATTTTCTTAGAGAGAAAGTTCGGAATAATGACGTCCAATTAAGTTATTGTCCTACTGCCAGTATATTGGCTGATATCTTGACTAAGCCTCTGTCAACAGAAAAGCATGTTGTGTAGCTTGCTCAATTTCATTCTGGATCCTAGGAGTTAAGCTTAAGGGGGGGTGTTGGAATTAAGCATCACTCCAACTCACCAGAACTCGACTCGTTTCTATTCGTGTCATTAGAACATGAATCATTCGGGTTCTTCACATTTCTTGAGTACCAGTACACTATGTAAATACTCTCTCTCTCTCTCTCTCTCTCTCTCTCTCTCTCTCTCTCTCTCTCTCTCTCTCTCTCTCTCTCTCTCTCTCTCTCTCTCTCTCTCTCTCTCTCTCTCTCTCTCTCTCTCTCTCTCTCTCTCAACTTACATTATTGCTATTTTTTCTGTAAAACCTAAAAAAACCCTAAAAACTCTAAAAGAACCCTAAAAGATTAAAAAATAGCCCCTCTCTCTTTCTCTTATGCACCCCTCTCCTTCTCTCTCTTGCCATTTTAAACCTTTCTCTCTTTCTAGAAACTTCTCATTCTATGAAGCTCTAAAGTCACATGTTCTCTCTCTCTCTCTCTAGAAATTTCTAAAGTCACATGTCATTTTCAAGCATTTTAAATGCACTTCAAATGCCCTTAAAATAAACTTTAGGGCAAATGTGGCCCAATCAAAAGGCAAAAAACTCATTTTCTCCATCACTGTTGACATTCTCTCTCTCTCTCTCTCTCTCTCTCTCTCTCTCTCTCTCTCTCTCTCTCTCTCTCTCTCTCTCTCTCTCTCTCTCTCTCTCTCTCTCTCTCTCTCTCTCTCTCTCTCTCTCTACGACAACCTTGCAGTCTTACCCTCTGAAGTTGAATGTCTGCGCAATAATGAACTGAAGCAAAAGCGGGATCGACAATGAACTCTTCGAGTTCAAGGTACTCGACTACATTCTCTTTGTTCTCCCACAAACTCAAAGTCTTCGGTTTGAGATCCACGTCATCCACACTACCCCGTCAGACGCAGACCACGTCACAGTTCACTTTAGTAACTGCATTGTTTCACGCTCGTTGCCTATGCAGTCATTATAACTGCCTCGTGTACATATATACATAACGGCAACTCACGAAGACGATGATGAGTCAATCTGTGATGAATGCATGTAAGTGCAGAAGAGTAAAATAGAGTTCTTGTGTGAACAAAATTGTGTCTTCATTATCTGATTCCATAGGATCAGAGATCATAGAGAGAGTGAAAGCCATTCAAAGGATAGAGATAGTTATTTAATCTGTAACTAGCTAAGTAAGATCACTGCACACAATAGTGCAGCATTGAGGTGAACCATTCTTGGGCACAAGATCGTGATCTAATCGTTGTATTTATAACTGCTTAATTCAGATTCTCTAATCTTCTTATGTGTATATTGCTCTACGAATGCTTTCTGATAGTTTTCTTTCTCTATTGACGTTCACTCAATCCAGAATGTCTAATATTCGAAGGTAGCATGGTTGTCTTAGGCGCCTAATTGTTCGCTCCTTCATGGTTGTCTTTGACACCTACAAGACATTCCTCCATTCATTCTAAGTGAATGCTTATGATGTAGTTTTGGTAAAGATCTTGAAAATTTCTCTATGTTGGAGTTGTGTCTCTTCTTCCGCACCTAATTTATTCGAGAGCACCCCAACATGAAGCGTTCAATGTAGTCTCGTACTTTTTCATCCTTTGTCATCTTGATATTACTTAATTTGACAAAGGGACTTTCAATCAAACGAAACAGTTTGAAACATTTGATGAATGACTCTTTCAAGATAGAGCAATTATCTTCATGAACCAGGTTGAAAAACCATTCACGCACTCGATCAATCATGGTCATCGAAAAAAGTTGGACCATTGCTTCGTTAGATGTCTGTCCATAAATGTCGCATGCATTCTCAAAGGCTTGTAGAAATCTCTGAGGGTCCAAATTACCGTCGTACTTAGGGAGATCTAGTTTTGGTGTACGTCTTTCAAAACGAGGTACATGGTTGGCAAAAGCCCCATTAAGGTGAGCTCTTGCGTGTGATGACTCAGTAGCATGAAAATGTGCTCGATCATGTGAGGACTCTGCTCTAGTGGGTTCCATCTCTCGAACGGGTTTGTGAATGGTCTTCTGTTGAATTGGGATCGTAATGACGATTCCTCATGTAAGGACTGTAATATTTTTGTTGTTTTATTTGCAAAAAAAAAATCTGTTTTGTTTGATTTTTTAATTTTTTTAAAGAAATACTCTGGATTTGAAACTTGGGTAAATGTATAGTTCTCAGATTATGAGTGTAGTATCAACCAGATGGCACAATATGCAATGGATGGATATGGCAAACAAAACTCAACTGATATCTGTGACAAAGGCTAGTCTATCTCAGTTCGGTCGAGATTCAGGTAGAGTATGTGAAAAAACCAACAAACCGCACGTGTGAACAAACCACAAATGTGTTAATAACCTTTCCTAAGCTTTGTGATAGCACATGAATCTGATTATTGTGAGATCCACAATCTAATGCTAGAATCCAAGGCTAGAACACAATCCATAATGCAAATAATCAAACACGTGTAAAAAATTACAATGAAAATTAATTATATGAGAAAAAGTCCCTCCTCGAATTAGAGAGAGAACCATATTATAAGCTTACAAAATCAAGATTGAAATTGACATGTTTTGCTACAAAGTTTGACTCATCATCACGAGTAGTGAGAATTCTCATTTACATATATAGGGAATGCTTGTAGCTCATGGTAGTACTAACATGCAACCACTTTCCTCCACATCTAAAGGTCTAATCTACCAAAATAGTGACACATATCACTTTACGTGCAAGTTGATCCACCTACATCTACCTACTTTCTACATGTGGCAAATTCTACATTACTAATGTAGTAGTAGTGTACAATTTCACTTGCATGTGTACATGACAACTTTTGCATGCCTTTCATGTCACTTTGGACATCTAGGAATAAATGCATTTATGATACCTCGAGTTTCTACTAGCCCAATATTGGCCATTTCACTATCTAAATCTACAAGCATGTCACATATGACAACTAGACCATATTGCATGAGATGTAGCTCGAGTTTCTACAAGGCTAAATTTAACATTTACAAGTTAACTTTACATGCAAGATGAAAACCTTCATAAACCCCAATAGTCAAGTTGGATGGCTTTTTAATTTTCACACTCCTCCTAAAAAGCTATCAAGTTGACTTGAACATTTGAACTTGAAATACTCCAAGGTTGGTCCAATGTTGATGAAGTTAATTTTTTTGTGGATTTTGTTTTGTATCTGCATTGAAGATAACCAATAACTTTCAATTACACTAAGGTACAGAACCTTAGGCTTATAGTTGAACAAGACTCCATATAGTGTATTTATTCCAATAGCTCCATAAATCCACAAAGCTTTGCATAATGGAAATTAATGATGCACCATAAAACTTGAAGAAACACTTGTGAAATTATCATTAAGAGTAGAAAAGCAAGAATCTCCCTTGCTAATTGATGAAGAAAGATGAACATTCGAGTGTTCCAACTCCATTGGATGTAAAGTCTTGGTAGAAGACATCATATATGGCTTTTTATGTGATTTTGCTACAAAACAAGCCTCTCTTGGCTTGATCTCCTTGACCATAGAAGACATAGACTTAAAATTGGTATCTCTTTTAGTAAAGACCCATCTTAGAATAAAATATTCAAGGTAGGTAGAAGTAGAAACTCGAGCTACCATAGGAATTGCCATTTGTACTATACATGCCACATTTAATGCATGAAAAGACTAGGTGGCACAATTAGACATAGTGAGGTGCCTTGAATAAGTCTAGATAGCTTGAGAGGTGGATTCACAACTCCAATTCAACTCAAAGAAGGAAAGGAGTTCATGGATCTATATATATGTGATGTACTCTCATTGAGAAGATGATGAAATTTGTGTGAATTGCAAATTTGGAGACAAGCTGTTTGTGCCCTCTCTCTCTACACGACTTTTGTACTTTCTATTTTCTCTCTCTAGCCGAGTTGAGGCATTTATTATGCTTAGTTTCATGTTTTGTTGACAGATCTTGCTTGTAACACAATAATATTTCTTGTATGATCAGCTTTCCTATTGTCAATCAATGCTAGTCTGATCTTTATGGTATTATTGGGCTTAGGAGATCAAAAGTACATGTGTAGGGCATCCCACACATGTGAATACAACTTGGTATCAGAGCCTACCTAATATTTACAAGAAAATCTAATAAAAAAGTTTGCAGATTTGATCAGATTTCAAGCTAGGAATTGTCTAGATTCTACTTTCTAGCTAGTTTGCAGTTTTCTGGTGATTTAGAGCTTCAAACTGCTTTGAATGGTCCATATTTGGTACTGTTCGGAATTTCAGGTGCTGGCACGTGTGAAATCCACCCATTTTCAGTTTGGTGATTCTCTCTCACCTTAGATCCAAATTTCATGCAAATTAGCCCACTAGAAAGCTAGAAATGTGTAGAATTTGATGCAATTTGAATCATGACAGTTGGATAAGCCAATCAGAAGTTATAAGCTTTTGAAGAGTCGTAGGTAGGGCACCTAGACCTGTGACAAATCGTGTGTACATGTCATTTATTGCTTGAATGATCACAAAAATCATCGAGAAGTTGAACAATCTCATCTATATGTGTAAAGTTCAACTCCAATACTTGTTTTATCAAGAGAAAGATGAGATCCTTGCTGATGGAACTAGATGTGGTGGAATTTTTAAGTTGAATTCTTATGAGAATGCAAACCTTTGTGAAGTTGTTTTGTTGTCTAAGGAGGAGCTGTGGCATAGAAGGTTGGGACATCCTAACTTTACATCTATGTCTTCTATGGTTAAGAACGAGAAGGCTATTGGTCTTCCAAAATCTCTTTCTAAAGATTTCAAGCCTTGTGAGGCTTGTGCCATTGCAAAGTCACACAGAAAGCCATATCAGAAGTCTTTTATAAAGACTACTTGTCCATTGGAACTCATACATTCAGATGTACATTTTTTCTCTTCTAAAAGTATTGGTGGTGCAACATGTTTTGTCACCTTTATTGATGACTTTACTAGATACATTTGGTTGTATCTAATTTCTTCAAAGGCTATGGTTTTTGATCACTTACTTATCTTTAAAGCTTATGTAGAAAAACAGTTGTCTTGCAAAGTTAAAGCTTTAAGATGCGATGGAGGAGGCGAATATATCTCCAACAAGTTTCATAATTATTGTGAAGGTGAAGGAATAAAAAGAGAATTTTCTTGTGCCTATTCTCCATCTCAAAATGGAGTAGCTGAGAGGAAAAACAGATCTTTATGTGAATGTGCTAAAGCAATTCGAGTAGCAGCTTCTTTGCCTATTGAATATTGGGGTGAAGCTATAAATTGTGCAAACTATTTGTGCAATAGATTACCTCACAATGCTCTTGCTAGAAAATCACCTTTTGAAGTCTTGTTTCAAAAAAAACCTAAGGTAGATCACCTTAGAGTTTTTGGTTGTACTTGCTTTGTTAATATGCCCACAGGATCTATGTTCCCTCTACCTCAACTACAATTGAGAGTAGAGATGTGATATTCCATGAAGATCGAAAATACATTCTTGAGAAGGCCGAGTTCAAAGATTCTCACAAAGATACTCCAATCATCACCCTTGAAGATCATCATGGAGAGATGGGGCCGAGATTTGAGGAGGAGTCACCTCGAATTTTTTCACCAAGGAGATCTCAAAGAGAAAGATCCGAGCCTAGAAGGCTTGCCTATGAAGATAGAGGAAAGCAAGTGGAAATCAACTCTACTAATTGTGCCTATTTTATTTCTCATGAGGAGCCAAAGGATGTATATGATGCTATCAACTCAAAGGAATGGTACCTTGCCATGAAGGAAGAATATGATGCTTTGATGGCCAATAATACATGGGAACTTGTGGATCTTCCATCCAACAAGCATACCATTGGTTGCAAATGGGTTTTTTGAGTCAAGTACAATCAAGATGGCACAATCAACAAGTACAAGGCTAGGCTTTGTGCTAAAGGATTTGCTCAAGTATATGGACTTGATTATGAGGAGACCTTTGCCCCAGTTGCAAAGATGGTGTCAATTGGAATCATAATTTCTCTTGCTTGTTTTTTCAATTGGCAAATTCTTCAACTAGATGTTTCTAATGCATTTCTAAATGGCTATCTAGAAAAAGAGATCTATATGGATCAACCTATTGGGTTCATCCATGATGAGGGAAAAGTTTGCTTGCTCTTCAAAAGTTTATATGGATTAAAGCAAGCTCCAAGGTCATGGTATTCTCGACTTAACACCTTTCTTGAGTCACTAGGATTTAATCTTAGTAACTATGATCCTTCCTTATATGTCAAGTTTTTTTATAAAGATATTGTCATCCTTCTTATTTATGTTGATGATATCATTCTGACAGGAAGTTGTATCAAGTTAGTTGAGGAAACCAAGATTGCACTTGGAAAAGAGTTCAAGAAGCAAGATCTTGGAAAAATACACTATATTCTAGGATTAGAGATTGACTTTCTTAAAGATAAAGCTTTCATATGTCAATCTAAGTATGCTCTTTCAATGTTAAAAAAGTTCAATATGTTGAATTGTAAGAGTATAGAAACACCTATGGAGCAAGATGTAAAGGACTCTAACAAAGGTGATGCAAGATCCTTCGAGGACATCACACTTTTTAGAAGTCTTATAGGCTCCTTAATTTGGCTCACAATAACTAGACCTGACATAAGCTTTATTGTTCATAAGTTGAGCCAGGCTATGCAAAATCCTTCAATTTATCATTGGAAAAAGGCCAAGAGAGTGCTTAGATATATATCTTCAATTTTTTATTTTGGTTTATTATATAAAAGTGAAGATCTTTCTATTATTGGTTATTCTGGCTCGGATTTTGCAAGTGATAGAGCAGATCGGAAATCTACAAGTGCTTATGTCATATATCTTGGAGGAAACTTGATATCTTGGCTTTCCAAAAAGCAAGATGCTGTATCACTCTCATCATGTGAAGCTGAGTACAAGGCGCTCACTACAACAACAAAGGAAGTGCTTTGGATCAAGAGGTTATTAGTGGAGCTAAAGATAATTATGGAAGAAAATATACCTATGATCATGTGTGACAACATTTCAGCTCAAGCCCTTGCCAACAACCCAGTATTCCATGCAAGGAGCAAACATATCGAAGTTGCACATCACTTCATGAGAGAGAAGCTCATTGGAGATGAAATCAAATTGGAGCACATCGACACATCATCTTGCATTGCAGATATGCTCACCAAACCTTTGAGCAAAAGTTCCTTCAACAAGCATAGAGCCAACCTTGGAGTTATACCAAGATCCATGTTCAAATCAATATAGATCATTTTTAGGAGGAGTGTTAAAATTGAAAAACAATCCATATTGATTCCTTGGCTTGCTACAAATGTTGTACCATGCAAGTATGTAGCTCATTAATGCAAAATGCCAAGCTTGGCCTACATAGAACTCGAGCTACATGGTTATGTATTGTCTAGTTTGATAAATGCAACTTGCATATAGTTTGTAGACATAGAATTAGCATGATTATGCTTGTAGAAACTCGTGGCAACTCACATGCATCAATTGTAAGTGATCCATAGTGACATGCAAGGCATGCACAAAGTTTATTGGACACATGCATGATGATTTGGACATTTCTAGTTAGAACTAGTACACTTGTAAAAAGTTGGTAGAATTTCATTCATGACAAGTGACAAATGTCACATAGACTCTAGATGTCACTTTAGATGTCATTTTGAAATGGATAGACTTTGGTTCTACCTCGAGCTACCTCAATCTCCATAAATATGTGTAGCTCTCCACACAATTGATAATGAAGAACCAAAGTTTTGTAGCTATCTCATGTCATTTTGGATCTAAACAAATATTGCTTGTTATCTCTCTAGCTCTCTCTCTCTCTCTCTCTCTCTAACTCGTGTTGAGGCTAATGCTCATACATTGAAATCTTGTATTTCATTCTTTGATCATTGCTACTATATTCTGTTGATTAGCATGCTAGATTGTGGATTGACCATTTCTTCAGAACTAGATTTTGTTGATCAATCTAGAATCAGGTTATAGTGCCAATCACAAAGCTTAATTAAGATCAGTCACTCTTGTGGACATTCCCCACACGTTTGAATTCTGGAAATTTTGTCATAGTCAGATATTCTTGATCTATTATCAACAATGTCCTGTACAAGTTGGGTGTTGATCATCAACTAAGAAGATGTCTCGAAATCGAAGATATTAAAAAGATGTTGTAATATTATTAATGGTGGATGTTTATAGCCCCAAATTGTATGACAAATGTATGGCTGTGATTAGACCGAAATTTCTCCCGTTATATCGCATCTACACGTGCCTTGATTTTAAGACCATTCATTCCTCATTGTCGCACATTGAACCGATATCAGTCTTTTTGCATCCGAAATATATCGGATCGATGCGCACCTTTACCAAGGGTTCGTGAGCGAAAACATTTGCGTGCGTTGAACCAATATCATCGTTAAATGGCAAGCTCTTCAAGGTCTATAGAGGATAATCTTAGGGGGTTTTTTAGGCCAATGACATTCCATCTGACAAATTTAACTATTTTCTCTCTCTCTTTTTTGCTCCTTTTGATATCGTAAGCTTGTTTATGAGAATCGTTTTAGATTACTTGCTCTTCTTGATCATTTCTCTCAAATTATTACTACTCTTGTTAAAGATAAAGACAACTGTAGTTTTGTTCATTTCCATGACCTTGTACATTCTCAGCCATTTTCTAAGCACAAATATGACATAAAGTATTTAAACTACACGAATATTCTAAAAAAAATACATATCGCGATATCTACAATAGAAACTGTCATCTTCTTATCAAAGCAATGGCGTTTGTCTTCTATATCTCTATAGAAATTTCAGATGATGAGTCCGTTGAATCTTCTTTTGTTCCCTTGATTGAAGTATTTGCATCTGTTTCAATCGAAGTAGATTAACTAGATACTGATATAGGTGTAAAGACCACTAGGGAAAACCCCTAAGATGAGGATAGGAAAACACAACAGGAGACACATAGGAGCAAAACCTCCCATCCAAACCTAGATCAATCCTAGATCTAGCCACTGAGTCATGCCATGTGAAAGCAAGAGGAGAAGAGAGCAACTGGTAACCTGAACCAAAGTTGTCGACGGGAGAATCCCTATCCCAATATATAGGGAGTAGATTCCTGTGTATATAAACCCAAGCAAATACTATGCATGTCAATTATAAATAGGTCACAACTCTTCATGCCTATATCCACGTACATGCACTACTCCATATGTCTCAATTAGAGTGTTCATAGCCATTTTTCAAATATTTTTAGTAGTTTTTCGGCTGTTTTTCTGACTTCACCAGTTTTTCAGAGGTTTGACTACTGTTTTTCAGATTTCAGAGGTGTCTTTTATCAGTATTTCAGCGATTTTTGGCTTTTTTTTACGACTTTAACAGTGTTTTTCCTATTGGTTTTTCTTCTTCGTTATTGGAAGCACTGATTTTTCATAAGTTTCAGGTGTGCGAGTCATTTCTAGCTTTTTTTTTTTTTGCCTTCGTCCGATCTATGAGCGGATTCCTTACTTTTCAATCTTGTGCAAGTTCCTCAATCCTTAGTCCTATGCGAGTAAGTTGTGTGAGCAAACAGCTCTGCGAGTACATCAGGTAGGTTGTGCGAGTGGGCGTGATCTTCGCCAAAGTCCCTTGCGAGCATCTTGTGTGAGCAGCCCCACAATATTTTTAGCATGTGCAAGTAGTAAGCTCCCCAGTGCGAGTCATTTTTGTGTTGTACGAGTCATTTTTGGAGTTGTACTAGTCATTTTTGGAGTTGTGCGAGTCACTTATGTGCTATACGAGTCATTTTTTGAATTGTGCTAAGTGTATCAATAGTCATTTCTGTGTTGTACGAGTTATTTTTGGAGTTGTGTGAGTCATTTTTCATCGTGCACGAGTAACTTCTCGTGTGCGAGTCCTTTTTCACCCCGTCTGTACGAGTCATTTTTCATCGTGTGTGAGTAAGTAAGATCCCGTGTGCGAGTCATTTTTCACCATATGAGTCAAATCATTTTGACTTCTTTTTTGTATCATTCAGATCTGTGCGAGTCATTTGACTTGTTTTTTGCATCACTCACCCTGTGTGAGTAGGCTGACTTCTTCCTAGTTTTTCATCTAGTGAATCCATTTTTCACCAATGTTTTGACATTTTTCCATCTGTTCTTAAGCTAAGAAGCAGGCGTGCGAGTTCGTAAATCTTCAGTAAGGTGTGCGAGTGCTTATTGTATGTTGTGCGAGTGCATAAACCCTCAGAAGTTTGTTGTGCGAGTCATTTTTTGAGTTTTGCAAGTCATTTTTGGAGCCTTGCAAGTCATTCCCTGGAATTTGCACAGACTCTTCTCAATTATAGGAGTGCTAAAAAACTCCCAGAGGAGGTAAAAAAACAAAAACAAAACAAAACCTGTAGAAATACCTTCAATTGCAAAATCTTTGATCTTTTCCAAAATATAACTATCTAGTACTCGCATAGTCTATTTTTGACAAGATCTGGACTTGTACGATATGGTTTCACTCAAGAAAATCTGAGCTCTTGCAAATGTACATTGCACCTAGAATTGTACATATCCATCTTCCATCATCGACAATCCTATCATGATGAATCTGGTTTGATAGCCTTAGGCACCTCTAGTAGGAAACACCTTGGAAGTGTCCTAGTAGGAAGCCATAGATCCGTCATGATAAGTGTCGATATCAACATCCATCACCCATCACCTAAGTGCATAGAATGTTTGCTAGATCATCATGACAACAAGTGTAAATCAACAGCCTCCACGAGCGAAGAGGATTATGCGAATTGATACATCGAAGTATGATGGGGACTCAAGTCCAGTTCGTTTCCTTCAAGACTTTGAAAATGCTTGTAAGTTCCATGGAGATAGCTCAGACACTGAAAAGTTAAGACTGTTCCTAATGGTTCTACAAGGCAATGCGAAAGAGTGGTATTTAAATCTAGAGAGCCCGGATATCGAGTCATGGAAAACCATAGAAAAAGCTCTCACCACAAGGTTTAAACCCTCCAAGCTCACTCAAAGTCCTTGCATCCAATTGACTCAGATCAAAATGAGGAGAAGAGAGTCGACAACTATATTGATCATTTTGAACGTCTCAAGGTAGAGTGTGGGTGATAAAATCACTGAAAAAATGGCCATTAAACTATTTTTAGTCGATGTACCCAAGGCCATCAGGAGAGAATTGAAATCCGCAGACTCGTGATGAAGGGTCTGATGAGGAATGCGATTATTGCGAGAAAAAGAATAAGGGGCTAGCTAAACACGAGACTTCACGTATTGAAGAATCCACCTCAACCAACACGGTCGATATCCTTCAGCATCTAGAAGGTTGGCAATGGGCACACCAAGCACAAATGGAGAAGTTGATCTCAAAGTTTCAAAAAAATGCTAAAGGATGTGGTCAAAAAGACCTTCCCTATCCATGAAAATATATGGTGCCCTATGTGTGCTCAACACGAGCTACCAACGAGTGCCCACATGCAAGAATGTACTATCAGTAGGCGACAAGACCAATGTACCATCCGTACAGACCATTTGGACCTCCAAATTACGCACCGAGCTCCACTGCCAATGCATCCGCGTAGAGGCCAGGACAATACCAACCAAGGCCAATAGGCCCAATTTTTCATCAACCTCAATCCTCTGGTTCTATGAACCATCCTACACCACTATTATATTCTCAACTAGAGTCTTCTTGTTCAAGTCCGATCACTCCCCATCCAAAACAACAGTCTTTTGTAGAGAGTCAACACATTGCTACATCGTCTACCACACAAGTTGATGCCGACTACATAGACCCAGCGATGTATTATCTAGAAGATACCAATGTGCCTGCTCATCAAGTTGATCTATTTGCACCTTACTAAAGTTAGTAGTATTAGATGTGTCTAGGCTCGTCTAGTCTTACTGATTCTTTTGTCATCCACAGATACATAGTTGCTTCCAATCCAAATAGAGTTACATCCTATCTAGCAACCATGTAAGGTCTATCTCAAACACCATCCATAGATAAGACCGAGAATGTACCACCTCAAATCTGTGTCTTCATTACGTCTCTATGACCAAGCAATTGATATCATACCCTGGAGCCAAGTTTTGAGCTATCGCCTGATGAATTATGAGTTTTGTGTCTAGATGATAATCCGTATGTTTTATCTGAGTGAAAGTAATCTAAGACATAATTGTCTTATTGCATGCTACATAAATGTTATAACGTTATCACTTGTTTTTCTTTTGTAACAGTGTAGCTATGGCCTTGTGCCAAGTTCGATACTGGATTGTAAGAGTTTGGTTTAAGAGTGCCATGCAATTCCTTCTATAGCGTTATCTGCTACAATTTTTCATTTTTTTCTCTAATTTCAAGTTTTGTCCTGTCAACTATGTTGTTTGTTGTTGCCTGTTTGCTTGTTCTATTGTCGTATGGTTTAGTGTGTTTTCTTTTACAGCCGCACCATAGGTGATATTTCATCGGCAATTTTATTCTACTTCTACAGTTGTAGTATGACACGAATTGTCATTGGGATATATCTTTACATCTTTACCAACGATTTCAACAACTTTCAATAGGAACAAAAAGAGCAGTCAAGGGACTTCAACAACAAATGCTCAGTTTGGCAACAAAAAAAGCATCTTATCAGACTGCAATCGTGATCCAACAAAAGATCCATCTTTCCATAGATATGTAATTTCAAGTTATGTAAAAGTTAGTCACAAAGGCCTATTGGGGTTTTGTCCCATGGCACCAATGTGATTCAATGTTAAGTTAGTCTATGTGGCTTACTTGTCCCACAGTGCCTTTTTGTAAGTGACCACCACTCCAAGTATATATAGGAGTGGAAGAGTCCATTTTCAAGAAGAACCTCATTTGCAATATATGCCTCTCTTTTCTCTCTGAGTGTTCTCCCTTGTGTGGTTTCATGTATTGTGTTACTTCACATTGTATTGTATAGTATTGATCTTGCAACAAGTTAAGTTAATCCAGGCCCTCCATTCTCTAGTAGGTTCAGCCTTAGAGGAGGAGATTTGGTTTAGGGTTTTATCTTTTTGGTTAAGCCATCATTTGTTAGAAACTAAGGAGAGAAAAGAGAGAAGAGTGGATCTTACCCACAGGAACACTCACCCTATGCTCATTGTGCTCTTCCCATCCTCTTGCTCAAGCTAGTTGGAGAAGCCATAGCGTAGACTAGTTGGGAGACTGCCATAGTTATGCTAGATGGAGCCATAGCCGACGAAGGATGTGAAAGATACAACAAATTCCATCCACATTGTCCAGTTTACCAATTAGCTTTCCACAGGAGCAATCCAATCACTCAAGTTAATTCCAATGATTCATAAATCTCAAATGATTAGGTGCAGATCCTAATTATACTAGTATAACATCACATTTAGATTCTTATCCAAATCAATTTTAAGTTAACCAACAACTCTTTCACAAAAAGATCCGTTGACTCTACAAGTATCTATACCAACAATATTTGATCATAAGTCTATGCTTATCGACTAGGTTAAGTGCACCAAATAACCCTAGTAACCATGAATACATAGTCGATCCATACAAGATTAGTCGTTCTGACCTGCCTATAATGTTGGATCTTGAAAATCTGATAAGAGGAGCAAGTTGGGCAAGAGTTCCCTCCTTATGAGAGTTGAACCCGCTCATGATCTTTAGAACCCTTGCATGGCAGGCAGAACAGCTTCTGAACTCTCGCCAGAAAATCATGAAGAAGGTCACTGCAAAATTTGATATGGAACTGAACTACGAATGATGGGTACTTGATTGAAGCCATCACCGATCCAGTCATCCAAGCAGCCACCGACCATCTCCTCAACAATTTTCTAGCCATCGAAAGTTTGTGAAAGGATCACATTCCTTCCCTCCTTCTCCATAAACTTGTGGATTCCCATAATGATTTTCTAGCCAATAAGGTTGTGCCCTATGATTGGCATGACTTTATAATTTTTGAGTTGAAGAAGGCCATTAAGCCTAACGCAAGCCAGAAATTTGCTGTTGGCCCCCTTTTATCCGCCTTTACCGTCACTCTCCTCAAATAGAAGGTTTGAAGATAATGATGACTTTCTCTGATTATGGGCCTAGTTAACTATCGAGCATAAAGGATGTCTCTGTTGGGGCATAATCCAAGGGAAATTCAAAGTCGAACCTTTTGGATCAGTCGAGCTGTACATAGGTTCTTCTTCTACGTATGCCTTAGAGTACATTCACATTAAAGAATACCAGTTTTTGCAAAATGAAAACAATAAGCGACAATTTTGGAAGCGAAAGTTGCAGTTCCAACTTTATAAACCAAAAGACGTTGCGGATATGGGCGCTTGATGATGCGGGTCTGCTCATCAATATAAATATGGCATATCCAAAGCTCTTCAGTATTTACGTCGATTGGGACGAAATTTAGCTAATGACTTTGCGGAAATTTGGCACAATTTGCAAGATCGACGAAAGTCAATTCGTTACAAACCCTTTCGTACATATTCTTTTTGGCAGTTCGGCACTTTTGCAACAAAAACTTTATTTTTTGTACAGAATCTATATGTTAAAAGTTCTTTTATAAAATTTTTAGTTCGCTTTTGTAAAGAAATCACACTTCGAAGTGGTTCAGACGAAAATGACAAATTAACTCAAAAGTTGTTTGATGAAACATTGCTCCCTGTTAAGCTCAAAGAATTCGGCAACCTACCAGTTGGCCGATATACACAATCAAAGGAAACGTTGATGTTTTTCAAGGCTCAACAGAATTTGGAGTTAGCCCAAAGATTACATGCTGAATTGAATCCATCATAAACATTCATTATTGGCTATGTAATGGTGATGTTTCTATGTGATGCTGAATTTTGATCTTTGGGCTGAGATCCGTGGGTTGATGCAAGGAAAGAAATCCATGCTAACAATATATGCTTTTGAGTTAATCTCGGGTTGAGATTTTTGGATGTGAAATAGCACTCTTTGAGTAGTATTCTCTCTTAGAGGATAACCAAGTTACAAGAATCTCGGTTATGAAAGTGTTGTGTACAGATATGGAGATATCTGTAGAGATATGCTATGTAGTGAATCTTTGTGGGATCATTAAAACCTTTTGTACAAACTTCTAATCCTAAAAGATAAGTCCCAAAAGTTTTCGTGTATTCTATGCACAAACATCTATAAACGAATCCAAAATGACTCATAGACGTTGTGACTTATAAGCAATACATCTCAACAATGATATCCATAATTACAATTATATTGTTGATTTCCAATAACTAACTCAGAAGTAGCGCTTCTGACACAGTTAGTTGCATCAGATTTAGAAAATATTTAAATGTCTCGGTGTGGTACCAAAACACCACATTTAAATCTAATTCTAAATCAATTCTAGGTCAATAAGCAATTCTCAACGAGAAATTACTATAACCCAGCGAGAAATTGTCTCAAACACAATTCTCATCAATATGCCTATGTACCAACAACTAGTTTATGCATGCAAATAAACTTAGTTCATGGGATACTTTGTAGATCCACAGGATTAAAAGTTTGTACAAAAGGTTTTAATGATCCCACAAAGATTCACTACATAGCATATCTCTACAGATATCTCCAGATCTGTACACAACGCTTTCATAACCGAGAATCCTATAACTTGGTTATCCTCTAAGAGAGAATACTACTCAAAGAGTGCTATTTCACATCCAAAAATCTCAATTTATGATGTATGATCTTGAATGCAAACGTGTCTGTTGTTATTCGTGTGTCTAATTCTCCCATTCATTTCAATTTCGCACATTGGTCGAATCTGTTGAATGCTGCATTAATTTATAAACATAGATCAACGGTGCCTAGCTACATTCTGGAGGACTGTAGGAGTGATTCAGCTGGCAGTGCTCAGCGAGCACATCTAAACTCCATCCAAATCGCATTGAGTCATGGTTGCTTTGCTTTCGCGACAGTTTCATGACCGCAAAAGATTTTACTACTTCTCAACATCTTGATGACGAGGCTTGTCCTTCCTCGTGGCTATGGCTGGGACCTGTGTCTTGGCCTTGGTTTTGCATCTCAGCATCTGTATCAGGAGGTCCTTGGTCTTGTCCGCCTGACCCCTGATCCTAACTTATCCCCCTACTGCCTGCTTGCCTTTGTCCTGGCTCGTACTTGCTCGTGCAACATAAAAAACAAGTGGCATTGGAAGTACCACTGGGGCTGGTTGGGCCTTCTTCTCCATGAATTTCTGACAAGCCTTGAGGGCTTGTTTGGCCTGAGCGAGCTCGTGAGTTGCGCTTGCCCAATATTTGTCGAACTCCACCTGGTAGCTGTTCAAAGTTTGGCTATACACCTGCACCTGACGCTTGAAGAGATTCATCTCTACTTGAGAGAGCGGCCTTGAGTCTGGTGCGGATTGAGCTAACTAGGCAAGTTTTTTGCTTTGTAGGGCTTGCATCTTCACCCCCAGTCGCGTATTCTCTGTTTCATAAATTTGTAGTTGCGCCTGGAGGGGAGCAAGCCATTGGGATGCTTTAGATTGAAGCTCTCGCACCTTTGTGGAGGCATCTGTCAATGCTTTGGAGAGGCTCTGGATATACTGGTTTAGGCCATCCTCCTGCTACAGCTTGGCAATCTTCCGGTGCCCGTCTTGTTCGTGTTGTTGAGCTATAAGGAGCTCTTGTTGTAGGTTAGTGATTTCGGCTCGCAGTTGGGTGTTGTTCGTCGCCAAGTGGAGTACTCGGTTGTCCAATGTGGCCTTGGCTACTACCGCATCCTGGATGTATGTTCCCAAGGCTTGGTATGCTGCCATTAAATCCGTTGGAGCAGCCAGTATGTTGGCACTGACAAAGGCTTGTGTGGTAGTGGCCCCGATGGCCGGTACAACGCCATCGTCATTGTCTTTGATTAGGTTCTTTGGGGACCTTCTGTTATCTGGGGCGGTGGAATTTGTCCGATCCGGTGATGGAATGAATATTGTTTGCACAAATGCGTCATCAGACAATGATTGGTTACCCTCGACAACCTTTGATGGCAAAATGGATCATGTCCCAGGTGGCATAAGCTGAAGGGCGAGGCCCATGTTAATATTAGAGTTAAAAAGCGTCAGGTACAGACCCATTGTTTCAAGAAGTGAGCCTGCAATCTGGAGCCATGGTTTAATCAAGGCTTCAGAAGGCAAGGGCCAAATCTGGGTGGCTGATGGTATTTCGTATTGGATCACCTGTTTGGTGCCAGAGTCGTCAGAAGATGAGGAGGCCATGTTAGTAGTGATAGTTAAAGTGCAAAAAAGTAGGAAAAACGGTGGAAAAGGTAAAAAGTGGTGGAAACAAAAAAAAAAACTGTGAATAACAAGTGCTGGATGGTAAGAACAGCAGTTCAGAGCGCAAATCTAAGTTCAGAGTATGCATATGATGACTTATATGAAGTTTGGTCGCATTCAGAGAACTTGGAAAATTCGGTCGAAAATTGAGTAGAGCTTCGCTAGGAAAGATGACAAATGACTCAAACTCAACCCTTATATAGTGGAAATTAGAGTGTGTATTAGGTGTAATCCAGTTTCCCTTGTTTAGTTCCACCCAAGTTTGGACAGGGACCTTCTTCACAAAATTCTAAGACCTCAGAGAAGTCTGTGAGAGTTCAGAAGGTGATGCGAGGGTTCAAACAGTCTGCGAGGGTTCAATCCTCGCAGGGAGTGAATGCTTGCACAACTTGTCCCTATGGTTGGATTTTCAAGATCAGAACATGTAGACAAGCTAACTTTACTACTCTGATTGCACTTATGCTCCTTGCAAAGGTTGGCTTGATGATCTTGATGCTCTGCGAAGGTTCTGAAGATTCAGCTTCTTGGAACCCTCGCATACACTAAAAAATGATGTTTTCTCCATCAGTAGCTCTCACATAATTTTTTTTGGATGCATCTGGGTCAGATCTAGTGACTGTCCAAGTTTCAAGAGCTATCTCTCAGGGGATCTCCAAAAATCATGAAAAAAGTGCTCTTTTAGAGTGTTTTTTGATGAGATCTTGAGATTCTCTGATTTTTAACTTTTGCAAACTGGTAATCTGCTTCATCCGTGTTAGATCTGACTGTTAGTAACTCTTTGAAAGTTTTGATAGATATTTGATAGCAGATCCATCAACTTTGGGTGAATTTTGCCCTTAATTTGCCATAGTTATTGAGATTGAAGTCTCTGATCTACAAACTGGGCCTTATGGATGATCTGCTTTCATATTGATCTTATCTGGATCTGGATCTCTCTTGGATCTTGATGGATTTTCCCTGATCTAGCCAGATCTGGGGCTCATGTTCAAGCCTCCCAATTCATGGATAATAGGATGGGAAAAGACACGCTTTCTTCATGGTTGCGCTAGCGCAGGCAAGCGTCATTAGATTCCATAGCCACGGAACTTGGAATTTGCATTTCCTAACTCCTTCCACATTATAGCTAGCTCAAGCATTGTCATCTTTCAGAAGATCCTCAGGGTAATTTGGATATGCCCCAAGGCCGTAGCTTCTGGAACAAGCGCTTGCTGCTTTGAATGCAGCAAAAGCACCACCCTTGTATTAAGCATTTCTTTAGGGATTTGGTTGCACTGCCAAAACCTTGGTTTAAAATCATGTTCAATTAAACTTTTACACCAGAAAATCGGTTTTTACATTGTATGAAAAATGAATTCTCATCTTAGTTTCTAGATGTGAGAAAAAAGTTATACTACAATAAAAGATTATAAATTTACGAAGTACATTTAGAGCCTGCAATGAAAACTCAACAAGCTAGGGACAATTTAGCCTTGCAACATGTACGAAAGAGCAGTTACTCCCATGTGAAGGAAAAAAAAATTAACAAGATATTGAAGCATGATATTTTCACCTTGAACAAAAAACTGGCAGGGTTGCAGATGGTTTAGCTGATCACGAAGATGGCCATAAGAAGAAAAAAGCCGACATTGTTGAAAAATAGTTGAACTGTTGAACTATGCTGAAGTGTCGCATTTTGGGAAAAGCCGACATTGTAGCATTTCCGAAAAAGCCGACACTGTCGCATTTCAAAAAAAGCCGACACTCGCATTTCGAGAAAAGTCGACAATGTTAACATTTACTCAATCTTTTGCAAAACACTAAGAAATTCTTGAAAGACTTGTGAATGACCAACTTTGAATATGGTTAGTTCATAAAAATTTGAGTTACATGGAAACAGGTCCAACTCATTCTTGGATTTTCCTTGTTAGTTAGGTGCCTTCACATAGGAGAAATCTATGTGAATACTCTTATGCCATTGGTCTTCCCTCCCAAGGGTACTTACTCTTAGGTGGCAAAAGGAATGGTGACATGGGAGTAAGCGGTGGGACCAAGGTTCCTAATCCAATAATATTCCTTTCTACAATATGTAAATTAAATTTGTGGTCACTTGAAATTTTCTCCTATGTGAAAATTGATGGTAATGTGGGGCAAGAAATCTCTACCTCTCTCTTGGCACATGCACTTACTCCAGCAAGTGGTGGGATTAAGGTCCCTACTCTCTGAGTCAAGTGATATTCCTTTTTACAATATTTGAATTAAATTAAGGTAGCAGGTTACTCAAAATTCCATAAATTGTTGGAGAAGAAATGAACTTGGCCCATTGTGTGTGAAGATACTCTTAATAGCACATTGTGGGTTAGAGCCAAATAGCATTAAATTTTTGTCATTAACCTTACAGGGCCATCCTGAAATAGTTCAAAAGGCCAAAAATGCAAATAAATGAGCCTATTAAGATAAGTATATAAATATCGTGGCCACATGGATATTAGGGTTTCCTGTGGGATAGCCAGGATAGAAGGCAGGGTTAGGGCAATGGCTAGGGTTAGGGTCAGCGAAGGGAGGAGATGGATGATGGATTCGCGACAGGGATAGCGATGGCGATGAAGGCGATGGTGGGGGCAGCAGAGGCGGAGGAGAGAGAGGAGGGGCGGGGTCCCCCTTTCCTCCCAGCGGCGAGCGGAGGCCGCCATCGATGCCATCTGTTTCCTCAGCGCCAGCCGCGTTGTGGGTCATTGTACCCTTTGTTCCTATTGCTCCTTTTTGTTGGTGTGTGTGGGCGAGGCAGGAGGGGAGTGGAGTGGAGTGCGCTTTATGCAGCAGATGAGGGATAGAACAGTTGGAGTGATTTGTGAAAGAAAAGCAAAGAAGCAAGAAAAGGTGGAGTGATGGTGGGGTTTCTGCCTGTTGGTTGCTCAGAGAGCTTGGGTTCTCAGCTTGGCATTTCTTTTTGCCTTTTGGGTTCTAAAGCTACGCATTACTTTTGTGGTGCAGCTTTATGATCTGCAGCATTATACTATTTTTGACTTCTCAAGGTAAGTCGGACGATGTGTAAGAATTACTGACGCCGGGTTTTGTTTTGTAGCTCTATCTCTTCTGGTATGATTCAGAAAATGCAATTGCTGAGATCCTGAGGATGGAATGCACATTGGAGTCTTACTCCATGGCCAGCTTGCCAGTGGATTTGGCAAATTTATGCAGTGCTTCAGGAAAATAGCTGAGATATTCGAAGACATTGATAATCTTGACTTTTTGTTACAATTATTACTTTTCGAGTTTGTGCGTACAGATGACAAGCGGCCAAGGCGAACATGTCTGTTTTGAAGCAAGTTCAAACCAAATCTGTTTCCCTGTGGTGACCATCAGTGTGTGTGGGCAATTAAAGTATATAACAACAGGTTTAAAGTAGATTGAGCTTCCCTGACATGGAATATCTCAGGCCTAGTCGATTTGTGATGCATTGAAACTGGCTTTAGTGACGTTTTAAAAATTCACTCGAGGTCACTGGTTTTCATCTCTCCATTAAATTCACTGTAATCTATCAACCTGCAGTTTGCCGACGCCTCTTGAGTTCTCTTTCTAGATTTTGAAGCCCAGCATCAGCTTTGTAAAGCTCGTCCTTTAACTGTAAGGAGCAATAACGAATTATAGCACATATAGAAATAGAGAAAAGACTATAACAAGAAATGGGTACTCCCAGCAGCAACATACCGACCACTAGTTTCCCTTCACACCAGCTAAGCAGCGGGCTGTATGTATCAGGCCGACCTGATCAATACAAGGAGAAAGCACCAACGATGAGTTCAGTAGCAATGCCATATACTGGCGGTGACATTAAAAAATCGGGTGAGCTGGGAAAGATGTTTGACATCCAGGTTGAGGCACCCAAGGCAAAGAAATCAGGCCCGTTAACTGCTTCAACATCCAGAGCAGGAACCTTTTCAGGACCACTCTCATCTGGCAGTGCTCCTCGGTCGGCACTATCTGCATCAGGACCTCTTAGCTCGGCTGGCTTGCCACGCCAAAGCAACAAATCTGGGCGTGTACTTTCAAATTCTGGACCTTTATCAGGTTCTGGATCGGCATCTGCTCGCCAGGGCTCAAAATCTGGACCACTCTCTAAGAGTGCAGACTTCACTAGCTCAAGGGCAAGTTCAAAAACTTCAGTGACTACACTAGCAGCCCACACACCGAAAACTTCCAAACATTCAGGTCCTCTCCCATCAAATCTTCCAGCAACAGGCCTTATCACCTCTGGGCCAATCACTTCGGGCCCTCTCTCAACTGGGAGCTCAAGAAAATACTCTGGGCCCATTGACTCAGCAAATCCTGGAAAGCTTATGACCGGACCTACTGCAAATAACCAGGCAGTCAACAATTTGAGCCATGAAAAGGAGTATTCTTTTCGAAAGAACTTCCCAAAAGTGATACTATGGACAGTCATTTCTCTGTTTGTGATGGGTTTCATTGCAGGGGCATTTATTCTTGCAGCTGTGAAAAATGCAATCTTGCTTATTGTTGTTGCAGCTCTCTTTGGTGCACTCGTTCTGCTTGTTGTTTGGAATTCTTTTTGGGGAAAGAGAACAGTCATAGGGTTTACAACTGGCTATCCAAATTCAGAACTAGGCACTGCAAAGGATGGACAGTATGTGAAGGTGACTGGGGTAAGTGACTTCAATAGAACATGGTTTGAAAAGCATGTCAATTATTTTTGCTTAGCTACTTGCATGAATCCTGCTAATGGCTGTTGCTTCGTCTCTTGCTTTTGCATCTACTGAAAGCATTAGTTTGAACAATGAGGATATGATTGGATTATGGCATAATTAACTTACAATACCTGTCACCTACATTATGATTCCATCTGCATTTGATGATAACCATACTCTAAAATGAGGAGTATATGGCATGTATATCTAGCCGATGAGTTTGGGTGCCGTTAAACTGGTGACAAATGGTTTTGGATATGGCATGTACATCTAGCCCAATGGTATTGGATATGGCATGTACGTCTAGCCGATGAGTTTGGGTGCCGTTAAACTGGTGACAAATGAGCCATCCTCTTGTGCTATGCCCATTTGGGGAAAGCTCTGCTTTTGATAACAGGTTCAATTGTTCTCTTATGGAGGCTCATAAGTGCTGTGCACACATTTATAGATGATGATCATAAATCAAGGTTGAATAAAGTCAACAACTGACAATAGTAGTCGTTGTAGCTCTCCTAGAAGGAACTATAGTAGACATGCCTAAAAATAACTCAGACACTAGATCAATCAACTGTAGAATGAAGTTTCTATATGGGAAAACGTTCCCCCAGGGCTTTTCCCCAGTTGTGGAAATGAAGATTTGGGGGAAAAACGGTTCCCCATAACTATGGTTTAGGGTTTAGGGTAGGAGATTCGATGAATGAGTAATTTGCCTGCATGGAGCAGGAGGCTCAATGAAGGAACAATCTGCATTATGTAAAGGAGATATGGTGCACATGTTTTTTATACGAAATGGTGTGCATGCTTGTCACAGTGGCCACCATTGGCGTTGTTTAGTATTACTCAGTTTAAACTAGTGATTACTCAAGCTGTAAGTTTTTATAGTTTTAGTTTGCCCATTCCAGGTTCAAGTTTTTTATTGAAGTGAAATTCGGAATACGTAGATTGGCCTGGCCCTTCAGGAGTTCATTTTCAAGTTGATTCTTTTCTCAAGTAAAAAAGCCTTACAATTCAAATTTGATTTCCCGAATTCTGTTCCTTATTCCTTGAAAGTCTTCCTATTCCTGCTCCAGGCATGGCTAAATGGACAATCATACAGGACTTATGTCAGTCAATATCCACAAAACTTTGAAAGGTTTTACTCAATTTCTTGTCTTGGAAACATATTCTAGATTCCCTTATGTCATAACCTGTGCTTCTTGATCTTCGGAGAGAAAATAGTTTCATTTTTCCAAAATTTTGCAAACAATAAAAAAAGCAACTATTATCTTACAGGGCTAGAACTCTGGCCTCATTCTACGAGGCAAGGCCTAGTACTTGGCCTGCTGACCCGCCTTCTAGTGTGGGATCCTTGACACCACCTCCAGATGCTGTGACCATATCGACACCACATCATCCACCTGAGAGAGGGAGAGGCAGACGGGGCCGCACTACACGGTTGGGGGTTAGGGACTACCATGTGTCCACCTTCGCTCCCAGAGCCATGGTAGAGGCAAAGGTTACAGTTCGACAGTTCTACACTTGCCATTTCATTTGGCTAGGACCATGGCATGGAAGAGGGCGATGAATGCAGTGAGTGCTATTGGGCAGGTGTGGTTGGGGCCATCTTGTGAGCATCTTAGGACGAAGGGACCTCTTGATGAGCTGGCTTCTGTTGACCAGAAGCTAGAGCCTCTCAGGAGGGCACGGGCCCATTATGTACTATCTTCTATGCACTCTAAAGATTGATACCGTATACGCTATGCTCATTGCTCATTGCCAACATAAGTCTTAACTTTACGTTTTCATACATTGTGGTGGCATTTCATACTTATTAATAATTATTTATGTTTAATCATGATTGTCAAATGACCATTCATCATTGAGGGCCCAAGGTTGCACCTTGCCATGAAATTTGAATCATGATTTTGTCTTGTGCAATGTGACTTGTCACCTATGAACTAGGTATGGCTGCACCATCATATCTGATGGTTGGAGCGATACGAGGAAGCGCCACATATTGAATATCTTGGTGTCTTCCTACATGGGGACAATGTTTCTGAGATCCATCGGGGCGGCAGTCACGGGCGATTATCACTGCAATAGAACTAGTCAGAAGGTTTACTTTGAGTGTGGCATTGCCAGTCACCAATTGAATGTTTAGGGTCAATGGATTATGGTTCACTTGAATTCCAATGCCAAGCACATTGCACTATATGGTTGTACGGGTCGTCATGGACAATGCTGCGAATTGTGTTGCCATGGATAGGCTCGTTAATAAGACCTACCCCCACATCTTTTGGACACCTTGTGCTGCACATTGCCTGGAGTTGTTGGTCGAGGATTTGGCCAAGATACCATGGATCGCGGAGGTGCTACGCATCAGACGGTCCTTGGTGAGATTCGTCACCAAGAGGCGAAGGGTCCTGGCCATGTTCAGGAGAGACACTCCACCTTGGAGGTCTTGAGACCTGCCCCCACTAGGTATGCAACTCAAATTTAAGTGCACAATTATTGCTAATTATAATTTACTATTTAGTAATGGCTATTGTAGATTGTAACTTTGTGAGCACTGACCGAGCATTAAATTCTAATGAAAACTCTATTACAACTTACTCTTGAATGTTCAATGCAATGCATGTACTGTGCAAGTTTGCATTTATGTTCATGGTCATGGAATGACTGCTGAAAGTTCATGCGAGCTTGAGGCAGATGGTCGTTGCAAATGAGTGGGCGCAGTTGGGGCCATCACAGGAGCTGAAGGGTAAGAGATTCGAGCGAACTGTTATGTCGACTGCATTTTGGGATTGTCTTGGGCCTGCAGCCTATCTACACTGTCCTGCGCATTACAGATCAAGAGGGTTGCACATTGGGCCTCTTATATGAGTTCATGGACAGGTTGGGTGAGTGGTTGCATCTTTGCACGACCATTAGCCCAGAGAGGAATTTTGCTTACTATAGTATATACTGACTTGTTGCACGACTCCTTAGTACGTACTACTTCTTAGTAACTACTGTTTGAACTTTGAAATCTGGGAATTGAAGAAACATCATTAAATCATGTAACATTCAAATGTACTATAATGTGTCTTGCAAGCTTGAAGAAGTCCAACGCCTCTGGCTGAACCTGCTGGATGAGCTCCAGATAGGCAAGAGACGTTGGAGTTCGCCTCTGGCCCGCGACGCTTTTGAGAGACGGTAATAAACTGACCGTTACAGGTTAAACTTTACATTTTACTGCACAATTACTCAATCACATTGTTGGTAACCTGGAAGTTGGTAGCTACATTTATTTATTTACATAAGTTACATGGGAATCGGGATGGCTATAACTTGCAACTACTAACTCCTCCTTGAACTGTGATTCAGGCCAGTTGGGTCCCGTGTCATGGTGGTCCAGCTTTGGGATTGATGTCCCCAAATTGCGCCGCCTTGCCATCACGATCCTCTCATAGGACTGCACTACAGTCGCTTGTGAGAGCAACTGGAGTATTCATTCCCTGATTCACACGAAGAAGAGGAATCAACTCTCCTTTGCGCAGTTGGAGAGGTTGGCGTACGTACATGCCAACCTGAGACTTTTGGCTAGACTCTAGACCATCGCAGAGTAACATGTGATCCTAGATACTAGATAGTAGTATGTACTGTTCTAAGTTAGGTTAATCCGGATGAGACTGATGTGGCAAAGGTTCCAGACTTGCCACCAAGAGACCGGGCAGAGGAGGACGTGTACGCAATCCTCCATGAGGAGGCCATGCAGAGGGTAGGTGAGAAATTAGGATTTAGCTCTTACTACTCGGTTGACGGTGCATGCTTTAGGCTTGTGACTTGTGTTGAAATACATTTTCGAATTGATTATTGTAATCTGTCGACAATAATACGTTTGTCCCTCCTTGTGTGCAGGACCTGTCACGCGAGCAGAGTGTAGGAGGAGGGCAGGAGAGGGTACGAGCTTTCGTGCTCACAGCCCTGACAACGAGTTTGAGTCTGAGGCATCGTCAGGGTTAGAGTCCTCATAGGAGGAGTATGTGGAGGAGGACTCCGAGGAGAACGAGGATGAGGATGAGGGGCATCATACCTGCCTCGAGAGGAGACCACAACAGGCTCCATAGCACCAGCGAGCAAGAGACTCAAACCTCGGAGAGCTTAGAGTGTAGATTAGTTACTAGTCAATAGATCATAGTAGTAACTTGTAAGTACATAGTATTGATGAGCATTGAGCTGTTTACATATCATCAGACAGATGGCATTACACTGGACTCATATGTATTATGGATTCTGAACTTTGTAGACAATAGACTGATATCATGGAAAGTCAATTATCTAATATCAATATTGAGTTGGAAGGTTTTACAATTTTGATTTTAAATATCTATGTACTTGCCATTTGCCATTTTGATATTCCCGACTACTTTGTAGACATAATGACTATGGCTTGCCGCTTATCACAATTGTTTTTGAATCAACAAAATTTCAGGTCAAGTGTATTGATTAATCCAGGATAGGTTTGTGTTTCATTCCTATCAGACACGTATCGTACTTCTGAGTCCTCTTAGCAAGCAGATCCTTCAAATAGTTGTACTCATCTTCAGCCTTCTCAAACATTGTCATAAGTTATAACCTTCTTGTTTATTCTTTTCTCCACACTGCAAATAAGTTTGACACAAAATTACAATCTCAAGCACTAGGTAATGGGGCAAAGGCATTGCTCCATCTGTCAGATGATTCAGAACCTACCTAGCTACCAGTTAGTTACTACCTAGCTGGTGGGCGCTGGCAGGCTGAAGAGTTTTTTCTTCGTAACTTTCCGCTCGGTTCTTGGATCATCCTCAATTTTTGGGAGTCTTCTAGGCAGACTTCAAGGGTGGTTGTATGCAATTTACAGCAAAGAAAACGGAGTCCTATGGTGTTTTTTCAAAATTTGGTTCTCATACATAGGTGCAAAACCAGCTGAGAAGAAACTGCTTGATGATTGGGCAATCCTAGCCTAAACCGGACCGTTAAGAGTTCATTGGAAAGCCAGAAGGAGGGCGACCTACTACAAATTGACCGCTCAGGAAAAATCCAAGTCACGGAAAAGCTATATCAATCCAAAGTTGGTCTGATTTTTGGGCCAAAATACAAGGAAAAAAGGGTTTGAGATTTGTAAACTCATTTTTGCCAGTAATTTCGACTTCTAAACAAGTGGACAGCCCTCAACATTGCAAATATGGATCCATTAGGAAGTGCAAGCACAGAAATCTTGAGAATCAAAGAAGTGGCAGCCAAGGTGGATGCCATGGAGGTGATTTTACAACAAATCTCGACCAACTAAAGTCGGCTAAATCTCCACAGGAACCTGAAAGGGTTAGTGGAACGACTATGGTAGCCGTTGAGCCTGTGTGAGAAAGAAGCTGAACAACCATCAAAGATGCGGAAATTGCCCACAATTAAAGATTTGAAACCGCCAAAATACACGGGAGCAGTTGCAGTACGCAACACCGATGCAGTCGAGAATTGGATTCGGAAGTGGGAAAAGGCTTTTCAGATGTGTGGTATTCATGATGATGAACAGAAGATTGCAGAAGCCACATATCGCTTGCAAGAAACCAGGTGATGCAAGCATGGTCAAGCCTCAAACAAGGCAATTATGCGGACAAGTGCAGAGAAGCACTGATGCAGATACCAGAAGAAATGCCAATGTTTTTGCAAGTATTCCAGTTTGTGGAGGGCTTGCGTGAGAGCCTTAGGCCTTTCGTGAGAAAGGAGCAGGCTCCAAGCCTCCATAGGGCGGTACAGATGGCGCTATACTATGAGGATGGAAAAAAGGCCAAGGAGTCTGAGACACCTACTTCAGGAGGGTTTCAGCTTTGGGGGAAAAGAAATTTAAAAAAATGGAAGGGTCAATCCTCACAAGAGCAAATTCAGAGTGCGAAAAAGAGTAAAGGTGCGGGCGCCTCAAAAGGCAAAGGGCGGTATGGGATGTCCAATGCCCAAGGGGGCCAACGCTTTTCTATGCTATCGCCGCAGGACTTGGAGCGGGCAAAGAAAGAGAACCTTTGCTTTGGCTGTCTAGGGCGGCATAGGTGGAAGGAGTGTTCTCGCAATCCCTCACGGACCACCTACAGTTTGCAAGTTGAGGAGGCGGGTCCTGTTCCTTTGCCACAGTTGTCAAGAGCGGCACAACACGGGTATCAATTTCCTTGCACTTCTTTGATTGTTATGCGTGGACAGCTGTGTGGTAGAGATGTTTTGATTCTATTCGACACTAGGTCCTCACATAACGTTATTAACTCTGCTTTGATTAAACGGTTGAGAGTGAGCACACAACCATCTTTGTACCAATACACAGTCGAATGGCTGATGGAAAGGGTGCGAAAGTGTGGGATGCCAGGGTTGTGGGTACGCCTCTAACCATTCAGAGCTATACTAAGGAGTTAGATTTTGAGATTACCCGTTTGGCTCGCTTTGATGTGGTGCTTGGAATTTGTTGGCATGTGGCTAAGAAACCCTACATCGCTTGGGATACTCATGTGTATGAGTTCCAGCACGATGGTAGGATTCATTCTCTGCGTGGAGAGCCTGAGCGCCCGCTTCCAGGCTCACGTCTGAGCACGCGTTCGCGCCCAACCCCCGCTTCCTTAGAATTTGATGAACTTGCATTTTCTTCTGATGTATGTCAAGAACAAACTAATCTTACTAAGAACCTAAATCGCCAAGTTAGGGAGGAGTTTCTAGATGTGTTCACGAATGAACTTCCATCTATTTTACCCCCTAAGAGAAATGTGGAGCATAGAATCGAGTTAATTCCTGGATCATCTCCTGTTAATAGACCACCTTATAGAATGAGGAGGAAGGGGTCAGAAGCATGATTGAGGACTATCTTGCCAAGGGGCAAGTAAGACCTAGCTTTTCCCTCTTTGCCTCTCCGATCATTCTGGTAAAAAAGGAGGATGGGTCTTGGAGAATGTGTGTGGACTATCGAGGCTTGAACAAGATTACTGTTAAGCATCATTGCCATGTATAGATGATATTTTGGATGCCCTCCATGGTGCTGCAGTGTTTAGCAAAATTGACATAAAGAGTGATTACCACCAGGTGAGAATTCGAGAAGAGGATGTGCATAAAACTGCCTTTCGGACTCGTTTTGGACACTATGAATTTTTAGTTATGCCCTTTGGATTGACTAACGCCCCTGTAACATTTATGATGTTAATGAACGATGTGCTTAGACCGTTTCTGGGCAAGTTTGTGGTTAATTTTGTTGATGACATACTTGTTTATAGTTGTGGTGATGCTATGCATGTTAATCACCTCAGAACTGTGTTATCAACTTTGAGGGAAAATACATTGTTTGCTAATGATAAAAAAAGTGAATTGTTTAAAAAAGAAATAACATATTTGGGTTTTATAGTGTCAGCAGATGGAATAAAACCGGATCCGCAGAAAGTTGCTGTTCTTCTTGTTCCTACAGACTTGACGACACTAAGAAGCTTTCTAGGGTTGGCTGTGTTTTATCGTAAAGGTGTGAAGAATTATTCACACGTAGCTGCACCATTGACCGATATGTTACAGAAAAATAAATGGAAAGAGTGGACAGAAGTTCAGCAGCGAAGTTTCGATGCTTTGAAACAAGCTGTGGCTGACTTTGTCACTTTAAAGATTGTTGACCCTCAAAAACCATTTGTCGTAGAAACGGATGCAAGTGACATCGCCGTTGCGGCAATTCTGATGCAAGAGGGTAGGCCTGTGGCCTTTGAAAGCAAGAAGCTCAACCCTGCACAGAAGAATTATCCAACTCATGAGAAAGAGTTGTTTGCCATTATCCACACTTTGAAGGCATGGAGGCATTATTTGTATGGTGCGGAATTCTATGTGTACACCGACCATAACACTCTGAGATATTTCTGCAACTAGCCGGACCTAAGAGGGCGGCAAGCCAGGTGGGCTGAGTTGATGCAGGAATTTCACACGACTCGTCTCTTCTTGAGAAAGAAGTTCATGTCGCTCAAGATGAGTGAAGGGACCTCAATCACCGATCATCTAAATGAATTCAAACAACTACTCAATTAGTTAGCTGCAATAGGTTCGCCAGGTTTGGACGAAGATGCTAACATGTCTCTTCTGTCCAGTCTTCCTCCCTCTTACAAGAATTTAGTACTGCTACTTAGCAATACTCCTTACCTGACTCTGTAGAAGGTGACAACAAGTTTGTTGCAGGAAGAAGGTGCCGAAAATCGTGTGGCTGATGCATTATCTCGGATATTGTAATACAGAAATGGCTAAGTCACCGGCCTGTGGTGACCTTTGTAAATGAAGTTGTTAATGATGTTTCTGAGCCTCAGAGTCGCATGTTGCTTGGGTATAGGGTACTGGGTGATTAATTCGGAGTGGCTGGACTGACCTCCTAAAAAGTAGGAGTTGACTAGTCAACGTGACACATGTCATATGCTCATTGGGACACTTGGTCCAGTGAATGAGTGACACATGTCAGGGTTGACCGGTCAAACATGACACGTGTCACATGCCCACTGGGACATTTGGTCCAATGGATGAGTGACACATGTCAGCCTACTCACTTGCCTGTGTGTCAGGGTATTGCCAAGTGGCAAGTGTCGATTGTGCATGGAGTTGGCCATGTGTCGAGATTTAGGAAGGGTCAGGGTTAAGGGGTGCTTGAGGATCTTTAGAAGTAATTTGATGCTTGTATGTGCAGGAATTAGCAAGGTTTGAAGAGAAGATCAGAGAGGGAGTCTGACAGTAGCCTATCAATAAGGCCACATAGGTGATGTATCTGCACACCCTCCATTGCTACAAGACCAGGCCATATGTTTTGATGGCACTATTCCGGCGCAAGCTTACATTTTCAATATTAGAATAGGATTTATTTTCAGTGCATGACACTCTGTTACCCAGCAATGCTTTCATTAGCTTGGGAGTATTATAGGAGTATAGACATTATAACCTTAAGGCTGTTTAGACCCACCAGGCTAGGGCGTATGTTCCCATTTACTATTGAACGAGTTGCTGGGGATCCCAAAAATGCGTTTCCCTGTATTGTAAGAGATATCACTCTCTTAAAGGCCAAATTTGACCTTCATTAGCAATTTGTATGTTTATTTGATATCAACATGATTTCTCCCTCAATTTATCCTTTCTTCCACATGATGCACTATTGTAATGACTTATGCCAAATCTGCTTTTTTGGCGTCTCCTTGTTCCCATACCCTCTTTCTCGATCATCGTTTCCCAATGTTTCCAAGACTATGTTGCAGACATTGTTTCACCCTTTCCACATAGGCAAACATTTTTTGCTTAAAAGAATCAATTGTCCCAGGTAAGAACTGGTCATCACCACTTCTAAAATGAACAAAGAGAGCAGTGTTGAAGGTTGTCCAAGAGGGCGAGTTTTCTGACTTTGAGTTTGGAAATGGCAGCAATCAACATGGAACCTATGCATATTGTAGTGAACATCAAATTGGAACTTTATTGCCGAAGGCAGAGATTTACTTCCAGTGGAAAACATCGCTTTCAAAAGGGAACTACCAGAGAGAGAAATTGGGTCCTTTTTTTTTGTAGGAATGAAATGATCAGTCCATGAAGGCATAGGGCACCTAGAGATAGATGCATCTGTCCAAAATAGAATGAGCTAATAAACCTAATGGGGAGCTGTGTCAAGGCATAGCAGATGTACGTATGATGTAAATCAGGATATGCTAGAATGCGCTTTAGGTAATGTCCCAAGCCAATTGGGTGTGGCTTAAGGCATAAGTTGCAACATTACTTTTTCCAAGCTAGTATGCATATGGACGTTGTGCAAGAGGGAGAGTTTTATGACTTCAAGGTTGGAAGTGCTTAACTTGTGTGTTGTATTGAAAATTGCATTGGAACCTTATTGTCAAGGGCAGAGATTCATTGTTGCCAGAAGAGAATCAAAACAATAGAAGACAGAGAAAGAGGCAGGGAGGGTTGGTTTTTGTAGGAATGACAAATGATCAGCCCATGAATGTGGAGGGCACCTAGTGATGATGCATTTGTCAGGTTGTGCAGATGTACATATGATCTAAACTTATGACATGACGAATAAGCATCAAGTATTGTCTCAGGTCGTTTGGGTGTGCCTTTGGTGGTGAAGTAGGCTGGTACTGCATATCAAAGGAAAAAGCCAGGATGAAGTGTAGCCATTAGAACTGTCTATCATCAAGTTCTTTTTGGAAATTGATGGTCTATGTGTATGAAAAATGGGACTTGATGCAAGTAATGTCATTGCTTCTTCAAAGCATAGGCGATAGCTAATACTCTCTCCTACATGCTATATATGAGGTCATGTGAATTGAGCTTTTGGGATTGAGACCAGGGCTTGACAAAGAAATGACGCCTAATCCAACAAAACTGACCTAATTTTATAATTCAATGGTTCACAAAAGATTGATCATGATAAGGTCCGTAAGGTACGAAAATGGCCACAACCATCAACAATTCGTGATGTGAAATCATTACTTGGCTTCACAAGGTTTTTGCATAGGTTTATCATGGTCTTTTCTAAAATAGAATTGCCCATAACGAACATTCTTAAGGGGGTGAAGAAAAAGTGTAGCTACAGAAACAGTCCATCACTAGTTTGGACCAATAAAATGAATGAGAGTCTTGAACTCTCAAGCACTATGCTTAGGTTAAAACATATGCTAGCAACTATGCGGTAGGAGTCGTCCTTTATCAAGAGAGTGGACCAGTGGCTTTTGAAAGCAAGAAGCAAGATCTTGCCCAGTGTAGGTATTCTACCTATGAGAAATACAAGAAGAAGAAAAAGAGGAAGAAGAAGAAGAAGAAGAAGAAGAGGGAGAGGGTTAGGCGTCCTCAAGGAGAGAGAAAGTAGTAGCAATGCTTGAAAGGAAATGAATTACAAATGAACAAAGAGTACATATAAATAGGCCTTCCAAGGGCCTAGACTCTTCCAAACCCTAAGTTCTAGAACCTTCCAAACCCACTACTAATTATAGGGCACCCCCAAAAGTCAAGATAGGGTCCCTTAACATAATTAGACTTTACTTGGACCCACGAGTTACTACTAGACCAAACTTGGGTCCAACTTAACTAAAACTGACTTAACATGGTCTAAATAATAAACCTAACCCATGGTTACACAAGTCTAGACCTTTTGGGTTAAAGTAACCTATGGGAAACTAACATTATCATTTATTATTTCTAACACCCTCCTTAAATGATAATGTAAAAACATAAAATGACGCTGTCCAAGCTTAATGCCGCCAAAAAAAAAAAAAACTTCAGCTTGAAGTAGTCGAAGTAGCCGAAATCTCAGCCCCAATCATGCCCGATGTAGAAGAGATTTAGAATACGAAGTGCTCTAGCATCAAGTTGAAGAGTGAAGACAAGCATGCTCCATCCAAAGTTAGTAACCAAAAAACCAGCCACAAGCCGAAATATGGATTTGCAATCCATCAATGGTTCCCACATGAGTCCATAAGTCTTCGTACCACAAGAAACATAAAGAAGAGTATGATACTCTTTTACCATCACATTCTCCCGAATCTTACTATCAATGATCTGCTCACCAACACTAGGTAAGGCAACACCGTCATCATAAGAAGTAAGCATCAAAACAGGAAAATCAGCATATGGGACTGATTTTGGTGAGGTATGTGTGTTTCCTCCAAGGTAAAAAGATGCTTTGCTATCCTGCAAAGACTCGGACAGCCAACAAGAGGCTGTAGCAGGCTGTCCAACAGCCACACAGTGTTCCAAGTGTGGACCTTGCTGTCCAAAAACCTTCCACAGGCCGTTCCCAATGCATAATAGGATGCTCACGATGTAACATAGGCTGAAAATGATCAATAAACCATGGCTGAATCTGCTGTCCACCATCTTCAAGAAAAAAACTAGCAGCTTGCCACTTTGAACACCCAAAAAATCCAGCAACACGCCACTTTGAACCAATGTACTAATTGACATGATTTTTCCCCTCCTCCATTAGTACAAAATGGCTTCAAAGAATGCTTGATTTCAGCCTTTTCCAAAACATTAACTTGAGAAGCTTGCTCATAAAGTTCTTCACTAATGCATCCATCATTTGCAACAAATGGCTCAAGAGAAGAAGAATGCTCTGCCATACCAACATTCCGATGCAAACTTGTACTTGTAGACAGACAATGATCAAACCAATGAAAGAGCTTGATCATCACGTCGATGCCAAACCTCAGCTTGCAACTCCATGAAGAATAGTTGGTGCCATCCAACATATCTTTGCCCAAACAAGTACAAATTGCTCCTAAATCTCTTGCCATAAGAACTAGCCAAGAAGATAAACTTTTTCAAACCCTAAATGTGCCCTAAAAGACTCAAAAACCAGCAAGTATCAAATCTGAAAAATTAGCACCGGAATGTGTGAAACCACACGTTAGATGGATGTAGGAACTCGCCCTCCTACAAGCCTTGTGTGCTGAAAATTTCAGCCTGAAATTGCATTACAAACTCAAAAAACCAGCAAGCAAAGAATTAGGTTAGCCTTCAACAAAGCTTTTTTCCGGAAGCCTTCTTTCTTGCCAAAAACTGTGAACAATACACACACGGATAGGGCTGTTGCAACACCCTACAAATGGTAATATGCTGTCCAATTTTCAGCCTCGGAATGTGATCGGATCATCACAAAAAAATTAGCGCCTTCTTCCACACCTGGAAACAAGCAAAAAGAAGCGGATCTTCACTTTGTAAAATCAGCAAGGGTGCTGATTTTCCAGCCAAATCAGAAGAATAGAAATTGCTTGTAGATGGGCGCCCTCCTGCAAAGGAGCAAATCTGAAAAATAGGGCAGCAGCGGACCAACGGAAGTAGGATAAACCTACACGGATGTGGGCGACCTAGAAGAAGCCCCGAAGAAGATAATTATTGGCGCCTTCCTGCAACCTGAAAAATCAGTAAACAACAACCTGATTTTTGGGCGCCCAAAATTCTGTTATCTTTTTTGATGTGTGGCGCCCTCCTGCAAAACAGAAAAGAGTCAAAAAACGGATCTTCACTCCCAAAAATCAGTAAAGGTGCTGAATTTATCTGATTCCTAAGTGAAGACGATCTCTTTTGGTAGGGCGCCCTAAATCAAGCATAGAAGATCCATGGCTCTGATACCATGTAGGAAATCAAAGTGCCAAGATCCTTCTAACATTCAATCTCCATATACAAGAAGAAGAAAAAGAGGAAGAAGAAGAAGAAGAGGGAGAGGGTTAGGCGCCCTCAAGGAGAGAGAAAGTAGTAGCAATGCTTGAAAGGGAATGAATTACAAATGAACAAAGAGTACATATAAATAGGCCTTCCAAGGGCCTAGACTCTTCCAAACCCTAAGTTCTAGAACCTTCCAAACCCACTACTAATTATAGGGCACTCCCAAAAGTCAAGATAGGGTCCCTTAATATAATTAGACTTTACTTGGACCCACGAGTTACTACTGGACCAAAATTGGGTCCAACATCATCACCTAATTGTGCCCTTGCCTTTGTTGATTTCGATGATGGGAGTTTCTAACAATTATGGACTCGGCTCATTACATTCGCCACGTCCTTCTTTATTATTTTACTGTTATGCATAGGCAGGCCTATGGGGCCTTTGGCCCCATTTATTCATTTATTAGGAACTTGCCCATATGATATTTGAGTGGGGGCCCTCTTGTAGGAGGGCGCACTATTATCCCTCCTTATCCATTTTGATTAGGTTCATTGACATTATCTTATCCTCTGGAAGGCTCCAATATAGGGCCTCCTTGTTGGTTTAACCTATTGTCATTCATTTCTTAGCAGATGATATTGATCTAACTCTTTAGTCTCTTTAAGCATTCTCTTTGCTGCTTTCTAGGGTTAGTTCTTGCTTATGTACTGCTTTCTTAGCTTATCTATTGATTTGCTGTTTGTAACTCTAATAGTCTCTCATGCTTTGCTTACAGTTGCAACAACGATAGTGGTGAAAGTAGCATTGGCAAGCATAGTAGCAATTGTAGAGCGAACATTGCTTAAACAAGATGAAGTTCATTCCATTACTCTGATGGCAATTTGAGAACAAAGATCAAAATGATCAATGTGGCAGCTGGAAATTCCAAGGATGACCAGTTAGTGGAGTCGAGGATAAACCTTGAGGGATCATGTGTATCTAGGAGTGTAAGACTAGAAAGAATCTTGATTAACAAATCATGTTCGTTCATTATCAGATTGATGAGAGTTGGAAGGCGATGATTCATAGGAGAGCTTACTGATCCTATCTTTTAGTACTCCATTTCCGAGGGTAAGTGAGGTAAATATGTTACATCCCTAATCAACTAAGGCTATGTAGGGGTTGATTAGGAGTAATTGACCTGAGACTTAAGGCTAGCATAAGTTACTTGGTGTTGGACCTAGGGGCATACCCTTAGTAAAGGGCCATCATGACTTCAAGTCTAGGACTTGGGATATATGGACATGCATGAAGTTGTGAATCCCATAAGTGCTCTTAGGAGCATGGCTTGGGATGTAGTTTTATAAGAGTGGACTTGGACATTTATCGACATTCATTCATGGGTGTGAGCACTGAGGCTTGGCTGGTGTGAGGAGCCTGTGGATCCTCCAACATGTAGGTGAGGTAACCTTGGGAGAGAGTTGGTGGGCTATGGTGATGTGGTATGCCATACCTATTCCCTAAGGGATAGATCTAGGATGCTGTCATATTTCCTGGTCCTTATTGTTCTTTAATCATTTGGGTTCATTTTAGGATTAGATCTGTGTTGGAAACTACATTTACCTTCTATGATTTACGTCTATACATAATCTTCTCCACTCAAGTCTCTGAGAATTGCTACTCAAAAGGTGGTTCAATACTATATCCTGATCAAGATTCAAAACAGCTGCAGAACACTCATGGAATTGGAAGAGATGATACTGAGCGGATCAACTGAAACATGAAAGAATGACTCCACAAACATAGTACTGAATGTAAGCTGAAGCCGTGCTAATCTGAGAATTGCCTCTGATCAATCTTCAAATGAGAATGAGTCTCAGTAGGTTGTTAGTGGTTTAGCCCTCAGGTTGACCTAAGGGGCTGAAGGTCTGCATCATGCTACAGGTGCCATAAATAGCTTACATTATGAATAAATGTCTTAATAAATGCCAAGAAAAGATGATATGTCCGAAACACCTGTACTTAGCTATACAAGGTCCAAAGTACTACTAAAAGTGCTATTCAACGGTTCACAGGCATTTCCATAATATCTGTGATTCTGTGCTATAGCTGAATGTATAGAACTACTCTAGGAATACAACTTTTTGTTGACTTGAATAACCACAATGAACCCTACTTATGAAATGGAATCTGGATCATTACAGGTGGTGACTTGTGGAAGTGTGTCACTTGAATCGTCGTACCAAAAAGTCAACCGTTGTATATACACATCGACTGGCCTCTTTGAGTACAGGGGGGTCAATTCTCTACCAGCAAATGACAAGCATCGTCGTTTTACATGGGGCTTGAGGCAGTTAGAGGTACATTGTAAAAAGCTTTGGATTTTTAAAAGCGTGTAGTTTGCAAATGTGTTATCTTTTTGTTCGATTTCGCTCTTCTAATTTTAGCATTTCCACCTATAATGGGCTTTAGATGTCATGTGTCTAGCGATTTACAGATGGATTATTTTTGCATATTTTTCATGTTTTCTGTTTCATACCCTCTCAAGTTCCTGCATAGTATGTTAACAACTGAGCATGTGATAAAGTGCTTTTATGAAGCAAATTTCAGCTTATATTTCTATCTGGGTATTCATAACAACCATGGGACAATTTCTATAGATAAAATTGGATGATTCAATTGGACACTATACTGTGTGACGTGTCACTTATAAAATTGGCCCACTTCACTTGTACCATGACTAAAAGGGTAAAAGTAGAAGCAATACTGAAGCTCCTCTGTAGGATAAAGGTCATTAGTACCTCAAATTTTGACAGGTAGCTGATTCTTGAAGTTGCACCATCAACACCCTATTGAATACAAATTGTATATCGAATAAATGGTTTGAAAACGAATTCGTTAGTTGAGATAGAGTTACATTTTCACTCATACTCAATATATATCTCATTAAGGTATTCTGTTATGCATGCACACATATATATCTTCAAGCAGATGGACCAGGTGTGAAGTCTCCTACTTATATACACATCTGTAGTTGTCTGCATACTGTTCTCTTCTCTCTTACGCCCTCATTTGTGTGGTAGATTGGAGTAAAACTTGTGAGAGGTCTTTTTACCAAATCACTGCTTGTAGGATGACCTGCATATGAGTTTTTTAGATGTTCATATCCAATATATCAGGGATGAGATAAATATTAGAGATATGTAGTGTCTATGTACTTTATCTAACAATGGCAACCACTTGATTTTCAAAGAGATATGACATTATTAGATGTGATGTGTGAGAATCTTTTCTGTTGATAAGAATACGTGTTCCATGTCTAATTGTATTTATGCCAAACGAGTAAGTATTTTTAATCAAATGTACTTATAAGAACTGCTACAGTGATTTCCGCAGTAAAAGACACACCGCAAGTTATATCTTTTTTCTGCTGCTCAAACTCAGCTGCAGTCACTGGAAATCGAGATTTGGTATGCTGTAGATCTAATCAGCATTTCAACCACTTCTAAGACTCTAAGCTACAATATTTTCTTTCCTAGAGTTCATTGCTTAAATAGTTTTTCCTCCCAGTATCGAGTCTTGATCATCAGGTCCAAGATTTTGGAAAAAGTTCATGTATGCTGGTAAGTGGGAAAGGGATGTCACCTAAGCAACTGATATTTTTCTGTTTAGATCACCCGGCTTTCTAACTATTTTGGGAAGTTGCTGGTTGACTATATAAGACATTGTAGTCTATCACCATCACATCAATTTCTGGAAACGAGTGAATTCTCTCTATACTAGCAGCAAAATTCAGATTATGGTCTACTTTTTCTGCGAACTGCAATACTATCTCCTGTCTGCAGGTGTCTTGTCTAAGGTGGGTATGGGAATTGTTTGTGCTTAGAAATGTGTGGATTTTGAATTTTCATTGGATAGTTCTTTTGAAGCTTGTATGGCAGAGATGCCATTTCTTCAATTGCGTGTTGTGAATGTCAGAATTTAATCGTGCAATATCTTCTTTGGAACGATTTAAGTCCATTTTACAGATATATTAATCTGTGTTGTTCTTCACTGTTCTTCTGTGCCACTCCAGGCAGTTCTTTTTTGAGTATTTTTTCTTGTTTCTTATGCAGAGGCATGTTGTGGATTTCTATATTTCTGATTTCCAGTCTGGTTTGAGAGCTCTGGTGAAAGCTGGTTATGGTGCCACAGTTTTTCCGTATGTGGAGGACAGCATAGTTTTGAAACTTTCTGAACAACCTAAAGATATTCCGTCAGACTTCTTGCACTGGTTAACAGAGAGGAATCTTTCCAGAGATGAGCGGACAATGCAATTATCTGAAGGGTAAGCACAATATCAGACTAAAATATTTGCTGCTGTAATAAATCATAGCAGGTTACTGGGTCAGAACGATCCTTAAGTTGATAGCTTTGTTGCATTTCTGTCAGATCTAGGGCTTTTAGCCTGTTGCATGACACATTCTTCCTTATTGTTACTGAAGTTTAACCTGATGTCATGTTTTTCAGTTTCATCAAAGAAGGCAGCACAGTGACAGTTCTCGGGGTAGTTCAACGACATGATAATGTTACAATGATTATTCCTCCACCTGAACCAGTATCTACTGGTTGTCAGTGGATAAAGTTTCTGCTACCTGCTAGTATTGATGGCATTATCTTACTAGGTGAAACTTCTTCTACCGAGGTAGATGTTGCTTAATAAGTTTGGCTTCAAGAATCTTGTCACTGGTTACAAATCCTAGTTCGCTTGTTTGATACATGAATTCAACCCAAGTTCCTGGCTATAGGATAATGAGGATTGTGGAGTTGTTACTGGCTGCAAGACAGCAAGTAGCAAGGTATATGCTTTTACTTGGTTGTCACATTACTGAATTTTAATCGGTTACATCTGTAATATACTGTTACATTTGTAAGCATTTATGTAACATTATGGTGGCTCTAGCTGGCGGAGAAAATCATGAACAGAACTGGAGTAGATTTGTGAAAGCCTTTGCTCGTTAGCATTGGACATGACACTATTATTCTTAATCTTTTCAGTTACTGTATTTGATATATTTTCTGAGTACCCTGGTGGCCATCTTCCCACATCTCTGGGCTATAAACAGGGCACTGCTAACGGCTAACCCAGGGGCAGAACCAGCTATTCTAGGATATGATTCCAGGTATCAGTTGTACAGTGTTTTCTGATGTATGATACCTGTAAGATATTGTTTCAATATCATGGGTGTTTAATGATGTATAAAAGCTGTAAGATGTTGTAATATCAAGGGCTTTTTTGCTTATTGATAAATAAGAAACCGAGTTTTTGTTTGGAATTGTGTTGTGAGATTCAAAATCATAGATCTTAAAAGCTATACGTACATGGTAGGAATAACTATAGCTATCCATTTAAGGAAAAATGTAGGAAGCTTTTAACCATAGATCCTCTGGAATGGCATTCTAAATGCCTGAGATGTAATCCTTTGGGTGTATTAGATAAAACTCTTGATAGTACCTAACTCCCATGATGGCAGCATGAATGGAAGGTGTGTATGAGATATCTGGCTCAACTATGAGAGCTTACTGACAATTGATCCACATGTCTTTATGAGAGCTTCTCATAGTGGTAGTTGGCATTTGGAGCGCACACTGTGAAAATAGCCTTTTAGCTCTCTTTGATATCTTTTCTTATCTCAATGAGATTGATTATAGAGGTATGGGACTAATGCCTTCATATGTAGGTCCAGGGAGAATGCTACTTAATTTCTTAGAGTCTCTATGCGGTGTCTTGCATTGCACATGGTTAGGGCTTTTAGATTTTGTATCTTTTGGCATTGTTATTTGTTCCTAGGTTGTCCTCAGCTACTCCAATTTTTAAGCCGAGGAGCCTCTTTTGTTTTTCAAGGTTTTTAAGGTTTTTCGATCTGGAAAAAAATTCCAGCTTGTAGTCATGCCTTCTACACTTACAGATGGTTGGAGGTTGGGCAGCTAGATGTGGAAGGCTTTAGATATGGGACCCTAATGGCAATGCCCCCATGCTGTGAGATGGCCTTCTCCAGCAGAATTACCAGGGACAGTAGGGCTGGACGAAGAAACTATGGAGAGTTTTGTATGCTCACTCGTTGCCCACGAAATGCACAACTTAGTACATGGTGGGCGCACCAGGTGCACACACAATGCTGTCTTGTGGTAGGTGCACTGCTAGGACATCCACTGTCTTATAGACCTCTAAGCTATTTGGTTGGTCAGATCTAGCAGAAGGATCTTCAGGAGCTCATGACATTGTTTAAATTTAAGCACCAGGGTTACCAGGTCCAAGCCGGTTCAGGCAGCTTGAGGATATGAAGAGGCATTGTTGGAAGACTAGGTTCCATGTGGTGTTCAGAAAGAGCCACATGTAGCAGATGACACAAAGGTGGATGGAGAGGGATGGGAAGGGGCTGAGGATGAGAGAAGGCCATGACATTGAGGCAGAAGTGGCGCCAATTGATCATGATGCAGACCTAGGAAAACCTTGCACCATTGCTCCCTATGTTCTCTTGTATTCCTCGAAGAAATCCCAACCTCATGGACCTCCATCTTGAGCCAGAAAATTCAGTAGCAGTAGTACCAGCAGAAACTTCAGTTTAAGAGGTCTCAGATGACTACAGTAGATCGCAGAGGCTGAGGATGTTGTAGGGGCAACAAAAAGAGGCAGGAAAGCATGCCGGTAAAGGAAGGGGAAGAGGCTTACATTGTTAATCATAGTGGTCTATATTAAAGTCAGTCAGTTTTTCTTGAAGTAGCCATCAGCAGAGGTTCAAGCCACCCAGGAAAGATGTTTCCGTATGTTGGGAAATATATATCAATGCTCATTAGCTTGTGCTCACATGTATGTGCTGCCAAGTTCTTGGTATTCATATTATGTTGATGGTATTCATGCTTCACAGTTGAGCTGCTGCCTCTCTGTTTTGTATTGACATGTCTGACCTTACTCTGCATGCTGTCTTTTGGTTCATAGTACATTGAACTTGGAAGTTTTATGGCTTTATTTTGGTAAATTGTGATGCACTTTTTGGGGATCAGCTGCTGAATTTTTTTGAGCTTGTATCAACATGTGCATGCGAGATTGTATTTCGTTTTTAGACTAGATGTGGTAAACATTTTGGGATTCATGTAAAATTTTCATCTAATCTGGTTAAAATAGTATGATAGTTTAGTTGCATGCACTGTTGCATCCATACCCATGCGGACAGCCCCCCACGTGCATGTACACTTGCTGGATATACACTGTTTATGCTCTTTGCTGATGCACAGTTCCAGTTCCCCATTTTGACCGAGGATGTTCGTGAAAGGTGTAAAATCTGATGACTGTGGTTGTGGAAAAGGCTGAATCCTGATGGTCAATTGATGCTCGTGCCGGCTGATGGTCAGCTGATACACGTGAAAGGCTAGATTGTTATGATCAACGGAGAGTCATGCAGGCTGAAGGCTGATGGGTCAGCTGATGCTTGTCAGCCCGTGGTCGTGAAAGGCTGATAGTCCTGACTGCTGCTAGCTGATTGCAACTTCAAACTTGCACATGAACAAGTCAGCTTTCAAAAAAGATATGATCCTTTGATGAGTCAATAAATTCTTTTTGTTCACACTCAGCTTCAACATACATGTGTAAGTTTGATTTATAATTTAAGAATGTTTGTACTCCAAGCTCTTATTTCATTTATGTCCAATTGCCCAATTTAAATGTGGCACGGTTCACATTTAAAGTTATCATATGTATGCATTTTCAAGTTATCTTATGTATTTGGAATAGCTGCGTGTTTTGCAATGTATGGCTATACTTCAAATACTTGTACGGACGTGTGAACATACAGGACATACAGGAGTACAATGGCAACATTGGTTGCATGTTTTTTTGAGAGTCTACCTGAAAGAAATGTGTAAGATTTTAGCATATATGAATGATCCCCAACAATGTGTACTAACGAGATGTTCATCCTGCATTATATGTGCAAACTTGTACAAAATCAGTTTGAACTAAGGGTTATAGTGTATTGAGGTTTGAGGGGCTAAACCTGAATTGTTACTATATTTCATGAGGGTCATTCATGTGGATCCTGCTGCCCACGATAAAACAGGGTGTGTACTTATCCCTGAAATGTGCAAAAATTTCTCATATAAAATCAGTTTAAACTCCAAGGGCTATTGTGGGTCAGGGTTCAAGGGCCTAAAATATAATTGCTGCTATATTTGATGAGGTTCATACATGTGCATCACGGTGCCCCCTAATAGAACAGAATGTAGTAATCTCTCAGGAAGAAAGTTCCTCAAGGATTGAATGCGTTGTATTCTATTTGGGGTACAATCCACATATAGGATCCTTTTGAAAATGTTCTAGCAATCAATTGCAACCCCCTAACCATAGGCAGTAAACTGTAGGAAAGAGCTAAATTCTAATGTTTATGCAGACTTTGTGAAACTTTGCAAACATTGTTTTGTGCTCATGTCATGTCTGTTCAATAAAGTTTGTGCCTCTCCCGGTATAACTTGAAAATGATATCTGAGATTGCAATAATGTGAATGACCCAGTTCTTTGAGAGCATATTAAGTTCTTAATAATTTCGAAGTGAAAAAGCAGCAATTTCCACATCAATGGCAAGGTCCTCTCGGAAGAATGAACCTTAAGAGCATCTGGCATTGAGGCACAAAAAACTTACAAATTTTTGAAGAGAGTTAAAAGGGTAGGAAAATTGTTTAGGTTCTTGAATGCAGTAGTTTGATTCCTACGGGTATGATTAATATATGAACCTTTTTCATGTAAGGTACGGCTAAAAAAGGTATGATTAATATAGGAACCCTTTTTATGTAAGGTATGGCTTTTGTGATAAGTACCTATCAAGTTCTTTTTCAAGAGCCTCAACATTCATTTGACTCTAGACATAACGTATTGAACTATTGTCTCACACTTTGATGCTTTGCAATTAAGAAACTGCCAATGTTTATGTTGCAACTATGAAGTTTGATGAACAACTTTCCAAGAATGCAGTGATTGTAAATGTGCTAGTCTAGAATAAACTATCTTCCTCTTTTTTCGTGCATGACTACGCTTATCAATTTCGAACAAAACATGATAGATCAATTTTTGAGGATGTTTCGACTTTTTGAAGCTGGGAAAGCAAGAACTTTTGTTGCCCCAATTATACCTTGACATATTATGGTGCAAATTTTCTTCATTGTTTGTTTGGGTAACTTTTTAAAAGTAACTCATGTTAAAATATAGTTTACTATTTGCAACCTTTCACATTTGATCAGAGAGCCAACTCATTGAAGCCACAAAGGGAAAATTTGAAAGCATATAAAAATCTTTATCCTTTTCAATGAGAAACGCTACAATACATGAAAATATAGATAGTTTATTTGTTGACAAATCCAAAAGGTGTGTCCACATTATGCTATCTTCAATTCATTTTCAAGTATTCATATTAAGGATCATTGTGATTTCCAAGCCTTTATTTGATTCTTCTTGACCATCATGATTTTCTATACACTTCATTTGGAACATGAGTGCAAGTCAAAAGGTAGAGAAGTGTTCAATGATTGACCATTAATAACAACCTTATTGATTGTTACGACTCTTCCACCAATTTTTTTTCTACTCAATAGTGTATTCTTGAAAAGGTAAAGCTCTTAAATTAAAAGTTACACTAGAAAAACCAATCTACAAGTCCAATACATAATGCTCAGTGAAGCTTGTGAGTGGTATGTTGATTCCTTGATGATGTCTCCACAAAACGAAATTTGGACATATACAATCCAATTTGTATTATTACCATAACATTTAAATTCACATACCAACCATCCTTGCTTATATACTTAATTGTAAAATTTGTTCAATTTCATAAACTAATATACAACAAAAGCTAACTCTGTTTTGCAAGTCATGGAACTAAAGCTTCTCATCATATGTAACTTGCTATCTAAAGGCATAACTCTTTGAGTTTCAAAATGTTTGAGTAAAAATATATTAACAATTATAACAATCTTTCTTTGCAAGAAACTTTGCCTTATGAGTTTTGGTATTCATTTGCATGAGTTTACATGCTTCTAACCTTTACTTAGCTAGTCAACTTAGACCCTTGTAAATGTTGTTAATATTTCTAATTTCTAGTGAGTAGTTGTGGCCTTTTTCTTTTTAAGAAAAATTAATTTAATTTAATTTGTTTCTGAATTGTTTTTCTCAAATGCAAAGCTCCAAAAGTTGGAAAACATTGGAGAGTAGAACTTAGAAATAGAGTAGAACTTAGAAATTGGTAGATGTTGGTATGACAAAAACCTTACTAGAAATCCAACCAAAAGAACGCCTCTACAAAAATGTCAAATAATGCATGAATGCACTAGGACAGGAGGCAATGATAGCAAAAACATGAAGTTGTTTTTGAGCACATTATTGTTCATATTAGCATAATAAGTGACTTAAGGGGTTCAAGTGATGCACCATCGAAGCACCAAAGAGGTAACATGGTGAAGGATGGGAAGAATCTTGCAAATGATAGTCGCGGGGAAGTGCTAAGCTAGCCATGGGAAATTTATTATTGTTGTGAGCATATTTTAGTGCTAAGGTATGTGAGTTTGTTGCTTTCATCTATAACAAAAGGTTGAAGTAGCTCAATGAGCTCATCAATTGTCTCCAAGGTAGCTAGTGAATATGTATTCAACTTGAGAAACTTAAGCTTTCAAAGCTGATTGTTGGAGGATGAGTAGCTAATGTTGCACAATAAGCTCTAGTTTTGAGACAAGTAGAGGAGGGCATTTATGATCAATTATCAAGTGGATCAATATGATAGACAAACATTCCCTACACCACAAAGAAGATTGATTTAAATTTAACACCTCATCACAAAAATCTCAATAGCTCTTTGCAACGATGGCAAAATTGATAGTAAGATTGTTGTGGCTAGTAATGATAAAAGTGTGAGAAGAAGACTACCAAGGATATAATCAAGTAACTTGTGTGTGATAGCCTACCTTTTAAATAGCTCCCTCAAATATTTATAGTTTTTGTGAAGCTTACTCTAGTAGTCAATCATGATTTATCCTTGTGCAATTATCTATTTATTTGGGTGAATATAATTCTAAAAGAGAAACCAAATTATAATGCATTAGAAAAGTCTATAATTAGAATGCATATCCTCTTTGTGGCAATGATCTTTAGCTCACTTGATGGAAGGACAACATTTAATCCTCCAACAAGAATGTTTGGAGTATGTGATCTTTCATTGGATAGCATGTTAGTAGCTAATGATTGGTATATCCATCTACTTTCTTTTGGATTTTATGCAAGTAAGATTTGTTACTTCATCTATGTGTTGGATGATTGTGTTTTTTCACCTTTAGGGCATTTTGTAAACTTGTTATGAGAATAAGTCAATAATCCTCTAACGACACTTATATCCATAACAAAGTGTTAAGCCCCATTGGATCTAAATTTTAGCATTGAATACAAGATTAGAAGAATGATGCAAAATATTTGTTATTTTAGCATGTATAGTCTTGGCAATCTTGGCATGCCTAATATTTGTGATCTTGGCAACATGCTGGATCTTTGTGATAGTTATGAGGCAATGTGGCCTCCGGGTTTTACTCAAGGAAGAGATGCTATTTTCAAGGAGGATGAGTTTTGGGATCAAGGATCTTTTCCAAGCATGGAAGGAACCAATCACAAAGGTGCTAGGATGGTGGAATGCTCTTCATGGCATTTGGGAATGGATTTCCATCAAAGAGATCTTATCATGGTTGTGGCGATCTTGCATTGAGTTCAGTTTTTAATGACTGATTTTTATACTTTTGTACTGTTCACATTATGGGAATTTGTGCACATGGTATTGTAGATTGTCAAATTAGGCCAATATGTGAGGCCAACTTAGGAAGATAAAATTGTGCAAACTTAAGCCTCAAGTTACCTCTTTATATTGCTACACAAGTTATTACATTCTATTGGCTACATTTACCAATGTCTCATATTGAACATCAATGAAAATGGAAGGCTAGGATTAGAGATCTAACTTGCACATTAAGAGTTTGGAGAGGAAACTCACTCTCCATACTTTAAATAGGGCTTAGCCTATTCATTTTCATTATTGGAATAGAGAGAGTATTCCTTTCATTGATCTTTTCATTTGTTGTATTGTGGATGTACAGTAGGAGAGGAGGAAGTTATTGCTTCATGAGCTAGTATTGTGATCTTTCTTACAGCGTAATGTGTATGGGCACATGAATAAAAGTTATTGGCATATTGTTGATCTCTTGTGAAATGCTTCAATCGAACCTTAAAGATCTTGGTGACGTAATGAAGCTATAATGTGATATTGTGTCTCATTGCATTTTGTTAGTCTTCAAGTTGAATCAAGCTCGCTGCTTATGCTTTTTGTTGACAAATTTTAATATTAAATCTCATCTTGTCCTTTAAAATTACTGGATGGAAAGCTTGATGAAGATTTAAGACTTAGTAATGATGATCTCATCAACAAGATAATATAAAAGTAGTATCAAAGGGAATATGATGAAATAATATACTATACATGTAAACAAATTCAAGATATTGAAAATCTGAACAAGACAAATGGTGGCGCAATAAGTGTGGAAGTGTGAAGTGCAAATGATGACTCAGAGCTCGTGGTTGCAAAGGTACGATTTATTTATTTTTCAAGTAAATTATTTGCTAATGTTTAGTAGTCATAGTTATTGTACACATTACACATTGTATGGAAAAAGACTAATGCTTGTGTAATTTCTCTCTCTTGCAAAAAGATGCATTTGTGGCAGCAAATCTAGTGGGTAAGGTGTGGCAATGTCTGTGGAAAGTGTCGTGTGGCATATCCACACCACTCAACTTTCCAACTACAACATTTGGCAACTGAGGGACTTGGAGGAGAATGTTTCCAATTTGAAAGTGCATGGCATTGTCATGCACTATAAAAATTGATGTGCGACACAAAATTCCTATAATTTTGCCATGCGTGGCTAGAATACAAGACCTCATTTTTGGGGTTCGCCATGCATGGCAACATTCCAGAGATTTTGTGGCCAATTTTTTTTTTTCAAAAAAAGAAAAGGGATGAGAGGAAGCAGATTACAATGCCCTTGTGCTCTCTTTCTTTTTCATAGCAACCGACATTGAGAGAGAGAGAGAGAGAGAGAGAGAGAGAGAGAGAGAGAGAGAGAGAGAGAGAGAGAGAGAGAGAGAGAGAGAGAGAGAGAGAGAGAGAGAGAGAGAGAGAGAGAGAGAGAGAGAGAGAGAGAGAGAGAGAGAGAGAGAGAGAGAGAGAGAGAGAGAGAGAGATGCAATTAATGTAAGATGATTTATTGATTCAATATGTGAATTGTTATATACAATCAATGCATTGTTGCATTGATGATGTTAATAGAATGGTTGTTTATTTGAAATCAACTGAATGTATTGTTAAGAATAAATAAATCAATGGTCTTGTTTTGTTTTTTTGCATTCAATAAATGGAAATAAAGTTGAATTAACAATTTGATGGTGAATTGGTAGATGCATCAGAAGAAGAAAGCAGAAGATTGAATTAAAAAAAAAGAAATGAGGTAGGTGGACTATTTTGTAATTTAAGGAAAATAATATAAAGATAATCAACAAAAATCTATCATGAATGAATGTAAAACTACAATTCGTTCAATCTAATTTCACCAATAGACCAAATCTCACCTTATATTTCTCAAATTTTTACTCTCTTTACATCTTTCACTAGGCTTTCTTTCTTTGTGTTACTAGGTTTTTCAAGATTTGAAAATTGTAGTCATTTATGTAAAATGAGCTTTTGGTTCTTTGTGTTTTTGTGTTTGGGTCAAAAAAATATTATGCATGGCAAACATGGCTTGAAGATTTGTGAGGGTTTTGACACTCTATGAGTATAATTTTTTGCAAATTTATTCTACCCAGGATCCAACAAAATGGTAGCAAATGGTGTGCTACTCTTTTTATGCCACTACATGATTTTTTAAGAACAAGAATTGTAGTTATCAGCATACTTAACTATCCATCAAATTCTAAATAGGTCCATCACAAAATACTTTGTTACTCTATAAATATAGGTTTCCTAATATTAAAAAAAGAACTATTCTTGAAGTTGTAAAAGTTAGCATGTCGGCGTGCTAGCATGCAAACTTTTTATTTCAAAAAACTAAAGTCTTTTTGAAGAACTTTTTGAAAAAATAAATTTCTTATTGGAGCTAATTCGGCTAGCATGCCGGTGTGCTAGCCGAGTAAATTATAAAATAGAATAGCTATTTTGACACATTTGAGAATCAAATTTTGAGTAAAAACATTATTTCAGAATATTTATTTCAAGCTCCAAACATAGTAAGCCAACATGCTAAGTAAAACAACTAAAAAAAGAAATTTGCAAGCCTTTAAAAATTGCATCGACATGCTATATGAAATGAGAAATTTTTTTTTGCAGCCTCCAAAGATAGAATTGTTTTTTTTTTTTTTTCCGGCAAGAGGCTTGGCACGCTGGCATGTTAGCTTTGGAGGCTGCAAAATTCTTTTTCTAATTTGATTTTTTTTTTACTTTGTGGATTCTTAACTATGTACCAAACCACATAATTCTTAATAATAAACATTGAAGGAGTAGCATAAAAAAGGCAGCACACCATGTGCTATCTTTTTGTTGAATGATGGCAAGAAAGAAACTTGCAAAACTCGCAAAAAATTTACTCGCAAAATGCCAAGGCCTGATTTGAGTAAACATGGCAAACGTCTAGGGGTGTGGCAAAATTCAGATTTTGTTGTAGGGCACAACCATGGGGCAACCCTACCATGTGTTTTGAAATTCTCCAATTGTGCTCAACAGGCTAGCCAATTGCCAAAAAATTAGCTGGCATGGCTACTCATGCATAGCAAAGCCATGTGTCTATTGCCACTAACATTGCCACATGCTTGTTTGGGACATGGGTCTCCATGTAAGGCTTGACAAGCAAAAAATAAGCCTCATGTTATGTGTGTGACTATATCTATGGCAAAGTGTGACATTCCCTTGTTATGTCTAGAGCATTTGAAAGATACGTCATGTTCTAAAAATGAACATCCTATAAAAAAAAAGATACATAGATAGTTTTCTTGAAATATTGGAGGTACCTCCATGCCATTCTTCTAGAACATGAATAAAAGCCTCACACTCATGCGACCTATAAACTATTTTTGCATGAAGCTATTGAGCTAAGAATGCAAAATTTACAATTTTTTTTTCAATTGGGCTCTACAAGGAGATTAGGTTATTGACTCCTAAAAGCCTTGCCCTAGTCCCAACCTTGTTTGCAATCAAGATAGTAAATAACAAGGTGATCAATAAATCATGAGAAGCTTTGCCCTACACATGGCACTCAAATGATTTAAAAAAATAAAATAAAGATTGCAATTTAGACGAATTAAACAAATAGAAAATCTCATTTTAATGTTCAAACTCAACTAGGAGAGACATCGTCTACGTTTAGCAAATGTTCACAATAGCTTATCGCTATTGCAGCAATAGCTAAAAGCTATTGCCACTTATCACCTAGCTGTATTTGAGACCAAATAAATGTTGTATGCCAAGCTAACCAATTGAGCCAACCAAGTTGGATGTGCTTATGGGACAATGAGGCAATGTGCCTCACGAGTCAACATCAGGAGACCATATGCATGGTGACCCCTGGCTTAACCTCAAACATCAGGAGACCATACGCATGGTGACCCTTGGCTTAACCTCAAACAATCAAGATGTCCTTCACAAAGAATGAAGACTACATGTTCATCAATTTTGGCTTGGAGACCCAGGACGTGTTAAAGATTTTTGGGTGTGCACAAATGTCTCCAAAGATGGTTTTTTTTTTTTTTTGGGGGGGGGGGGGGGGGGGAGGGGGGGAAGGTCCGGCTCCAAGGCCCTTCCGCCTTGGAATGTGCGCCCGAGGGCGCACAGTCTTCCTCGGGTGGAAGGGCCGAGGAGCCGGCCGTTCCTTTGCGTGAATTCTGTTTTCGCATTTTTTTTTACACACCTTTCGGGCAGGAGGTGCATGTAAAAGTAAGTAAATTTTTTTATCCTTCCGGCGTCCAAAGAAGGTGCCTGTAAAAAAATTGTCTAAATAAAGTTTGCCCCATAAATTACATTTAGTGAGGCACCACCAATGTTCGGGAAAGCCGACATAGTTCAAGAATGGAATCGGCATCTTTTCCCAAAAACCGGCATGGCAAAAATCGTATAGGATTTTTTATGTCATAAATCTTGGGTTTTATAAAGGAAAACCGGCAAGTAAGAGTTTGTCACTCGATAGAGGCCGAAGAACTTTTTCACATATCGATTTTTGGAGGGAAAACTCAAAATGGTTTCCCGAACACTTTGCACCACCATTTCCTTTGTAAAAATTTGAAAACTGATTTTACGTTTAGGGATGCAATAGCACATCCTTGAGTACTTTGTGACTCGTGGTCATTGAGCATGTGAGTACTTTGTGACTCGTTGTCAGTGGATATAGTGCATGCAAACGTCCATCAAAATCAATATACGAGTTATCAAAAAAATCTACGGCTGGTATACTTTTTTTTTGATTGGAGGTCGCCAGTGAAAAATAGAAGGAATACTATCCGTGAGGTACCAGTCGACTGTCGAGGACGATCTGTACTTTCTTGCCAACCCGAGGTTGCCATTAAGATTATCTGATCATATTTTTCCCCAGCTGCCGTTTCTTGTATATATCCAGATTGGCAACGTGCGGTTTTCGGGTTTGAAATCTCAGAAGTAAAAAATAACACGCCCACGTTGGTGACTTATCGGAAATTGACTCATAATACATATTACATATGCAAAGACAAAGAAGAAGAAGAAATTGTCTTTCATTTGCATACGAAAGTGGCCCACGTTCGCGATCCACCAGTAAAAAAAGTACATGAGTGGACCATTTCATGCTTCAAGTAAGCACTTGACTCTTGTAGTGCGGTTGTTGGCTCAACTCGCCTCCTTGTTTACATTTTCGAGTTTCAACAACGGATGTCGTTTATCCTAGCTACATCTCATGTTTTTTTAGTATTGACTAATTGCTGCTATGATAATAGCTATCCTTGATGCAGCTAAGCAGTGTAAGGTGGCTGGGTGTTCGTTGCCTGATCGCAGCAACTGTTTCCTGATTCATTTTATATCCTCCCTTCAAGTCAGCCCTGGTGATCAAGTCAGCCGCTGGTGATCACCGGCTTTGAAATCACAGTGGCACTCTCAACACTCTTTTATTCTGTGTCGGTGGGTTTCCAAGTTAACCCGCTTTAATAAAATTTTCAGCCTCTACGTTGCTTAATAAACTCAAAATTCAAAAGTGTAGTCGACAATTTTAACGAAATCCACCTAAGTAATCAATCCTTTTCAATTGGAAAGGGAGAGTTAATCAAAGTAGTTCTAAAACATGTCCATTGTCAAGCAACATTTATTTAGAGTAATGTTCCTAACCTCTTCAGGTTTTCCTCCGGATTTTTGAATTTTTTTTGTCTTTTGAACCTTTCTTTCGGGCAAAACTATTAGAAATCTACATTAATAAATCTTTTTATCAGCTCAATAACGCTATGTAGCCTAATCCCTATATGAATCTACCTACTTATTATTTTTCTTGAAAAGCTTAATAGCACTATATGAATCTACCTACTTATTACATACAAATTTTTTGCATTTGAAGGAGAAAGATTCTATTCTTATACCTTGCTAGCTTTCCTAAACATTGATCATTTAAGGTACTTTTAAATGAAATTTTAAAAAATGTTTCACACACTAGGTGCCAATGAGGACATACAAGAGAAAACAAATCCTTCACAAAGAAGGACTATTTATGAGTATTATTCAGATTTACTTTCAAAAGTTAAAATGAAATGTAATTAGTTAATCTGAAGCCAAAGATTTATGTCAAAGTATTGTAAAACATTTTCTTCCTATTTTTTCAGCGAGGATGTACAACGAGTTGTTTGCTAGACTTTGTTGGTTCTTTGTCGATTCTTTGTCACATCTTGACATTAATAAAGAAGTTGCCTATTTGTACATGTCTCCCACCTCAACAACTTTTCATGAAAGCCAAGTTTTACATCATATCTTACTTCATGTCCTAGAGTAAGTAGTGAATTGGTTAGACTTCTTTTCTCTCCATGAGAATAGGGGTTTGTGCCTAACAAATCATAAGATGTGCAAGAGAAAAAAAAAACCATCATAATGTTACGAGGATGTACACCTATAGGTGGGCAAGCCAAGCATGAGGCCTAGTCTCCCTTGTCTCCAACAAACATGATTTAGCCTAGGCACTAGGCTCATATATATTCTCTACAACAATCGAAGCCGAAGACTAGGCACAAGGCTCATGGGTATATTTTTTTTCACAACAATAGAGACTCGAGCATTGGTCTATGAGGACACAATAACCACAATTATTCCATGTGGCTACTATGTGGGATTGAAGTGGAAATATCTACGTGTTTGAGAGAAATGCCAAGGGTAGAGGTGATGCTCAAAAACCAAAGTATCTTTATTCATTTCTCTCTTGTATTTATTCATTGCACCCTTGGAAGGAGCCAGATTTTGTACCTTTGGCAAATGAAATGAGGCCCTAAAAAGCATGCCACTTATTGGATGACAAATTATGTGTATAAGCTAAAGGTCTACCTACCATAATTGAGGTTTTCCAAAAAATTCTTATTGAATCACTTCTAGGGCCTCAAAGATTAGTGTATTTAATATTGGTTTATAAGCTAAATACACTCATAAGAGATTTGTATATTTAAGATTCAGTTTGAAGTGCATGATAAGCTTATATTAATCTTGCATCATTTAAGTATGACAATTAGCTCTCCTTTGTATTATTCAACAAAACCTGAATCTCAAGATATAATTAAGATATGCTTTGTGTTCATAATATGAAAATTTTCTTTAGTTCGCAATAGAAATTGTAGTGGCTAGTACGAGGTTCACTAAAAGAAGACATAACTTTTCAACTGAACTCCTATTATCTAGTAAATTGTATTCGATGGATTTACTTGGCAATATTGAGCTCAATATCTTTCCAATTAAGATATTGGTGTTAATGTTTTAATGAGCAACCAATGTAGAAGAAAAACAAAATAGCTAGAAGAAAAACATAGTAGTTGAAAAAATATCTCTATCTAATTGATCAAGGAACAAAAATCAAAATATGCTTACTTGAATGCAAAATCCTTCTTTTTTGATAGCATAGAAAATTTATTTCCATAATTGGTAATCTCTCAAAATATCCTAGTAGTCCATTATGCCCATTGCATATCCATGTAGCGGACTAAATTAATGAAGAAAATGTGCCCGATGTATCAGAGTGCTAGGATCCCCAAGACACAAAGTCTTATATGTCCCCAAATCCAATTTTCTCTTCTTCCAGCTCTCTAATAAGAACGATTCTTAGTAGATTTTGAAATTCCTTTGACTCCTCTTTTCTATAAAGGATATCCAATTGGAGATATATAATGTCATCATCAAGAAAAAAATAAGAAAAGTAATCACAACCATCAGAGTACTCAAGACAAAATTTCCAAAACAAATTCAAGTGTAGTAAGCAAATAATATCACCAATTATATAATATCAAATTGATGATTTTGCTTTCATCCTAATTCAAATTTGGAGATGATGCTCATATTTTCATTCAATGTAAAGATTGTGCTCATATTAACCATTGGAGGAAATTCAGATTTAAAATTACGTAAACTAAACTATGAACAGTTGAAGTTTTCTAACCGTGATTGTAGACACTATGGTTAGAGCATTAAGAGTTGGGGAGGCTTTGTGAGTGCTGGGGACAAGCAAATAAACAATGTTTTTTTTTTGTGAAAGACACAAAAAAGTTGATCTAGATTGGCAATTTGACAAACAACAAGCATTAACAATCAAAAGCATTGATCAACATCAAAATCTGAGCCCACACATGTGTACTACAGGCTGTAGTACGGCCTTCAACCTGAGAAACAAGTAGAAATTGATTTGGTTTCATTTGGATCACAAAAACTTAATTTACATAGTGAACTAGCTTGAGATTGCCAATGAGCTCCAAAAATTTTCTATCTTCTCACTATGGAGAGAGGGAATACATAGCAAATTCGACTTCCTTCTTGAAGTTCGGTGGATTTCCAGCATGTAATAAGGAAGTTAACTCACTCTCCTTGACCTAAAATGAAACCTTAGTCTATTTCCTAGAGTCATGCTTGGTAGATAGCTAGTTGGTCAAATTTTCACCTTAAATCTAGGATTTAGGTCCTATAAACTAGGAATCACTACCAAAATGACATGACCAACCTATGGACTTGACCTAGCCTACATTAGGATGGGTTTCCCACATGGCATCATGGCCTCACATGTGTGGGGCCCACTTGTGTACACAATTTACACTATTCTACATGGTTTTTGATCAAGCTAAATTTGCCAATTTTAGGCAATTCTTCACACTCCTCCTCAAATTTAGCTTGATCTATCTACAACTCTCTTGCTAGATGAATGAATGCTTTTAGAAGTGTCTAAAAAATCCAGCTACAAACAAGGAACTTTTGAGACTCCAATAGAGAATGATGTCCATGAAGGATCTTTCACCACCTCTCAGAGGATCCCTTACAAGATGTTCCATAAATGTGGCTATATACATGTAGCACACTTCAAAACTAAACATCATGCCAAGCCATGGATTCCAAGGCATTTTGTGCCCTTGAAGATACATCAATTAAAATATTAAGTGCATAAATAATGTTGCCAAAGACAACTTGCCTTGCTTGATCCATATGATTGAGCCTTGATGGCTCCATCTTGATACTCAAGATTCTTCTTGGAGTCCTCGGGTCTTGAGCTTGATCCTCCACTTGACTTGACTCCAAAACATCAATGAATTGAATAAGGTGTTGATCCAAAGGTGCTTCTTCAAGTTTACAAATCTTCCACTCTTGAAAGATCACATTTCCACCATTGACAAATTCTTTGGTTGAAAACAAGTAGATTCTACAATCTCTACTTGAAGAGCAAAACACCACCATTATTCCTATCATTGAAATAGGATAATCTTTGGTCCTTACATTGGAATGATCATGCACAAAGCATGTGGACACAAAGATTTCCAAAGCAAATGATGTTTCATCTTTTATGACTCTATTCAAACTATTACAAAAATAGTTATCCAATGAAATTGTTTTATCAACAACAAATGTAGATTTCAAAGCATCCCATTTCATTGTCTTGTCATACAAAGCAATAAACACCATGGATCTTAAAGATAAGAAACAAGTCACCTCATGTCTACTACTACTTTCCAAAAAGTATTCAAAGATAGTAGACTCTCCAATGCTCACCACCCTTGCAAGATGCACACTTGAATGGACAATTTGCATGCAATTTGATGACTCGGCCATTGTCATTGAGGACTCCCTTGGAACTCTCATGCTTTGAGGCTGATCCTCAAGATCTTCCTCCTTTTGATGCTCCTCCTCAATGCAAGCAATATCACACTTTGCCAAGATCTCCTCTTGAGTGATCTCCTCCTTTGCCAAGTTCATTCTTTCAAAAGCAACACTAGCTTCCAACTTAAACAATCTTCCATGTTTAAATCCCTTTGTAATGCAAACATCATTCTTCAAGATGAAGCAAACACCATGCTTAAAGTGGACATCCAAGCCACTTTCTAAGAGTAGACCAACACTAAGCATATTCTTGGTGATTGATGGTACATAAAGGACATTTTCTAGATCCATGCATTTTGAGGATTCTAGATACAAAGAGATGGTGCCAACACCATCTATCCTACACTCTTCATCATTTGCAGCAAAGACAAACTTTTTAGCATCATTGAAAGAGTGTAAGGTTGAGAAAAAGTCCTTTTCACAAGACATGTGGGAGCTAGCCCCACTGTCGATCCACCAATTGTCTCTTGAATTGCTATTGCTTGTTGGTGAGGATGTAGATGCCATCAAGAATACATCTACTTCAACCTCCTCCTCCTCCTTTGCAAGGTTTCCCTGTTTGTCCTCCTCCACTTGTGCTCTTAGCCTCTTGTAGCATTCAGATGCATAATGCCCCTTCCTTCCACAAAAGAAGCATTTTTGCTTTGACTTGTCCTTTGAGCTTGATTCATCATCCTCTTCTTTGGCCTCCTTTGGATGCTTCTTCTTTCCATTGGTTTTCTTTTTGCCCTTGAATGAGAAATTGGCTTTCTCATCACCATCCTGCAAAGACAAGGAACTCATCCTAGATTTTGCATGGAGCATCCTACACTCTTCAGCCACTAATACACTGTGAAGTTTTTCTATAGTTGGCAAAGTGTCTTGGATGGCAAAACTTTGGACCAAATTTGCAAAGTCATCTCCTAGACCATTAAGGACAATTTGTACAAGCTCTCCATCATGAATCTTCTCTCCAATGGAAGCCAACTCCCTATTTAGAGACTTGATTCTGAGTACATAATCCTGTGCACTCTCCTCACTTCTCTTCATGCTTTGCAAAATCTGATTTCTAAGCATGAGTACTCTTGAAGTGCTACTAGATTCATAGATTGATTTTAAAGACTCCCAAGCCTCTTTAGCACTAGTACATGCTGATACTTCTCTCAACAAATCATTGTTCACATTCATCTTCACACAATGAAGTGCAAGCCTAGATCTCTTCTTGTATCTAGCTAACTCCTGTGCACCTAGAGGTTCATCTTCATCTTCAATCAAGAACTCATGAAGGTCTTGGAGCACCAAGTGTGACTCCATCCTAACCTTCCAAATAGCATAATTTGTAGAATTCAATCTCTCAGTAGCTTCTAGAAGGTATGCTCCAGCAGATCCCATCTTACTAGTGACCTCTACAAACAAGAAATAGATTTGATTGACTTGAAACTCACAAAGGTCTCACACTTGCAGTGTGTCCTCAAATTTGATTTCTAATCCAACAAATGGTCTTATAATCACAGTTCTATCACTCCCTCACAAAGCTGGAATGAAGATAAGATGAAGTGAAAACTACTTTCAAACAAATCTTGCCAAGAAATGGATTTGATTGTCTCTAGAAACTCACTAAGGTCTCTCTCTTGTAGTTTTTCACTCAAATTAGATTTCTAATCCAACAAATGGACTTATAATCTTAGTTCTAGCACTCCCTCACAAAGTTGGAATGAAGATAAGATGATGTGAAATCTACTTACAATCAAATCTTGCCAAATTTGGCTATTTTTGGACAAAAAAATGACTTGATCTCTTTTTCCTTCTTGGTGTACTTTCAAGACCTGTTTTTAACCTTAATAGGACTTGAACTCAGCCTAGATTAATTAGATTACATGAAACAAATTCAAATCTAATCAATGGCAAATGATCTTGGTAGATTATCCTAGGATCTCCACCAAAAATTACACCAACAGCTCACAAATTGAATTTTTTGGGATCAAATGAATACCATGCATTAAATGCAGGTTCAGAGGTGCCCACACATGTGGACAGTATGGATTTGGACCCCTACCAAGTTTGGGATCAAATCTCCTCACCAAAATCAAGATTCTAGCTTGCCCTCTCAATACTAGCTTTTAGCACCAAAACTTGCTAAAAATGGATTTGCATTAGATCAATGGCTTATGCTCTTGTACTTGGCTCTGATACCATGTGAAAGTACTGTACTTTAGGACCATAAATGGATCTACAAAAGATCCACAAGAGTGATTGGATGCTTGCTTAACAATCTATCAAAAAACTAGACACAAAAAAGTTGATCTAGATTGGCAATTTGACAAACAACAAGCATTAACAATCAAAAGCATTGATCAACATCAAAATCCGAGCCCACACGTGTGTACTACAGGCTTTAGTACGGCCTTCAACCTGAGAAACAAGTAGAAATTGATTTGGTTTCATTTGGATCACAAAAACTCAATGTACATAGTGAACTAGCTTGAGATTGCCAATGAGCTCCAAAAATTTTCTATCTTCTCACTATGGAGAGAGGGAATACATAGCAAATTTGTAAAAATTACAACAAATAAGGATCCTAAAACACTTGAAATGATGAGGGAAACAATAGCTTATGATTTCATAAGATTAGCACAAGTTGAACCATCAAAATCCATCAAAAATCTATGCTTGAACCTCACTAAATGGCCCAAATTCTTGAAGAAGGCTTCACACGTGTGAAAGTACGGCCTCCCACAGTCTGAGTACTGTACACCAGACCTAAATTCAATCCTATAATCATTAGTAATCACAAGTACTCAAACAATTATGAACATAGAGAGCAATTGCACCATTATGAGAGAAAAAACATGAAATTGCTTGATTGATTTTGGTGAGATATCATCACCTATATATACATGATCCATCACGGTTTTGGGCAGGTATGAGTAGCCCTAAACCTATCCCTAATGATAATTTTGGTGGATCTTTCATCCCTACCAAGTTAGGGTTGGAATCTTGGAGATCCCTCAACAATGCAAAAACTACCAAAAATAGCTCCTATTTTTTCTCCCTTGTATCTAAGCATAATTTGGACTCATTCCAAAGGTTCTAACACTTAGGTCTACTTGAGAACATCCTTATGAATGGAATCCTATGCTATTTGGCACGTGTGACAAGCCACATCATGACCATCTAACTATTTACAAGTCATATGACCAAAACTAGTCAAGCTAGAATTGTGAATTTTTAACACTCCTCCTCACTATCTAGCTTGGTTCAATCATTGCTTTACTAATCACTCCAAGTGATGATCTGAACTTCATAAAAGGTGTCTTTTGAAGTGGTTTAGTAAGTAGATCAGCTACACATTCATTGCTTGGAACATGCTCCAAAGCAATCTCCTTGGCTTGCATCATTTCTCTCACAAAGTGATGGCATATCTCAATGTGCTTAGATCTTGCATGGAAGATTGGGTTAGATGCAAGGTGTTGGGCTGATATATTGTCATTGTAGATGATTGGTGCCTCCTCTGAATCCATGATCTTTAGTTCCACCAATAATCTCTTGATCCAAAGTACCTCCTTTGTAGTGGTTGTCAAAGCTTTGTACTCGGCCTCGGTTGAAGATAGAGATATAGTTTCTTGCTTTTTTGAAAGCCATGAAACCACACCTTCTCCTATGAAAGTTGAATAGGCACTTGTTGATTTCCTATCCCTCTTGTCCCCTGCAAAATCTGAATCACTAAATGCATGAAGGTTAATCACATCTCCTCTATATAGAATCCCAAAATCCAATGTACCCGAGATGTATCTTAGAATCCTCTTAGCCTTTTTCCAATGGATATTCAATGGATTTTGCATGGATTGGCTCAACCTACATACACTAAAGCTAAGATCTGGTCTAGTTATAGTGATCCACATTAAGGAACCTATAAGTTGCCTAAACAAAGTGATGTCCATGAAGGATCTTTCATCATCTTCATTTGGCACTTTTACATCTTGCTCCATTGGTGTGTCAACACTTTTGCATACTTCCATCTTAAACTTCTTCAAAAGACCTTTAGCATAGTTTACTTGACTTATAAAGATAAAATCAGACCCTCTAAGTACTTCTATGCCTAAGATGAAGTGAAGACACCCTAGATCTACCATCTTGAACTCTAAGGATAGATCTATCTTGATTTTTTCAATACCATCAACACTATTTCCACTAATGATGATGTCATCTACATAAATGAGTAAAAGTACAATACCAACATCATCAAACTTAATGTAAAGAGTGGGATCATATTCACTTTGAACAAAAGAAAGTGAAATAAGATAGCAATGTAGTCTTGAATTCCAAGATCTCGAGGCTTGCTTCAAGCCATAGATGCTTCTTTGGAGATGGCATACTTTGTTCTCCATTCCATGCTTGATGAACCCTTGTGGCTGCTCCATATAGATATCCTCTTCCAAAAAACCATTCAAGAAAGCATTAGAGACATCCATTTGACATAGAATCCATCCAAAATGTGATGCAAGTGCAATGATTAGTCTTATTGTGACCATCTTGGCCACGGGTGCAAAAGTTTCCTCATAGTCTATCCCTCTCTCTTGAGCATAACCTTTTGCAACTAATCTTGCTTTATGTTTGTTAACACTCCCATTTGAATTCAACTTAAGCTTGAAGACCCACTTGCATCCTATTACATTCCTTTGAGGTCTCTCAACAAGCAACCAAGTTTCATTCTCAATCAAGGCATCATACTCATCCAACATAGCTTTATACCATTCTTTGGAGTTCAATGCATCTTCAACATTAGACGGTTCTTCAAAACTAGATAAAGCATAAGAAGTGGATGATATACCCTCAACTTGCTGTCCTTTGCCTTGATATGTGAGCCTTGATGGCTCCACTTTTGCCCTTGAAGATCTCCTTGGTGTGATAGGTGGGTTTGGTGCTTGCTCCTCCATGAGCTCCTCCTCAAAACCAAGATCTTGCTCCTCGGCCATCTTCTTCTTGATTGTTGGAGCACTTGAGCCTTCTTCAAGCATATGCATATGATGTTCATCAAAGATGACATCCCTTGAAACAACAAATTTGTTCAAGGATGGGAGATAGACTTTGTAGCCCTTGCTTGAGCTTGCATATCCAAGCATGATCCCTCTTGTGGAAGATGGATCCTCCTTGGTTCTTGTTTCCAATGGCACATGCACATAACATATACACCCAAAAACTTTCAAGTGATTAAGATTGGGTTTCTTTCCATACAACATCTCATATGGAGTTTTGCCTTCAATTGCTTTGCAAGACACCCTATTCATCAAGTAGTTTGCACATACAAGAGACTCACCCCAAAAGGATTTGGGCAAACAAGCATCTAATCTTAAAGCCTTAGAACATTCACATAATGTTCTATTCCTTCTTTCAGAAACTCCATTTTGTTGAGGAGTGTAAGGACAAGAAGTCTCTTTCTTGATCCCTTCCTCCTCACAAAAGGCCTTGAACTCATTGGAGATGAATTCTCCACCATTGTCACTTCTAAGAATCTTGATGCTATGATTATGATGCTTTTCCACAAACAACTTGAACTTTACAAAAGTATCAAATACTTGAGACTTGAAGGAAAGTAAGAACACCCAACAATATCTTGAGTAGTCATCAATGAAGGTTAAAAACATGGATGAACCTCCATTAGATTTGGTGCTAGCAATGTGCACATCCGAGTGTATGAGTTCAAGAGGATGAGATGACTTTGTGATGGATTTAGGAAACACCTTCTTATGTGCCTTGGATAAGGCACAAGCTTCACAAACCTTGTCTTCCTTCCCAATAGACCTTGGTAGGCCTAAAGCATACTCCTCCTTGATCATAGCCTCCATGGAACCCGAGTTGACATGTCCAAGTCTTTTGTGCCATAAAGTAAAGGTAGATATCTTGCTCTTCTCGGCCAACATGACAACATTAGTATCCACAAATGCATCCAGCTTATAAAGTTTGCCAAGTCTAGTGCCCTTAGCCACTATCTTACCCTTCTTCTTGATGAAACATTCATTTGAAGCAAAGTCAACATTGAAACCATTGTCTACCATTTGGCCAACACTTAGTAGATTCTTTGTTATTGTAGGAATGTACAAAACACCTTCTATGTTGATCTTTTTGGAAGATCCTAAGCAAAGGGGAATGCTACCAACTCCTTCAATCTTACAAGATTCATCATTTGCTGTATAGATAGACTTTATAGGTCCATCATAAGATAAGAGAGAAGAGAAAAACTCCCTTTTACTAGTCATGTGTGAACTAGCACCCGAGTCAATCCACCAAGGATCTTCTCCTTTGAAGCTTGTTGAAGAAAATATGGACATCATGAGAGAGTCCTCATGTGAACTCTCCTCCTCCTCCTCTTTGCTCATGTTGGCTTGGCTTTGATCTTGCTTCCTCTTGAAGCATTCCGAGGCATAATGCCCCATCTTGCTACAATAGTAGCACTTCACCTTTGATTTGTCCTTCTTGACTTTGGTGGTTGATGGAGATGCCTTTGGGGGTCCTTCTTGATCCTCAAGCTTTGTAGACTTCTTGAATGTTGATCCTTTGCCTTTGGACTTGCCTTTGCGTTTGGTGAAGAGAGCTTGGTCATATCCACCTTGGATGGAAAGCCTATCCATCCTCTCTGGCATTTGGCTCCTTCTTGATTCCTCGGCCATGAGTGTGCCTTGGAGTTCTTCAAGTATGGGTAGCTTGACCATAATTGCATATCCCTGAACCAAATTGTCAAATTCAAAGCTTAGTCCATTCAATATGAGTTGAACAAGCTCTTCATCCTTGATAGGGTCACCTATAAAGGCTAGCTCTTTGTTCAATTCCTTTACTCTTAGGACAAAAGTATGTGCACTCTCTCCTTTCTTTTGATAGCTTCTATAGATTTGATTCTTCAAAGCTAACATTCTAGTTTGGTTCTTGGATTCATAGACCTTTTGCAAAGTCTCCCAAGCATCTTGAGCTGAAGTGCAATCTCCTACCTCTCTTAAGAGTTCATTTGCAACATTCATTTTTATGCAATGTAGTGCAACATTGCACCTCTTGATGTATTTGGCTTTTTCTTGAGGATGAATAGGTTCACCCTCCTTACCATTTACAATTTCCATCAGATCTTGCATGATCATGATAGATTCCATTCTAACTTTCCATATGGAATAGTTAGTTTTGTTGAGCCTTTCATTAGTATCCAAAAGATATGCATTTATAGATGCCATCTAGTCTCCTAATCAAGGACTTGACACAAATGAAGGTTACTTCTATTGATTTGATTGAAGGTCTACCTTATCCCACTTCTTAGGGACCTGAAAAGATCAGTAATAGACTTCCTATAAAGATCTAAGAATGATCTCTAACAAAATCAAATCATAGAATACTAGAAACAATGCACTTGCTTGATTGAAGTAGACAATACTAGTAGAATTGCCCCTCTTTCTATAAAGAACATTAAAGCTTCCAAATGATCTGATCAAGAGTGAATTTCAGAAACCTAATATACTTCCAAAATCACTTGTAAAAGATCTAAATGGAACTTAATGAGGATGCAACACAATCTACTATCCAATCACAAGCAAAAAATGATCAAAATTGATGAAAAATTGATCTAATTTGGTGCATAAGTCAAGCAATGGTTGGACTGAACCTAAATCACTTTAGGAGGTGCCTACTACACCTTAGAACAGCCTTGAAGAGTCCCCAAAACTCTGATCTTCCCTCTCCTTGAATGCTAGAAAGCCTCCTCTATGAAATCACCTCCAAAACTCGCTTAGAAATCAATGCTTGGAGCAAGCAAAACTTGCTATCTTGGTAATGTGAATTGAATTCAACTTTGCCTCTGGTTTTAGACACCTAAACACCTGCAAATTAAGTCACACAACACCAATCTCCAATGTATTTGACTCACTTTGAGTTCTAGAATCAATACTAGATGCTAAGATCCAATCTACACAAGATTTAGATCAAAACTTGTGATCAAATTGAATGAAAACCAAGGATTTAGCTCATTTCAGCCTTTAGGCTCTGATACCATGTAAAAATTACAGCAAATAAGGATCCTAAAACACTTGAAATGATGAGGGAAACAATAGCTTATGATTTCATAAGATTAGCACAAGTTGAACCATCAAAATCCATCAAAAATCTATGCTTGAACCTCACTAAATGGCCCAAATTCTTGAAGAAGGCTTCACACGTGTGAAAGTACGGCCTCCCACAGTCTGAGTACTGTACACCAGACCTACATTCAATCCTATAATCATTAGTAATCACAAGTACTCAAACAATTATGAACATAGAGAGCAATTGCACCATTATGAGAGAAAAAACATGAAATTGCTTGATTGATTTTGGTGAGATATCATCACATATATATACATGATCCATCACGGTTTTGAATGTAGGTTTATGGCTTGAATGCCAATGCTTGTTCTTTGGAAGAGTGCAGCGTAAAAAATGGGTGGCGGTGGAATCACCACGGGGGTGGGCTGCGTCTTCTTCTCCATGTACTGTTGACAAGCCTTGAGGGCTTGTTTGGCCTGGGCGAGCTCGTGAGTTGCGCTTGCTCGATATTTATCAAATTTTGCCTGGTAGCTTTTTAATGTTTGGCTATATACCTGAACCTGGTGCCTAAAGAGATTCATCTCTGATTCAGATAGCGGCCTTGAGTCTGGTGCAGGTTGAGCTAACCATGCAAGTATTTGCCCAGAGTTTGGTACGCCGTCATTCAGTCAGTGAGAGTAGCCAATACACTGGCACTGGTAGGGGCTTGTGTTGTATCAGCCCCGACGATTTAGGAGTAGTGGATAATGGAACAAAAATGGGAGCGATATCGACAGAGAAAACGGAAATGGCAACAGAATTAGTCATGGATGGAACAGAAAGAGGGGTAGTAACAACAGAGACCGGAGTAGAGGGTTGCATAGAAGAAGAAGTGGTGGTGGTTGATGGAGTGGATAGTGCGGTGGTGATGGTGCGTCTTTGGGTAGTAGGTGGAGATGAAGATGAAGAGGTAGCGCCACACATTCGTTTGTTGGCCATTGTGTCAGTAACTGCAGGTTGGGAGGAGGTGGATGCTTGAGATGGCGGATAGAGTTTAGTGTGTGGCACGATGGAAGACAAAAGGGATGAACGGTGGAAGCCATGCACTTTTGCCTCGAGAAGTGCACAGGCAAAGTTACACAACAGGGGGCCTGCTGCGATACGGTCATGGTTCTTGGGTTTGATGGAGGTGGTTAGTTCGCGAACGAGGAAGCTGTGCCAGTCGTATGGCACAAAGGGGCCAGGGAATTCCAAAAAGGATTCCACTATCTGACTCAGCAACTTGGACTGGATTCTGTCCTTGCAAAATGTTGAGATAATCAGAAAGTTATTCAACAGACGCATAGTTTCCTAAATGATGGGTTTTGTGATAACATCTATCATGTAACCATTGTTAGTCTGGATTGGAATTTTTGGTGCATTTTGGATGATGAAAGATTTGATCAGAGTTTTGGCCTGACGATGGAAAATGGGTTGACGGTTACCGGACATAATGCCAATGGTGACCATCGAGTTTGCATTAATCCTAACCTTGTACGTGGTACCTTGGTACAGGAAGTGGAAGCGTGTCTTTGACGCGTCCCAGGAGGCGTAAGCATGATGGGCGAGGCCCATGTTAATCTTAGAATGGAAAAGCGCCAGGAAAGAACCCATTGCCTCAAAGAAGTGGGCCGACTGTCTGTAGCCATGGTTGGATCAGAGCGTTAGAGGGTAAGGGCCAAATCTGTGTGGCCTCTGGGATTTCACACTTGATCACCTGCTTGGTGCCATAGTCTTCAGAGGATGAGGAGGCCATGTTAAGAGTGATAGTTAAAGGGTGAAAAAGTGGAAAAAATAGTGGAAAAGGTAAAAAGGTGTGGAAATGACAAAAACTGTGAATAACGAGTGTTGGATGGCAAGAATTGTAGTTCAGAATGCAGATCTGTGTTCAGTATGAGCAGATGATAGCTTGTAGGAAGTTCGGTCACAAATAGAGGACTTGGAAATTTTAGTGTATATTTGAACAGGGCTTCGCTAGCAAAGGTGACAAATGACTCGAATTCAACCCTTATATAGCGGAATTTAGAGTGCGTATTAGGTGAAATCCACTTTCCCTTGATCAGTTCCACCCAAATTTTGGCAGAGACCTTCTTCAAAGAATTCTAAGACCTTAGCAAAGTCTGCGAGAGTTCAGAAGGTGATTTGATTGTCCTGTGAAGGTTCTGCGAGGGTTCAGACTGTCTGCGAGGGTTTAACTCTTGCAGGAAGTGATCTCTCGCACAACATGTTCCTGTGATTGGATTTTCAAGATCAGACCATGTAGGCAGGCTAATTTCGCTGCTCTAATTTCATTTACGCACTTGCGAGGGTTGGTAAGATGATCTTGATGCTCTACGAGGGTTCTGAAGATTCAGCTTCTGGGAACCCTCGCACACACTAAAAAATGATGATTCCTCCATCAGAAACTCTTGTAGAGATTTTTAGGGATGCATCTGGGTTAGATCTAGTGATTGTCCAAGTTTTAAGAGCTATCTCCCAGGGGATCTCCAAAAATCATGAAAAAAGTGCTCTTTTAGAGTGTTTTTTGATGAGATCTTCAATCCACCATGTCTCTTGGCTTGATGTTGGTGTAGGTGCTACCATCAAGGATGTGTTGAAGCCATCCTCTTCCTCCTGCCCTTGTGCAAGATTGCCTTGATCTTCATTCCCTTGTGCATTCTTCTTCTTATAGCATTCGAAAGCAAAGTGTCCTTTCTTCCCACAAAAGAAACACTTCAACTTTGCTTTGTCCTTTTGCTTCCCTTTGGAGGTAGATGCTCCATCCTTTGCCTTGGCCTCCTTGCCTTGGATCTTCTTGAAAGGATGAGATGTGAAGTTTGCTTTCTCATCACCATTATGTAGTGATAAGGATCCCATTCTTGTTTTGAGGTGTAGAATCCTACTCTCCTCAGCCACAAGAATATTATGCAATTTTTCAATTGATGGAAGTTAGTCTTGAATAGCAAAAGATTGAACTAGATTAGAGAACTTATCTCCTAATCCATTCAAGTTTACTTGTACTAGTTCATTATCTTGGATCTTCTCTCCTATAGATCCCAATTCTTTGTTCAAGGATTTTATCCTTAGGACATACTCTTGTCCATTTTCTCCACTTTCCCTCATGCTTTGCAAGATCAAGTTTCTTAGCATAAGCACTTTTGAGGTGTTATTGGACTCATAGATTCTCTTTAGTGAATCCCAAGCTGATGTAGTACAAGAAGCCACCTCCTTAAAGAGGTCATTGCTTACATTTAACTTCAAGCAATGTAGGGCTAATCTAACCCTCTTCTTGTATTTTAGTTGTTCTTGGGGAGCTTGAGGCTCTTCCTCAACTCCTAAGACAATATCAAAGAGATCATGAGCCACTAGTAGTGATTCCATTCTTACTTTCCAAATGGAATAGTTTGTGGAAGTTAGTTTCTCACTAGATTCTAACATATATCCACCCATGGATGCCATTTTGAATGAAAGCCTATGAGATTCACAAAGTTCTCTTGATAAGGTGTGATCTAAGATAGATTTCTAGCTTTCAAGAAGCTTCTAATCTCGGCCCAATCCATCCTAGTTCAACTTGGATGATGGTATAATAGATCAACTACAAATATCCTAGCAATTCACTCCTCAAAGAAATTGATTCTAGTTCAAATTGGTTTGATATTCCACATACACTTAAGATTTGAACAAATCAGCCTTAAAGATCTGACCTAATGCATCAAAATGAATCACTTCAATGACTCAAATCACTATTTGATCATTAGCATTCAATAGATTGAACCTAGATCTAGACAATGCACTAAAAACCTTGAATTTTGGACTAGTATGCACTTTTTTTTGATCAAAAACACTTATGGAAGTTAATTTGAAGGTTGTTGTATGGTTTCACACGTGTGGATAGTAATTCAGCAGCCCACAAATTGATCTTGACCAAAAACAATGATGTTACTTCTCTCTTTGAACTTGCCCTCTCAATTAGAACTCAAAAACAACAAATTGTCAATGATTTCTAAAGTACTATTAATCATTTAGATCACTCTTAGACTTGGATTTGATACCATGTCAATTTTCAGAGAAAAAGGACAAATATTGACTGTACTATCAATCATTAAGAGTTATTGATTGCTTAATCCAAAGATCTATCAAGTTCTAGATGTTAGATCTTGATCTAGATGCTTTGCACTATGATTTAAGCAAGAGCAATGAATCAAATGATCAAACACATGGATGGGCGGCCTCACACATGTAGAGGACAGTACCTGTACAGCCTGTTTTCAGAGAGTAAAGTACATTAACTTACAAATGCATTTGATTCATCAAAACTCAAGACAAATGTGGAAATCTCAACAAAACTAGAATTTGCCAATGTCACATCAACTTGTTATTGATTTGGTTGATCTCTTTATAGATCAAGTGCATCCATGAGCTGTGTACTGTCCAGTAGGCCTTCACACGTGTGAAGAGTGCCTAGTCATCCAGATCCACCAATGGGAGCCATATGTGCTCATTTCCCAAAGTTGACTATTCTCTTTGCTAGATAACAAAAAGCTAGTCTTCCACATTTATAGGGAATTCCCTATAAAATAGAATCTAATGGAATATTCCTATCTTATCTTCTAGAAGCTTATCCACACGTGTGAATGGTATCTTGACATGTGTGAGTAATAACTCATTCACATGGAAGTCCAATCTATTTACAAAAAGTTTGACCAATATTGAAAAATTTGTTTTGCAATCTTCCAATGTGTCGAGCCTATATTCGTGCAAAATTGGCTCCTCCTAAATACTGCATAAGCGATATCAGGACGTGTGTTGTGTGCAAGGTACATCAGTGATCCTATCAACTTTCTGTAAGGTGTGAGCTGCATCTGTTCTCTCTCTTCCTCAGTCTTTGGACAATCATCCTTTGTGAGTACCATCCCTGCGTGCATTGGAGTATTCGCTCCTTTGTAGTTCAGCATCCCAAAATTCTCTAGGATCTTCTGGGTGTATCTAGACTGGTGAAGGTATAGCTTACCTCTCTCATAGTCCCTTTCAATTTGCAAGCCTAGGTAACACCTGGCTTCTCCCAGATCCACAATCTCGAAATGTTTCGAGATGTCTGTCTTCACTTTAGCCACGATACAACCACGATGATGATCTGCCCATCTGCAACTCTGACATACACATTAGAATCAGCCAACAGAGGCTTAAATCCTAATGATTTCAAGGCTTGATCTTTCTTCATGTACCATTGTCGGACTGATTGTTTCACACCGTAGATACTTCTATGCATTTTGCATGCATAGTCAGGAAGTGAATTTGAGATGAATCCTGGGGGTTGATCCATATAGACCTCTTCGCCTAATTCGCCATGCAAGAAGTCTATCTTCTCGTCCACAATGTGGATCCTGAGGTCATAAGCTGTTACATATGCAAATAACAGACGTAGAGACGAATGTTTGATGACAGGAGAGAAGGTTTCAGAGTAGTCAATACCGTATCTCTGAGAGAATCCCTTCGCTACCAGTCTTGCCTTGTATTTTGTCACATTCTCATCTGGTCGGTATTTGAGCTTGAAAACCCATTTGCATTTGACAGTCTTGCGCTTTTGTGGTAATGGCTGCAACATCCATACCTAGTTCTTCCTCATGGACTCCATTTTTTTGTTCATGGCTTGGAACCATCTATCCTTTTCTAGACTTTCAATCACTTTCTCAAAAGTCTGTGGTTTGCCACTGAATCTGCAGAACTCTTGTGATGTAGAAGCGGAGATGCCTAGCCCATATCTTGCTGGTGCTCTTCGTGGTCTTTTTCTTCTAAGAGATCATCCTGGGACAGCAATACCTTTGTCTTTGTCTGCTCTACTCGGTCCGGAACCATCTTGGTTTACAAGAATTATAGCATTGGGCTCCCTCTCGAATATTTCTTCTTCAGATTCGTCACTCGAATGGGAGACGAAAATCTTTGTTTTTGTGTTCGTCCTCTTCTCCCTCTATCATTGGCGGTAGGTCATAGTACTGTCTTTCCAGAACTTCGTAGCTGACAAGATCGTCATTGGCCATTGTCCTACTCTCATCAAATTTGACATCTCTCACTGTTTTCATAGTGTTTGTGTCTGGCATGTAGACTTTGTAGTATGATGAGTTGTTGTCATAACCTACCAGAAATCCCTGCTCGGCTTTCTCATTAAGCTTCTTTTGAAGCTTATCAGAAATATGTGCATAAGCTGCACAACCAAAGATTTTGACCTAAGATAGTTGGGCTTTCTACCCCACCGTATAACTCATGTGGTGTTGTGTGAGGGACATCTGACTTCCTTGTCCTGTTCTGGATGTATGCGGTTGTAGCTACTGCCTCAGCCCACAATACCCTTGGAGGCTTTGAGTAGGCCATCATGCATCTGGCTACTTCCATCAGAGTCTTGTTCTTTCTTTCTGCAACACCATTGTGCTGCGGTGTGTAGGCTGCAGTCCTTCTGTGAATGATGTCACGATCATTGCAGAAGTCAGTGAAACAATTCGAGATGTATTCGCCACCTCGATCAGTCCTGATCTGCTTAACCTTGTTGCATGTACATCTCTCAATCCAATTCACATAGTTTGTGAATTTATCAAGTGCTTTAGATTTATTCTGAATAAAATACACTTTGGCAAATTTACTATAGTCATCAATGAGAATTATATAATACTTTGAACCTCCTACTGAGATCACATTGAAAGGTCCATAGATGGTAGAATGCACTAACTCCAGAATCTTGGTTGTTCTATAGGAGTCATTGATGAATGGAGTGCATGACATCTTGCCCTTTAAACATGCATCACAGTTGATCGAAATGGTTGCATTCGAGATGCTGACCCCTGTTATTGCTCCATGATGGCTTGCTTGGTAGAGTGCCATTGAATTCATGTGGTAGAATCTTCTATGCCACAGAGTGTCTGACGAGTCATCATGAGTTTGATGCACCTGATCTGCAGGTAGGCATACCTTCAAATGATATAGGTTTCCTTTCCTTCTGCCTTGAGCGATCAATGTACTGGTGCTGGCGTCAATCATGTTGCATGCTTTGTCAGAAAATGTCACACGCATCCCTACATCTGCTATTCTTGCTACAGAAAGCAAATCTTGTTGTAGAGTAGGCATGAACAGAACGTCTTCGAGTCGTCTGTCTCTGCCGTTAGTGTTGAGCCATAGTGAACCAATACCGTTCACTTGATGTTAAGATCCATCTCCAAGAACTATGAATCTTGAAGGATCTACACTTCTAAAATCAGACATGATTCGTCTTGATGTCATGAAGTATGAGGTGGCTCCTGAGTCTAGAATCACCTCATGTGTGTTAGATGTTGACGCTGCACACATGTCTTCATAGATATAGATGGTCAAACAGTTTCTGTTCGTTCTTTCTTTGCCCATCTTCAAGCTCTCGGGCTCCTCGACATAGGATGAACTGTTGCTGTTATCTTGTCTGTTCTGTGCTGATTTGTTTCTTGGGTTCTGGTAGCAAACCACGGTTGCATGACCATTCTTGTGGCAATGGATACACTCAATCTTGGGATTGAGCCAACATGTATCTACTGTATGCCCGTGTCATCTACATCTCACGCAAGTCTTCTTGTCTGCACCTTGTTGCTTCGACCTTCCTTTGCTCTTCCAGTTGCCTTTACTGGTCTCCTCTACTTGCTGATCACAATCATGCCTCTGATTCGACTCCCTCTTAGGCTTAAATTGTTTCTTGGATCTCTCTTGTTGTAGAGGGCCTGGTCGGAACCATCTTTGTGATCAAGATGTTCTCTGGCCTTGACTTTCTCTCAAATCTCGACAATTACCCTTTTGAGGTTCATGGTAGGATCTTTCGTGAGCAGGGTCCTCGTCGTCTAGAATGATCTGGGTAAGGCTCTCAACAGGTAGGTGAGCTGCTTCTCAACTGACACTGCGTTCTCTGTCCCAGAGTTGTGTAGTGACATAAAGAGATCCTTCATCTTCCTCATGAAAGAAGTGAGATCTTTTCCATCCCACTGTAGATTCATCAGCTGATCTTCTAGCATCATGATCTGACTTCTTGATTTCATCTAAAATCTCGTGAGTAGTGCATCCCACATCTCCTTAGCCTTGGAGAGTGTTGCCAGGTCAAGTGTGAGACTATCTTCGATGGAAGATGATAGCAAGGCTATTGCCTTGTCAGTTTTCTCCCTCCATTCGCGTAGCTCCTTGGCTGATGTCATAGGCATCTCTTCTGTGCCATCCACCCAGGGGAATAAACCTTTGCCCTTGAGTATCAATGATGTCTTAACTTTCTAGGCTAGAAAGTTAGATCCTAAAGAATCAAGAATTGTGCAGATCTTGCTCCGCATGTTGCTGATTGAAGCCATTGCTTCTAAAGTCTGTTCACTCATTGATGCTTGTTTGTCTGAATGCAAGGCCTCCTAAATCTGATAGCTTCTTGGCTATGTCAGATTATGACATGATAGGAAGGCTCTGATACCATTGATGATGAGAGTCGATGATATGCTCTAATACTACTGAAGATGATTGAGATGATATGCTCTGATATCACTGATGAAAGTGAAAGATTATCGCAAAACTGTTGTGAAAGTGATTCAGTGCGATTCGAATGGAGTTCAGATGCGATCGCTGGACACTGCTAGCTGAATCACTCCTACAGTCCTCCAAAATGTAGTTAGGCACTGCTGATCTATGTTTCTAAATTAGTGCAGCATTCAACAGATTCAAGTAATGTGTGGAATTGAAATGAATGGGAGAATCAGACATACGAATAATCAGAAGATACATTTGCATTCAAGATCATACATCATAAATTGACATGTGTGCAATGGCTACAAGATCATTTATTGATTTTTCTTTGATTTTTAAGCACTGCATGCAGATCCACGCAGTGCGTTGGCATGAGAGAAATATAGTTCTCTCACGAGTGGATGTCTCGCTTACTAGAGAACTTGTGGATCTCTATGGATCCTGATCATAGAACTCGTCTCGCACGCAGGCGGACTTCTTATCTGTATTTTCGTCTTGATTGCTTACTAGCATCAGACTTCTTCATACATATCCGTATGTTCTGTACTTGCAAGTATCATCCAGTAAATATATAGTCACTCTATGTAACTTTAAGATTAGAGTGATTAAACATCTACAACTAATTAGGAGATTACAAGAGTGGCAGATTAGCCATGACTTAAAGTGTATCTGCTGACGTCATGCCATTAGATCAGACATTTATACTTCTAGGTACTTGCATGATTTTGCTGGTTTGAAGTGTGAGGTCAGAGAAGGTTTCACGACGTTTTTCATGTCGTGTCGTTGGTTGCATTTCCGTTGTCTGACTTTCTCGTGCTCGACCGCAAAAGATTCTCGTTCGCGAAAACTTTGTGCTTCGTCTTCTCGTCAAGTGTTCGCAAAACTTTCGTGCTTTGTGTCTCTTGACTTTCGTGTTCACGAACATCTTCGTCAGGTAGAGGGCTGAAAGCTAGCAAAGCTTTATAATTAGGCGAAAGAATTTGTGACAAGATCAATAAAGCTCTATAACAAGACGAGATGAGACGAAACAAGACAAAATGAAATGAAATGATACAAAACCTAAGTGAGACCAAGATTAGTTCGTCAGGAATTCAGATGTGATCGCTGGTCACTGCTGGATGTATCACTCCTACAATCTTTCAGAGAGTAGTCAGACACTGCTGATCTACGTCAACAAAATAATACTACATTCGACAAGATCAAATCAAAAATGCAAAATTAAATAAACAAGCGAAGACACGCGAAAAGTATCAGACAAAAATTCATTCAAAATCATACAATCATCTAGAATAATAATGTGCACAACAGCTACAAAATTATCTATTGACCTTCTTGATTCTTCAAGAACTGCATGTCAGATCCACGCAGTGCGTTGGCATGAGAGAAATACATTTCTCTCACGAATTTGTGTCTCGCTTACTAGCGGACTTGTGGATATACAGATCCTATGCAGAATTGTCTCGCACGCAGGCGGACTTGCATTCTGAATAATTTATCTTCTGACTTCTTGTCTTGCTTACTAGCATTAGACTTTTTGTATTATGCATCAAACAGAAAGTATATAGTTCGTGAACAATTTCGTGTCGCGTCTTGTAACTTACAGATTAGAAAGATCAAACATCTACAACTAAGTCACGAATTACAAGAGTGGAAGATTAGCCACGATCTAGAACACTTCTGATGATGTCATAATATCAGATCAGATATCTGTACCCCATGGTACTTGGCTGATCTTCTTGGCTGTTCGTGGGGCACGACTACTTTTGTATCATGTCATCTTTTGTCAAAGGTTTAGAATTGAAAGATAGCAAAGCTCTGGCATTAGAAACGTAATGTTTCTTCAGCTCCCTCTCAAGGCATGATAATTTTATGACTCCAAGGCTGCTCCTCTATTTCTCAAATAAACCTTTGTCTAGGGCCTTTGTGAAAATGTCAGCAACCATGTCTTTCGTTCTAATGAAGGTGGTTTGCAACATCTTCTTTCCAATCAGATCCCTGATCAAGTGGTACTTGATCGCAATGTGTTTCGTACTTGAGTGAAACACAAGGTCTTTCGTAAGATGCATTGCAGATGTGTTGTCCATATGCAAAACCAAAGGTTCGTTTCTTGTTTCGTCCAATTCATCTAGGAACTGTTCGAGCCAAATTATCTCGTTGGCCATCTTTGCTGCTGCAACATACTCTGCTTCGTAGGATGACTGAGCCACTATGGTCTTGCTGACCCAGAGAATTGCCGCTCCTGACGCAATGGTGCATCCTCTTGAGACACTTTTACAGTCGTCCTTGAGGGATGCCCAGCTAGCATCACTATAGAAAATCTTCTGGAATCCTGCATCACGGCAATAACACAAACCATAGTCCTTTGTTAGTTGAAGTTATTGCAAAATTTGTTTTGTGATCTTCCAATGTGTTGAGCCAGGATTTGTATAGAATTGGCTCATCTTGAACACTGCATAAGCAATGTCAAGGTGTGTGTTATCTGCAAGGTACATAAGCCATCCTATCAGTTTCTTGTAAGGTGTGAGCTGCATCAATTCTCTCTTTGCTCCAGTCTTTGAACAATTTTCGTTCGTCAGCATCGTTACTACAAGCATTGGAGTATTCGCTCCTTTGCAATTCAGCATCCCGAAATCCTCTAGGATTCTCTGGGTGTATCTAGACTGATAAAGGTACAACTTAGCTCCTTCATAGTCCCTGTCAATTTATAAGCCAAGGTAACACCTGGCTTTTCCCAGATCTACAATCTCGAAATGTTTTGAGATGTCATTCTTCACTTCAGCAATCAGCTTCTCACTCTTGTAGAGTATTAGAGGGTCGTCCACATACATAGCCACAATGATGATCTTCCCATTTGTAATTCTCACATACACATTGGAATCAACCATTTGTGTCTTGAATCCCAAGGATTTCAGGGCTTGATCTTTCTTTTTGTACCATTGTCGAGCTGGCTGCTTCAGACCATAGATACTCCTATGCATTCTGCATGCATAATCATGAAGTGAATTCAAGACATATCATGGGGGTTGATGCATGTATACCCTTCGTCTAACTTACCATGCAAGAAGGCTGTCTTCTCATCCACAATGTGGATCCTTAGGTCATAAGCAGCTGCATATGCAAATAACAAACGTAGGGACGAATGTTTCACGACAAGAGAGAAGGTTTCAGAATAATCAATACCATATCTCTAAGAGAATCCCTTTGCTACTAGTCTTGCCTTGTATTTTGAAACATCTCCATCTGGTCCATACTTGAGCTTGTAAACCCATTTGTATTTCATAGCCTTTCGCTTATCTGGTAATGACTGCAACATCTATACTTGGTTCTTCCTCATGGATTCCATCTCCTCGTTCATGGCTTGGATCCATTTGTCCTTCTCTAGACATTCAATTGCCTCCTCGAAAGTTTGTGGTTCACCACTGAATCCACAAAATTCTTTTGATGTGGAAGCAAAGCTGCCTAGCATATATCTTGCTGGCATTCTTCGTTGTCTTGTCGACCTTCTAGGAGTCTGCTCTACTAGGTCCGGAACTGTCGCAGAGGCGATACTGTTTTGTGTTCGTCTTCTCTCTCTCTTTTCGCGAACAATTTTCTTTCTTTGAATTATCTTTTCGTGTGGAAGACCTTATAGGATCCCAGACACTTGACCATGCATCACAGAACATATTTTAGTCTAGCAATCAAGACACGCAGCACAAGACAAAGAGATACACGAAAATAGAGCGACTATATTGTCAGTTTGGTTTTGGACCGAGATCATCACTGTCTTGCTCTGCTCTTACGATGTGTTCTACTCATTGGCAGACTTTCATGCACAACTATGGTGTCTTTACTTTCTTACTCTATTCGCTACGTCTCTCTCTCTCTGTCTCTTACAGATCTCTGTATTCTCATCTTTTTTTTTTACGATCCAGAGAGGATCGTTTATACCTCCACTATGTGGAGTTTACAAGATAGCTAAAACGTAGAATCACATGACTAGTTAACGCTAATTAACTAGTTAGTTAGTCTCTGTCGTTGCTACTCATTTCAGTTGGGCGTGAAGCCCATTGAGCTGCCAGTTGACAACGCAAAAGATTTTTCTTCGTTTGATTTGTACTCTCCCGTTTTCTTTCGTTCTTTTTGTTTCTTTTCATAGTTTTTGTTTTGCGTCCCTTTTGCGGTTTGTGGTCCTGGAGGTGTGTTTGCGATTCGCGAATCATTCGTGCTTCAAGTCAAAGACACGTTGACTGTCGCGAATCATTCTCGTTTGACCTTCATGTCTTGTTTGTGCTGCGACAAAGTTGCAAAAGTTCACCATTTCTGACACTCCCTCTTGAACCTTGCAGCTTTGTTCGTTGAATGCAATTGCCTCTCTTTGCTTGGTAAAGAGTGGCTTGTCGAGCGGTTTCGTGAGGAGATCTGCAATCATACTTTCTGATTTTATGAACTGGACCTGGAGCTCTCCTTTTGAGATCAAATCTCGAATATGATGGTACTTCAAAGGAATGTGCTTCGTCTTTGAATGGAAGACAAGATCCTGGGATAGATAGATGGCACCCTGAGAGTCCATCATCATCGTGCTTGGCCCCTCTTGTGGTGTCCCGATTGCCTCCAACATCATTTGTAGCCACACTATCTCATTCGTCACTTTCGTTACTGCGACATACTCAGCCTCGCAAGAAGATTGAGCTACCAAGGTTTGCTTTTTGCATATCCAGCTGATTGCAGTTCCGCACGCTATTGTACATCCTTCAGTAATGGACTTGTTGTCATCTTCATAGCTCGCCCAGGTCGCATCATTGTAGTGATGCAGCTCGAATCCTTTCTCTTCGTTTATAGCTCTGTAGGTTAATCCAACATTCTGGGTACCCTTCAGATACTGTAGGATTCGTTTGGCCATTTTCCAATGTGCTAGACCAAGATTGGAACAGAATTGGCTCAATGTGTAAACAGAGAAGGCCATATTGGGTCTGGTATAAATTGTTAAGTACATCAGACTACCGATTAAGTTCTGGTAGGGTATACCTGCCATCTTCTGTTCTTCCTCTTCTATTTTTGGGCAATCTTGTTCCATGAGCTTGGCTCCAGCTATCATTGGTGTGGCTATCTCTTCACAGTCCATCATGTGGTATTGCTTCAGCACTTTTCTGGCGTATTCCGACTGACTCAAGTGCATTTCGCCATCTGTTCGATCTCTTCTGATCTCCAGCCCTAGGCATTTTGTTGCTTCTCCAAGACCTGTGATTTTGTAGTTTTCAAAAATCCGACTCTTCGTGTCTTTGATCAACATTAAGGAATTTCCTCTCATCAACGAATCATCCACGAAAATGGTCAGTATCACAAAATCTTTTTCTACTCTTTTGATGTAGACATTACAGTCTAGTTGAGTAGGATTGAAGTCTAGAGACTTCAGAAGACCATCAAGCTTTTTGTACCAGGCTTGTGATCCCTTTTTTAGACCGTAGATGCATCTCTGCAATCGACAGACATATTGTCTATTGTCGGGTCTTCATAGCCTTCAGGTTGCTTCATAAAAATTTCCTCCTCTAGATCTTCATGGAGAAAGGCTGTTTTCACGTCAATCTGGTGAATTTCCAGATTGTACTATGTGGCGTATGCAAGGAGTAGTTTTATGCTTGTCATCTTGACCATGGGTGAATATGTGTCGAAATAGTCGACACCATATCTCTGCGTGTAGCCCTTCGCGACAAGTCTTGCTTTGTAGCGGCCAATGGTGCCATATGATTTCAACTTTTTCTTGTACACCCCCTTACAATCGACTACTTTTTTAATTTCTGGCAGTGGCTCTAATGTCCATGCCTCGTTTTGCCTCATCGACTCAATCTCTTCTAACATTGCATATTTCCAAAATTCTCCCTCTGGACTCTAGATAGCTTCTTCGTATGTTGTTGGCTCTTCTGTGAAGCTGCAGTACTCGAATTGTGTGTCTTCGCTCCATTGAAGATTGTTAGAATAGCGGTCTGGAGGTCTTCTTTGTCTTGTTGACCTTTGAGGTTCATTTTGTCGCTGCTCAAACATTTCTTGTTCGTGGGGTCAATCCTCTATTTTTTGTTGCTCTGGAGTCTGGGGTCCTGCATTATGATTTGATGTATATCCTCGATCTCCCTCTTGAATGGGCAGTAGTGTTTGGCCTCTTTCGTCTTTCAGTCCAGGGAATGTGGACTCGTCGAACTTTACATCTCTACTTGAAACAACCTTCTTCATGGTTGGATCATAAAGTCTGTACACATGTGTTCCGTTCGAGTAGCCGACCATGATTGTTTGTTCGGATTTGTTGTCGAGCTTGTTTCTCTTTTCCTTTGGAATGTGCTTGTATGCTGCACATCCAAACACTCATGCGTATGACAGATCAAGATTTCTACCTGTCCACATTTCATATGGTGTTTTGTGTACCAGCATTGTCGTTGTAGATCTGTTCTGCATGTATACAACTGTAGCTATTGCCTCGGCCCAAAATTGGCCTGGCAATTGAGCCTGTGCTATCATGCATCTGGCTCCTTCGACTAGCGTTTGGTTTTTTCTTTCTGCCACACCATTGTATTCTGGTGTGTATGCAGGAGTGAACTAGTGTTCAATCCCTTGTTCTTCGCAGAATCTTGAGAATTATGTGCTTTTGTATTCACCTCCATTGTCAGATCTAAGGCTCTGTATCTTTTTCGAGGTGTGTCGCTCTACGAATGCCATGAATTTCTTGAAAGAATCAAACACTTCGGATTTCTTCTTCAAGTAGTAGATCGTGGTCATTCGGTTGTAATCATCTATGAACGTTAGAAAATATCTCAAACCTGAGAGCGAATTTGTTTTCATCGGTCCATAGACATCAGAGTGGATGAGCTCAAGGACTTCCTTGGCTCTCCTTCTCTCATGCGTGAATGGATTTCGATGTTGCTTGTCTTTCTGGCAAGCTTCGTAGAACTCAGCCTCGGGCCTTGAGATTTTGAGAACTGGGACAATGTCCTTTGTGCTCATGTCATATAGGCTCCGCATTTTCAGATACTCTCCTATGCCAGAGCTGATTTTCGTTTTTTGAAGCATTTAATATGCTATCAAAGTTGCTGATTATTTTGGCCTGGTAGAGGTTTCCTTCTCTGCATCCAACCGTCAGCAACTTGTTTGTCGTCTTCTCGATCATACGGCAAGTGTTGCCATCGAACGAAACTTGAATGCCTAGATCTGCCATCTTGGAGACAGATAGTAGATCTTTTCTGAGTGAGGGCACATAGAGTGCTCCTGGCAGCTCTGCTTGGCCTGATAGTGTTCGTAGCTGTAGAGAGCTGATGCCCTTGACATCGTGTCTGCTTCCATCTCCTAGAATCACCGCTTTGTCGTTTTCGAGTTCGCAAAAGTTGATCAAGATCTTTTTGTTGCAGGTTATGTGAGATGTTGCTCCTGAATCGATGACCACATCGTAGTCATGTTCAAAGTAGCTTGTCGAAGCTTCGTCGAGTATTGTGAAATCTTCGTCACCTCTTTCTGCATCCTTAGATGACTCTGCGACGTTTGTCTTTTTAGCTTTGATTTTTTTTTTTGGGTTGAATCTGCAGTCATATATAGAATGCCCTTTCTTCTTGCAGTGCATGCAAGGTATTGCTGGATTGAACCAACATTTGTTGGCCGTATGGCCTGGTTTGTGGCAGTGATCGCAGGAAGAAGATTGTTGATTCGAGAACTTCGTCTTCTCGAATCTTGGCTTGTTTTTGTTCTTCTTCTTTCCTTTCATGAAGAGAGCCTTCTCTTGATCATTGCTTTCCTCTCCTTCATCTCTCATCAGTCTCTAATTAGCGACAAGATTGACTGCTTTGTCGAATGTCATATCTGGTAGACTCAGTATGAGCATTCTCAGTGGCTGATAGGACATCGATAGAGATTTCATAAAGTACATCAGCTGTTGTGGTGCTAGAACCTGGTGCTCTTGTTCTGATGCAGTGAGTTGAGCGAAGATCGTTCTGATCTTCTCAACGTGCTTATTCAACTGGTTGGTATCCCACCATATTGATTGCAACTGATTGTGAAGGTGCATGACTGAAGCTGCAGTCCTCACTTCATACTTCTGCTTTAATCTTTCCCACGCTGCATGGCTACTTTCTCAGTCTTCAATCTGCATGATTAGATTTTCAATTATGGACGAAATGATGATCGCCATTGCGTGCTCATCCTTTACGATCCATTTAGCTCTCCTCGGGTCTCCCTCTGGAGGCTGCACCTCTGAGAGCTCGGTCACCGACCAGATGCCTTCGCCCTTCAGGAGTGTTTTGATTTTGAATTTCCAGATTCTGTAATTTGCGCCATCGAGACTGATTGCTACTTTGGTCTGGATTTTCATAGCCATATTGTGTTGTCTGGAAGAATCACTACTGGGATATCAGTAGTGATAACCTGTTGGCTCTGATACCATGTTGCAGAAGCGATATTGTTTCGTGTTCATCTTCTCCCTCTCTTTTCGCAAACAATTTTTTTTTTTGAATTATCTTTTCGTGCGGAGGCCCTTACAGGATCCCAGACACTCGACTACGCATCACAAAACATATTTTATTCTAGCAATCAAGACACACAACACAAGATAAAGAGATACACAAAAATAGAATGACTATATTGTCAGTTTGGTTTTGGACCGAGATCGACAGTGTCTTGCTCGTTGGTGGATTGACACTCTGCTCTTACGTTGTGTTCTACTCGTTGGCAGACTTTTATGCACAGCTATGGTGTCTTTACTCTCTTACTCTATTCGCTACATCTCTCTCTATCTCTTGCAGATCTCTGTATTCTCATCTTTTTTTTTTATAATCCAGAGAAGATCATTTATACCTCCACTATGTGGAGTTTACAAGATAGCTAAAACGTAGAATCACATGACTAGTTAACGCTAATCAACTATTAGTTAGTCTCCGTCGTTGCTATTTCTTTTTTGTTGGGTGTAAAGCCTGTTGAGCTGCCAGTTGACAACGTGAAAGATTTTTCTTCGTTTGATTCGTAATCTCCCGTTTGCTTTCGTTCATTTGGTTTCTTTTTGTAGTTTTCGTTTTGCGTCCGTTTTGCGGTTTGTGGTCCTGGAGGTGTGTTAACGATTCGTGAATGATTCGCGAATTGTTCGTGCTTTGAGTCAAAGGCACGTTGACTGTCGTGAATCGTTCTCATTTGATCTTCGTGTCTTGTTCGTGCTGCAACAAAGTTGCAGGAGCTCACCATTTTTGAAAGGAACCATCTTGGTTGATAGGTACTGTAGCAGAAGGTTGCATGTCGAATCTTTCATCTTCTGATTCATCACTCGAATGTGAAGCGACTCAAAAATCTTCATTTTTGTGTTCGTCTTCTGCCCCCTCTATCGCTGGTGGCAGATCATAGTACTGTCTTTCCAGAACTTCATAGTTGACAGGATCATCGTTGGCCATTAACCTGCTCTCATCAAATCTGACATCTCTCATTGTCTTCACAGTGTTCGTGTCTGGCATATAGACTCTGTAATATGACAAATTGTTGTCATATCCTACTAGATATCCCGTCAGCTTTCTCATCAAGCTTCTTTGGAAGTTTATCCGGGATATGTGCATAAGCTGCACAACCAAAGATTCTGATGTGAGACAGGTTGGGCTTTCTACCCCACCATAAGTCGTGTGGTGTCATGTGAGGGACACCAGACTTTTCTCTCTTGTTTTGGATGTATGCAGTTGTAGCAACTACTTCAGCCCACAGTACTCTTGGAGCTTTCAAGTAGGCCATCATGCATCTGACAGCTTCCATCAGGGTTCTATTCTTTCGTTCTACAACACTGTTATGCTGTGGTGTGTAAGCTGCAGTCCTTCTGTGAATGATATCATGATCATTGCAGAAGTTAGTGAAGCGATTCGAGATGTATTCGCCATCTCGATCTATCCTGATTTGTTTCACTTTGTTGCCTGTGCATCTCTTTGCACAATTCACATACTCTATGAATTTATCAAGTGCTTTTGACTTATTCTGAATGAAATACACTCTGGCAAATTTACTATAATCATGAATGAAGGTTATGTAATATTTCAAGCCTCCTATTGAGATCACATTGAAAGGCCCACAGATGTCAGAATGCACTAACTCTAGAATCTTGGTCGTTCTATAGGAGTCTTTGATGAATGGTGTGTGAGACATCTTACCCTTCAAACATGCATCGCAAGTGGTTGAATTGTTCTCATTTGAGATGCTGCCCCTGTTATTGCTCCATGATGACTTGCTTGGTAAAGTGCCATCGAATTCATATGGCATAGTCTCCTATGCCATGGAGTTTCTGGCGAATCATGATAAGTCTGATGCACTTTTGATCTACAGGCAGGCGTACCTTCAGGTGATATAGATTACCTTTTCTTCTGTCTTGAGCGATCAGGGTACTAGTACTGGCATCAATAACATTTCATGCTTCATCCAAGAACATCACACGCATCCCTGCGTCAACTATTCTTGCCACAGAAAGCAAGTCTTGCTGTAGTGTAGGCATGAACAGAACATCTTCGAGTCGTCTATCTCTGCCATTCGTGTTGAGCCACAGTAAACCAATACCATTCACTTGATGTTTGGATCCATCTCCAAGAACAATGAATTTTGATGGATCAGCACTTCAAAAATCAGATATAATTCGTCTTGATGTGACGAAGTGTGAGGTAGCTCCTGAATCTAGGATCACCTTATGTGTGTCAAGTGTTGACATTGCACACACATCTGCACAAATGTAGACGGTCGACCAATTTCTGTTCGATCTCTCTTCGCCCATTTTCAAGCTCTCTGGCTCCTTGACATAGGATGAACTATTGTTGTTCTCCTGTCTCTTCTGTGCTAATTTGTTCTTTGGGTTCAGGCAGGAGTCCATGGCTGCATGACCCTTCTTGTGGTAGTGGATACACTCAATTTTTGGATTGAGCCAACATGTATCGACTGTGTGTCCATCGCATTTGCATCTGGCATGCAGGCCTTCTTTTCTCCACCTTGTTGTTTCGACCTCTCTTTGTTCTTCATTTGCCATTGCTAGTCCTCTCTGCTTGCTGATCACGATCTTGCCTTTGATTCGACTCCCTCTTAGGCTTGAATTGTTTCTTTGTCTTTTTTTTGTTGTTGTAGAGGACTTGGTCAGAAGCATCATTGTGATCAAGACGCTCTCTCGCCTCGACTTCCTCTCGGATCTCGACAATTGTCTTTTCGAGGGTCATTGTAGGATCTTTCGCGAACAGGGTTTTGGTTGTCTGCAAAGATCTGGCTAAGGCTCTCAATAGGTAAGTGAGCTGTTTCTCTGTTGACACTACATTTTCTGTTCCAAAATTGTGTATTGACAGAAATAGATCTTTCATCTTCCTTACAATAGAAGTGAGATCTTTGTCGTCCCACTGTAGATTTGTCAGCTGATCTTCTAGCATCATCATTTGACTACGTGATTTTGTTTGAAATCTCATGAGTAGTGTATCCCACATCTCATTTGCTTTGGAGAGTGTAGCTAGGTCAAGTGTGAGACTATCCTCGATGGATGATGATGGCAAGGCTACTGCCTTGTCATTTTACTCCCTCCATTCGAGTAGCTCTTTGCATGTTGTAGGCATCTCCTCTATGCCATCTACCCAGGGGAATAAACCTTCACCCTTTAATATCAGTGAGGGCTTAACTTTGCATGCTAGAAAGTTAGATCCTGACGAATCCAGAACTATACAGATTTTGGATTGTATGTTGCTGATTGAAGCCATTGCTTCTGAATTTGTGTTCACTTGTTGATGGTTGATTGTTTGAATGCTCAGCCTCTTTGATCTGATAGCTTTTCGGCTATGTCAAACTTTGACAAGGTATGTTCTGATACCACTGATGGCGAATAAAATGATGCACTCAGAAAATGCAAAATTCTAGCCAAACTCTAGTGACAAACTGATAAAATTAAATCACAAATGATTCGCAAAACTTTTTGCAAAACTTGAATTATTTCTATTCGAGTTGGATCATGCAGGCTCTGTAACACAACCAAACGAAACGAGACGAATTCTCAACGCAAATGAAACGAAGCGAAGCGAAGTGAAACTTAAATGAGCACTGACATTGATTCATGCTAGAAGCACTTATCGTGAAACGAAATGAAACAAAGCAATTTATCCTTGTAGCCAAGTGATCGTGAAGCGAAGCGAGGCAAAAGACGAAGTGAAAGAATTTGCAAACAAGATCAATTCGTTAGAAATTTAGATGTGATCGCTGATCACTGCCGGCTGTATTACTCTTACAATCCTTCAGAGAGTAGTCAGACACTGCTAATCTACGTTAACAAAATAATATAGCATTCAACAAGATCAAATAAAAAATACAAAATTAAATAAACAAGCGAATCAGACACACGAATAATATCAGACAAAAATTCATTTGAGATCATACAATCATCTAGAATAATAATGTTCACAACAGCTACAAAATTATCTATTGATCTTTTATATTCTTTGAGCACTAAATGTCAGATCCACGCAGTGCGTTGGCATGAGAGAAATACATTTCTCTCACGAATTTGTGTCTCGCTTACTAGCGGACTTGTGGATCTACAGATCCTATGCAGAATTGTCTCGCACGCAGGCGGACTTGCATTCTGAATAATTCATTTTCTGACTTCTTGTCTTGCTTACTAGCATTAGACTTTTTGTATTATGCATCAAACAGAAAGTATATAGTTCGCGAACAATTTCATGTCGCGTCTTGTAACTTACAGATTAGAAAGATTAAACATCTACAACTAATTCGTCAAATTACAAGAGTGGCAGATTAGCCACGATCTAGAACACTTCTGATGATGTTATAATATCAGATCAGATATTTGTACCCCATGGTACTTGGTTGATCTTCTTGGCTGTTCGTGGGGCATGACTGATTTCATGTCGTGTCGTGTCGTGTCGTCTTTTGTCAAAGGTTCATAATTGAAAGCTAGCAAAGCTTTGGCATTGGAAACAAAATGTTTCTTCAAAACTGCTAAAGACAACTTCTCCAACTTTTAAGAGCACCTTCAATTTGTTTTAAAGGGCACCTTCGGCTTTCCCGAAAAGAGCAAAAGAGTTGAACTGTTAAAGAGATCTTTGTCTTTTTAAGGGCACCTTAAAACTTGTTTAAAGGCACCTTCGACTTTTTCACAAAACCCTGAAAGGAGAGAAAAAATGTCGAAGGTTATTTGTTTTGAACGAGTAACGTTCCTAGCCACTTCCGTAATTTACGAAGTGAGAGAAAACCACTTCACGTAAAATGCGAAGTGAGAGATTTTGCAACGTCCTCATATGCGTCCACGATCCTGATCTGCTGACCTTATATATACTATGTATAGTTGTCACAAAAGCCATATACTTCCAAGTACAACAACTTTTCTGATCAGGTGACAAACATTCAATGTAATTAATACACAAATGAAATCTATAAATAGATCATCCAAGCACAAATTAGTGGTTGCTCTATCCATGAGACATATTATTTGAGCCTCCCAGTTATGTCGTCAATTTTTTGTAATAATTGCTATTTGTATTGTGCTTCAGTGTAATATAGCAGCAGTAGCTGTTCTATCTGTGTATAACGTAGATGAATGCTTGTTGTGATTGAATGCACTCTATCGTTGTTTGATCACGCTTGTTTACTCACTCTGATCAAAACAGGGACGTCTACGAATCCTCAATTTCTGATCAAACGATGGCTGTCTTTGATGCCTGAGAGAAAACTCGTGATGTTATACTGCTCTTCCATTTATTTTAGAACCGTACTTCACATTGAATTTGATTTTCAGTAATACCACACACAAACCATTTCTAATCTCTTCGATGGACTGTACTTTCATTTTTGAGAGTATGAATTAATTTTTAAGATCATGTTGGCCAATGAGAATACTTAAAGCTGTGATTACATTTAGCATAAGTTGTCTATTAGACTGTTTTTGCATCTAGCAGCTGATTAAAATGGGAGAGCTGTTCCGCAATATTCCTGCTCTCTTCTCCGTTCGCGTTCTTCTATCTTCCTTGCCCCATCAGATTCATACAACCGTTCAACAAAGGATAAATCAAGGCATGTTGGTTCATATAAAATGAGACTCGGCAAATATTTTTTGACTCAATTCGATACATATGTTTGCCCCACACGTAACCAACATCATCAAAGGAATAAGCATTGATATTGTCATTTGTTTCCTTCTCACACCCAATGCATCATCATTATTAGAGGATGATATAATATCCTCTATGCCTCCAGATCTCATGTCAGTCAGATCAACCCTTGGCTCCATTGAATGTTTTTTGCCTATCAACTGGCTTGGCTATCCTTGACCAACAAAAATTTCATCTTCAGGGTGGCATTGATTCGATTTCAGCTTTGTGTTGTGCTTGTTTTCTGCCTCCACATAGAGTTGGAGCTGAAGATGATGGCAGTAATGTCTCAAAAAATAATACCAATTCTATTTCTGCCAGCTCGCTAACTACAACCATGTCAATTTCTGATGTAATGCACCAGTTGAGTCATGAATTTCGGGTGCCTCGGTATAATGAACTGTATCTGCGCAAGATACAACAAAATGGTGTTCTTCACCATTAGAACCCCGGGTCATAAATTCAACCCTTTCAATCATTATCGTTTCCGAAATTATAATTGCCCGGACCACACCTATAATCTCAACATCTTCCATCGAGAAATACTTTGGAGACAACAACAAAGACTTTCATGTATTGCCCACTGGAACTAGGCTTCTGAACAATTTTCCATGCCTTTGTAAAAAAAATTGGATTCGCATCACCAACAAGCATGAGGACAGTTTCTTCTGCTGCGTAGAATGCCTGTGACACATTCATTAATAAGCAGTATTAGTATGAGAAGATGACAACATCAAGTTTTAAATATATGATGGTATATATGTACTCAAAAAATAAATTTAAGGTGGGCTCCTCTTCTTTGTTTTTAGTATATATATATATATGCGTAATTAATTATTAATTACACGGTTCACTGTACGGTTGTAAGGACCGTGGTGAACCGTGGGGCGGTTCACAGATTCTATGGGTCAAACCTATGCATCAAGCTAGGCTGCAAGACATTGGATCATGATATGTGCGGTTGAGTACTATTGTAGATGGACTATATCTTTTTTTAAGAAGGATTTTAGGCCAATTCTTAGGTTTATGGACAATGCTAAGTACTATGGTGACCTTGTACAATTCAGCTGATCGTTGGATATTACCGGGGAAGTTGCAACAAGATTGAAAATTTGTTGTGCAGAACCTTTTCATGTTGTTAATAGTTGCAGCCCAAGGTTGGTTTTTCAACCAGTCGGTCGAGGAAAAAGCCACGTGGGAAGGAGTTAAATTGGCTCTCATCACCCGCTTTAAACCAAGGAAGTTCTTGGAAGATCCATTTTTCCAACTGAGCAAGATCAAGATGGGTAAAGAAGAAAAGGTCCAGGACTATATCGAATGGGTCAAGCATCTACGATCCAAGTGCAACATGGCTCTGACTCTCGATCATGTGGTAATCATGTAGTTCTTAGTAGGATTACCACGAAGCATCAAAAGAGAGCTTAAATTCCAGGAGCAGTATGCTAAATTGCGGGAAGCCATGGAAGACGCCATCAGAGAGAACGATGAAGAATTAGATGATGATTCAAGTCATAACTCTCCGACGATCCATCATCCACCCCCTTCGGTTGCCTCAAGCTCAAATGCTTTTAGCATTTCAAATGATCTGCTAATGGATCAGATTACAAAAACTCCAAAAACAACAAATGGAACAATTAACAGTCCAGTGATAAAAAACTGAAGGCTTTGTAGAATGTTGTAGCAACTTTCCAATCAACTACAATATCTATCATCTACAAGCTTGATGTATCCAATTACAATCTGTGGAAATTTAAGATGAAAATTGTACTAATGGCTAAAGAATTGTATGACGTTGTTACAAGTGCAGAAGAAAAACCCGAAGCAGACGACGCAACAATCGCTAGATGGAAGCTGAAGGATGGAAAGGCTTTCGTGTTGATTATCCTCTGCCGGTGCTTCTTCGTAGACCGAAAGCACAGAATCCAGATGGAAGCCATGGATTCTGTTTTCTAAGTGAGAAGCGGCTAAAAGGGACAATAAAGTGCCAGCAGCGAACTGCTGCTTAGTATTGGCCTTAACAACTCATTTGAGCTCACCAGAAATAGTCTTAAACCAATTATATGGCTCAAGAGGGGCTTTGGCCAACTTAGTGTGGGATTCCACTATCCTGGGAAGGATTTGAGATGTGATGTGGTCTTTCCTGAGGTTGCCAACCATCAGGAAATTATTCAATAGCTGGGTAGCTGCGTGTATGGAAGGCTTAGTGATGGCTTCCAAAAGGTAGCCATCATTGGTCCAGTGCAGATCGTTGGTGAGGTCCATAAATGGTTTGATGGCCTATTTGGCGTGCTTGTGATTGGGTGAGGCCTGCGTACCAGATGATATTCCTAGGGCTGCAAGGGCGGCCTCAGTGACGCGCACCTTGTGTGTGGCTCCCTAGAAAGTGATATAGAATTTGGATTTCTCTTCCTTCCACATACTGAATATTGATACAACCCGAAAAGGCTCTCTCATGAGTACCCATTGTAGTGAGTAGAGGCTCTACAAGTGTCATCCACTGAGTGACCATGCTTGTGCTAGGAAGAATCATGATGTCTGTTGTAGATGGGACATCACGATGGATAGTATAGCGCGGAGACTGGGAAGTATCGGTAGAAGACATGATGATCAGAAAGGAATTATAAATGCGTAGAAGTGTATCAGGAGGCAATGCAAAAAATTTGGAAGGCTTTGGTCGCAAGAAAAATTTGCAAGAGCTTCGCTAGCACAAGTGAGGAATGAATCAAATTCAGCCAACTTATAGGTGAATTTGGTGGGTCCATTACACTGAATAGTAGTTTGGCTGATCAGTTCTGAACAAAAATTTGCATGCATGTGCAGTATTGTAAAAATAGGCTATAAAAATCTCGGCAAAGGTTTCTAGGGATTTGAACCTATCAGGCGAATGTTTTCCAGGGTTGGCGAAGGATGAACCTTCGCCCAGGAAGGTCCTTCATCCAAGTACTGTCATAAATGCAGTTTTTCACAATTTGAATCTATGGACAACCTAATTTTGAGATCATCTAGCAGGTCGACAAAGGTTCATAATGAGGTTATGATGCTCGGCGAAGGTTCCCAAAATGGCATATCACTGAACATTTGCCTGACTCAAAGCCAAATCTGCTCAGATCAGTGATTTTCTAAGTCATTGTCCATCAAAAATATTGTGCTTCCTTTTTCTTATGTTGATGACTTCCTGACTTTTGCTCATCAGTCTTTCCTTATTTTTTTGCTTTTTTTTTTTTAACTGTCTTTTTCCAAAAAACTCAGCAAACTAAATACTGAAATCAAAAAATTGAAAAACAAATAAAATTAAAAAATATATCGAGATCAGACTTGCTGAACTGGCGGAGCAGGCTGTCAAAACTTGCGTAATCGGCTACCATTTACCGGAGTATCGAATCGTTTTCCATCCAACTGCTCAGGAATTACTACGCCATAGTTCAGAATTTTCTTCACTTTATACGGGCCTTCACCGGTAAACTTCAACTTACCCTTGATCAGCTTGATTTTGTACATCAATGCAAGATCTCCTGCTTTCAGATCTTTTTTGTGCAATCGATGATCGTGCCATGCCTTGCGGCGGGCTTTCTCTGCTGCTAAGGCATGAATTGCCATCAATTGGGTTTCACATAATTTGTGCAACGCTTCATGATGGAGTTGTAAAGACATATCATCATTCAATCGTTCTGTGGCTGTTATGCGTAAAGATGGGATTAAAAATTCAATGGCCTAACAGGATCTTGACCATAAACCACTTGACAAGGTGTTTGATTTGTACTATTTTTGTAAGCGGTTCTGAATGCCCATAATGCTGCATCGGCCATGTATCTGAGGCTCAGACATTGAAATAAGTATAGGACATCTTGAGCACACTATACGAAGTGCGAGATATAGCTTCCAAGCTACATCTCAAGAAGAAATTTTACTCCCTCAAGATGGCGAATGCTGATTCCTTGCAAAATCACATTAATCAATTCAAGAACCTACTAAGGCAAATGGCCACTATCAGATCTGTCATAGACGATCAAGATGTAGTAATGCAACTACTTACAAGCTTGCCAAGATCATACGATAGCTGGGTGATGATCATCACGACTCATCCAGAACTGACTCTTTCGAGAGTCATTACTATGTTGTTGCAGGAAGACACGTGGAGGAATAAAGCCTCAAGTTTCTCAGCTGATTCTCACGCTTTATACACCAACAAATGCACAATTAAAGTAGAAGAAGAAGAAAGACCCGAAGCAATCAAAGCCAGACCAGAAACCAACACAACACAAGGAATAGTCGAATCCGCAGATGAAGAAGAAGTTGATCTGCAGATACTGCAAGTGAAACAACCACAAAAGTCAAGATTGTCGGATACTACAAATAAAGAACAACAACAAGGGACAGTTGAATCAAGTGGAAAATGTAGCTGCAGAAGCTTCACAACCTATTCAAGAAGCAGATCATGATGCCTTCATGACTAGCCATCAAGGAGCATCCGACGACAGTTCTTGGTTCTTGGATTCTGGAGCCACTTAGCACATGACCAGCCTCATTGGCTGTTTCGAGTCCTATACACCTTATAGTACCCAGAAATATGCTCACCTTGGCAACAATAGCACACAAGCTATTAAAGGTGAAGGTACTATAAGATTGAACTTTGCAAATGATCAATCTAAGCTACTCTCTAAAGTCCTGTATGTACCAAATTTATCTACGAATATGCTCTCTATAAGCAAAATCATAGACCTAGGACATAGAGTAGAATTCGAATGTGATCAGTACAAAGTAGTTGATAGGACAGGCAAGATCCTAGCACTCGGAAAGAGGCATGGATACTTGTATAAATTAAGTGATTGATTTTCTACCTCCAAGCAGGCTCTCAGTACTTCTATTCATGCAAATAAAAGTTTACTTTGGCATTATAGACTTGGTGAATCATGCTGTTGTACAACAAATGTCTAGACAATCTATTGTTCTTGATCTCGACTATCCTTGTGATAGTGTCGAGTTACTGTCTGTCAAGACTGTTTAGTTGGTAAACAGACTAGGAAACCATTTAAATCAAGCCATCAACATATTGCTAGAGGATTGTTAGACATTGTACATTCAGACATTTGTGGCCTGATGAAAAATCCTTCACTGAAGGATGCAAAGTATTTTATAACTTTTATTGATAAATTTTCCAAAAGGACTATGGTGTATTTTATAAAGAAGAAATCAGAAGCCTTCAACTACTTCAGAATCCTCAAGGAACGTGCAGAAAAGAGACTGGATGGACGATCAAGGCTCTAAATAATATTAGTCTAGCTGTTGACGACTAATATTTAGTCTTGCCTTTCGTGAATCATTCGCGATTGATTATCAGTCGAGCTTAGTCTAGATCTTCGCGAATCATTCGTGACAAATAATTTGTCTAGTTGCTCGCGACAAATTATTCTTCTGGTGTTTTATTAATGTTTGGCTACGTAATCAAAACGACCGTGATTTCCATCACTAACGTTCTATTCGTTTCTGATAGGCGTAGTCATGCTTAGGGAAAGAGTAATATAGCTCATTCCACTGTGCACGAACACTTTCCATTCGAGTTCATTCCTCAATCGAGTTTCGAGTTCGTTCCTTTTTCGTGTTTGTTTTTTTTTCGAGCTATTTTCGTTTCTCACACACGACACACCGTCTTTCTCCAACAAATAGGAATGTGAATTTGAAGAATGTTTTGTTCATCCCATCAATCATGTTGTGCCTTTGGCATCCACACCGGCTATGGCTCCAACTAGATCGAGTTATGGCTTATCCCAACTAACTTTCACTAAGGCTTTCCCAACTAGCTTGGATATGGATACTAAGAAGACAATACAAGCATAGGATGAGTATTCCGAGGGTAAGATCCGCTCTTCTCTCGTTTCTCTACTTAGCAACTACAAATGACGGCTTAACCTAAATGATAAAACCCTAATCTAAATCTCCTCCTCTAAGGCTTACCCTACTAGAGAATGGAGGGCCTAGATTAACTAACTTGTTGCAAGATCAAGTAGTGTACAATACAATGTGAAGTTACACAATAGATGAAACCACACAAGGGAGAACACTCAGAGAGAATAGATAGGCATATATTGCAAAAGAGGTTCTTCCCTTAAAATGGACTCTCCCCAATGGACCATAAACAATTGAAATCACTTAAGTCGAACTTATTCAGACTAGTTTAAGTTCGAATCTTTTAGACTTAGGCTTAGAGCTAAATACCTTTAAGCCATTACAACATGGCGCAAAGGCCTAAACTTGACTAATCCAGTTCTAGACTTAAGTCTATATCCTTTTCAAGATGGCTCGAATATTCCTTAGAATATCAGACTACAAATCACTAAGAATCAATTTAGTGTTAGTCAAATGCTTGTGACAAGCGTTTCAAGGTGGAGTTTGATGGTGATGCTTTTTTGATCAAGAAGGAAAGTGAATTGATTGCAAAAGAGAAGAGGCAAGGTAGATTATTCAAACTTCATGTTTGTGTTGTTGCTAACCAAGTTGGATGTATGGAAAAGGAGCAATTGTCAATGCAAGAGGTATGGCACAAAGAGATTGGGGAATCTCAACTTCAAGGCATTGGAGGTGAGGCAAAGAGACATGCTTTTGGTCTTCCTAAATTTCTAACTAGCATGAATCATGTTTGTGAGCAATGTGCTTTATCAAAGTCACATAGGTTACCTTACAAGAGATATACATTGAGATCAATTAAGCCTTTTTAACTTGTGCATTCGGATATTCATAGATTTACTACAATTAGCAATGGTGGTGCTAAGATGTATGTGACATTTATTGATGATTTTAATAGATTTTGTTGGGTGTATCTACTAAAGAGCAAGTATGAGGTGTTTGATGTCTTTGTAAAGTTCAATATTGCAAGGGAGGTTTAATTTTCAACCAAAATAAAGTACTTGAGGAATGACAATGGTGATGAGTACATTTTTACCAAGTTCAAAGCATTTTGTGATGCAAATGGGATCAAGATAGAGCTCAAAATTCGCGCACAACAAGGCAAAAAGAGAGCGCACGCACACGCACACGCACGCACACACACAGTAAGAATGTGAGGGAGTTTCTATATATATCCCCTCCCATTAATCTTTTAGAAAAACTTATGGGATAACAATTGACTGCCTAGGCAGCCAAATTTTTTTTTTTAAATGTGTGGCTGAGAGCCCACCAGGGCCAAATGCCTCCCACGGCACCGCTTTGGAGATGCGAGGCCCCTTGCCCGTGGGTGTGGGTGGGAGGAGTGGCCTCTTTACATTTTTGTTTTGGTGTATTCATAACAGGCAGGAGAGCATCCCACGTCTACGGCCCATCTTCCAGAGGCGATGGGACTGCGGCAAAGAAGCTAGAGCCTAGTAGCACGTAACTACATGTTTGTTGAACACCAACTCCAAGCTGGAGCTGTGGAGTTTGACACACAAGGGGAATCATTAATCTGTCAAAATCTTTAGAGCACATTGCCAAGTCAAATGCTGTCATAAAGGTTTGTTGATTTCTCAAAGTCATCAGCTCATCGCTTCCTGTAGATGATCAGCTGGCCTGTGTCCTGTTACAATTCTTTAATGTTTCAGTTAATCCTGCGACACGCACACTGAAGCGCAGGCATCCCAAAGGGAGCCGGGAACCACGACTTAGCTTCCCAGCCTTCAACTCTTGCCATCCGAACCCACTTGACATACAAGCAGCCAACTCGCCAACAACGATTAGACTTAACCAACTTGAAGTTCCGAGGACCAACATTGAGATCCAACCTGGCGCCATGCCAAATCGGGGGTCCCGATGTGGGTGACTTCCCTCCAAGCAAGCCGCCCGACATACATCAAACTTAACCAACTCGAAGCTTCGTTACAAACGAGTAACATCCATTCCAAGCAAGCGGTCTGACTTACATCAGACTTAACCAACTGAAAGCTTCGTCACGAGCGCTGGAAGCCAACCTGGCGCCACGCCAGACTGGACAGCCATAAACAGGTAACATCCACCCAAGCAAGCCATCCAACTCAGCCGACAGGTTAGAGCCCGTTCCCCAAGAGCTTAACCCATTCACGTTCATGCAAGGAACACTCAGAACCACAAGTCGCGACAGATATGGAGAGAACCAGTTCTTGGACCAAATGGTCCCGACAGCATACCGCTGGCGCCACGGACCGAACGGTCGCGACGGCATACCGCTGGCGTCCTGGGATACGACCCTCAGCTATGTGCCAAGTTAAAAATTTTAAAAGCGGCCTTACAACTGGCGCTTTTATCGAACACTGAAACCCAGAAGGTAATCAGAGTCAGTTTGAGGAAAATCCCACTTTATTGATAAATCTGAGAAGGTTACATTTCAAGTGTGTGACCGACCCTAGTCTCCGGGGCGCTAGCATGCCAAGGCGAGAGCCATGACAACATTCCAGCAAGGGAGGCTGAGACTTGGTTGGAGCTCGCCCTGAGTCGCAACCCGCACTCCCCTATAGTATTGGTGTGATTCGGCACCCCCCTCATACCAAGCACTCTACCCAAGCTGGTAAAGCAAGTTTTTCTCTCTCTAGGATTTTCTCTTTCTAGAAAGTCATTTTCTCTCTCTAGATTTTATTGATCCCCAAGCTTCCTTTAATCATGCCTAGATCGTGTGAGGTGATTGCACATCGATCTGAGCTCTCTGGACTCCGCTAGAACCGATCAAAGATTTTCAGCCATAGGAATTTGGCGCCGGCTGGATTTTGGTCACAATGGCGCCGGGACCGGCGCCGGCGCCGTTGGCGCTGGGAGCAGCAGGGGCGCTGCTGGCGCCGGGGACATAGCTGGCGCCAATGGCGCCGGAAGTAAAGCTTGTAAAGGTAGCTTTACAACATCCACCCCACCTTTATAAAATCTGATGTCCTCATCAGATGTCAGATTAAAGTAAAGGTGTCTCCCAATTAAAATAACTATACATTTAAGCTACTTGGCACAGTACTCAATTTACTGGCCACTTTTTCTAAACATTGAAACTGGCACACCACAAGTCAGAGGCTCAGCTCTTTGTACTGAAAAATTACATAACTTGAAAATATATCTTTGTCTGGGAAAAGCGTAGATTTGATATCGCTTTCGTAAAACCCAAGAACCTTATTAACTGGTGACAGAGGCCTTTCTTTGAAATGTTCGCCCCTGTCGCTTCTGACTTTCGACTTTGGAACTCCTTTGAGCTCCTGATTTGTCCTTGATGCACTTTGTGTTGAGCTCCCTGAGCTCCAGATTTGTTCAGTTCCGCACAGGTATCAAGGCTCCCTGAGCCGAAGGATTTATCGTTTGATTGCCCACTTTATGGTCCACTCCGTGCCTTGTTGCTTCTGCACCTTGATTTCTCTCCTTGTCCCAGCCTGATCTTGATACTTTTCCATCTTGGCTCTTTAAGGTAGGCAAAGATTGAGTACTCCGCAATGCACCTCTCACTTAGCTTGAAGTAGCTCTTTGAATAAGCCCAAATGTAACCATTGACCTCGTGGAAAGCCAAAGGGTCGCACCAGTTTGATCCGCATCCGAACTATCTCTTCGCGTTTGTTTGAAGCACCATGTCCGTCGCGCAGAACTTGACTTTCACAATTCATCACTGGTTAGTTGCCTCACAGTCAAAACAAGAAGTGTACATCGAGCTTGGCTTCAAGTAGCTCTCTTTGAATCAGAAACATGCACCCAGAGTTTGCACTAATCCAATCTCAACGCGAACTGTCCCTTAGCATCCGTTCGAAATACCAAGTCTCTCATGCAAGACTCAACTTTCACAGTTACTTCATTGATCAGCTGCCTTACACGTAACACAAGCCAGCGTACTCATATGTTTCCTCATCATTGCTAGTCCAGAGAAAGCCTATAACAAACTTTTCTTTCCACAAAAAAAACTTGTCAACTTATTAGGTCCAAAGTTCGCCAGTCTCCTCGTGTGAGTATGGCTAGGTCACCTTGAATTTGCCCCCATTTTGATCAACTTTCATTCAAAATTTGCCCAAAGAGAGAGGTGTGTGTGATAGTTCCCCTCCACTTAATAAATCAGCTGATCGGACTTAGAGTAGAGTTCTTCGGACAAAAAGCCTTTCCAACACTTTGCTTCCCATCTGCTAGGATTATGGCTCGATCCAACTTGTTGCCAATCTCTGAAGAGGATCCTAGTCTTTTCCCCTTTGAGGAAAAATCCAACTGATACTGGATATCACCCATGCTTAGTGAGTTTCAGTTCCGAAGGTGGCCATCCCAAAATGAAGACCAACTGCTAAAGAAGATCTCCCCTGAAATTGCCCTTTCCAACTTTTGACTTCCTGCTTGCGTCTGGTGGGCGTTGTCGCAAATGAAACTAACCCAAGAAACAGGCTAGCCATCCATCCTTTGCAAACATTGAGTCATTTCGTTGTCGTTCACGTGCGAGTACTTGAACTGCAAATCCGCCGCACAGATTCTGGATATCGCCCATGCTCAGTGAGTTTCAGTTTCGAAGGTGGCCGTCCCAAAATGAAGACCAACTGCTCCATAGAAGATTTCCCCTGAAATGGCCCTTTCCAACTTTTGACTTCCTGCTTGCGTCTGGTGGGCATTGTCGCAAATGAAACTAACCCAAGAAACAGGCTAGCCATCCATCCTTTGCAAACATTGAGTCGTTTCGTTGTCGTTCACGTGTGAGTACTTGAACTGCAAATCCGCCCCACAGATTCTGTAGTCCTCTTTGTTTGATGGTATTAGCCTTCAAAAGAAAAGGTTCCTTCTCGAGCCATCAGCTCCTTGTTGTGAAAAATTGTCAACTAGTAGTATTTTCCTAACTTGAGATTTTGTAGGCCTATGGCCAAATAAAAGTTAGAGATAGGTTCATACATGTATGTAGAGGCCCAAAGTATGTGTACACTACTTTTGAGGTCACATTAATTAGAGGAGGTCGAGTGTGGAGCTCTTCTATTGGCTCATAATTTGGTGCATTCCTATTTGACCAAATTTCTAGGTATATGGGTGAATCCTATTGGACCCCAATTTTAGCCTATCATAAGACAAGTGGCCAAGAGGCACTATGGCTGCTATAAATAGCCATCTCCACGAGTATGTACACATCTCATTTTCATTCTATTGAATGAATGTTATGCTCTTTGAAGGTCCATCTTCTTCTCTCTCACTTTTTTGTTCATATCTTGCATTCTAGCCACTAGAATTGTGATTTCTTTGTTGCTATGGCTTCACACGTGTGAAATGCAGGTTGTAGGCTCTGAAGTACGGACAGGGACAGCAAGTTTCTGTTTGTGGAAGCTTATGATCAGATTTTGATGTTTAGTTGATGTTTAGTATGCTTAACATCACAATTTCTATCATTTTTTCAATCTAGATGTGCATAACTTCCATGGCCAAGATCTTTATGAAACTTTAGCATCTTTTGGATCTGAGTTTTTCACATGGTATCAGAGCATTAGGCGGCCAAATGTGCAGGTTTTGCCAGATTTAGAAGAGATTTGTGGGCGAGTTTGCTTTTGTAGCATTCCAATCAAGTTTCTAGCTAAAAATCTTGTTGATTTATGTGTAGAAATTGGATCTTTGTGATCAAAACATCATTTGTATGCATTTCAATTGAAGTAGGGCGAATTCCCTCTGTACTTATCAGAATAAGGAGACAAAAATTGTTTTGGAAAGAGGGAGATGCAAGATCCAACAAGATCCTATTAGTTTTCCATTCTAGCATATAGTTTTTTGATTCAATTTCTTGCTTCTTCATGTCAAAAACTTCAAAATTGATGTAACCCTCTGATTTTCAGTTTGCTGAATGATTCAAGAGTGTATTTCAATCTTAGGAGTGAGGGAAAAGCAAGTATATTGAGGTTTGGTCTTGGTTTGATCAAGAAATCATAAAACTAGTGGCTAAAATTAAGGAAAAAGTGAGGAAAAGAGAGAAAAAGTAAGGTTTTAGGTTCCAAATCTTTGTGATTTCTTCTTGTGTTTCATTTGTTGATTCAAGAGAGTGCTTAGTGCATTGGAACAGGTCAAAGATCAGAGATCAATCATTGCAACATGGCTACAAATGGAGGCTACATGTTGGAAAGCAATGATAGGCTTACCTCCCTCAACTATTCTACTTGGAAAGTAAGGATGGAGTCTTTGCTTGAGATGAATGAGTTGATGGATATTGTTGTAGGTGTGGAGGAGAGACCTTTGGCACCTCAAGAACAATTGAGGTATGACAAGAGGGCAAAAAAAGCCCTTCACATGATCAAGATGAATGTGACAAATGAGCTTATCAAAGAGGTTGGTAAGTGCACATCATCTAGTGAAGCTTGGGAAGCCTTGAAGAAGGTTTATGAATCCAAGTCTACTTCTAGAGTGTTGACTTTAAGAAGGCAAATCTTTTCTTGTATGCAAAAGAAGAGTGAGAATGGACATGCTTTTGTTTTGAGAGTTAAAGCATTGAATGATGAGTTAGCATGCATTAATGATGGCATAAATAATGAGGAGCTTGTTCAAGTGATTCTCAATGGCTTGTTGGATGATCATGCTAATCTTGTTCAAAGTTATGCTATCCAAAAATGTTTACCAAGTGTTGGAGACTTGCAAGAGGTCTTGTTGGCTGAAGAATTCAGGTTGCAAGCAAGAGTGGGAGCATCTTCTACATCTCAAGGAGGAGAAGAGGAGGCAATGTTCTCTAAAGGCAAGTTCAAGGGCAAAGGTAAAAGCAATTGGTCTAAAGGGCAAGACCAAGGTGAGCACTCTACTTTTGGCAAAAAGAAGGATAGATCTAAGCTAAAATGTTTCTATTGTGGAGTCAAAGGGCATTTTGCTAGTGATTGTTTTAAGAAAAAGAGGGATCAAGGGGAAAAGCAAACCAATCTAACTATTGATGAGGGTGGGGATGAGCTTCTTTCAAATGATGCTTTTGTTATGTCATCTTGCTTGTTGGCTAATCATGGAGACATTGATCCTTGGTGGATTGATAGTGGAGCCACTTCTCATATGACATATCATAAAGAGTATTTTTCATCTTTAATGGCATTTGATGGTGATAGGAAGGTAATCTATACCGCAAATGATGGTGAGTGTGCAATCAAGGGGATTGGCACAATTCCTATTTCACTTTCTACAAATAGGAATATAGAATTGAAAGATGTTTTGCTCATTCCATCCATTACCAAGAACTTACTTAGTGTAAGCCAAATGCTTGACAAAGGATTCAAAGTTGAGTTTGATGGTGATGCTTGCTTGATCAAAAAGGGGTGTAGTATCATTGCAAAAGGGAAAAGGCAAGGGAAATTGTTCAAGCTTGATGCATGTGTTGTTGCTAACCAAGTTGGATGCATGGCAAATGAACAAATGTCAATTCAAGAGGTATGGCATAAAAGGATGGGACATCTCAACTACAAGGCCTTGGAGGTAATAGCCAAAAAGGAGGTAGTAAGGGGACTTCCCAAGTCTCTTACTTGCTTGAATCATGTTTGTGAAGAATGTGCTTTGTCTAAATCACATAGATTGCCATATACTAGATCTATATCTAGATCTAAGATGCCTTTTTCTCTCTTGCATTCGGATATTCATGGTGTTACTACAATTAGCAATGGAGGTGCTAAGATGTATGTAACTTTCATTGATGATTTTAGTAGATTTTGTTGGGTTTATCTACTAAAGAGCAAGGATGAGGTGTTTGATGTGTTTGTCAAGTTCAAAGTTGCTATTGAGACTCAATTTACAACCAAAATCAAATGCTTGAGGAGCGACAATGGTGGTGAATACATTTCTAACAAATTCAAAGCCTTTTTCGATGAGCATGGGATCAAGAGGGAGTACACATGTCCAAGAACACCACAACAAAATGGAGTGGCCGAGAGGAAGAATAGAACCTTGTGTGAGAGTGCAAAGGCAATGAGATTGAATGCTAATCTTCCTAAACCTTTTTGGAGTGATGCTTTGTTGTGTGCAAATTTCCTATGCAATAGATGGCCAAGTGTTGTATTGGAAGGAAAAACCCCTTTTGAAGCTTTGTTTGGTACGAAGCCTAATGTCAAGTTTCTAAGAACTTTTGGATGCATTTGCTACTTCAACATTACTCTTGATGATAGAACTAAGGAGGATCCATCTTCAAGAAAGGGCATTTTTGTTGGTTATAGTGAAGTAAGCAAAGCATATAGGATTTATGTTCCTTCAATCAAGAAAGTGTTCACAAGTAGGGATGTCATTTTTGATGAAGGTAACATTCCAAAAGTTGTTTCAAGTGATGATGGTGTTGTTGCAACTAATGTGCTTGATGACAATGGAGTTGATGACACATTGGATGTGGATGTTGAAGAAGCCTCTTCAAGTCAAATTCCAAGGAGAACTCCAAGGCATAAAGTGAAACCCTCAAGGCTCACTTATGATGGCAAAGGTAAGCAAGTGGTGGATGGATCCAACTATGCTTTCCTAACTTCTTTTGATGTACCTTCATGTGTAGATGAAGCAAGGCAAAAAGAGGAATGGATCCAAGCAATGGATCTTGAGTTTGAAGCACTTATGAAGAACAACACATGGAGATTGGTGGAGCTTCCAAAGGGCAAAAGTGCAATTGGATGCAAATGGATCTTCAAGGTAAAGACAAATCAAGATGGATCTATCAACAAGTTGAAGGCAAGGTTGGTGGCTAAAGGTTATGCTCAAGAGCATGGCATTGACTATGAGGAAACCTTTGCACCCGTGGCAAAGATGGTGAGCATAAGAGTAATCATTTCCCTTGCAACTCTTTATGGATGGGATCTTTGGCAATTAGACATTTCTAATGCTTTCTTGAATGGTGATCTTGAAGAGGAAGTCTACATGGAGCAACCCGAGAGCTATGTTTCTCATAGCAAGCCTAATCATGTGTGTTTTCTACAAAAAAGTTTGTATGGTCTTAAGCAAGCACCAAGGAGTTGGTATGCTAGGCTTAACTCTTTTCTACTTTCTCAAAACTTCACTATGAGTGAGTATGATCATTCACTTTACTTTAGAATTAGTGCTAATGATGTTACAATCCTTCTAATTTATGTGGATGACATTATTTTAAGTGGAGGGAACAAGGAAGATATAGAAGATATCAAGAAAGCACTAAAAAAGGAATTTGAAGTGCATGATCTTGGTCTTTTGAGCTATATCTTAGGAATAGAAGTAATTAGAACTTCTCAAATCACTTTTATTTCACAAGAGAAGTATGCTATTTCTATTCTCAATAGATTTCATATGGTAGATGCAAATCCTATTGATACACCTATGGAATCACATGTAAAGCTAACTATAAGAGGTAATGAAAGATCCTTCGAGGACATTACTCTCTATAGGAAGCTAATAGGTTCTCTTATATATCTAACCATCACAAGACCTGATTTATCTTATTGTGTTGGTAGATTAAGCCAATTCATGCAAGATCCTAGCATAGAACATTGGAAACTAGGAAAGAGGATCTTGAGATACATCTCGGGAACAAAAGATTTTGGCATTGTTTATAGAGGCTCATCACCTAACTTATTTGGTTTTTCAGATTCAGATTTTGCAGGAGACCTTATGGATAGAAAATCCATAAATGCACATGCTATTTTCATAGGTGATGGAGCTATCTCATGGATGTCGAAGAAACAAGCAACTATATCACTTTCTTCTAGTGAGGCCGAGTACAAAGCTTTGACATCATGCACAAAGGAGATGGTGTGGATCAAGAGGATGATTATGGAGCTTCATTTGCTGGATTTTTCAGAGAGTCCAATCATCTTTTGTGACAACCTTTCAGCCCAAAGTCTAGCAAGCAATCCGGTTTTCCATGCAAGGAGCAAACATATCGAGGTGGCTTACCATTTTGTGAGAGAACAAGTGTTGGCAAAAGAGATCAAGCTTGAACATGTCCCATCAAAGGAATGTGTGGCTGATATCTTTACCAAAGCATTGGGAAAGGACTTATTTTTCAAGCATAGAACAAGTCTTGGTGTACTTTCTAAATCTATGCTAAAACTAGTTGAAGAGGGAGTGTGAAAAATTGTCAACTAGTAGTATTTTCCTAACTTGAGATTTTGTAGGCCTATGGCCAAATAAAAGTTAGAGATAGGTTCATACATGTATGTAGAGGCCCAAAGTATGTGTACACTACTTTTGAGGTCACATTAATTAGAGGAGGTCGAGTGTGGAGCTATTCTATTGGCTCATAATTTGGTGCATTCCTATTTGACCAAATTTCTAGGTATATGGGTGAATCCTATTGGACCCCAATTTTAGCCTATCATAAGACAAGTGGCCAAGAGGCACTATGGCTGCTATAAATAGCCATCTCCACGAGTATGTACACATCTCATTTTCATTCTATTGAATGAATGTTATGCTCTTTGAAGGTCCATCTTCTTCTCTCTCACTTTTTTGTTCATATCTTGCATTCTAGCCACTAGAATTGTGATTTCTTTGTTGCTATGGCTTCACACGTGTGAAATGCAGGTTGTAGGCTCTGAAGTACGGACAGGGACAGCAAGTTTCTGTTTGTGGAAGCTTATGATCAGATTTTGATGTTTAGTTGATGTTTAGTATGCTTAACATCACAATTTCTATCATTTTTTCAATCTAGATGTGCATAACTTCCATGGCCAAGATCTTTATGAAACTTTAGCATCTTTTGGATCTGAGTTTTTCACACTTGTATCACAAGCAATCATGCAAACCAGGCAAAGCACAAGTACTAAGACTCACCACGAATACGTACAAGTAAGACACTCAGGCAGGTTTACTAACAAGTAACAAAGACAAGGTCCCCCTTTGAGATGGTCCTGCCAACGGACCTTTGCCTGGCCGCGCCCATACAAATCGATCACGGAATCAGCCCACATAGGACACCCCTCCAACTATCCGTGCTTTCACCATTAAGCAGCACATTGCCTCAGTAACGCCCCACCACTTTTTGGTCGATAGCCCTTATAGCTAAACGATCGGCAGCTATCCCGCACCGGTAGCTAACCACCCGTGCTTTACACCCGAATTCGAGCAGCATCTCTGTATCAATGGTTAACCCGTACAGTTCGAATATGTCGCCCCGCACCCCACAAGGTACAGACCGTGCTTTCACCTCCCTAGGCAGCACTTTGCCTCATCCGTCCTACGTGCAGACAGCGCCAGGCCCGAACCGCGAGAACTGACCGTGCTTACACCTCAAGGGCAGCACCTTGATTCATCAAGTCCCCCGTTCTGCCGACCACCTCGACCGTGGACGCACCCGTGCTTACCACATGAAGCGCAGGCATCTCAAAGGGAGCCGGGAACCACGACTTAGCTTCCCAGCCTTCAACTCTTGCCATCCGAACCCACTTGACATACAAGCAACCAACTCGCCAACAACGATCAGACTTAACCAACTTGAAGTTCCGAGGACCAACATTGAGATCCAACCTGGCGCCATGCCAAATCGGGGGTCCCGATGTGGATGACTTCCCTCCAAGCAAGCCGCCCGACATACATCAAACTTAACCAACTCGAAGCTCGTTACAAACCAGTAACATCCATTCCAAGCAAGCGGTCTGACTTACATCAGACTTAACCAACTGAAAGCTTCGTCACGAGCGTTGGAAGCCAACCTGGCGCCACGCCAGACTGGACAGCCATAAACAGGTAACATCCACCCAAGCAAGCCATCCAACTCAGCCGACAGGTTAGAGCCCGTTCCCCAAGAGCTTAACCCATTCACGTTCATGCAAAGAACACTCAGAACCACAAGCCGCGACAGATATGAAAACAACCAGTTCCTGGACCAAATGGTCCCGACAGCATACCGCTGGCGCCACGGACCGAATGGTCCCGACGGCATACCGCTGGCGTCCCGGGATACGACCCTCAGCTATGTGCCAAGTTAAAAATTTTGAAAGCGGCCTTACAACTGGCGCTTTTACCGAACACTGAAACCCAGAAGGTAATCAGAGTCAGTTTGAGGAAAATCCCACTTTATTGATAAATCTGAGAAGGTTACATTTCAAGTGTGTGACCGACCCTAGTCTCCGGGGCGCTAGCATGCCAAGGCGAGAGCCATGACAACATTCCAGCAAGGGAGGCTGAGACTTGGTTGGAGCTCGCCCTGAGTCGCAACCCGCACTCCCCTATAGTATTGGTGTGATTCGGCACCCCCCCTCATACCAAGCACTCTACTCAAGCTGGTAAAGCACGTTTTTCTCTCTCTAGGATTTTCACTTTCTAGAAAGTCATTTTCTCTCTCTAGATTTTATTGATCCCCAAGCTTCCTTTAATCATGCCTAGATCGTGTGAGGTGATTGCACATCGATCTGAGCTCTATAGACTCCGCTAGAACCGATCAAAGATTTTCAGCCATACTAACTTGGCGCCGGCTGGATTCTGGTCACAGTGGCGCCGGGAGCAGCAGGGGCGCTGCTGGCGTCGGGGACAAAGCTGGCGCCAATGGCGCCGGAAGTAAAGCTTGTAAAGGTAGCTTTACAACACACACCTTAACTCTTTCCGGCACACTTGTAAATACAATTCTAAAGTCAGAATCTGCATGCGCATATAAAATACGCAATGGAGCGATCTGATCACTACATTTGTTATTGCACAGTTGCTCGAAATATACACTTATCAGTGTATCACAATGCAGCTCCTTAAAGCCATTTTGATGGTGTTCTTCCTTACTAGCTATGTGCAGGGTGAGGTGGAATCAGAGAAGAAGACAGTGTGGCTCCATTGGTATATGCACGACACACCTTACAGTGGGCCAAATTCATCTTCCGTAGCCGTTACAGGCTCTCGCGATTTTCAGACTGAAATTGCTAACAATTTGCTTGGACAGATCTACGTGTTCGACGATCCGCTAACCCAGGGTTGTTCTCTAACATCTGAAAGCTTTGGAAGATCTCAAGGCACTTATTTTTATGTTTCCAGGGAAGAAATAGTTGGATGCGTGAGCTACACAGTTAGTGTCCGAACTGGAAAGTACAACGACAACACTCTCAACATCTTTGGAGCTAACCCAAATTCCAGAGTAATCAAAGAATATTCTATCGTGGGAGGAACAGGACAGTTTACCCTTGGAAGGGGAATCCTCCGGGAAGAGGTTGTCAAACTTTTTGGACCATTCAGTGCATCAGCCACCTTATCATACAATGCCACTATCTATTTAGATTAAGTCAGAAATTACATCTTCAATATAATTGCTTCTTTGGTTAGAATTTCCATATGCTGGCTACATAATTGATCAAGTTGAAAGCCATGTAAGGTAGATGGATGAGTTGCAGATCCATGCATGAAGAGAGTATTCCTATTCGTAAGTCACTATGAAGTGTAGCAGCCATTTTAATTCTACACAAGTGTATTACATAAAATATACTTTCATCATTCATTCTGATCACACTCAGCTTCGGAAAGACTAGGCTGTCAAGCCGATGCAACTTGCCTTTAGATTTTATGTCTTGACTGTAAGACATTGTCTTGAAGGTAGTGAGTACTCTTAAAGATGAGAATTAAGTGGTCTTAAGTACTCTATTGAACTGACCAAAGTCCTTATTTCTAATACAACTATGAAATTACTTGGAATATCTTGTCCATAGAAGCTGATTAAGTGAACAACCTACTTTTTATCAATAAATTACAAAAAATATACCAGCCAAAAAGGTTAAATATATATGACATTGAGCTTAAGTCATTCCACTCCTATGAAAGGTCTTGTCTATATATTACAAGAATGAAGTAAATTGCTCATGAAGATTAGCCTTAGTGTTCTTGACTAGTATTGCCATTTAAGTAGCCTAAGTACCATTTCAGACAAGTAGAATGTGGTACTGTATCACAAAGGCCTTGCCATGTCACATTGTCGTATTTTTACTTTTATGTCAATCTTACAATTTTAGGATTATGGAAAGGCATTCCTGACATAATATGAGAATAATAAGTTGAATTCTTTGTGAATATTAAAATGATGTATATGACAAAATTTCAAAATGTGTGGAAAATTATTTTGTGCAATGGATTTATATTTTAATTTTGAAATATGAGTATGATTCTCATAAGTTTGGATTTTTTTAAAAAGAAATTTGATATCAATTTGTTGTAAGTTTTGTACAAATTGATACGATTTGTTGGTGATTATAGTTTTGTTGTATTAGAAACATAATTTATGGTTGATTATACATATGATTGTATATGTTGTTTTGAACATAGACGTTGTAGTTGATTTTGGTTGAAAAGATGTAAAAAATCAAGAAAATTACATAATGATTTTGTCCATTAGTAATGTTCTGTACTGTACACAAGTTGATAAAAGAATTAGTCTACATTCAGTTGCCATATTACAGTTTGCTTAATCTTCCATTTGCAGATAATGAATCAATGGGTTGAGGTGTACTCAACGATGGACAACAAACACTTTTTGCCTATTCTTTGTTTGCTAGTACCACTCTTACTATTGAGTGATGGACAATAGGGGAACTCACTTTTTGATTATATATAATTTAAATTGCTTGTTGTCCAGCGATGGACATCAAGCTAAAGAAACTCTTTAGATGCTTCATTTGTACAAAACTTCTCTTATCTAGCAATGGATAGAAGGTCACTTTTTGGCTCAACTCTAAAGTAAATGCATACACTCTCTAGTTTAGCAACGATTGCATACTCTCTAATACGATACTAAACGCTTATCGGTTGATGTGATAATGTAGGATTGATCGGTTACTATGGCTTGTTATCATTCACAGTCTGGTTCATATTGGAACTAAGCATCATCGTACTCCAAGCAAAGGTATGGTTGTTTACCGAGATTTCACAAAGCAAGCAGTTTAGCATACTCCATACACTCTATCTAAATGTTCTCTCATAACTCTTAAACATAGCTATGGACTTAAAAGACTTTCTTCTTCTTGTTATGATATAAAGAATAAGACCTTTACAAAAAAACAACAATGGCAACTTCCCAAGAAGACATGTCTACATACCTTCAGGTATGACTTTTCACCATCAATTTTTATACGAATTCCACAAAACACGAACAAAAAAAGGATGACCATCTCTTTATATCTACTTTCCTTCAACACAATTTCTTCTTTTTTTTTTAAGAAAAAAAGACTAATGTAAAAGATACTATATCCATAATGCTGAACGACCATGATTCCTTAAGCTCGAAAAATCGCGTAAAGCTCAAAAATCTTGAAAATGCACGAAAATGCGAAATAGCACGAGAAACTCGAAAAATCTCGAAACAACACGAAAATACGAAAAAGCATGAAAATCTCAGAAAATCTCGAAAAAACACGAAAATTTACGAAAAAACGCGAACTGACGAAAAAATGTGAACTCACGAAAAAAATGTGAAAAGTGACGAAAAACGAAAATAATCACAAAAAACGCGATTAGTCACGAAAAACGCGAAAAATCAGGAATAATCACGAAACAACGTGAAAAGTCACAAAAAATGCGAAAAATCACAAAAAGTCACGAGAAAACACGAAAAAACGCGAAAAGTTACAAAAATGCTAAAAAAATCGAAAAAGGTGAAAAGTCAAAAAAAGTTACGAATCACGAAAAAAATGCGAAAAGTCATGGAAATGCTAAAAAAAACTCAAAAAATCTCCAAAAATTAAGAAAAAACACGAAAAATCACGAAAACACGAATGAGGAATCTAGGACGGGAAGCAAGCAATCATTACCGAGCAAGGTCTTTTGAATTGGCTTGTAAAAACGAGTTATGTGGATCGAAATTATCAAAAGCAAAATGGCGCCAATGTTTGGATAAGTATCTAATTGCTCTATGTTTACGGATTTGCCTCTCTCTACTTCAACATCTGTTGACGCAACCACTCAATGTTCGCGACCGATTTTACTGATCTATCAGCGCCTCCCAGAAATAAAAAAGAGCAGAATTGAAGCGAACCTTCATATTCGAACTATGTCGAAGACATAGTTCGAAGACAAAGTAGAATGCTCCAGAGCAGCAGAAGACAAGACGACAAGGAACTCAACAGCTTATGTTAGTACTGATCTATGTTGTTCAACAAATTTAATTCGAGAAGTAGTACTTGATTCAGGAGCCACCTCACATTTTGTTTTCTCGAAACAAATATTATTCGAGCACAAGAAGACGAATTATTCGATACTCATTATACTTGGAGATGGTTCTAAGCATTTGGGTTGATGGAACTGGTGTATTTGACTGGACACGAATCAGGATGACAAAAAACTAGAGGAAATTCTTTATGTCCCTACTCTTGACAAAGGTGTTCTATCCGTAGCTAAGATAGTCAATACAGGCATGTCAGTAACCTTCACAAAGAACTCTTGTAAACTATTTGAGGAAGATTATGATAACCTAGTTGCTAAAGGCAACAGAGAAGGAAATTTGTATCACTTGAACATTCGAACTTGAATCGAACAAGCCAATCAAACTCAAGAATTGACAGATATTCTGTGGCACAAGAGGCTATGTCACATGAACATCGAAGCCTTGTACCAAGCCAACAAAAGTTAGAGAATCGAAGGAGTCAAAATCAACAGTAGAGATATTCGAACTACCTACGAATCCTGTCTTAAAGGCAAGATGACTAGAACACCTTTCAGTAAGGATGTTTATAAAGCAACTAAGGTACTTGAAATTGTACATTTAGATATCTGTGGACCATTTGGAGTATTGTCGTTGGGTGATGCAAAGTACTTTACGTTTATTGATGACTTCAACAAGTTTGCTATAGTATACTTTCTTCGTACAAAATATGAGCTTTCGAGAAATTCGTTGAGTATACGAATTGGGCTGAGAAGCAGACATGCAATAAGTTGAAGCAGATTTGCACAGATCGTGGAGGTGAGTACATTTCCAACAAATTCAAGGCTTACTGTACTGATCGTGGTATTATGCATATGAAGACTATATCATACACACCTCAGTGCAATGGAATAGCTGAACGAAAGAATCGTACACTTATAAAAACTGCAAGGTGTATGTTGGCTTATGCGAAAACATCAAAACAGTTGTGGACAGAAGCAGTGGCTACATCGAATTATCTTTAGAATCGTATTCTGAAATTTTGAATACCGGATAAAACTCCTCATGAGATATGGTGGAAGTTGAAGCCAAATCTAGCACATGTTTGGACATTTGGATGCGCAGTGTATATGCACAAACCAGACAAACTAAGAAAAAAACTCAATGAAAAGACAGAACAAGGTTTTCTGGTAGGATTCGAGTTACATTCGTCATATTACCGTGTCTATGTACCCGAAACTGGCAGAATAAAAATTGTTCAAGATGTTAAATTCGATGAGACAAAGTACATAGCAGACAGTGTACTAGTTGGCTATGAAATTCTCAAAAACTATTATGAGCTACCAATGACAACATAAGTAAAACAAGCAGAAGATGAAAGAGAATTACCAGATTCAGAGGGAGGTCAAGATCGAGTGCCTACAGTCCAATCAAAAATTAAGCTCATCCTATAATGTTGCACCATAGTATCAATAGACACTTTCAAAATTGCTTTTGGCAAATTCAGCAACCAGTTTTCATATGCCAATGTTAAAAGTTGACAATTTTTTAATAGTCTGTAAATAGTCATTTTGTTGTAGATTAAAATTCTGTTGTGGGTCAAATTCTTGTAGATCGATGGATCAATTTTTATGAAGGACCTAAATTCTATTTCACCATGGATCGGAAAGGGCCATTCTAAATCGATTCGATGAAATCAGATTATTGAATACATAGTGACAACCTAGGTCATTAAGAATGAATCGATTTCTACAAGTGTTATTTTAAGTAGCGACCTCCTTGAGAAAGAAATAAAGGTCCATACCCTTGAACTCAGGGTGGCCTTGAACATGAGCCATGTCTTAAATGAGATACATCACCCTCAATTGCCGTAAGTAGTCATAGCTACAAGTGTGCTTTGACCAGATTCATTTAGAATGTTCCAGACACATCCTTTTGCATTCCAAACTGGAGTTCAAGTAAGTGGATATGCCTTATGCCTTAGTAAGAGCCCTTTACAATTTGGTTCGGGCTTACAATAATAAGTGCAACCTCAAAAGATAAATGTATGTCTTGAAAACATAAAAGCCGGGTCTAGTACTGCAAGTCGAAATAAGTGAGATGGCCTGTACAATCCATCCAAGACTGCATTTAGCTAACACCTCAAATGTAAGTCTAGTGGCCGACATGGTCGATCATCTGACGAAACCATTTCTACATCCATATAAAAAAAAACATTACTAACCATAAAAACCATGATCACTAACAAACGACGTCAAGCAACGTTAACCACAAAAATTATAAGTTGCAAGAAGTAGTTAGCAAAAACATGTTTGTTTAAGTAGAAAATTCATAGCATAGTTATTTTTGGTACTGAAAAACAGAGTATTTCGACGAAGAATATGCACTCCCAAAATTTGAATCTAAATTCTCAAGCAATGGTATCAAGGGATTATATTTTTTTCAACAAAAAGGACTTAAAGCTTCTAGAACAAAATGCTTGAGATAAAACAAAGCTAAAACATGGATCACTAGAAGCACAATTGCACATTCTTTAAGGACTCACTACATAGTGTACATAAAACATCTATTCTATAATTTAAGTAGCAAGCATTTTATCTCACATCATCAAGACACGAAGATGATTTTCATCACATCATCATCATCTTCCAATTCTCCAACTTTATTTTAAAATTTTGTATCTGAACTTCAAAGACCTGGACATTGTTATTGAGACCAGCTATATTCTTTTGCAAGTGCCCATGTTTGACAATCAATGTCAAAGAGACTGATCAAAGAGATCTTTGGATATCTTGAATGAGAAAATGCCATCGGATATATAAGTACCAAATCATGACAGAGCATACACACGAGAAAAGCTGAACACTGAATATTTTTTAAGCCATGAATGTTGGCCAGTCATTTCTTAAACAACTTAAACTTTTTCTCAAGAGTCTATCAACCGTAGATTTCACACGCTTGTTCATAAATCTGAAAGAATCTAATAGGATCTATCGATCCATCGTATTTTGGCATCTCGAGATGAGGTGCCCTCCAGATTTTCTGCAAGGGTACGACAAGTACAAGTTGATCCATCGGGTCCATTACATGTGGTCCTACTTCTGCTGCAATCTATGTGGCTACAACTCTGGGAAGGTTTTGGTGCTTAATTTCCAATTCTTCTTGGTATAGCTGCAAAAAAAGACAAGGAAAAAGAATATTTTCCAAAATATCGAACTCGAATATGCGACAACATACAATCATGACGAAGAAGACGAAAGCGATCGCAATATGGAAAATCATGTAGAAGAGAATCTGCATAATGAAGAGGACAATCTCGTGGAGCCAAATGAGCATGACGATTGGGATGTGAATGACTATGACTTAAGAGCCGAAAGTCAAATCAATGAAAACATTTGATGATGATTCTTTTAATCTCCCAACAAGAATAGACCATCTGTTTGAAATCCATGAAAGAATTAGACTACTAGATGAGTGTGAAATGATGCAAACGATCAAGAAAATGAACTACAAGCACCTATGTCCATTCCAAGATGTATACGTAGGCTTGAACTACGCTTAGAACTTGACTTAGATGAATGGCGATATATCAATGATGATATAAATGAGAATTTTTCTGCAGATTGAATTGTATTAAAAAATATATTCAATTGTTGATAGTAGAGATCTATTGTGTTTATATCCCAACATTTGATCATACAATATTTCACACTTCTCTTCTTCTTTATTCTATTCAAAACTTTGTGATTAAATTAATTTCATTGTAATTACTCATCAAACATATAGCTTTCTTTTCTTGCATGCCAATGCATCTTCGTAGTGACATTAATTTCAACAGCGAGCTGCAACCATCTGCAGTTCAAGCTGAAGACATCCGAGCTAAAGTGACAAAAAAACATACTAGTATGCTTTGCACTGCAACAACTGTATACAATATATATTAATTATGAGCATTCAAGTACTTAAAAACAAATGAGCATTCTAAAAGACAGATCTAAATTTTCACACCAATGTGCATAAGAAGCTCACCCAAGACACCATCAATGATACCACAACAGTGAAACCAAACACTAGAATCTCAACATAAGGACTTAACATGTTCAATTTTTGCATTATGTGTTGCCTAGCGATGTTTAATGGCATTTGACTTATACGTCATCTCGCAACATTTACTATTCATCGCAAAAGCGTCGTTGTGAAAAAACCATCCCTTGAGTTTTACAGTCTACAAATTGCCTCTGGCGACAGTTAAGTCATGAAGACATTTAACCATCGCTTAAACATTGCTCAAGTTGTCCATCACCTAGCGACAGTCCGCATTTGTTGCTAAACCATCGCTAAAAATAAACATTCCTCAGGTTTTACAGTCTGCAAATTAACTATAGTGTCGCCCAACGACAGTTAAGAGAAGGTGACTTTTAGGCATCACTTCACTCTCACTAATGCGTAATGTCACATCACGACGGTGACTTAAGTGTCGTTGTAACACCGTTTACCAAAATATTGGTTTTCGGATCAAACGTCGCTCGGCAATGGTCATTAGGAAATGTCGTTGGATGTCATTTTAATGTCGAAGCATCAATAAATTAAGTATCGCAAAGCATTAGATATTTTAAATCGCACGACGACGATTGGTATATCGCAAAGTGACATTTGAAAATAAAATATTTGTCGCTATAAAAATCGCGAAGTGACGTTTAAAATTTACTAAATAAACATCACAAACTTTTGTCGCTATGATCATTTTTGTAGTAGTGAGAGAGAGATACAATACTGCACTTAGTTCTTCTTGACATAGCAAGACTGAAAGCTTTTGAAGCCTTTATTCATAATCCAACAAGGTAAAGTATAGCTAAAAAGTAAAATATAGTACTAAAAAGCACCATAAAGCATAATGACTCTCAAGACGTCTAGTTCATACCTGCCACCATCCCACAAAACACAACCGCACGAGTTAGTTTAGTGAGGAAGTTGAACATCAGTTGTTATTCTTGTCCAAAAAACGTTATACTACTTAACAACTTTGAATAGCATTTTAAATCATAGTCCAATCTTTCCAAACAAATAGTGTTTTAGTGATAGGCCAATTCATTATATCACTGTATCAGGGTGAGTGCCATATTGATCAGCCTACGGACAATTGGTCCATATCAGTTCGTTTTTAGTTATAAACAAGTATGAAAAGTTTTCACCGTTTTTAATTTTCTTAGCCAAAAGACTTGGTGTCGACATGTGTGCCGACAATCCATGCCATGCTAACCCAAGTGATCTTTACAGAGCAAGGTATGTCACACATTGTTGTCCATACTCCTAAGCATATCCAAGCTTTCCAATCTTATCTCACCAGGAGTGTAAAGTAATATTCAAAAGGGTACATTTACGATTTTCCATGATTGATTGTATGATTGTTTTTGTGCAAAATTATGCCATACAGAAATCATATATCAACCATGGTATAAGGACATCACTTTGGATAGACATCATTGATTATAAGTGAGAGATTCCCAAAGTTTCTACAAGGTATCAAGACAGATCTGTGCCATTCTAACCCTTTCGTAGAAACTACGTATCTTACGCACATCCATGATGTCTAAGACCGTTTTATTGGAATCCTCACTTTTAAGGTTTTTGATAGGGGTTTCTTAAAGAATCAATTAGTCGATCAACATTATGGATGTAGTATCTTTTACATTAGTCTTTTTTTCTTAAAAAAAAAGAAGAAATTGTGTTGAAGGAAAGTAGATATAAAGAGATGGTCATCCTTTTTTTGTTCGTGTTTTGTGGAATTCGTATAAAAATTGATGGTGAAAAGTCATACCTGAAGGTATGTAGACATGTCTTCTTGGGAAGTTGCCATTGTTGTTTTTTTGTAAAGGTCTTATTCTTTATATCATAACAAGAAGAAGAAAGTCTTTTAAGTCCATAGCTATGTTTAAGAGTTATGAGAGAACATTTAGATAGAGTGTATGGAGTATGCTAAACTGCTTGCTTTGTGAAATCTCAGTAAACAACCATACCTTTGCTTGGAGTACGATGATGCTTAGTTCCAATATGAACCAGACTGTGAATGATAACAAGCCATAGTAACCGATCAATCCTACATTATCACATCAACCGATAAGCGTTTAGTATCGTATTAGAGAGTATGCAATCGTTGCTAAACTAGAGAGTGTATGCATTTACTTTAGAGTTGAGCCAAAAAGTGACCTTCTATCCATTGCTAGATAAGAGAAGTTTTGTACAAATGAAGCATCTAAAGAGTTTCTTTAGCTTGATGTCCATCGCTGGACAACAAGCAATTTAAATTATATATAATCAAAAAGTGAGTTCCCCTATGGTCCATCACTCAATAGTAAGAGTGGTACTAGCAAACAAAGAATAGGCAAAAAGTGTTTGTTGTCCATCGTTGGGTACACCTCAACCCATTGATTCATTATCTGCAAATGGAAGATTAAGCAAACTGTAATATGGCAACTGAATGTAGACTAATTCTTTTATCAACTTGTGTACAGTACAGAACATTACTAATAGACAAAATCATTATGTAATTTTCTTGATTTTTTACATCTTTTCAACCAAAATCAACTACAACGTCTATGTTCAAAACAACATATACAATCATATGTATAATCAACCATAAATTATGTTTCTAATACAACAAAACTATAATCACCAACAAATCGTATCAATTTGTACAAAACTTACAACAAATTGATATCAAATTTCTTTTTATAAAATCCAAACTTATGAGAATCATACTCATATTTCAAAATTAAAATATAAATCCATTGCACAAAATAATTTTCCACACATTTTGAAATTTTGTCATATACATCATTTTAATATTCACAAAGAATTCAACTTATTATTCTCATATTATGTCAGGAATGCCTTTCCATAATCCTAAAATTGTAAGATTGACATAAAAGTAAAAATACGACAATGTGACATGGCAAGGCCTTTGTGATACAGTACCACATTCTACTTGTCTGAAATGGTACTTAGGCTACTTAAATGGCAATACTAGTCAAGAACACTAAGGCTAATCTTCATGAGCAATTTACTTCATTCTTGTAATATATAGACAAGACCTTTCATAGGAGTGGAATGACTTAAGCTCAATGTCATATATATTTAACCTTTTTGGCTGGTATATTTTTTGTAATTTATTGATAAAAAGCAGGTTGTTCACTTAATCAGCTTCTATGGACAAGATATTCCAAGTAATTTCATAGTTGTATTAGAAATAAGGACTTTGGTCAGATCAATAGAGTACTTAAGGCCACTTAATTCTCATCTTTAAGAGTACTCACTACCTTCAAGACAATGTCTTACAGTCAAGACATAAAATCTAAAGGCAAGTTGCATCGGCCTGACAGCCTAGTCTTTCCGAAGCTGAGTGTGATCAGAATGAATGATGAAAGTATATTTTATGTAATACACTTGTGTAGAATTAAAATGGCTGCTACACTTCATAGTGACTTACGAATAGGAATACTCTCTTCATGCATGGATCTGCAACTCATCCACCTACCTTACATGGCTTTCAACTTGATCAATTATGTAGCCACCATATGGAAATTCTAACCAAAGAAGCAATTATATTGAAGATGTAATTTCTGACTTAATCTAAATAGATAGTGGCATTGTATGATAAGGTGGCTGATGCACTGAATGGTCCAAAAAGTTTGACAACCTCTTCCCGGAGGATTCCCCTTCCAAGGGTAAACTGTCCTGTTCCTCCCACGATAGAATATTCTTTGATTACTCTGGAATTTGGGTTAGCTCCAAAGATGTTGAGAGTGCTGCCGTTGTACTTTCCAGTTCGGATACTAACTGTGTAGCTCACGCATCCAACTATTTCTTCCCTGGAAACATAAAAATAAGTGCCTTGAGATCTTCCAAAGCTTTCAGATGTTAGAGAACAACCCTGGGTTAGCGGATCGTCGAACACGTAGATCTGTCCAAGCAAATTGTTAGCAATTTCAGTCTGAAAATCGCGAGAGCCTGTAACGGCTACGGAAGATGAATTTGGCCCACTGTAAGGTGTGTCGTGCATATACCAATGGAGCCACACTGCCTTCTTCTCTGATTCCACCTCACCCTGCACACAGCTAGTAAGGAAGAACACCATCAAAATGGCTTTAAGGAGCTGCATTGTGATACACTGATAAGTGTATATTTCGAGCAACTGTGCAATAACAAATGTAGTGATCAGATCGCTCCATTGCGTATTTTATATGCGCATGCAGATTCTGACTTTAGAATTGTATTTACAAGTGTGCCGGAAAGAGTTAAGGTGTGCGTGTCGCAGGATTAACTGAAACATTAAAGAATTGTAACAGGACACAGGCCAGCTGATCATCTACAGGAAGCGATGAGCTGATGACTTTGAGAAATCAACAAACCTTTATGACAGGCTCTAAAGATTTTGACAGATTAATGATTCCCCTTGTGTGTCAAACTCCACAGCTCCAGCTTGGAGTTGGTGTTCAACAAACGTGTAGTTACGTGCTACTAGGCTCTAGCTTCTTTGCCGCAGTCCCATCGCCTCTGGAAGATGGGCCGTAGACGTGGATGCTCTCCTGCCTGTTATGAATACACCAAAACAAAAATGTAAAGAGGCCACTCCTCCCACCCAGACCCATCGGGCAAAGTGTTGTAAATCTACCTTTACAAGCTTTACTTCCGGCGCCATCTATGTCCCCGGCGCCAGCAGCGCCCCTGTTGCTCCCGGCGCCACTGTGACCAGAATTCAGCCGGCGCCAAGTTCCTATGGCTGAAAATCTTTGATCGGTTCTAATGGAGTCCAGAGAGCTCAGATCGATGTGCAATCACCTCACAGGATCTATGCATGATTAAAGGAAGCCTGGGGATCAATAAAATCTAGAGAGAGAAAATGACTTTCTAGAAAGAGAAAATTCTAGAGAGAGAAAAACGTGCTTTACTAGCTTGGGTAGAGTGCTTGGTATGAGGGGGGGTGCCGAATCACACCAATACTATAGGGGAGTGTGGGTTGCGACTCAGGGCGAGCTCCAACCAAGTCTCAGCCTCCCTTGCTGGAATGTTGTCATGGCTCTCGCCTTGGCATGCTAGCACCCCAGAGACTAGGGTCGGTCACACACTTGAAATGTAACCTTCTCAGATTTATCAATAAAGTGGGATTGTCCTCAAGCCGACTCTGATTACCTTCTGGGTTTCAGTGTTCGGTAAAAGCGCCAGTTGTAAGGCCGCTTTTAAAATTTTTAACTTGGCACATAGCTGAGGGTCGTATCCCAGGACGCCAACAGTATGCCGTCGAGACCGTTCGGTCCGTGGCGCCAGCGGTATGCTGTCGGGACCATTTGGTCCAGGAATTGGTTCTCTCCATATCTGTCGCGACTTGTGGTTCTGAGTGTTCCTTGCATGAACGTGAATGGGTTAAGCTCTTGGGGAACACGCTCTAACCTGTCGGCTGAGTTGGATGGCTTGCTTGGGTGGAAGTTACCTGTTTATGGCTGTCCAGTCTGGCGTGGCGCCAGGTTGGCTTCCAGCGCTCGTGACGAAGCTTTCAGTTGGTTAAGTCTGATGTAAGTCAGACCGCTTGCTTGGAATGGATGTTACTGGTTTGTAACAATCTTTAATTTTTAAGTCGTACACCAACCCATGTTGTTAAACATTGCGGTTTTTCGAGTACTACCTCGTGCACGATTGTTATGAAAATTCCCTGTTTGGTTGACATCTATGTTTATTTTTTCATGATCTTGAAGCATGAGATAAGTACATATGTTTGCAAAACATGTACTTGTTGATGGTCATGTTCCTAGAGAAATCTGGTCATGTGCATGACGGTTCATTGCCAAGGGTAACATTGTAAGACATGCCTATACAAGTGCTATTAAAAATCTCAATGCTATATACTTTCTGATCACAAGAGTGAAATAAGACAATGATCTAAATATTGACAAAGATAATGAATAGTGGTAATAGATCATCACATGAATGACCATTGGTTGGTTATAGATAATCACATGTTGAATGAGAAGGACATGTGATCATCTTAAGTAGAATCTCAATTCTTTTTGTTTGATGTGTGATTTTTGAGTTTGTCTTGTCATAATAGAATGTGTATAAATGCTCTCTTCCAGAAAATGTGTATAAATGCCCTCTTGCACACAATCTCACCCTAGAGGCATGGCCAATATATATGTTCTTAGGCCCTTGACTCGCAACTATGCAAATGTGGGCCCCATTGATCAAGGGATCCACTACAAATTACAATGCCTAAAAAAATAAATGTGACTCCAATTTTTATCAGCCTTGGGATATCCAAAAAAATGCTAAAATTTGAGAAAATATATCAAGAAAGAGAGTTTAAATGTGACCCCAAAGTAGTGGGCCCAACATTGTCCCATGACCTAGATTTAGAGTGGCCTATGTTTTCATATTCATCGATCGCTGCTCAAATGTGGACAAACTTTTTATCCCTTACACAAGTAATCTAGTTGGACTAGGGTGGATTTTGCTTCCATGTTGAAAGCCATACATTGCTTTCATCAAGAGAAGAATTGAGACAACGAAACTAGACTAAGGAGCATATTTATGCTTCACTCATTAGAAGAGAATTCATCAATATTAACATCAATTGGATGCATGTTTCACGTGACGCATTATGCAAAAATTTGACCATGGCAATTTTCAAGCTTGCCTAATATAACTAGGCAAAAAAGAAAATATATTTTGTAAGTCAATTCCAAAAAAAAATTGCTCTTTCAAGTGGTTTCTGTTGAGGGTATTCATTCCAAGATAGGTGGTGGTGAACCATAAGTTTCTTATTAGACATAGCAAATTCATCTATTAATTTGTGGTCTCCATTTCATTTTGAAAAAACTTGAGTTTCAAGATTGTTTATTTTGATGAGCACAACACACAAATATCCACCCTGAATTTGCATAGATATAGACATGCATACTATCGCATGGAACATCCACATGAACATCAATTCCAAAAATGGCCATATACTCGTGGTCGGAAATCAAAAAATCTAAGTTGCATGGATTATCCACATGTGGACCTTCCATGCAAAATATTCTGGAGAGCGTTGTCCACCAACAAATAATACTCCGACTACTGGCACAGGCAATAGCAGTTTTGCATGGACAATCCACACCATAATAAATAAATAAATAAGGAAAAGGGTTTTGTGTGTATAACACATGAATATTGTGTGGATAGATATCTACATGTGGATAATCCATGCGTTATCCAAGAAATTTCCAGTGAGTTGGGGTCGTGGATAACGCATGGAAAAAAAGAATTTTGGCGGGGCAACCAAATGGTTTGCTTTTTGTGTGACGTTTTTTTCTTCTAGAGACTCTACTCTTTTGTGTGTGAGGGAAAAGAAGAGAGAAGAGATGGGAGTGAGATGTGAATGAAAATGAGTGACATTTTTCTTATTGTTAGTGTTTTGCTTGTGATAGTGACATTTTCCATATTGTTGGTGTTTCCCCTGGGTGGATGGCACAAAGGAAATGCCTACAACATCAGGCAAAGAGCTACTTGAATGGAGGGAGTAAAATGACAAGGCAGTAGCCTCACTATCATCATCCATCGAGAATAGTCTCACACTTGACTTGGCTACACTCTCCAAATCAAAGGAGATGTGGGATACACTACTCACGAGATTTCAAATGAAATCACGCAGTCAAATGATGATGCTAGAAGATCAGCTGACAAATCTACGGTGGTGGGACGACAAAGATCTCACTTCTTTTGTAAGAAAGATGAAGGATCTATCATTGTCACTACACAATTCTGGAGCAGAAAATGCAGTGTCAACAGAGAAACAGCTCACTTACCTATTGAGAGCCTTACCCAGATCTTTCCAGACAACCAGAACCATGTTCGCGAAAGATCCTACAATGACCCTCGAAAAGACAATTGTCTAGATTCGAGAGGAAGTTGAGGCGAGAGAGCATCTTGATCACAAGGATGCTTCAGACCAAGCCTCTACAGCAACAAAAAAGAAGACAAAGTAACAATTCAAGCCTAAGAGGGAGTCGAATCAAAGGCAGGATCATGATCAGCAAGCAGAGGGGACTAGCAAAGGCAAATGGAAGAACAAAGAGAGGTCGAACGCAAATACGATGGACATACAGTCGATACGTGTTGGCTCAATCCAAAAATTGAGTGTAGCCACTGTCACAAGAACGGTCATGCAGCCACGGATTGCCGTTTGAACCCAAGGAACAAATCAGCACAGAAGAGACAGGAGAACAACAATAGTTTGTCCTATGTCGAGGAGCCAGAGAGCTTGAAAATGGGCGAAGAGAGATCAAACAGACATTGGTCGACCGTCTACATTTGTGCAGATGTGTGTGCAATGTCAACACCTGACACATATGAGGTGATCCTAGATTCAGGAGCTACCTCACACTTCGTCACATAAAGACGAATTATGTCTGATTTTCGAAGTGTTGATCCATCAAAATTCATTGTTCTTGGAGATGGATCCAAACATCAAGCGAACAGTATTGGTTTATTATGGCTCAACACGAATGGCAGAGACAGACGACTCGAAGATGTTCTATTTGTGCCTACATTGCAGCAAGACTTACTTTCTGTGGCAAGAATAGCTGATGCAGGGATGCGTGTGATGTTCTCGGATGAAGCATGCAATGTTATTGATGCCAGTACTAGTACCCTGATCACTCAAGGCAGAAGAAAAGGTAATTTATATCACCTGAAGATACGCTTGTCTGCAAATCAAAAGTGCATCAGACTCATGATGATTCGCCAGACACTCTCTGGCACAAGAGACTATGCCATATGAATTTGATGGCACTTTACCAAGCAAGTCATCATGGAGCAATAATAGGGGTCAACATCTCGAATGCGAACAATTCAACCACCTGTGATGCGTGTCTAAAGGGTAAGATGTCTCGCACACCATTCGTCAAAGACTCCTACGATTTGGGACTTGGATTGGATCTTGAATGATCTGAAATCCTTCACATATACTACTCTACTTCTGTAGATGAAAGAGCAATAGAGATTTGCTTATGACTGTTCCAAGAAGTAGGACCCCCGTTGAGAAAGAATGTGCCCTCGGACAATATCTAGATATTCTATATGGTCGTGTGTGAAGAATGGTAAAAAATATCTTCCTATCTTGACTTTGGGGGTTATGCTCACCTTATTTCTTTTGTATATTTTATTGTAGATAGAGGTATGTGAATTGAGCACATAACCTTCTTAGAATAGGTCGAGTTTGAGTTAGGTAGATTCATTTAATCTTTGTAATTTTGGATGGATTTGCAAAATTTTGAAAATTGAATATGAATGGTTTTTGCTTGATATATGTAACAAAAACACTCCGACAAACTAGCATGGAAGATCAGCCATTTTTTATGCCTGAGCATGTGCAACAAGTGTTTTATGTCCGAGACCCAATGACAACGAATTGGAATGTTGTATTGCCATTAGGGCCCTTTTTGGACTCAAAAAGGGCCTCTTCCTTGCCTAAACAAGTTTTCTAGTCATAATTAATTTAGTGCTAATCAATCCTACATGGCACCTTTACCTTGGGTTACCATACAAGGTGAGCAAGAGTTAAGGCCTAAATGTAGGTCTCATTTTCATAGACTATTGTAGGTTATTTGCATAGACTATAATAGGCAACTAATAGGTAAGTTACAAATTTCAACTAGAGTAGGGTTAGTATAGGACGACCTTTCATTGTCCTAACTACAATAGGACCCTAGGGATAGAAACTAGTATATTCACATTGAACTTTGACACAAGGTTGATTAAGGTGTGTTTCTACTGTTCTACATAGATTCTTTTGGGAAATTCGACATCTTCAAGATGACAACCAAGTATCACTTACATGTGAAGTTAGAGAAGGATTATGCGACCACCAAAGCTGCATGGGGTGTTAACTTAAATCCGTATGACATGCATTGTTGGAGATTAGAAGGAAAAAAACATATTGACCTATGGGTAAGAGGTGATTTATACCCTCATAATCCACTGGTAGATGCTCCTCCTAAATTTTCTGATGTAGATAGTTTGTTAAGGTTCGTTGGGGATGGTCGGAATGGACTGCTTGGCTATTGTCAAGCAATGGATTCTCGAAGAATTCAAGCTGAGACATTGGCAAATACGACAAACATTCATATATTGAGTATGAATGACAATTTAAAGTCATTGCATGGAATAAATATGAAATTGGAGCAGGAGATAAATGGTTTGAAAATAGAGCTTGCCAGTTCTGTCGCAAAAATTGAAGAATTGCAATCTTCAATCAGTATATTTTAGAGGACAATATATGGCTTACAACGAAAGCGTAGAGTCTCGATGGATCAGCAAGCCAAAAATGAAAACACTAAGAGACACAAACTAGAAGCTTTGGCACCAGGTGGTGGTGCCAGTAAAAGATGTATGAGGGACACAAAAGAGTTCTTGAAAAAGATGGTTGGAAAAGATTTTATTGCCGGAAAATATATGAAACATTTTTTGAGAGGTAAAGATTTGATTAAGATTGTGGAAGATGAAACAAGTGATTCAATTCGCTTAAGAATTGCAAAAAAGCTAGTCGACAAGTTCAAGCCAAATTCAAATGTTAAAGAGATGGTGTACGCATGTGACCAAGGAGGTGTGAGTCGCAAGGGGTATAGAGCTTTGAAGAAGTATATGAAACGCTCTGACAAAAATGGGTTAAAACGCCATCAAATAATACCTACTTATAAACTTGTCGAATCTGCCAAATGAGAATGCAATTCGATATTGCTCTCTGAATTAGAAGAGTTTCAACATATTGAGGATTCTTTTACAGTAACCAATAAGAAGAAAGGACCTTCGACATGTTTTCATTATCATCAAGGCAATAATATATTCTTAGATCTGGAAAAGGTCCAAGCGATGATGATCCGACATTACGAAGTTAGAACAAATGGTAAGAACATTTATTGCGGATTTCGGTTTTCAATTGTATGCTTTTCTTCAACTAATATGTTTTAGTAATGAAATTTTTGTTTTACAGATTGCGGAGGTAAAGTTATATTTGTTATTAAGTTGGACGAAGCAGAAATCGTAAAAGGGCATAAACTTGAACGTGTCACAATCACCTTGATGAATCGTGAATTGCAACACTTTGGCGGAAGTTATTGTAAAGAATTTAGCGTGCAATCCGAAAATCACATATGGTGGATAGCTGCATTTGAAGTTCCTAAGGAGTCTCATGACGTACTAGAGTGGCTATTTGAAAAATGTAGTATATCTAAGATAATACATGCACAAAATGAAGGCAAATTGCTCAATGTTGAAGGAGAAAGCTTTGCTGTAGAATGGCACCTAGCTGCTGATTTGAAGACTTTGAAATGCATGTACGGTTGTGGTCTCGATGCAAATGCAAAGAATTTTTGTATATATTGTATGTTTGAATCTGGGCGGAACAAAAGTATTTTGAATTGCAACCAACGTCTTCCACCAAATAGGCACAATCTAGACGAAGCTTGGAGTCCTATGTTGAACATTCCTTTCGAAAGAGTCCATTTTTTCACAATGCATGGTGAATTACAAATACTGGACAAATTATTATTTTTGCATTGTTGTTACGCATGGAACATGCAGCCCAAATCAAGAGTAGATGTTAGCATTAGAAATCTAGAGATAATTTTATCCGATATGGGATTGCACGGGGGCCACGTGAGTCTTACCAAAGACGTTGAGATGAGTGGAAAAATGCAAGATGTTCCAGCAAAAGTTTCAATGGGTGGTGCGAAAGCGAGACACCTATTGTCAAATCATACTACACGTGAAAGCAGTGTTGAATGGGAGTACTGGAGGAAAATATGTCAATGCACAACAAATATTGGCTCAGATCCTCGCATGGCAAGTACACGTGCTAAGGTTTGGCAAGCATTTGATGCCTTGTCACAAACTATCAACAAAAAGATTGTGAGAGATGAAGATTTGGATAGATACGCAAGAGAAGTCAAAACATTTACTGAATTGATGATCGATGCATGGGGAGAAACACACATAACTCACTATATGGTACGTGTGTCTCATATTTTTTACTTTCATATTTATGTATTTGTAAAGATTTAAACTAATACAAATTTTCTATGAACAGCACATCTTCTATGCTCATGGACCTTGGTTTATGAAAACCTATGGATCATTAGCTATTTGGAATACGCAAGGCATGGAAAAGAGTCATTACAGGGCAAAGGCTGCGTATTTCAAAAATTCACGGCATGGAGGAGGAAAGGGTCTTAGCAATGCATTGGTTGAGATATTCCAATGGTTTTACAGAGGAGTTTTGGGCCGAGGACACTTTCAAAACACAAGAACTGAAGAGTTGTGTTCAATGATCTCCAATTCAAATTCAGTCAGAAAGACAACATGGCAATCCTCTAATGCTAGAACAAGGCATCAAGAATGGAGGATGTCTAGAGTTCGAGTTGGAAAGAGATGGATGCCGAGGACACCAACATCCAATGTTTTGGAAAACAGCGCTAGAGAAACTACGGAAACTGATGAGATGGAATAGAAATAATTTATGCTGAATTGTAATTCGAATATTCCTTTGTGATAAATATTACTGCCGAATTGGATTGTTGTTATAAATAGAAATTAGTTTATTTGGTTTTATAATAATATCTATTTTTGGATACACGTCCCTCTATATAAGAGTGGGGGTTTTCATTTTGTTGTCACTTCTTGCTTTGTTGAAATTTGTTTCCTCGTAATTTAGCTTGTCTTGTTCAATTAGACTACTAGTTTGCTGGTCAATTAGTGTTCTTAGTTGCATAACAATGTCATCCCCTAAAATAGAGTTGGCCAATCTGGTAGCCCCCACAGAGTTTTAGATCAGTTAGATCGTATTTATTGTATGTTTACCGGTAGAATAGACACGCTTGCCACTCTACGGGCTAATGCGGATGCATTCACGTACGTGAGTGAGTATATAGATGAAACTTTGAAGCCTTATGCCATACAAATTCCTGGCTCAACTATCATGTGGATTCCATATAACTTGCTTAGTTATATATGGAAAGGAGATAGACCCTTTATCGCTCGTCTCAACAGATTTATTAGTCACTTGGGTAATGATCATTACTTGGAGCTGACGAAGGATCAGCAGAAAACTTTTGATCTTGAAAGTGTAGGAAAGAAGTTTCTATCCGGTGAGATTACTGTTATTTTTTTGCTTAATGAGTTTCCAGCGACTGTGGCCAGCAACAAACACAATCCTAGTGAGCAGGTGAACGAGATGAACGACCCGAGTGAAGAGGAAGATTAATCTGCGGAGCACGAAGCAATCTTGGCTGCGCAAGAGGCAACATGTGCATCCACATCAGCAGAGCCAGAAGATACAGATGAGTCCGATGATGTCGTGCTTCGAATCCATGGCCTTGCTCCAATCATCATTGATGGGTAGAAGTATGTGTTCATGCATGACTTGCAACATATTCTCTGCTTGCGAGAAGATGAGATGCTGGCAGCATTGGTAAATTTGCAGAATGGCAGTTCCACTTTCGACCACACCCAGCCCGACGACACGTATGAGAAGCTGATCGGGCATGACATAGACACCATCGAGCAAGCACTGGCAAGGGTGCTTTGCCAATTGAAAACGCTTCAACCACCACCAGTTCAAACGAGGCCATTCGAGGTACTCGAAGGAAAAACTGCTGACGTGAAGTACAAAGGCAAAGAAATTAACCTTGCGCAAACCGAAGACATTGATGAAGGCACCAAGGCAAGTCTGACCCAACAATTCAACTTGCATGTGTTTGTTATGTTTGTTTGTCTTCATTATACTCATTTTGCAATAATTTGAACCAAATGCAGGGTGCAGTGGAGCTTGATGCATTTGCAATGCAAAGGGGTGGCTCTCGGGAGAAAGTTGAAGCAGGAACTCTGGACAGGTCTATGGCCCACTACATTGGGAACTTGCCCAACAACTTTATTTTCTGCTTTAGCAACAAGTACAGCCCAGATGGACAGACAAAGCTTCTTAAATGCAAAGCACTCTCCAAGCACATTGGTGAGCTGGACATGTCACCGTCAGCGCCAAAGGCTTACTGTGTCCTCCGAAAAGCCGTTTTGAATGATTTTTGCCCTGGATTCGAGACCCGGCTCATTCTCTCGGGTTTATTTGGCCCTTATGAGGATGAGGGAGATGCTCCTAAATTAGCATTAGAAATGTTAAAACCAGTACTGTCATCAGAGAAGCGATCAAAGAAGCTGAAGTCCTCTCTGAAGGAAATGGATCAAATGTGAATAAAGATTTTTTTCTTTTTTTTTTGTCTATCCTAATTCTCTGTTGTCATTATATGATGTGCTAATTTATTGAATTTAGAATTTAATTTTTTTTTCTGATAAAGATTTCTCCTCCTTTTTTACGTGACGTGATTCTCACACCAAGGTGCGACCAACGCCCGTTTGACCAGGTCAAACATCCCCTGGTCGCGCCTTGGCATGATTTTCACGCCAGGGTGCGACCAGAGCCCGTTTGACCTGGTCAAACTGGCCCTGGTCGCGCCCTGGCGTGATTTCCATGCCACGACATGGAAACTACCATTCCCATAGTACTGAAAAATTTTAAATCACTGCATTCACATAGATGATACTAAAATTTTCAAATGACTGCATTCACATAAACAGTACTGAAATCAAATATCAAACTCAATCACAACAATTTGCATTCACACAACCTGAAATTCTGCAAGATACTTGACACCAAGTCTTCAGTATATTATAAATAAAATCATGTACATGATATTTTTAATTCCGCTCTCTCCTTAGCCTTCTAGCTAGGTGGAGATCCTTCGGGAGTATTGTGACTCTCTTCCCGTGCACTGCACACAAAAATGAGTCCTCAAAGAGCTGCGTTAGGTACATTTCCGCAGACTGTCCATGCCCATTGCTGGTGGAAATGGGTCGAAGAAAGAATCATTCAGAACCGGCAACTCACCCGATGCCGCAAGCTCCTCATCTAGGAACTTCATTGTTTCCTCCCGCTCAGTTGCCGTCGGGGAAGGGCTTTTTTCTCGTGTTGGCTACTGCTGCTGCTGCTGCTGTTGGTCCTCCTACTGCTACTGGTCTTCTTGTTGCTGCTGCTTAGTCTGGTCCTCCTGTGCAGCTGTTTTATGGGCCATGTCCTCCTCAGCTTCACGCTGAGTGGCCGGATCTTCCTGAGACGCTATAGGGCTGCGACTCCTACTCCTATTTCTGCTCTCCCGTCTCTCTCTCTCTCATCGAGGGTGGCTAGTGCATCCCTATGGAGCAATGCAGTCACTCTGGGATCTCTAGCCATTTGTTTCGTCCATGCCATTTCCTCCGACATTGGTTAGCCTTTGAAAACGTATCAGAGAACACGAGAGATGAAAAACAGAGAATTTAAAAAAATTGACACTCTGACACTCAAGGGATGAAGTGGAGAAATGAGGACCCAAGCACCCTTATATAGTGAAGGGTTCTATTTTTAGTAAGTGCCCCTATAAAACTTTTGGCCTCTTTTTCAAATATAGTATGTTCTTGTCTAGGCTCATGAGTAAAAATCCTTGGACATCCACAAATGTAGTAACAGGCATATAAAATGTAACAACGCAAAAGTAATGTCAAAACGTAACCAAATATATTAGAATAGAGTCAAAACACAACCAACTAATTGTGTTTTCTATTTTCCATTAGATTAAATCCTTTATTTCCATTGGACTCCTAATGTCCCTGTTTGTAAAAATGAAACACATTCATGATCTTTTTCAGCTCGTCTCTGTATCTGCAAAACCAAACACAAAGTTAATAATCCTATATTTATTCAACATTACTATTTAAAATTCAAGAATCTGATGGAAATTAGGGACTCACATTTTGTCCATTACGAGTGAAGACAAAATCTACTGGCATATCAACAAAAGTCAATCCAAGCATATGCCGAAGATCTTCTAGGCTGCACTCCTTATTTATATGAATTTCTCGTATTTCATCATGGGGCAAATGTATGGATATCTCCACTTCTTGCTGATTCGTCTCCGCATCCAGAGGGTCCCATCGGCCATGACCAAACTTATATCGCCTATAAATGAAACTTAAGGAGCATGTTTGACGTGAAATATGATACCTTATGGTCATTGTTTCACAAGAGAGCTTACACCTTATTAAATCTCCTTTATGCTCCATTTCCTTTGAATCCCATGCGACAAATATGTTGTCCAACAGTGATGATTCTTTTGCTTTCCATGCCCACATCGTGTTTCTTTTCCTAAAGGGGACCGCCTTAAATATGGCAACAAATACGGTGATCGGCACAGAGATGCTAGTGTAGACTCGTTTGGATCCGAATGTTGGCTTCATATTACCAATAATCTCTTTGAGAAGTTGCCTCTTCGTTAATTCAATAGTCAGTTGGTCAACATATGGCCACTCGTGAGAATTGATTGCAGACTCAGAAGTTGGTGCTAATTTGCCTTGGCCAAAGTTTTTTTTTGGAACTTCGTACATGTGATCGTAAAAGAAAATGCCCATTTTGATCAAGGCAGAGGATACTAACCCACCATATATTAGTTCTCCATATTTGGCATGTATGGCGGAGAATTTTCCAGTGGAGAACTTCACGTTTTGCCAGTCGAAGCTATTTGAAGGAAAGACATCTGCACCAGGCATTAATGCAACATTATTATCCATTACAATGACATAATAATAATTCAAACATAATAGTTAACACAAGAATAAAAGAGGAGAGACCTACAATGTAACTGTATGGTTCTATCAGCAATAGCCACATCCAATAAAATATCTCGACGCATGTATACGTGTTGCACATTTGCAAGATATTCGCCATTTTGGTCGATCTTGAATTCGTGGATCCTTCCTTTCCAATGGTAGTCTTGGTTGTTTCGCTTCCTCTTTGCAACCTTGTGAGTTCCTTTGCCCGATGGTTGCATGTAAACCCAGTCAAAAGTTGAAAATGTATGGGGCACCCAATGCTCATTGGAATCTTTGATGTGTGCAACAATGGAAGCTAGTTGATTCTTGGGCTTCCTTGATTGAGTAGAGGCCATAATGGATGATGTAATGATAATGTAGGATATAGTGTGTAGATCTTCAGATAAGGTGAACCAAAATAAAAAAAATAGAATATCTGTGGTGTATACAGAATGAGAGAGAGAGAGAGAGAGAGAGAGAGAGAGAGAGAGAGAGAGAGAGAGAGAGAGAGAGAGAGAGAGAGAGAGAGAGAGAGAGAGAGAGAGAGAGAGAGAGAGAGAGAGAGAGAGGCTACAAAATGAGAGAGAGATGAGAGATACAAGCCTGTGAATATTCAAAATTTGAAATAAGGACTAGGCTCACTTAGGATAAGGCTGCTAGTAGATAGACATGCTAGTTGATGTTAACTTGTAGGCATAGTTATTGCTTTATCTAGGGTTAATGTTAGAGGTGTACTTTGTGGGCCCACACTTGATTTAATCTGCACCATTGAATTTGCCATGTCATATGGACCATTCCCTCTCAGTTGTCAATATTCTATTGGGACACGTGTCGTCATTAACACTAATTATAATTAGTGAAGAGGCCCTTTTTGAGTCCAAAAAGGGCCCTAATGCATCATTATGCTAGGGGAAGACGTGATGGTACGGATGGAAATAATGTCATGGATTTTTCATTGGTCGAGGACTGTTGCACGACATCAATAGATCTTATCGTGGATGAAGACGAATGTACATCTCATCTGGATATTGTTGAAGGACATGTTATCGATCTCCTCACAAGATCCCCAAAGTAGTGATGATTTAGAGACAGAGTAATCTCGAAATGTACTTTGCAGATATATGTGTAACTATTTTATCTAAGAAATTCGAAACTATTTTCCCTATACAACCCCAATTTCTGCTATGACAACTGTTTCTGCATTTTCTGCCATGACCAATAAATTGTAGAAATTTTTTTCGCAAATTATGCCATGGCCCACAAGTTCTAGAAAATGTGTTTTTCTCAATTTTTTGCCACAACTACTCTCTCTCTCTCTCTCTCTCTCTCTCTCTCTCTCTCTCTCTCTCTCTCTCTCTCTCTCTCTCTCTCTCTCTCTCTCTCTCTCTCTCTCTCTCTCTCTCTCTCTCTCTCTCTCTCTCTCTCTCTCTCTCTCTCTCTCTTCATGAGTTTCGCAATTTCTGTCAAGGCCAAAAAATTGCAGAAATTGTTTTTTGCAATTCTTGCCATGATGGTAGAAATTGCCAAAGCAATTTACAGCAATTTTTGCGATTTCTGCCATGTCTAAAAACTGCGAAAAAAAATTTCATCGTTTTCTGTGCGATTCCTACCACGACGGGAGAAATTGCGAAACACTTTCTCCAATTTCTACCGCGGAAAGTTTTCCGCAATTTCTGCCATGGCCTAAAAATTGCGATAATTTTTTTTCGCAATTTTGTCTGAAATTTCTACCACGAAGGAAAAAAATGCAAAAAACTTTCTGCAATTTTTTCTACAATTTTTGCCGCGAAATTATTGCAGAAAATTTTCTACAATGTTTTTTGCAATTTCTACCGTGGAAATTTTTTTCACAATTTTGGCCACGGACAAAAAATTGCGAAAAATCTTTTTTGCACTTTTTTCCTCAATTCTTGTGATTACGACAAAAATTGCAAAAGTTTTTCACAATTTATTCGACCATTTTTGCCATGACTTTAGAAATTGAGAACAATTTTTTGCAATTTCTACCATAACGGTATAAATTGCGAAAATTTTTTTGCAATTTTGACCAAAAAACATTGTGGAAGTTTTTTTTTTTTGCAATTTTTGCCACCTTTTCTTGTGGTGAATTGACTCTCTTTTGATGCTCTTGATTAGTTCCAAGTTGCCAGTGTTAGCTCTTCGGCATCTAATTTTGGCTAAGGCTCCTTCTAGCATGGCTATGGCTATCTCCCAACTAGTCGATGCTAAGGCTTCTTCCTATTAGCATGATTATGGATGCTGAAAAGACAAGGCAAGCATAGGATGAGTATTTTGAGGATAATATCCGCTCTTCTCTCGTTTCTTCACTTAGGAACTGACTCAAATGACTGCTTAACCTAAAACCCAACTTCACAAAGGCTTAACCTACTTGTGAAAGGCCCAACGATAAAATAAAACTAATTAACTTGGTTCATAGAAATTATAATACATAGTGTAACAATTAAAAATTGTCACAGAGGAGAACTCTCAATGAAAGAAGATAAAGCTCTATTGTGCAAATGAGATTCTTCTTCCAAAATGGACTCTTCCACTCCTATATATACTTGGAGTGGTGGTCACTTACAAAAAGGCACTATGGGACAAATAGACCACATATGCTTAACTTAATTAAATTGGTACCATGGGACAAACTCCCAATGGACCATAAACAACTGAAATCACTTAAGTTGAACTTATTCAGACTAGTTTAAGTTCCAATCTTCTAGATTTATTTTTAGAACTAAACAACTTTAAGTCGTTACAACATGGTGCAAAGGCCTAAACTTGACTGATCCAGTTCTAGGCTTAAGTCTGTATCCTTTTCAAGATGGCTCAAATATTCCTTAGGATATCAACCTACATTATCCCCTACGTCAAAAGGTTGGTGGTCCCATGCCAATTGCCGCTGTTTGTTGTCTTGTCTGGTCTTCCCGCAACTCTGCATTGATGGCGACCCAGATTTTATGAACTTCTCTACCAATTTGTTCCATTCTCTCGAATCAAATTTTGTCCAGAAATGGTTGGGGCCGATAGTAATCAAGCATATTCTGTAGAAATCCGTACACATACCAAGATTCAACCATGTCAACATGAAGTTCATTGCTGATCACAGTCCGATAGTTGAAGAAACAAAATGTTTCTAACTACAAAGTCTTGCTAGCTTTCAGCCCTCCCCCTGATACGAACCACAGAGATGAACGGTTCATGAACACGAAAGTCAAAAGAAACAAAGACGAACGGTTCGCGAACATGAAAGTCAAAGGAGACGAACACGAACGGTTTCCGAATTCAAAAGATTCACGAACGAGAATACTTTGCGGTCTGCCACGAGATTCCCTTGCGGTCTAGTACGAGAAAAGACAGACGACCAAAACGAAACCAACGTCATGAAATCTTTTCCTGCCCTTGCTGCTCCAAAGAGTACCAGCGAGATCATGCAAGTACCCATAAGTATAGATGTCTAATCTGATGGCATGACGTCAGCAGATGCAAACTAGGTCGTGGTTAGTCACTCTAATCTTAAAGGTTACATAGAACGACTATATACTTGCTGGATCATACTTGACATACAGATGACAGAATACACAGATAGTGTAATGTTGTAGTCTGATGCTAGTAAGCAATCAAGACAAAATTACAGAATACATGTCCACCTGCGTGCAAAGACAATTCTGTCTAGGATCTATAGATCTAACTATTTGCTAGTAAAGTGAGACGATTACTCGTGAGGGAACCGGTTTTCACTCACGCCAACGCACTGCATGGATTTGCATTTAGTGCTTGAAGAATGAGAGAAAAATCAATATAGATGATTTTTTTCTTGTTGTGTCTGATCTCGAATGCAAATTTGTCTACTTCATTCGTGTGTCTGAATTCTCTTGTTCATTTTAATTTCGCATCTTGGTTGAAACTATGTTGAATGCTGCATTAATTTTATAAACGTAGATCAGTAGTGCCTGACTACATTCTGGAGAACTTTAGGAGTGATACAGCTGGCAGTGTCCAGTGATCGCATCTGAACTCCATCGGAGTTGCAAGAGGATCGTGTTGCTTCACCTTCACGACCGCGAAATCCATTTCTCATCAGTGGTATCAGAGCCTACATGTCTTGACATGTTCTGACATAGCCAAGAAGCTAGCAGATCCAGGAGGCCAAACATTCAGACAAACAACCATCAACGATGGAACAAACTCCAAGAAGCAAGGGCTTCAATCAGTAGCATGCAGAGCAAGATCTGTAGAGTACTTGATTCTTCAGGATCTAACTTTCTAGCCTGGAAATTTAAGACATCACTGATACTCAAGGGTGAAGGACTCTTCCCCTATGTGGATGGCACAGAATAAATGCCTACGACATCATACAAGGAGCGACGCAAATGGAGAGAGAAAAATGACAAGGTAGTAGTCTTGCTATCGTCTTCCATCGAAGATAGTCTCACACTTGACCTGGCTACACTCTCCAAAGCTAAGGAGATGTGGGATGCATTGCTCACCAGATTTCAAATGAAATCATGATGCTGGAAGATCAACTGACGAACCTACAGTGGGATGGAAAAGACCTTACTTCTTTCATGAGAAAGATGAAGGATCTATTTCTATCACTACATAACTCTGGAGTAGAGAACGCAGTGTCAACTAAGAAACAGCTCACGTACCTATTGAGAGCCTTACCCAGATCAATCTAGACAACAAGAACCCTGCTCGCGAAAGACCCTACCATGAACCTCGAAAAGGCGATTGTCGAGATTCGAGAGGAAGTCGAGGCCAGCGAACATCTTGATACATGATTTTGACCAGGCCCTCTACGGCAACAAAGAAAAATTCAAGAAATAATTTAAGCATAAGAGGGAGTCGAATCAGAGAGAGCCAAGATCGTGATCAGCAAGCAGAGGGGACAAGCAAGGGCAACTGCAAGAGCAAAGGGAGGTCAAAGCAGCAAGGTGCAGACAAGAAGACTTGTGTGAGATGTAGAAGAGACGGGCATACAGTAGATACATGCTGGCTCAATCCCAAGATTGAGTGTATCCATTGCCATAAGAAGGGTCACGCAGCCATGGATTGCCGCTAGAACTTGAGGAACAAATCAGCACAGAACAGACAAGAGAACATCAACTGCACATTTTTCTCTTTTGAGAAGTTGCACCAATTTTGATACTCATTGATTGAAGAGTAGAGGTAATGCATGGCATCACTTTGAGCATTGATGGCCCGTCACACATTTTCTGAAAGGTACTGCCACTCCCGAATAGGAGGATACTACTGAGAGGTAGGTGCATGGGATGGTGGGAGATTTTGTTGTACGTTTTGATACAATGTGGTGTACTGTTCATGATGGACGGACTGAGCAGATGGAGGGTGTGATGTTTGAGTGATGGTGATAGGGATTGGAGATGTGTCGGCATTTGTGATCGGAGAAATAGAAAGTATTGTGGAAGTGGTGGTGGTAGCGATAGTGGTGGGTGTAGGAAATGGTGTGGTGGTAGTAGGTGGCGTGTTTAATAGTGAAAGTGAGAATTCTTTAATGTTGAAGGATGTGTCAAAGACATTTGGAAAATGCATTGGAGATTGCATAGAGGTGGTTGTGACTGGTTCGGTGGAGAGTGGGAGTGTGTTTGTGGAGACAATAGGGGATTTAGTGGTGAGGGTGAGTGTGATGGGTAGTGTGACGCTGATGGTTGATGTGATGGGAATTGATGAGAAGGTGGTTGGTGGGTCACTTACCATGAACGACATAGGTGGGACACCCGGTTCAACCTCTATCTCCTTTGCCTCAGGATGTCTCATCAAAGGATTTGATGTTGCAGTCAATTCTTCTTCAATGGCTTCTGTGATTTTCACTGTTGAAGTGTCTTTAGGCATTCAATAGGGCGATTGTGTTGTGTCTCCCATTTCGTTGATATTTCCATGCCCTTGGGTGGTGGATGTGCACAAGTGCTATTTGCTGCTACTGGATGAGTCTTTACCTTGTGTGTGGACCTCTGAATGTTCTTTTGTGTGTTGGCTATGGGCATGTTCTTTTAACCGCTGTGACTCTAACTCTGCTTCACTGGTTATAAATCGTCACAGAGGAGAACTCTCAATGAAAGAAGATAAAGCTCTATTATGCAAATGAGGTTCTTCTTCCAAAATGGACTCTTGGAGTGGTGGTCACTTACAAAAAGGCACTATGGGACAAATAGACCACATAGGCTTAACTTAATTAAATTGGTACCATGGGACAAACCCCCAATCGACCATAAACAACTGAAATCACTTAAGATGAACTTATTCAGACTGGTTTAAGTTCCAATCTTCTAGACTTAGGCTTAGAACTAAACAACTTTAAGTCGTTACAACATGGCGCAAAGGTCTAAACTTGACTAATCCAGTTCTAGGCTTAAGTTTGTATCCTTTTCAAGATGGCTTGAATATTCCTTAGAATATCAACCTACAGCCATTTTCTCTTTTGCCTTGTTGAAGCCCTTTGAGATCAACCTACTCTAGCTATCTTAACTGAGTTAGTCTACAACATATAGGACTTAATCTAGGCCTAATCTAACTGATCTTAGTGCCTAGATTCTGATCATCTAAGCTCTATCCTACTCGATCTAACTTGCTAACGTTGGTCCTGACCTATTGCTATCTAAACTAATTAAGAATTATTACTAAGCAACCAAAGAGAAACTAGGCTATCTACACCTATCTAGTCTATCTTAATGTGATTCTAATAATATGTGTTCTCCACTCAGAGGTCAAATAATCTAGTAAGAGATAGTGGTCTAGTTCCCTCCGTGGATTCTCAACAACTTCCACATGAGTCAGAGAGTATTGAGTCAATTCCAAGGAGACGCACACACGTCATATCTTATATCAAGAACATTTAATCAAATGGAAGGATCAGTCAATTGAGAATGCCACTTGGGAAAAGGGAAACATACTTTGACAATTATATCCAGATGTTGTCTTAGAGAACCAAGACAATTCTTAAGGAGTAGGAAGCATTACGATACCATAACAGTACCAACCCAACAATACACATCTAGGTGCAACTAACCACCAAGGGCAGAGGACAGTGTGAGTCAGAGGCATGCATGCAAACCATACATTAGGTATGAGGCCCATAGACACATGCATTAGGTATGAGGCCCATAAGACACATGCATGATAGTAGGGGGCCATGCAGTCCTTCAATGATGGACTGGGACCCCACATGCATGATTAACCCATGCATGTAACATGAACGATGGGTGTCAATAGTAATAGCCACCTACCACATTCATGCAAACTCACACTAGGCTAAGAGGGGCATCCTTTAAGAGAGTGGGTTGGCTAGGTGGATCGGACTAGCTTTGCATTCGATGTGGTTACATTGTTGCTAACACATCCCATAGTGATTCAATCTTTGATTGTATTCTAATGACCCACTATGTGTAAGAAAGGAATAAACTTAATGCAATATTGGAGGCCAATATTGAGAACAAGCTTGGGGACACACCCCTTGCCAAATGGGGGGCCTCACATCTGTGAATTTCAACAAGTGACAGGTCAAATTTTGCCCACCAATAACATTCATTTACTTAATATAGAAGGTAAGTAACTCTATTGGCAAGATTTGGATGCATGTAGACCATTGATAAACATTTGGTCAAGTGTCAATCTAGTCTAGAAGGTTATATACATGAGTTCTTAACACTATAAATAGGATGTTTATTGATGAACATTAAGAGAAGCAAGTGTTCTAGACTTGGACTGTGTACTAAATTGAAGTTAGTAATCATGTGTGGAAGATAATCTAGATGCATTATGTTTGGTAGTTTATCCCTTAGTAATTGAGTAGTTATTTAAAAGTCTAGAAATCATCATGGACTTGGATCTTAAACTTTGAGATAACTTGATCAAATTATTCACAAATCAATATTTCTATTGTTCTTTGCTCTGAAAAAATTCTTATGTGTCTCATTGTTCTCAACAGCTTTGGTGTCTTTTTTATACAATGGAGAGCACAATAGAATAGAAGTAGAATATGAAGATTAAAATTTTCCATCCTTTCAAAATCAAAGTAAAACATGTAACCTAAAAAAATCAATGACAAGGAATTCTAACAAGTGGATGCTATATAATTTACCCTAAAAATAAATTCAATTTCTATTTGAGAGTACACCATATTGTTTGGGAAATATCAGATCACAAAGAATTAATTATGCCCTTTGATCTTTGGCTTGGCAGGAAAGCACATCTAGCATCATTAACAATGTAGAAATCTTGCATCTATTACACATAGAAGATATAAACTCAACAAGAACTTGAAAAACTCACTTAAGTATGATGTTAAGTTGATATATGATTAACTTATTTCGAATGAAATGGAGTCGAGAGAAAATCTGGTTGTCAACAGACATTTTGTAAGCAGCCAGTACCACTTTTAGGAAAGGTGAATATAGGTAATGAATGCTAAACAACAGTCTCCTTCTATCAAACTGAAGATAAAATGTTTTGTATGTAAAATGATATCAGAGTAACTCGAATGAATTGCAGTTTGATTAAGTTGTCAACAAGCACTTGGTTGGCGTAGTTGCAGAAAAACTTCATCCGCGCGTCCTTCACCATGGTGATCTTATACCTCTTGCTAGGTACGTAGCAGTTCGACAAAAAATAAGTCGAATCATCAATAGCATTCTTGGTCATAACATTGGCTACCCCATCAGTTGGCAAACCAAGAGCTTTAAAAGATATAGTTTCATTCACTGAAAAAGTAGTGTTCTGCAATGAAACCTAGAAATCAAAGTCAGCCACCATATGGATAGAGTGAACGAACTCGGTGCTAACCTCTGACAACACAATAGAGGGGTCCACTTTCAAATTTCCAATCCTGCAACGATCTAGTAGAGATGAATTGAAGCAAGGTAGATAGATGCTTGTATCTTCCAGTTAATGGTTGCGCTGGTGCTCGTACTTGCATCCATTTTGATTACAAATATGATCCCAGATTGACAAAAGTGTGGTAGCGAGCACAAAAGCAGTGAGCGATAGAGAGCAAGGAGGTACAAAGAAAGTGTGAAGTGAAACCAGAAAATTAGAGGTTTTAACAATGACACAATAGTAATGATGATTATGTGGCAACATGATTTGACAATTGTTACATTCATAAATAGAAAACGGTGACTAGAAAATTAGAGGTTTTAACAATGACACAGTGGAGACGATCATCACGTGGCAACATAATTTGACAATTGTCACATTCATAAATAAAAAGCGGTGACTAAGAAATAATAAATTAAGACAGTTTAAATTTAAAAAATATATAATCATGCCTACGCAGTTTTCTACGTGGTCATAAATATGAACTTAAATGTGAATGACGTTATATAACACATGTAAATATATGCATTAAATAAAAAGAGATTTACTAAATCTAAAAGTAAAAATAATAAATAACAATTAGTTTAAAACTAATAAAAGAAAAGAAAAAGAAAATTTCGCAAGGACAAAAATTAAAAAAATTCGATGAAAAAAAAAACTCGTGATGGAAGATTCTTGAAACGTTTTTAAAAGATACTTGAAAGGTTCTCCCCTTGAAATTCTTTGTCAAAGATAATATTTTTTCAGTCTGGAACTGTTAATGCATTTCCAAATACTTCAATAACTTTATACGGCCCCATCCATCTCATATGTAGCTTCCCAGGGAATTTCTGATGTCGATTGTCATGTATATAAAAGCATAATCACCAAGTTTAAGATTAACAATTTTGATACAAGTATCATGCTTTTTCTTTCGCTCTTCCTGTAGTCTCCTTCGAATTGTTTCATGATTCAGATAGTTCTTCAATGGTCAACAACCTTTCATTAATACGTAGATTCTTTGGTATCAATAGATTCTTGATAACTTCGACTTTATCTTTGTCAACTTCAATTCCTCTATTCGATAATCTGTGACCCAGAAGTATACCTTCTCTCATACCAAAAAAACATTTTTCAGGGTGAAGTGACAAACAAGTGTCTCGACACCTCTGCAATGTAAGCTTTAGGTCTTGATATTACTGTATACATAGAAATCATCAATGAAAATTTTGAAAATTGCTCAGCGAAAATCAATATCATGATTCTCTAGAAAGTAGCTAGTGCATTACAAAGACCAAAGGGCATTTTATTATAGGCATAAGTGCCCCAATCAGTAGTAAAGGTAGTCTTTGGTCGATCCTCCTTCCTCACTCCAACTTGATTGTAACTAGAGAAACTATCGCAGAAACTATAATGTTTTTGCCCAGCAACCTGGTCTAAAATGGAATCCGTGAAAGGTAATCGGTGGTGATCTTTTCTTGTTTCAGCATTCAACTTCTGGAAATCCTGGCAAATTCGTATTTTGCCAGTCTTCTTCTTTGAAACTAAACAATAGGAGATACCCACTTACTACTTAAGACGAGATAAATAATACATGCATTAATATGCTTGTTGAGTTCATCTTTCACTATTAGAGAGTACTTTTTGGATTAAGACGATATTGTCTCTGTTGGACAGGAACTGCATCTTCCTTAAGATCAATGCGGTGCTCATCAAATTTTAGAGATATCCCTTTCAAATCTTTGAGCGACCGTGCAGATACATCTTGGTACTCTTTCAATAGTTCAGTAAATTCTGCTAATTCAATCTCTCCAAGGGACTTCAAAACATGGACAAATCTTCCAGGTGCAAGTTCAATCAGCTCTATAGAATTGGACATAATTATACCTTCCGTCATGCTGGCCTAGGTATGGCCATGAATCTCATGTATGGCTGACTCCATAAATTTATTCTTGTTGTTGGCCTATTTTGTTTCAACAAATCGTTGATCAGATTCTTCAAATTCATCATTTGAATCCTCATCATCTACATCAGAATAGAGGGGAACATTATGATACCATAATAGTACCGACCCAACAATACACATCTAGGTGCAACTAACCACCAAGGGCAGAGGACAATGTGAGTCAGAGGCATGCATGCAAACCATACATTAGGTATGAGGCCCATAGACACATGCATTAGGTATGAGGCCCATAAGACACATGCATGATAGTAGCGGGCCATGTAGTCCTTCAATGATGGACTGGGACCCCACATGCATCATTAACCCATGCATGTAACATGAACAGTGGGTGTCAACAGTAACTGCCACCTACCACATTCATGCAAACTCACACTGGGTTAAGAGGGGCATCCTTTAAGAGAGTGCGTTGGCTAGGTGGATCAGACTAGCTTTGCATTCGACGTGGTTACATTATTCCTAACACATACCATAGTGATTCAATCTTTGATTGTATTCTAATGACCCACTATGTATAAGAAAGGAATAAACTTAATGAAATTTTAGAGGCCAATATTGAGAACAAGCTTGGGGACACACCCCTTGCCAAATGAAGGGCCTCACATGTGTGAATTTCAACAAGTGATAGGTCAAATTTTGCCCACCAATAACATTTATTTACTTAATATAGAAGGTAAGTAATTCTATTGGCAAGATTTGGATGCATGTAGACCATTGATGTAAGTAGATGGCTAAGATAAACATTTGACCAAGTGTCAATCTAGTCTAGAAGGTTATATACATGGGTTCTTAACACTATAAATAGGATGTTTATTGATGAACATTAAGAAAAGCAGGTGTTCTAGACATGAACTATGTATGAAATTCAAGTTAGTGATCATGTGTAGAAGATAATCTAGATGCATTACATTTGGTAGTTTATCCCTTAGTAATTGAATAGTTATTTGAAAGTCTAGATAACATCATGGACTTGGATCTTAAACTTTGGGATAACTTGATCGAATTATTCACAAATCAATATTTCTATTGTTCTTTTCTTTGAAAAAATTCTTGTCTCGTTGTTCTCAACAGCTTTGGTGTCTCCTTAGGCCTTTTCCGGATCTTTCCCCTACCCCTCTCCAAAACATTGTACGAAACTGGAACTACAAATAGACTGCAACCGCAACCGCAACCATACCACAAATGGCCGCAAACCACAACTGGGACCACAAATGACTGCAAACTACAAATCGCAACCGAACCTCAAACCATTGCAAACCATCTGTTTGCGGTCTGTTTGTAGTCCATGTACAGCTGCAGTTCATGTGTAGTTGAATGCGGCTGATGCGGTCGATTGAGGTCGGATGTGGTCGATTCGGTTAGGAATGAAAAAGGGTCGGTTCGATTGGATGATGATTCAGGTGCAAATTCGGCTCAATTGTATGACAAAGTGTATGGAGCCAAATGTGGTCTAGGTGTAGTGTAGTGGCGGTGGATGATGAGACTCAGCTTGGTTGGATGACAAAGTGTATGGAGTCAAATGCGGTTTGATGCGATCTAGGTGTGGTGCAGCAGAGGTGTCTTGTCGTTTAGCTGGTGGGTGAGTTGTATGCGGTGTACAACTGCGGTTCATGTGTGGTCAAATGTGGTTGATGCATTCTCATGCAGTTTGTTGCGTTTGGGAGTGGGTTGTTGTGGTATGTTGCAATCGGATGACGGCTGTTGTGGACAGATGCAGTCTAATGTGGTCGGTTCGGTTAGGAATGAAAAAGAGTCGGTTTGGTTGGATGAGAAGTAGCGAGGACTGGGTTGAGAGAAAATTGAATGAGGGCTCGACCCGGTCAAATGAATGAGTCATGTGGGCTCGGTTGGAGAAGAAGTTAAAAATAAGTTGGCTCGGTTGGATGAAGAGCTGGGTGGCTCCGCTAGTGAGGAGCTGGGTGCTAGGTTAGCTCAATTGGAGAAAGAGCTACTATTCAACCCGGTTGTTGATGGAATGCAATATGGCTTGGTTGCTGATGGAATGCTATTCAGCTCAGTTAGTGAAGGAGCCAGGTGCATGGTGTGATATCTGGGTTAGAACTGAAGTGATCAGTCAGTTTGGTCAGTGATCCATCTAGGTATTCGGCTCAATTACAGAGCAAGCTATGTATTCGGCTCGGCGGCAGATCAAGCTATGTATGTAGAGCAAGTTGTGGAGTCGGTCCGGTTGCAAAGCAATGGTGTATTTAGTTGAGAGAGAAGATAAGCATAATTCGGTCGAGAGAGGAGGGGAAGTCGGTTGGTGAGACAAGATGAATGTGATTTGGTTAGTTCAGATGTGTAGATGTAGTTTGGTTAGTGCATGATATCTACAAAAGGTAGTTCAAGAACAGCAGGTGGTTCAAAACAGATGCATGTTTTGTTGTTCGACAAGTTTGTGCTTCATGATTGATATTAGGAAACAGAATTAGATTATTTACGAACGTGGTAGACAGTAAGTTGTAGGTTGTAAATGATGGTAGATCTAGATATGTAGAGTGTGTCGTATGGACTTGATTGTGAGCAATGTTGTAGTAGGGATGAATTTATGATGTGTTGTGTCATTAGAGGAGTTTTGAGCTCCAAAAAGACCCTTTAAGAATTGGTGCAAGATGTAGTTTATATTATTAAAATATTATAACACTAATATTTTGACTTGCCATAACTTTTTAATCGTAGCTCAAAAGTGTGTCATCTAACACATCATTGGAAAGCCCTTTTGAGCTCTTTCCGATGCACCAAACTCCGCTAAATTCGGACTTACAACTAAAAAGTTATGCCATTTTTTAGTGTGGACTCAAAAAGTTACGTTACAAAGATTTCAAATTTGAGTGTTTTGATTGGTCCATGTGTAAGAAAAAATTGAGAAAAAATATAAAAAGAATCTTTACAAAGGGTCTTTTTTGGATTTAGAAGTCGTCTAATGTCAAACAACAATGGGCGCCAAATGTTGACACCCAGAAACATCCCCTTTGTAGTCTGTTTGTGGTTCGTTGTAGTCCGTTGCAGTCCGGTGCTGGGGATGTGGTCAGTTGTGGATTAGTTGGACCGAAACGGACTGGAAACAAACCATAATGGACCAAAATGCGATCCAAAAATTGGTCCGTTTGTGATCATTTGCGGTCCGGTTGCGGTTGCAGTCCATTTGTAGTTGCAATTTTGAATAGTGTTTCATATTTTCTCATGGTTTAGATAGTTCATTGAATAACTCGGCCATATTGTAGGATGCTAGTAGATGAGACTAGAAGTGCACTTTGTAGTGGCTTGAAAATGCAAGATCTAGGAGAGTTGCACTACATCCTAGGCCTAGAGGTTGATCTTGTTGGAATTTAAACTAACTCCTACTCATCCCAACAACCCTTCTTCCTTCTCTCAATTTTACTCTCTCAAATTAAGCCTATAGAAAATGAACTATTTTTTCAACAGTCTGTATTTTTTGACTGATTGTTGCAATAGTCTACATTTTTTCTCGCAATTTCTGACAGGCAAAAGACCTGACATTGTCGCCAAGATCCGACACTATCGCCTTTCCACCTTCGGGCCCTCAGTGAGACCAGGAAACAAAGAAGCTTGCAAGAGTTAGTTCACTGTTTAAGGGCCCATGCGAGAGTTTCTAGTGAAAAAAAGATGAAAAATACCAAAGAACCCTCATAGACACTAAAATTTTCAGTTTCAGTGGTCAAGAGCCCTCATAGAGAATTCTGAAGTTCCATCTCAATGAGACTAGAACACAGAAGAGTCTGCGAGAGTTAGTTTGATTCTAGTGAGCAGAAAATTGGGTTTAAGTGCAAAAAAATTACTAAAAAATGAAGATCCACCAAGTCCTTCCAAAAAAAACTCTCACAGACCACTCTAATCAATCCAAAATGTCAATTTCCATTAGTGATGAAGCCTGCGAGAATTAGTACTGATTATTGGTGAATATCAAGCCAAATAAGTGGTTTTCAACCCTCAAAAATAGTGAAATTTTTACTTAATGCGAGAGTTAACTCTCATAGAGAATTCTATAGTCAGATCCTTAGATGCAGCTCCTGTAAACCTTGCGAGAGCTAAGTTATAGTTTTCAAGGAGATATCAAGGTTTTTTTACTGAAAAATAAATAAAGAACCCTTGCACAACCAACCCTCACACTAGAGAACCCTCGCATACCATATCAATGGAAAGATCTGCACCAGATCTAGCTACTATCAAAATCTCAGGTCAATTAGTGCAAGGAGTAAAAAGTTATAAAAAAAAAACTACCATTAGGGGCTTGAATTTCAAATTTCAGCCAATCAGATCAATCCAATCCTTAAGATCCAGATCCAACTGTATCAGCAAGGTCCAATCACTCTGGGTTCTATCATCAAATGAATCTGAGGTTTGGACGATCAGTAGCAAGAAGGACAGCGAATCAAGCACCACACCTTTCCAGAATAGTAGCTGTGCAACAAAAGGCAGAACCCGAACCAACACCAATGGATCCAATGGGTCAACCCATACCTATCACTCCCTTGCAAGCAGTTCGAAGAGCACCTCGCATGGAGATACCAAAATACGACGGATTATCAGATCCCTTCCACTTCCTTCAGATCTACAAGCAAGCTTGTGAAATCTACGGCGATCGGACACCTGCAGAGAAGTTGATGCTATTTCCTATGTCCCTAGTAGCGGTGGCTCAAGATTGGTTTTTCAATTTGTCAGAGAAAGAAAAATCCACCCGGAACGCGGTTAAAGCGGCTGTCATCACGCACTTTAAACCCGTTTTTCCTGCTCAACAAGGTCAAGATGGAAAAAAGAGAAAGGATTAGGGACTATATTGAGCAGGTCAAACATCTACGATCTGAGTGCAGTGCAACCCTTACTCTCGATCATGAGGTGATCATGTGGTTCCTTGTGGGGTTACCACGTAGCATCAGGAGAGAACTAAAACGATGGGAGCAATACGCTACTCTATAAGAAGCTATGGAGGATGCCATCAGGGAAGAGGATGAGGGATCAGATGACGAATATCCAACCACCCATACTCCTACTTCCTTGATAGCATTATTATCATCAAATGCTTCCACTCTATCCATAGAACTGCTATTGAAACAGATGACAAAATTACACAAACAACAGATGGAGCAGCTTAGGCGCAGTTTGATCAGAAACTGAAGGTCTTACAAGGAGCTGTAGCAACAACGCCCGATCTACCAAAACAAACTAGCTACAGTATCCCCATCGCGAAAATGTATGGTGTTCAATAAGCACACAAAACCATACAGTGAACGAATGCCTAGTCCTAAAGCAAAATCTGAGATTGACCCACAAATTTTGCCATTTGTGCAATGCAACATCGCACAATATGGCCTTTTGCCCATTTAGAGGAGTCAGACTTCTTATCCAAACTATCAAGGGGCACCAAATGCGGCACCGAGATATGGCGCACCGAATAATCAACAGCGTATAGCCTTACCTGCACCACCAGGGCCAGCCAATCAACAGACTCAGAAATGTCAGTACCACCTCAACCTGAGCAGCAACAATGGTATGGGCTAGATGAACCATATATGGATCCTGCCATCGCCACCTCGATCTGTCCTGATCTGCTTCACTTTGTTGCCTGTGCATCTCTCTGCCCAATTCACATACTCTGTGAATTTATCAAGTGCTTTTGACTTATTTTGAATGAAATACACTCTGGCAAATTTACTATAATCATCAATGAAGGTTGGTTACAATAAGCAGCAAACCAACAATCTTGCCAATGTAGAAAAATCAGCATCTACATACAAAATGAGATGCAAACTCTAAGAGATATTGATCAAACATGAACCAAAACATAAAATATGTTTGCTGTCCTTACAATTACATTACCCTACTGTATTTCACACGTGTGGAACCGAAAATAGCAATAAATGATCATTCTACACATAGAATTGCAAGATAACACCAAGATAGTGCACCAATGAGTAGTAGAACCCAAAGAGAACCATGTATAATGATGAAATGAGAGATAGAAGAGAGAAGATGTGTCTCTCCATGAGTTACATCCTTTTATAGAGTTTTCAAACCCTACTTGGCCACTTGGCTTTCCCTCCAAAATGTAAACCCTACTATTTTTGGGTCTAGATTCAATGTACCCAAAGTTCAAATTTGAATCTCTCTCAAACTCGACTACCAACTTTCCCACACTTTCCAAAAGTGTTTATTGAATGTATTTTAAACTAATATAACTTCAAAAATTTTATCTCTAAGTCGAAAATGAGTTTTGGCCTCTTATTGACAATTTACCAAAATGTGACTAAACTAGACTAAACTAGTTGAAATCTCTCACACTCCCTCTTCAACTAGTTTTGGCATAGTTTTGACAATAGAACTTTGATCCAACTTTAGAATGATCTCCATACTAAGTATAGATCTTCTTCCTAAGGTTCTAGAGTATCTTTCATAATTGATATAGAGAATAGTGTCCAAATTGGATGCTTCACTATTTCTTACATCAATTTTACACATCAAGATATAACTAGAACATGAAGAACCAAATAGAATGTGAATGAAATGATTCCTCCATGTTTCAAACTTTGAACTCTCTGGAAAATTACAGCAACCAAACAATAAATGTGAGTGATGACCATTTGCTTGCTTGTCTCCTCCAACTTTGTCCTTTCTTGATATGTCTCCACCATAAAACTCCATGAATGAGCCTCCATCTCCATCTTGCCTTGGAAACCCATGAGTAGGTGAGTACATACATGATGCAAGTCTAGCACCACATGACTCCATAAAACAAGTAGTTTGCACTAGTCCATCTTCAAGATCTCCAAGTATTGGCACCAAGTAGCTCAACACTTCAGAACTTAGCCATGGATGAGTGACATAATGGACCTCAAACATATGATCTATATCCAACAAGATCTCATCAATGCTTGATCTCGAATTTCCACAAAGGTTAGTGAAAACAATGTCACCAATGTCACCATCATAAATCAAAAGATAGATTCCAAACTTTCCATCCAACATGAAGTAGAGTAGGTGAAGATGAGTATCAAACCTAAGAAATCCAGCCCTCTTGAGTCCATAACAAACCTCAATAAGCTCTCCAATGAGATCTCCCTTGTCTTGAGGAAATTGCCTCTCGATTTGTTCCATGTAGTCTTCTCCAACCAACCTTTTGCCATCTCGATCATGAGTGATCAATTCACAAACATAGAATCCTTTGAGTTGATGAAGAGATGTGAGATCCATGCCTTGGATCTTCCCAAGAACCAATCTTCCATTGCTCTTTCCTTCATAAGACTCCCTCTTAATGATTGCATCATAAGAAGTAGAAACCTCAAAGACATTAGAAGCCATGAAAAAAATGATTAGTACCTTCAACATAAGGATGATTGAAGTACTCTCTTTCTTCAAAGAAGAACTTCTATTCAATGTTTTAGGTAATGAATCATATGATAATGATTCTTCCTCACTATCATTCACAATGACATCATTCAAAGTACATCCTACTTTGAACTCTTCACATACTTCTCTTCTTCTTGACTTGTGACTATCTCCCTCACTAAGTATCTTGATAGAACCATTTGATGTACTCTCTTTATGAAGACATGTGACTCCACTTGCTGGAAAAATGACTTTCTTGGAATCATAACAAAAGAATGTAGAAGAACCACCTCCTTCATGCATGCACCTAGCAACATCCTTTTCCATATGATCAAAGAAATCATTAACAACAATCTTTTCCAAGGAAGAACCTTCACCTCCATTGATGAAGTTAGCTCTTTCCTTACCTTTTGCATGCTTGCACTTGCCATGAAGAACCTCTGAAACACCATCATTATCCTCAAGACTAGCCAAGTTAGCACAAAGATGAACATCTCCAAGAAGCATATTAGATCTTGACCTAGATCTAGCATAAGGAAGCTTGTTAGACTTTGCATAAGATCCACCAATCTTATTGATGCTAAAAGGTAAATTTGGAAAGTTGAGACCAATCTCCTTTTCCATTCCATCCTTTTTGTTAGCCATAACTAAAGCATCAAGCTTGAAAAGTCTACCTTGTTTATTGCCCCTAGCAACCAAGATTTCTTCCTTTGTAATAAAACAAGCATCACCACCAAACTTTACCATGTATCATTTCTCTATCATTTGACCAACACTTAGCAAATTCTTTGAAAGTGAAGGAATGTAAAGAACACCATCAAGTCTTGCTTTCCTATTAGTAGAGAGACAAACAGGAATTGAACCAATACCTTCAATCACACACTCACCACCATTGGCCATGTGAATTGCTTTCTTGGCTCCATCATAAGTGACCAAAGAAGTAAAGAACTCCTTGTGACTAGTCATGTGTGAACTAGCTCCACTATCAATCCACCATGAATCTTTGTCCCCTTCACTTGATATTGGACTTGATGAACACATCAAAAGAGAATCACCACCACCTAGACCCTCATCATTAGTAGTAAAGTTGATTTGCTTGCTACCTTCATCTCTTTGCTTCTTCAAACATTCATTTGAAAAATGCCCTTTGATTCCACAATAAAAGCATTTCAACTTAGACTTATCTTTCTTTTTGCCAAAAGAGGAAGTCTCACCTTGATCTTGCCCTTTAGACCACTTGCCTTTGCCTTTGCCCTTGAACTTGCCTTTGATGAACATAGCCTCCTCTTCACAATGAGATGTTGATGTAGATTCACCTCCTCTTGATTGAAGCCTATACTCCTCATTCACAAGATCTCTTGCAAATCCACAATACTTGGCAAAGTCTTTTGAATAGCAAAACTTTGAGCAAGATTAGCATGATCATCCAACAAGCCATTAAGTATAACTTGAACAAGTTCTACCTCCTTAATGCTTTCATCAATACATGCTAACTCATCATTGAATGCTTTAACTCTCAAAACAAAAGCATGAGTACTCTCTTCCTTCTTTTGAAAACTTTGAAAGATTTGCCTCCTAAGAGTAAGCACTCTTGATGTAGACTTGGATTCATAAAGCTTCTTCAAAGCTTCCCAAGCCTCCAAAGATGATGTGCACTTACCAACTTCCTTGAGAAGTTCATTGGTAACATTCATCTTAATCATGTGTAGAGCTTTCTTTGCTCTCTTGTCATACCTCACTTGATCTTGTTGAGTTGCTGGTCTCTCCTCCAAACCTACAACAATCTCCATCAACTCATTCATCTCCAATAAGGACTCCATCCTCACCTTCCAAGTAGAATAGTTGATTGAGGTAAGCCTATCATTGCTCTCCAACATAAATCCACCATTTGTAGCCATGTTGAAGTGACCTGATCTTCTCTTTCAGCCTGTTCCAATGCACAAAGCACTCTCTTGAATGTCAAAAAATGAACTCAAGAAGAAATCACAAAGATATGGAACCTCTCAAATCTCTTCTAGCACTTCTAACTAGAAAATCAACACATAGAATAGTGAAATCTTGATCAACCTATGATCTATTCTCAATCTAATGATTCTTGCCACCTCCTAAGATTGAAACAAACTCAAATGAAGTTCAGTAACCTCACAAAGTAGGGATCCAATCAAAATTAGGGTTTTAACAAAATCACAAAAAATTGAATATCTCAAATTCTGCATGCAATTTCTAGAAACTTGATATATCTTCTTGTAGACTCCAATGAGACCTTCGTAATGCACCAACAATCATCTAATTCCAGTAAACCAAGTGTGAAATCGGAATTGATCAAGTATCTAACCCTATATTGAGTTTTGACCTACAAAAGATCAATTCTACACATGCAAAAATGCTGATTTTTGAGTAGAGATCAATCTAGCATGCTCTAGCATTGGTAACTCCTCCAAATCCTTGCTAAAGATGGATGATCCTTTCATAACCTGAAACACAAGAGATTTGATACCATGTGAAGGATTTCAGATCATTCAAGATCCATTCCAAGTCCCAAATCTTTGGTTACAATAAGGAGCAAACCAACAATCCTGCCAATGCAGAAAAATCAGCATCTACATACAAAATGAGATGCAAACTCTAAGAGATATTGATTAAACATGAACCAAAACATAAAATATGTTTTCTGTCCTTACAATTACAGTACCCTACTATATTTCACACGTGTGGAACCAAAAATAGCAATAAATGATCATTCTACACATAGAATTGCAAGATAACACCAAGATAGTGCACCAATGAGTAGTAGAACCCAAAGATTACCATGTATAATGATGAAATGAGAGATAGAAGAGAGAAGATGGGTCTCTCCACGAGTTACATCCTTTTATAGAGTTTTTAAGCCCTATTTGGCCACTTGGCTTTCCCTCCAAAATGTAAACCCTACTATTTTTGGGTCTAGATTCAATGTACTCAAAGTTCAAATTTGAATCTCTCTCAAACTCGACTACCAACTTTCCCACACTTTCCAAAAGTGTTTATTGAATGTATTTTAAACTAATATAACTTCAAAAAGTTTATCTCTAAGTCTAAAATGAGTTTTGGCCTCTTATTGACAATTTACCAAAATGTGACTAAACTAGACTAAACTAGTTGAAATCTCTCACAGTATATTTCAGCTTCTCAATCTATTAAAGAAACATTTTGGTTGAGAAATTTACTGTCAGACATTACTTTGACTCAATACACCTCGACAATTATATTTTGTGATAATCAGAGTGCCATTGCCTTATTAGCCAGCCCTAGATTTTACTCTAGGAGTAACCACATTGAGATCCGATATCACTATGTCAGGGGCATGATTCTTGACAAAGAGATAAGCTTAACGTTCTATTGAAAGTGGGACATGGTTGCAAATGTTTTTCCAAAGGCATTGAGTATTAATACACACAACATATTTTGTGCATTGCTTAGTCTGATGATCAAGACATTCACAAATCCAGATTAAGGGGGGGTGTTGGATTTATCTCATGTTAAAAATTCACAATTCTAGCTTGACTAGTTTTGGTCATATGACTTGTAAATAGTTAGATGGTCATGATGTGGCATGTCACACGTGCCAAATAGCATAGGATTCCATTCATAAGGATGTTCTCAAGTAGACCTAAGCGTTAGAACCTTTGGAATGAGTCCAAATTATGCTAAGATACAAGGGAGAAAAAATAGGAGCTATTTTTGGTAATTTTTGCATTGTTGAGGGATCTCCAAGATTCCAACCCTAACTTGGTAGGGATGAAAGATCCACCATAATTATAATTAGGGATAGGTTTAGGGCTACTCATACCTGCTCAAAACTGTGATGGATCATGTATATATAGGTGATGATATCTCACCAAAATCAATCAAGCAATTTCATGTTTTTTCTCTCATAATGGTGCAGTTGCTCTCTATGTTCATAATTGTTTGAGTACTTGTGATTACTAATGATTATAGGATTGAATGTAGGTCTGGAGTACAGTACTCAGACTGTGGGAGGCCGTACTTTCACATGTGTGAAGCCTTCTTCAAGGATTTGGGCCATTTAGTGAGGTTCAAGCATAGATTTTTGATGGATTTTGATGGTTCAACTTGTGCTAATCTTATGAAATCATAATCTATTGTTTCCCTCATCATTTCAAGTGTTTTAGGATCCTTACATGCTGTAAGTTTTACATGGTATCAGAGCCTAAAGGCTGAAATGAGCTAAATCCTTGGTTTGCATTCAATTTGATCACAATTTTTGATCTAAATCTTGTGTAGATTGGATCTTAGCATCTAGTATTGATTCTAGAACTCAAAGTGAGTCAAATACATTGGAGATTGGTGTTGTGTGACTTTATTTGCAGGTGTTTAGGTGTCTAAAACCAGAGGCAAAGTTGAATTCAATTCACATTACCAAAATAGCAAGTTTTGCTTGCTCCAAGCATTGATTTCTAAGCGAGTTTTGGAGGTGATTTCATAGAAGAGGCTTTCTAGCATTCAAGGAGACGGAAGATCAGATTTTTGGGGACTATTCAAGGCTGTTCTAAGGTGTAGTAGACACCTCTTGAAGTGATTTAGGTTCAGTCCAACCAGTGCTTGACTTATGCACCAAATTAGATCAATTTTTCATCAATTTTGATCATTTTTTGCTTGTGATTGGATAGTAGATTGTGTTGCATCCTCATTAAGTTCCATTTAGATCTTTTACAAGTGATTTTGGAAGTATATTAGGTTGCTGAAATTCACTCTTGATCAGATCATTTGGAAGCTTTAATGTTCTTTATAGAAAGAGGGGCAATTCTACTAGTATTGTCTACTTCAATCAAGCAAGTGCATTGTTTCTAGTATTCTATGATTTGATTTTGTTAGAGATCATTCTTAGATCTTTATAGGAAGTCTATTACTGATCTTTTCAGGACCCTAAGAAGTGGGATAAGGTAGACCTTCAATCAAATCAATAGAAGTAACCTTCATTTGTGTCAAGTCCTTGATTAGGAGACTAGATGGCATCTATAAATGCATATCTTTTGGATACTAATGAAAGGCTCAACAAAACTAACTATTCCATATGGAAAGTTAGAATGGAATCCATCATGATCATGCACGATCTGATGGAAATTGTAAATGGTAAGGAGGGTGAACCTATTCATCCTCAAGAAAAAGCCAAATACATCAAGAGGTGCAATGTTGCACTACATTGCATAAAAATGAATGTTGCAAATGAACTCTTAAGAGAGGTAGGAGATTGCACTTCAGCTCAAGATGTTTGGGAGACTTTGAAAAAGGTCTATGAATCCAAGAACCAAACTAGAATGTTAGCTTTGAAGAATCAAATCTATAGAAGCTATCAAAAGAAAGGAGAGAGTGCACATACTTTTGTCCTAAGAGTAAAGGAATTGAACAAAGAGCTAGCCTTTATAGGTGATCCTATCAAGGATGAAGAGCTTTTTCAACTCATATTGAATGGACTAAGCTTTGAATTTGACAATTTGGTTCAGGGATATGCAATTATGGGTAAGCTACCCATACTTGAAGAACTCCAAGGCACACTCATGGCCGAGGAATCAAGAAGGAGCCAAATGCAAGAGAGGATAGATAGGCTTTCCATCCAAGGTGGAGATGACCAAGCTCTCTTCACCAAAGGCAAAGGCAAGTCCAAAGGCAAAGGATCAACATTCAAGAAGTCTACAAAGCTTGAGGATCAAGAAGGACCCTCAAAGGCATCTCCATCAACCACCAAAGTCAAGAAGGACAAATCAAAGGTGAAGTGCTACTATTGTAGCAAGATGGGGCATTATGCCTAGGAATGCTTCAAGAGGAAGCAAGATCAATGCCAAGCAAACATGAGCAAAGAGGAGGAGGAGGAGAGTTCACATGAGGACTCTCTCATGATGTCCATATTTTCTTCAACAAGCTTCAAAGGAGAAGATCCTTGGTGGATTGACTCGGGTGCTAGTTCACACATGACTAGTAAAAGGGAGTTTTTCTCTTCTCTCTTATCTTATGATGGACCTATAAAGTCTATCTATACAGCAAATGATGAAGCTTGTAAGATTGAAGGAGTTGGTAGCATTCCCCTTTGCTTAGGATCTTCCAAAAAGATCAACATAGAAGGTGTTTTGTACATTCCTACATTAACAAAGAATCTACTAAGTGTTGGCCAAATGGTAGACAATGGTTTCAATGTTGACTTTGCTTCAAATGAATGTTTCATCAAGAAGAAGGGTAAGATAGTGGCTAAGAGCACTAGACTTGGCAAACTTTATAAGTTGGATGCATTTGTGAATACTAATGTTGTCATGTTGGCCGAGAAGAGCAAGATATCTACCTTTACTTTATGGCACAAAAGACTTGGACATGTCAACTTGGGTTCCATGGAGGCTATGATCAAGGAGGAATATGCTTTAGGCCTACCAAGGTCTATTGGGAAGGAAGACAAGGTTTGTGAAGCTTGTGCCTTATCCAAGGCACATAAGAAGGTGTTTCCTAACTCCATCACAAAGTCATCTCATCCTCTTGAACTCATACACTCGGATGTGCACATTGCTAGCACCAAATCTAATGGAGGTTCATCCATGTTTTTAACCTTCATTGATGACTACTCAAGATATTGTTGGGTGTTCTTACTTTCCTTCAAGTCTCAAGTATTTGATACTTTTGTAAAGTTCAAGTTGTATGTGCAACGCATTGTGGCGAAGTTGTAAAGACTGATCATCATTTTATCATTCCATTGCTGCTATGCATAAAGATGGGATCAGAAATTCAATTGGCATAACAACATCTTGACCATAAACCAGTTGAAAAGGTGTTTGATTTGTACTATTTTTGTAAGAGGTTCTGAATGCCCATAATGCTGCATACAGTTTATGTTCCCAATCAGACCGACTTGCTTCAACTGTCTTTGTCATAATGGTGCAAAGAATTTCAAATTATAACAAGGAGAAATCTTCAACAACATGCCACTCATGCACACACACACACACACACACACACACACACACACACACACACACACACGCTTTTACAACCTATGTTGAGTCAAATTATAGACTGAAAGTGGAATTAATAATGAAAATCTAAAAATAATAATTAAGCTCTTATAGTTCATATTTTTTCTAAGTATAATTTATTACTTTATGTTTGAGGATTGATTCACCATTATTCTTATTTGTTATTTTGCATGAGATTGGCTCATCACTTGAATGCTATGATCAATGTACTGAAAAATAAAAAAAGGCTAGTTGCACGAGGCACACTAGAAAGTAAAGATCCCAGAACAACATAGCATTGTAGGCCTATTGGAGAGGACTATTATTTGATCAAGATTGATGAAGTATTTGAACCAAAAGGAGGACTCCCAAAATATAATCAAGAGTGTACTACATTAGATGATGTTTGTGGCTTATTTGTTCCATGGCCTAAGACATTGAAATTGAGTGTTTAATTATAATGATTTGAAATGATGTATTTTATCTCGATATCATTCATTGATTAACATGTTAAAATATTTCTATGTTGACAGGAGTGTGTAAATAAAGACAATCATGAAGATGTTATTTTTAGAGAGTAAAAAATCCAAGTCCTCATTTTAAATAATTTCTAAGTTGGATGTGAAAGTGATTATTTTCATTGTTGTTTTCATGTAGTATACAAGTATAAAAGGGCTACAAAATTTTATTATAAGTTTGAATAATGACTTTGTCCACCCGTTTAATATTCTTGCATAGATAATTGAAAGAGTACTTTGCAACAAATACATTGAACTTCTCGTAAAGGCAATAGATTAAAAAAATCCCTTTATAATATTTAAATATTTGTTTAAAGGCCAAAAATATCTTCTAAACAATGGTGAAATGTTGGCATAAAGAGTGACTTGTGGCCATTCATTCTTTTACTCTTATGCATCTCATCACTAAGATGGCCAATAGTTGTTAGCTTTAAAAAAAATTGTGAGTTCCTTAGATAATGGTTTTTGCTTTTCTTTTGCATTTTTGTCCACCACAAAGGGGCAACAAATTATTGCCAATCTTTTACTTTTTGTTTTGTCAATCCTCAAAGCAATTCTTAGTCACTGGATTTTTTTTTCTAATCGTATTCAAAAATCCTTTTCAAACTCGTTTTAATGGCAGTTTAAGAGTGATGTTTGGATGTTTCTACAAAGAGACAAAATTAGAAGCATAAACTACCCCTGTAAAAACAAACATAAAATTTGAATTTAAGGGAAGCCGCTCTTTAGCCAATGTCATGTTTGTAGAGTAGCCAAAATCGACCCCTTAGTTTTTTTTTAATACTTAAAAAATGTGTATAAGAGTCAACCCCAAAAGAAGATACTTGGCAATAAGGCACAATGACAAATATAGACCACCCGGTCCATTTAAATTGCCATTAAATCTGGTTAAAGGGCGACTATGTTTTTATTTGTTCTTATTTGAGTGAATGGCCGCCCTTTAACCAAGGTTAATAGAGCGCGGCCAAAACCCGCCCTTTGATTCCTTTTTAAATCTTAAAACTATGCATATAAGGAATCTCAATGTGAAAAAGACGACCAATGTTTTAAAAGGCAGAAAACAAAAATCGCCCTTTAATGTACTTTTATTGTAGTCGTTTCCCTTTACTAGATGTACTTAAAGAGGGATAATCAATTTATCATGTCTCTAAACTTTAGGAGTGCATGTGCCTAAGGGTACCAACTATATAATAGGAGATCTTAATTACTTTGCACTAGTGTCTCTTATAAGGACAAGGTCTTGCAACCTAAATTTACCTTCACTAATTTTTGAGCATTGCTTTGCCAAAAGCACTACTATGTGTTCCAGTTGGTTAATAAAATTATTGCAAGAGACCGGTGCCCTAAATTATAGGGCTAATAATAAGGGGATGGGAGTGTGGCAAAATATCTAGAGCCTAGTAGCACGTAACGACACGATTGATTCTCTATCACCAGCTCCAAGGAGCTGTGAAGTCTGACATATTACAAGGGAAACCATTAAAATGGATTATGTTTTTTCTTTAGTGCCCATTGTAAAGTCAAATGCTGTAATATGCGTTTGTCGATTTCTCGCAGTCATCAGCTCATTGCTTCCTGTAGATGGGCTGGCCGTTGTCCTGTTACATGAATTTGTTACATGAATTTTTTAATGTTTAAGTCAATCCTGCGACAGGCACACCTTCCTCTTTCCTGCACACTTGTAAATACATTTAGTCAGAATCTGCATGCGCATATAAAGTATGCAAATGGAGCGATCTGATCACTACATTTGTTATTGCACAGTTGCTCGAAATATACACGCATATCAGTGTATCACAATGCAGCTCCTTACAGCCATTTTGATGGTGTTCTTCCTTACTAGCTATGTGCAGGGTGGGGTGGAATCAGAGAAGAAAGTAGTGCGGCTTCACTGGTATATGCACGACACAATTTACAGTGGGCCGAATTCATCTTCCATAGCCGTTACAGGCTCTAGCGATTTTCTGAATGAAATAGCTAACAACTTGCTTGGACAGATCTACGTATTCGACGATCCGCTAACCCTGGGTTCTTCTCTAACATCTGAAAAATTTGGAAGATCTCAAGGCACTTATTTCTATGTCTCCAGAGAAGAAATAGTTGGATGCGTGAGCTACACAGTTAGTATCCAAACTGGAAAGTACAACGGTAGCACTCTCAACATCTTTGGAGCTAATCCAAATTCCAGAGTCATCAAAGAATATTCTATCGTAGGAGGAACGGGAGATTTTCTCCTTGGAAGGGGAATCCTCCGGGAAGAAGTTGTCAATCTTTTTGGACCATTCGGTGCATCGGCCACCGTATCACACAATGCCACTATCTATTTAGATTAAGTCAGAAAAAATTGCATTCTCAATATAGCTGCTTCTTTGGTTGAATATCCATCCATATGGTAACTACAAATTTGATCAAGTTGAAAGCCGTGTAAGATGGATGGATGAGTTGGGGATCCATGCATTAAGAGAAAATGTTGTGAGTGCTTGCTGCACTGAATAATAGAGAATATTCCTATGAAGTGTAGTAGCCATTTTAGTTCTGCACAAGTGTATTACATAATTTACTTTCATCACTCATTCTGAACCACTCAGCTTTGGAAAAACTAGGCTTTCGAGCCGATGCAACTTGCCTTTAGATTTTATGTCTTGACTATAAGCCATTGTCTTTAATGTAGTGAACTGAAGTACTCTTAAATATCAGAATTAAGTATAGGGGCGGGGGCCTTCCCCGTCGTAAATACCCAGAGGTTTCTTTTTTTTGAATTTTTTTTTTCTACAATTTTTTTTTTAAATAAACTTTTTTAGTTTTAGATTGAATGTTTTTAAATATAGTAAATTTGTATGTCTATGACTTTCCAAAAATAGCAAGTCTTAAATTTATGTGTATATCCAGTTTTCCAAAAGTAACAATAAATACTTAATGCAATTTACTAATTAGCAACTGATCTTTACAAGATTGTATGGTGATTCTCAAAACTTTTATAACTAGCAAAGGTACCTTACAAATGTGTAAGGTATTTATTGCTCTTATAATTTTCAAAAGTACAAAATTATGCCATTTAAGACAAGCTTCAAATACACTGCAAAAAAATCTGCAAGTTTTTACGTGCTCTTAAGTAGTCCAATTAAACTAACCCAAAGTCCTTATTTTTTATACAACTATAAAATTACATGCAATATCTTGTCCATAGATTCTCAAGCTCATTAAGTGAACCAGCCTTTTAAGTTATTCTATCAATAAATTATAAATAAGAAGGATGTGATTATATACAACAAAGGCCTTGCCATGTCATCATATTGGGAATCCTAAAAGTTTTGGATTATGAGACATTGTAATGTTAGAAGAAATTGATAAGATTTGTGATTTTTAGTTAATGAAATGGATTTACGTTTTGGTTATTAGTTATGCATTTTGGTTATTATTATTTTTTGTTATTGTTTTGGTTCATGAAGAATATTTAGAATACTTCAATATTCACGATCAGCATTTCCTATGATTTTTTCACAATTTTCATAAAACTTTAGAAGATTGATCTCGAGAAAAAATTCCAAACAACTGCTCAATTGTGGTACTTTTGTAATCATTGTAGATGGTTGCAAAATGAGACTGTAATTTGAGCTTCCTCTGCCCTTCAAACTTTTGTCAAGCACCGCAAAACCTCTAGCCATTAGAAGAATTCTGAATCCAAAAAAGACCCTATAAGAAATGCCACGTAGATTGGCAAAGTTTATTAATGTAAATTACCAAAATAAATTCATTTCCTGCCTAAATGCTTTTTCATTTCCGCCCACACTATTTTAGATGCTTAACCATTCTATGTACATTATTGTTTGTATCTCATTAAAAGTAGTATAACTTTTTAACCGTATATTTGATTAAGACGAAAATTATAGTGTTGGAAAACACTAGACGAGACCTTTTCAAAGGTAGCCCACATGAATTACTTCCGAGCAACCGTTCAAAAGTTATAGCTGGTCAAAGTATTAAAAGACCCAATACCTCTTATGTGCATGGATTAAGGACTCTTTTGACCAAATATCGCTTTTGTCTGCGGATATTTGACGCACAGAAGCGATATTTGACTTTTTTAAAACCTTTGACTAGCTATAAAGTTTTAACGGTAGCTCAGAAGTAGGTCACATAGGGTACCGTTAGAAAGCTCTCGTTGAGCGCTCTCCAACGGTATAATTTTCGTCTCAATCGGAGCTACTATTAAAAAGTTATACTATTGTTAATGATAAATTGCATATTATACTATAAATAACATGTCATGCTTGCGGGCTTCCCCCAACGGTGAATTATAGCATTATTAACACTAGAGTCGTCACAAAAGTTTTTCAAGCACTTATTCAAAAAATCATATATCATAAAACTATGATGAATCACATCAAATCCTTTCACTTGTCTGTTCTTCATATATACGATTACTCATTAAAAATTTTGAGACCTTCATTTTGAACAACTTATATGTAAGATATGATGTGTCAAACATGTGGGGGTACTGATGAAACTTTTATATTTTCATATATGGGAATACATTGTTGTGAATTTTACATTCAATTTTCAGCCTGTCTACTCTTAAAAATCCTATATGATTGTAGAAACATGCCTATAAAAAAAATGAATTTGGAGATCTATAGAGATAGATACGTGCATTCAAAATTACCCTTTTAAGTGTTGATAAAAATCGCCAAAACTTGAATTATCATGTATGAGTGTATAATACCATGATTTTAACAACATTTTTTTGGTTTGTCTACTTTAGAAAGTATTATATGACCGTAAAAATATGTCTCTCAATTTTTTTTCAATTTGGAGTTATGTAGAGATAGATATGTGCATCTAAAGTTACTCATGTCAAGTGTTGCAAAGTATTCAAAATTATTGAAAGGTGCTAGAAAGTTTCAGCTCTTTTGGAGGTGATTTTTACAACTCTTTCTTTGGCTATCTACTTTCAAAAAATCCTTAATAACCATAGAAACGTGTCTGTAATTTTTTTTTTTAATTTGGAGTCCTATAGACATATATATGTGCACCTAAAGCTACCCATGTGAAGTGCTGAAAAGTGTTGAAAAATGAAGTTTTTTGGGGTCAAATTGTCATCAATTGAGAGAGATTTTTTTGAACTCTTCCAATACCACAATGAAGAGTTAAGTCTAATTTCACATACAATTGAAAGATTGAAATTTCAATCATTTGATGACATGTCATGTCTCGTCAAGTGACCAAGGATTTTATGCACACTTTTGTGCGCACGTGCACAAGATTGTGCTGAAAACAACTCGAGTGTTAAAAAAACTGTTTTTTCAATTTTAATGAGTTACATTACTTAGATTTCAAGTTTGAGTGTTTTGATTGGTCTATGAGTATCAAAGATGTCTTAACTATCTAGGCTAGAAAGTTAGATCCTGAAAAATCAAGTATTGTAAAACTAAAAAAATCATTACAAATGGGTCTTTTTTGGATTTAGAACTCCTCTAATGTGCAACACAATCATAAATTTCTGATCGCCGATTGCACAAGAAGGATCTTCGATCAAATCTAGTCCTCATGTATAAAACTAAAGCGACCAAGGGATGTCCGACGCCCATCCGACGTCCATCCGACGTATACTTGGACGTCAAATTCTGATGTCCCAGATAGTTGTCGAAATCTGACGTCTGTTAACAGATCGATCAAAAAAAAGTCTGACGTGTGTCCGACGTTTATCCGATGTCTATTCGACGTTAAAAAATGCGTAAAAAACAACACGCGCATTTTTATCGGGCTGTTCTTGGAGTTGAGTTCTTGGAGAAGCGATGTTCATGAATTTTTTTTAAGACAATATTTTTGAGTTGCATTCAACATTTGGATCAAACAACAAACTAAGCATGAGGTACTTTTCATTCTTAAATTACTTTTCATTTTATATTTTATTGCATTACTTCATGTCCATTATGAATGACAATACTTTATTGCATTGCTTTGTGCACATCATAAATTTCATTTAGATTTCTATATATGATATTGATTGTTATTTTGTAATCCGACATTGCACATGGTTTTAATTTCTTAGTTGGTTATTACGTCAATCCACATCTCTAAATTTGACATTGCAATTTTTGAAAAAAGAACATTGCACATATAAAAGCAATGGCAATATAGCACGATCATTTGCAATAATAATCTTTTCATAATATGAATCAATGTATTATAAAATTGGTGCTTTAATGTCGCATGAGTCTTTCTAGATCTAACATCAACTAAAATTTATAAACCTAATCTACTCGTCGTCGTCCTGACGTCTAGTCTGCATGAACACAAGCAAACAAACTACATTAATATTTAATGCTTAATCATGTTAAATTAAATAAAATTGACGTCAAAATATAAACCACATTAGTATGAATACAAAACTTAGTACTTACATTTAAAGGATGACCCTCGCTCTTTAGTTTGTCGACTAATGCGTCGTACACTCTTCTTGTTGGAATTTGTCACGAAGGGTACCAATAACCTGTCGTTTATCGACGGCAGGTTGTCCGGACCATTTACTAAATAATCTGTCGCCAAAATGGCGTTGGCATAAAGAATAGAGTCGGTCCAAAACCACCCTCCCTTTCTATTGGCAATGATATTACCTTGAGGATCCACGTCATAATAAGGATTTGTGGATGACTCTTCGGTAGGGGCGGGAGCCGCGGCCGCTTGTGAGGGACCACCCTCATCTCAGCTAAGCATACTTTGCAGTTGTGTTTTTTGCTCAGGAGTTAATGATTCATATAAATTTTTAACATAGTCTCCCGAGCTTTCACCACGGCCTGTCCCCGACATGATTACTACATTCATAAACATACAATACATTACAATAAACCCTAATATATTGAAATAAAGTAGAAAAGAAGATCGATTACAGAACTTTAATGCATATCTTTCATACCTGTGTTAACAAAAGAAGAGAGATATGTGTGTAGAGCTCGAGCCTGCACCAAGATGCAAAAGAATCATATAAGCGACAATGTATAAGAATAGTACTATCTAAAAATTAAAACATTAGAATCATACAATAGTTTTATGTTATTTGTGTTTTGTACTTGTGCATATATGCAGTTTATCACAACAAGATGAATTACATTCAGATCAGTCTAGCGATGAAGATACTACTCAAGTTAAACGGGTAAGTAATAAACATGCATGTTTTCTTGTTCATAAAATCTTTGTTATTATAAGTTAAAATATTGTGTTCTTGAGAAGATAAGTGTGTCATCAACATAAACAACTAGAATGATTATTTTTGGACATGCTTGATATAGACATTCGATTCAGCAAATAGAGGTTCGAAGCCTTAGGAACGTAGTGCTTCGTCCTTCTTTCTATACCATTGTCTAGCTGCTTGTTTCAGACCATAAATGTTTTTATTCATGTGACATTCGTATTCTGGATATTCTTGGTTTACAAAACCAAGTGGCTGATTCATGAATAAGTCTTCTTCCAATTCTGCATGTAAGAAAGCAGTCTTCTCATCCAAAATATGGATTTTCAGATCATGAGCCACTGCATACACAAATAACAAACGAATTGATGTATGTTTGACTACCGGTGAGAAAGTATCAATGTAGTCGATTCCATACTTCTGTGAAAATTCTTTAGCAACCAACATTGCTTTGTATCTGATGTTCTCTCCATCAGGACCTGTTTTGATCTTGTAGATCCACTTGCATCTGACTGGTTTTCTGCCATCAAGTATAGGTGCAAGTGTCCATACATTGTTCTTAGACATGGATGACATTTCATCCTCCATTGCTTGAATCCATTGATATTTATCTAGTCCATCAGCAGCTTTCTTGAAAGTTTGAGATTCGTCAAAGAATCCACAAAGTTCGATGGGTGTATTAAAAAAAATCCTGGCCATATCTTTCTCGTGGTTTTTGTTGTCTGTCATATCTTTTCACAGGTGGTTTTGAGCTCGATTCTGCAGATTTTGAGTTCAATTCTGATCCGAGTTTTTTTACTAGAATTCGAGCTAGCGATTCGAGTCTGTCATGCACTCGATCTTGACCTCCCTCTAAATCTGGTACTCACTTCCATTTTATGTTTGTTTTTCTTCTGTCATTGTTGGTAGCTCATAATAGTTTTTGAGAATTTCATAGCCGACTAGATCACTATCTGCTATGTATTTTGTCTCGTCAAATTTAACATCTCGAACAACTTTTATCTTGCCAGTTTCGGATACATAGACAAGATAATATGACTAATGTAACTCGAATCCTACCAGAAAACCTTGTTCTATTTTTTCATCGAGTTTCTTTCTCAGCTTATCTGGTATGTGCATATACACTACACATCCAAATGTCTGAACATGTGCTAGATTTGGCTTCGACTTCCACCATATCTCATGAGGAGTTTTATCCGGTATTCGAGATTTCAGAATACGATTTCGAAGATAATTTGATGTAGCCACTACTTCTGTCCACAAATGTTTTGGTGCCTTCACATGAGCCATCATACACCTTGCCGCTTCCATCAGTATACAATTTCTTCATTCAACTATTTCATTGTGCTGAGGTGTGTATGATACAGTCTTTGTATGCATAATACCTCGATCAATACAGTAAGCCTTAAATTTGTTGGAAATGTACTCACCTCCATGATGTGTGCAAATTCATATACTCAACGACATGCCTGTATCTACTATCTTAGCTATAGATAGAAGATCTTTATCAAGAGTAGAGACATAGAGAACTTCCTCCAGTTTCTTGTCACCCTGATTCGTGTCCAACCATAATACAACAGTTCCATCAACCACGTGTTTAGAACCGTATCCAAGTATAATAAATCTAAAATAGTTCGTCTTCTTGTACTCAGACAATATTTGTTTTGAGAAAACAAAATGTCAGGTGGCTCTCGAATCAAGTACTATCTTTCGAATTGAATTAGATGAATAACATAGATCAGCACTAACATAAGCTGCTAAGTTCCTTGTTGTCATGTCTTCTGCTGCTCTGGAGCATTTTGCTTTGTCTTCGACATAGTTTGAATCTAAAAGTTCACTTTGATTCTGCTCCTTTTTGTTTCTGATATTCTGATAATATACTACTACTGCATGACCCGTTTATGACAATGAATGCATTTAATATTTGGATTTAACCAACACTTTTCTTTTGTGTGACCTGATATTCTACATCTATTGCAGATCTTCTTATCACCAAAATTCTTCTTAGATTTCTTAGAAGATTTATTCTTCTGAGTAAATAGAGCATTTTCGGAATCAACATTATTGTCATAGCGTTCACGAGCTTCTACTTCCTCCTTAACTTCGTCTATTGCCTTTTGAAGTGTCATTGTTGCATCTTTCTTTTTCTTAGAAATTGTATTTTCTGCACCAGAATTTTGCAAGAAAATAACAGATCTTTAATCTTTTGTAGGAATGTGTTCAGGTCTTTGTCGTCCCATTGTAAGTAAGTTAATTGGTCTTCCAAGAACATGATCTAATTATGAGATCGAGTCTCATTCTTGGTTTGCAATTCTTCCCATAAATCCTTTGCGTTTGAAATTGATGTAAGATCTAGTATTATATTGTCATGCACTGAAGATGCAATAATTGCAATAGCTTTGTCATTTTTTAAACTCCATTCTCGAAGTTCTTTGCCAGGAGTAGCTATTGGCTTCTCCTCAATTGGTTCAACCCATTGCCATAGACCTTCGCCCTTCAACAAGAGTGAAGTCTTTAATTTCCAAATCAAGTAGTTTGAACCTTCTGAATCCAAGATCATAGTGATCTTAGCTTGAATATTGATGATCGACGACATCTTCTAATTCCAAATAACCTCCAGGTAGCGGCTTCTTGATGGATGTATGAAGAATGCTGAGAGGGGTACGCAGATACTACTATATCGACTCTGATTCATTCTGATATCACTATATCATCTTTGAACCTGTATATTCTGACACCACTGTATCAGATTTAATTCCGTATGCTCTGATACCATTGTAGGAAAAATATTAAATATTCTTCCACAGAGAACACGATGCAAGTTTGAATAAATCAAACTAATATCAGTGTCTTCAATTGGGATTGTATCTGATCTATGTATTAATAGAACAGTATTAGTTCTGGTTGAATATGCATGCAAAAATTATGTGCAGAAGTAAGAGACATCTTTAGGCAATTTAGACAATAAGAAACTATTGATCAAAAACGAATTTTATAACTCTGAATCTGAATCATCAATATACATCTCTTGTTGTCTTATCTCGCTGTTGTGTCTCTGATTGAGTGAGTGTTTACAACGAGTAGTGCACATGTATTTATATTGCTACATTACAGGTCTTTTGGCCTTTCATTTATAGGTCTTTGGCCTTTCAATGCTGTAATAATAGATATTTAACCATTTACGACGGTTGATATTCAAATAGATGCTTTGTTTTCAAGGTCAAATAAATTTTGTTCGCGAATTATTTGTGACAGATCTCTTTGTTTCAGCTTCATGTTTCGCAAATTGTTCGTGACACTTGTCTCTTCGCGACATTTTTGTCTTTCGTGAATTGTTCGTGACAAATGACATTGAGCTTGAAGAAGAAATCTAGAATATTTCGCGAACTGTTCGACATAGTTTCACAACAGTTGAGCTTGAAGCACAGTCAAGAAGATTTCACAAATTGTTCGTGACAATTTTGCGACATCTGAGGTTTGAACAAACGATGATGCTTTTGTGATGTCTTCATGTATGCTTGCTAATGATGGAGATCTAGATCCTTGGTGGATTGATAGTGGAGCAAGTTCACACATGACCTTTCACAAAGAGTATATCACTTCTTTGTTGGCATATGGAGATGACAAGAGGGTGATCTACACGGCCAATGATGGTGAGTGTGCAATCAAAGGGATTGGCACAATTCCTATTTCTCTCTCTACAAATAGGAATGTTCATTTGGAGGATGTCTTGTTTATTCCATCTATTACCAAGATTTTATCTAGTATGAGCCAAATGCTATGTAAAGGCCTTATGGTGGAGTTTGATGGAGATGCTTGTATGATCAAAAGGAAGGATGTCTTGATTGGAAAAGGTAAAAGGCAAGGGAAGTTGTTCAAACTAGATGCTTGCGTTATTGCTAACCAAGTTGGATGTGTTGCAAGGGAGCAAATACCTATTCAAGAGGTTTGGCATAAAAGGATGGGACACCTCAACTTCAAGTCATTGGAGGTAATTACTAGGAAGAAGATTGTGATAGGTCTTCCAATTTTCTTAAGTGGCGTCAATCATGTTTGTGAGTCTTGTGCTTTGTCAAAGTCACATAGACTACCTTATACTAGATCTACATCTAGATCTACAAAGCCTTTTCAACTTGTACATTCGGATATTCATGGATTTACTACTATTAGCAATAGTGGAGCTAAGATGTATGTAGCATTCATTGATGATTTTAGTAAATTTTGTTGGATCTATCTACTAAAGAGCAAGGATGAAGTGTATGATGTCTTTGTCAAGTTCAAGAATTCAAGGGAGAACCAATTTTATGAAGAAACTATTAATTTCTATCTTTCAAAGCCTTAGCATTTTTTTCTTAGTTTTTTTTTTCTTTTTAGCGACTATGCATTTTGAAATATGTTTTGCACAGTCTGCATTTTTGGATCATGAGAAAAATTTCTCCGTAGGTCTAAAACACTTCGAAAATAATTTTGAGAACTTATCCCAACACTGTCGCATTTTTTGCATTTTTGCAAAAAGGGAGACATTGTCCTTAAAATGCTTTAGACCATTATAAAAAGGGACACTCACCCTTAGAAAAGTGACGTTTGCCTTGGAACTGGTTTCAAACTTGCCTTCGCGTTTTTCTCCTTTTTCTCTTTTTTCGGGCAAAAGCGAAAGTGCCCTTAAAAAGCAAAGGTGTCCTCAAAAAAACCAAAAGGCGACACTGCCCTTAAAAACTTAAAAGAGTCTTTAAGCAAAAGCCAAGGCCTGCAGTGTGAAGGCACAAGCGCAACGGGCAGAAGGCGGATGATTTACAAAGGACAACAACAGAAAACTAGAATCAGTTTCGGTTAAGACTGATGTATTTCTTTTGATTAGATCTTCTAACTTAATCAGTCCCATGGATTGATCACATAAAGATATCAACGAAGGATGCAGAATATGCAGATGAAGACACACACAATCATAGAGAGAATATAGGCAGACAGTCTGAGATAGCTCTAGCGCGAGTTTACAAATTAGCAGTAGCTAGTCATACTATTCGAGAGAAGAGAACATCTCTCTTGTACCAACGCGCTAATTAAACAACAGACAACGCTCAAAAATTGTATTGTGAATTTAGTTCTGTTATAGAAGCAATTTTCTCAATGCTCTGTTCAGTGATGTCTATGATCTGTAGTACTTGAATGCATGCTATCAGTAGATAAATTTCCGCTGTTGTTTTATTCAACATTATCTGATGTTTACAAGTTTGAATTTCACAGTAGATCTGCAGTAGCAAATTTGAGGCCTGAAAGATAATTAGACCGTAGAGAGAAGTAGTAGCTACTCCTGTTAAGTCGGCTCTATCCAGTCTTTCATTCCACAACAATGATCTTTGAACATGATTGCCATCACCAGGTAGTCGACGGGTCGAAACCTGCCGCGGACGGGTTACATTACCCTTTTCATCAATGGTATCAGAGCCACAACTTTGATTATTAGAGCAGTGCCTATTTTCTTCAGGCTATGGCATCCATTATCAGCATTCAATCAAAGATCTGCACGATCCTTGACTCTTCAGGATCAAACTTCCTAGCATAGAAGGTGAAGACTTCTCTCATACTGAAAGGAGAAGGTCTATGGCCCTGGGTTGATGGCACAGAAGAGATGCCCACAACCACTAGCAAAGAGCTACGAGAATGGAGAGAGAAGAACGACAAGGCAGTAGCCATCCTATCCTCCTCCATCAAAGATAGCTTGACACTTGATCTAGCTACACTCTCCAAAGCAAGGGAAATGTGGGATGCTTTGCTGACTAGATTTCAAACCAAATCACGAAGCCAAATAATGCTTCTTGAATATCAACTAACCAATCTCAAATGGAATGGTAAAGATCTCACCTCCTTCATCAGAAAAATGAAGGACTTGTTCCTCTCACTACACAATTCTGGAATAGAGAATGCAGTCTCAGTGGAGAAGCAGCTCACATACCTGCTGCGGGCTCTACCAAGATCATTTCAAAGGACCCGAACACTACTTGCTAAAGATCCAATGATGACTCTTGAGAAGGCTGTAATCGAGATTAGACATAAGGTGGAAGCCCATGAGCACCTTGATGATAGGGATAACTCGGATCAAGCTCTCTACAGCAACAAAGAGAAGTAGAAGAAGAACACCAAGCCTAAGAGGGAGTCAGACCAAAGACAAGATCGAAAGCAGCAGTCAGAGGGAGCGAAAGAAAGCAAGTGGAAGAGCAGAAATAAATCGGGACAACAAAACGGTGAAAAGAAGACCTGCATGAGATGCACACGAGAAGGCCATACTATTGATAAGTGCTGGCTCAATCCAAAGATAGAGTGCATCCATTGTCACAAGAAGAGTCATGTAGCCGTTGACTGCAACCAAAATTCCATAAACAAGAAAGCTCAAAGCAGACGGGAGAGCGATAATAGCTCATCCTACGTGGAAGAACTAGAGTCCTCCAAGATGGCCGAAGATAGAGCCAACAATGGCAAGAACCCAACAACTTACTTGTGTGCTGATGTTTGTGCGATATCAACTTCAGATACACAAGAGATAATTATTTATTCAGGTGCAATGTCACACTTTGTGGCAACGAGGCACATGATCACTAATTATCAAAAATCAGAATCCTTCAGATACATAATCTTGGGAGATGGTTCCAGACACAAAGTAAACAGAACCGGAGCGTTGTGGTTAAGCACCAAAGGAAGAGACAGAAGGCTTGATGACACTTTGTATGTGCCCACTCTTCAGAAATGACCTACTACTTGCTGCTAAGATGGTAGATGCAGGACTAAGAGTCACCTTTGAAGGCGATACCTGCGAAGTGGTTGAAGCTGCAACCACTCAGCTTGTCATGACTAAAAAGCGAAAGGGGAACCTATATCACCTCAGGATCCGAGTACCTTCCGACCAAGCTCAATAGATCAACGAATCAATGGATATTACATGGCACAAGAGGTTGTATCACATAAATATAGTCGCTCTATACAATGCTAGCTGAAGAGGGGCTTTCACTGGCGTCAACATCAAAGATGCAGCATGCTTGAACTCCTACGATGCCCATAACAAAGGCAAGATGTCACGTATACTATTCACCAAGGACTCTTTCAGAATGAAAGAACTCCTGGAGCTGGTACACTCTGACATATATTGACCGTTTGATGTGGTCTCTTTGGGAGGTTCCAAGTACTACATCACTTTTATTGACAACTTCAGCAAGTTTGCAGCCGTGTACTTTATCCACAACAAGTCAGAAACCCTAGACAAATTCACAGAGTTCGTGACTTGGGCTGAGAAATGGACTGATAAGAAGGTGAAGTAGCTGACAACATACAGAGGAGGAGAATAGTACATCTCCAAATGCTTTTGTTGAGTTTTGCACTAGCAGAGGCATACTTCACTTGAAGACTGCAGCCTACACACCACAACACAATGGTGTGGCAGAGAGGAAAAATCGGACTCTCATGGAAGCTGCGAGATCCATGATGGCCTATTCAAAGACATCAAATTTTTTATGGGCTGAAGTAGTAGCTACAGCCAAATACCTACTGAACAAGATCGGTAGATCCAGCTTTGCACATACCACGCCACATGAGGTTTGGTGGGCCACAAACCAAGTTTGACACATGTGCGCATTTTTGGATGCATTGCATATGCCCATATTCCATATCAGAAAAGAAAGAAACTGGATGAAAAGGTGGAGTAGGGATTCTTCGTAGGATATGATGTTCACTCATCATACTACAGGATCTACATGTTTGACAGCAGACAAATCAAGACTTTCAGAGATGTCAGATTTGATGAGTCAAAGACAATGGCTGACGGAGATCCAGTTGGCTACGAAATCTTGACCAGAGGCTACTATGGTCTGCCAGCATCTACAGAGGGAGTGAACCCTAAGCACCCGGAGCAAGATGCTCAAATCCCAAATGGACAGAATTATTGTTCAGATGACGAGCAGCCAGGCACAGATCTTGTACCCAACAAGACACTTGCTACTCATTAAAATTCAGCAGTCAACAAAGGCAAGAAGCTAGACAAAGACAAGGCCATCAAACTAACTGCAAACTCTCCAAGAAGATACGAGAGAAAGAAGAGCACCTGTCAGAATTGTATTTGATAGCTCAGCCTCTATATCAGAAGAGTTTTGTGGATTCGTTGGAGAACCTCGAACATGTGAAGAAGCTATCAGTTGTCCAGATAAGAACAAGTGGATTAAAGCGATGGAAGACGAAATTGATTCCATGAAACAAAACAATGTCTGGAATCTGGATCCATTACCAACAGACAGGAAGACTCTATAGTACAAATGGATTTTCAAGTACAGATATGGACCTGATGGAAACGTATTAAAATACAAGGACAGATTGGTGGAGAAAGGTTTCTCTCAGAAGTATGGTGTTGACTATACTAAAAAATTTTCTCCAGTCGAAAAGCATTCGTCCTTACACTTGTTATTTGCATATGCATCAGTATACAGTCTCAAGATCCACATAGTGGATGAGAAGACCGCCTTCCTACACAACGAGTTAAATGAAGAGGTCTATATGGACCAACCGCCAGGATTTATCTGCTCACGCTTTGTCAACTACGCCTGTCGAATGCAAAGAAGCATATACGGACTGAAACAGTCTGCTGGGCAGTGGTATAAGAAGAAGGATCACACTCTCAAATCCTTGGATTTCAACCGTTGATGGCCGACTACAATGTCTATACAAAGGTCACAGATGAGAAAATGATAATCATAGCAGCCTAGGTGGATGACACTTTGATTCTGTCCAGAAGCAATAAGCTGATTGCTCAAGTGAAACATGATATTTTACAACATTTTGAAATCAAACCTAGGGGAAGCAAGATGCTACCTAGGATTCTAGGTTGACAGAGATCTCGATCTCAATGGAGAGAAGCTGTATCTTCACCAGTCAAGATACATCTAGAAAATCATTGATGATTTTTAAATAACAGACTGCAAGGGAGCTAATACGCCGATGGTAGCTGGAATACTTTTGACCAAGCAAGACTACACATAGAATACAGCAGAGTAGGAAGCCATGCAGAACGTGCCCTACGGGAGATTAATCAGATCACTCATGTACTTGGCAGATAATACACGCCATGACATTGCTTATGCAATTTTGAAAATGAGCTAGTTTAATGTCAATCCAGGTCCTACACATTGGAAGATAGCCAAGAAAATTTTGCAATACCTTCAACAAACGAAGGATTATGGGATGTGCTTTTCTCAGCATGAAGGATTCCAGATCAAATCCTATAGCAATGCAAGATGGGCATCCTTGAAAGATGATTGCAAGAGCATCTTAGGAGGATGCACAATAGCAGCCGGTGCAACCGTGATATGGATCAACATGAAGTAGACTGTGACCACGCAATCATCCTGTGAAGTAGAGTATGTTGCAGTAGCCAAGATGGCAAACGAGTTTACATGGCTCAAGTAGTTCCTTGATGGACTTGGAGAGAACTCCAATGAGCCGCTGCTACTATTCATGGAAAATACATCCGCCATTCATTTGCGAAGGATCCAGTGTTTTATTCTAGAACAAAACACATTGCTATCAGATATCACAACTACAAATATAGGCCCATTGCCATGCCCATTGCCACGCACATAAGATGGGGACCAGATTTGACCCGACGGCCCTCGCGTAACAATGTCCATGGCAAACTGCGTGGCAATGAACGCGTGGCACTGCCACGCCGCCTAAGTTTTCCGTCACCGGCTCTTCCCCCGAACCGATTTGGGGGCAGGGGGCTTGGATCGATTCAAATTTTAAATCCGCGTGGCACTGCCATGCTTAAAAAATTGGAAAATTGCCACCCGTAGTAGTGCCACGCGTGGCAGTTTTTTTACAGAATGTTAAATTTTGCCACGTGAGGCAAAAATTTTGAAATTTTTTCTGAAGTTTGCCATGCGTGGCAAATTTTCCCAGCAAGTGAAATTTTGCCACGCCATGGCAAACGTTTTTGCAATTTTTTTTAGGGTGTGGCACTGCCATGCGTGTCAGTGCCACGCAGAAATATTTCAACAAAAAAAAAACCCCACGAAATGAAAAAAGTGGGGGCCTCGACTGCATTTCCAAATAGATTTCATGAAGAGGAGCTTTGGGGGGGAGAGAGAGAGAGAGAGAGAGAGAGAGAGAGAGAGAGAGAGAGAGAGAGAGAGAGAGAGAGAGAGAGAGAGAGAGAGAGAGAGAGAGAGAGTTTTGTTTGTTAGTTTTTCATTGTTTATTAATTTGTTTATTGATTGGTTAGTGAATGATTGTTTATTGTTGGCTTTTGTAGAAGAAAGCTATGCAATTTTGAAGGAAAGGAGACAATCCAAGCAAATGCATAAGGTATGTTAGGCATTCTAAATTTTGAAGAAAAGCTTTTGAGAGAGAGAGAGAGAGAGAGAGAGAGAGAGAGAGAGAGAGAGAGAGAGAGAGAGAGAGAGAGAGAGAGAGAGAGAGAGAGAGAGAGAGAGAGAGAGAGAGAGAGAGAGAGAGAGAGAGAGAGAGAGAGAGAGAGAGAGAGAGAGAGAGAGAGAGAGAGAGATTATTTTGTTTGTTAGTTTTTCATTATTCATCATGAGATATATTATGCATTCTAAATTTTGATATATTACATTTGAGTCATAAAGTGCATTTTCAGAGTATCTTGAACATGGTGAGATTGATGTAACAATGATTAATGATTTTTAATTTTACAATGATTCTTTGATTTGTATTCTAACAATTATCATTTTGTTGATTGATTTGTAATCTAAAAATGATTTGGTTTTCGTTGTTTGTTTTTATAGAGAAAAAAAGAGATACATCTTAGAAGGAATTAAAGATCATCCAAACAATAGATGAGGTATGTTTTTATCATCTTAAATTGATGTTTTGTTTGTTTTTTATTGTTTGTATATATTTACAACAAATTTATACAAGACTCTGCGAGGGTTCAGGCTGTCTGCGAGGGTTCAACTCTCGCAGGAAGTGATCTCTCGCACAACTTCTTTTTGTGATTGGATTTTCAAGATCGGACCATATAGGCAGGCTAATTTCACTGCTCTAATTCCATTTAGGCACCTTGCGAGAGTTGGTAAGTTGATCTTGATGCTCTACGAGGGTTCTGAAAATTCTGCTTCTGGGAACTCTCGCATACACTAAAAAATGATGATTCCTCCATCAGGAACTCTCACAAAAATTTTTATGGATGCATCTTGGTCAGATCTGGTGACTGTCCAATTTTCAAGAGCTATCTCCCAAGGGATCTCAAAAAATCATGAAAAAAGTGCTCCTTCAGAGTGTTTTTTGACAAGATCTCAACATTTTCTGATTTTTAACTTTTGTAAACTGGTATTTAGCTTCATCCAGGCTTGATCTGACTATTGATAGTGCTCTGAAAGTTTTGATGGATTCTTGGTAGTAAATTTCTCAGTCAATCTGATGATGTGCTTCCTTTTTGACCCAATTAGGATCTGAATCCTCCTTGGATTTTGATGGATTTCCCCGATCTTGCCAGATCTGGCTGAATCTTGATGATGTCTGAGCAAATTAGCTTTTTGTAACGTGCCACCCCCAATCTGGATCTGTCTTACTGTGGTGGCCAGTACTTGTGCAACCGACTACCATTGATGGGTGTGTCGAAGGGTGTCCCATCAAGCTGTTCTAAGTTCACGGCCCCATGATTAAGAATTTCCTTGATCCTATAAGGACCTTCGCCCGTGAACTTTAACTTCCCCTTGATCGCTTTGGTTTTATACATCAGGACCAGATGTCCTGAATGAAGATCCTTCTTTTGAAATCTGTGATCATGCCAAGTTTTGCGTCTTTTCTTTTTAGCTGCCAGTGCATGCACAGCTAGTAAGCATGTTTCACAGAGTTTATGCAGAGCTTTGTGGCGTAGCTGTAGAGATTTGGACTCATTAAGATGTTGCGCGGTGGCAATCCTTAATGAAGGAACGAAAAACTCTACTAGCATCACATCATCCTGATTGCATACCAATTGGAAGGGTGTTTGATCAATGTTCCCTTTATATGCTGTCCTGAATGCCCATAGTGCAGCATGCAACTTGTATTCCCAATCTGATCTGCTAGCTTCAACTATTTTCGTGAGCACGCTACACAAGATCTTATTGGATGATTCTGCTTGCCCATTACCACGAGGATAATAAGGCGTATTGGTTCTGTGGATCACGAAGAATTCCTCCAACAAGACCTTGATGGTCTCATTGATGAAATGGCTTCCGCGATCACTGACTAGTTCCACCAGGAATCCGAAGCGTGCAATGATATTTTCATAAAGGAACTTGGCAATGGTCCTAGCATCAGTTAGTCTTACTACCTTGGCTTCGACCCATTTGTTGAGGTAGTCTGTGGCTAAGATTATGTATCGAGCCTGGGAAATCCTTGCTGTAGGGTGAATTGGACCAATATAATCCAATCCCCATTTTTCGAACGGTGCTTGGGCTAAGACTGGGTGCAGTAGATCATAGTTCAATCTCGTTGGTCTCCATGCCCTTTGGCACACATCGCACTTTTTCAAGTATTCCTCCGTGTCTTTATGAATCGTTGGCCACAAACATCCTGATTGTAGGATCTTGCGAACTGTAATGTCAGATGCAAAATGACCTCCACCCATGCCTTCATGTGAAAGCGAAATGATCTGGGTGGTCTCATGAGGAAGAATATGTGAAAAATACAGATCCTAAGTGGATCTAAACTCCAAGATCATTGGCTTGAATGCTTGCACTCCAAACTACATAAGCTAGGAATTGGCAACACATTCTATGCTACCTAGAATGCAAAGAACTTGATCAAAAAGCATTTATCACAAATGGAAACTTCCATAAACATCAAGTGCGGCCCAAAATAGCATTATACAGTCCATAATACATCAGCCTATCACTTTTGGAAAGCACCTAAGATCATACACAATAGCTTGAAGACAATACACACAACAATGCTCTCAATGGAGGAAGAAACAATGACAATGATCTATTGATCTCAATGAAGCATACAAAAGGTTTCTCCAACCTGTTCTCCACGACTTCCCTACTATTTATGGATGAGGAAGATGACTCTCTCTCCTCTCTCTGGAAGGTACTTGACCCTAGATATTCCCTATACAGGAAAAATAGCTAAAAATGGCTTATATGACCAAAATACATCAAAATGGTCTCATTTTGAAGGGTATGAAGTTTGACACTTCATCATACTGAAAAAATACAGTAAATAAAAACATTGTGGCCTGGTTCACATGTGTGAAACTCCAGAACCAAAACTATTTACAATTTTAGCCAATTTAGGCCTCAAACTAGCTAGGAAATGTTGACAATTTTCACACTCCCTCTTCAACATTGGATGCTAGTTTCAACATAGTCTTTGAGCACATTCCAAGATTAGATCTATGCATTAAATATAGGTCCTTTCCCAATGGTTTGGTGAAGATATCAGCCACACACTCCTTTGAAGAGACATGTTGAAGCTCCACCTCTTTGGCAATGACTTGATCTCTCACAAAATGGTGAGCAATCTCAATGTGCTTGCTCCTTGCATGAAAAACAGGATTGCTTGCCAAGCTTTGGGCTGAAAGGTTATCACAAAGTATGATTGGAGTCTTCTCTGGTTCCAGCAAGTGAAGATCCAATAACATCCTCTTGATCCAAAGAATCTCCTTGGTGCATGTTGTTAATGCCTTGTACTCGGCTTCGGTGGAAGATAGAGAGATAGTTGGTTGCTTCTTTGATAGCCATGAGACCACTCCATCTCCAAGATAGATTGCAAAGGCACTTGTTGACTTCCTATCCATTTGATCACCTGCAAAAGTATCATTGGAGTCTTCTCTGGTTCCAGCAAGTGAAGATCCAATAACATCCTCTTGATCCAAAGAATCTCCTTGGTGCATGTTGTTAATGCCTTGTACTCGGCTTCGGTGGAAGATAGAGAGATAGTTGGTTGCTTCTTTGATAGCCATGAGACCACTCCATCTCCAAGATAGATTGCAAAGGCACTTGTTGACTTCCTATCCATTTGATCACCTGCAAAATCTGAATCTGAAAATCCACAAAGGTTAGGTGTAGTACCTCCATACAAGATGCCAAAATCTCTAGATCCCGAGATGTATCTAAGTACTCTCTTTCCTAGCTTCCAATGAGCCTCACTAGGATCTTGCATAAATTGACTTAGTTTACCAACCACAAAGCTTAGATCAGGTCTTGTGATGGTTAACCATATAAGAGATCCTATTAGCTTTCTATAGAGAGTAATGTCCTTGAAGGATCTTTCATTACTTCTTGTAGTTAGCTTTACATTTGATTCCATAGGAGTAGAAACAACTTTACAATCTTCCATATGAAACCTTTTTAGAATAGAGTTAACATACTTTTCTTGACATATGAATGTAGATTTAGAAGTTCTAATAATCTCTATTCCTAAGATATAATGAAGTTTACCAAGATCTTGAATTTCAAACTCTCTTTTGAGTGCCATCTTGATTTCATCTATATCTAGATTGTTACCACCACTTAAGATAATGTCATCAACATAGATCAAAAGTAAAGTGATATCATTTTCATTCAATCTAAAGTAGAGAGAATGATCATACTCACTCATAACAAAGTTTTGAGAAAGTAAGAAGGAATTGAGCTTAGCATACCAACTCCTTGGTGCTTGCTTTAGCCCATACAAACTCTTTTGGAGATAGCACACATGATTAGGCTCATCATGTGAAACATAGCCCTCGGGTTGCTCCATGTAAATATCTTCTTCAAGATCACCATTCAAGAAGGCATTAGTAACATCCATTTGCCACATATCCCAATCATAAAGAGTTGCAAGAGAGATTAGGATTCGAATAGTTACCATCTTTGCCACGGGTGCAAAGGTCTCATCATAGTCAATACCATATTCTTGAGCATACCCCTTTGCCACCAACCTTGCCTTGTACTTGTTGATTGATCCATCTTGATTTGTCTTGATCTTGAAGATCCACTTACAACCAATTGCCTTCTTGTCCTTTGGAAGCTTTACCAACCTCCATGTGTTGCTTTTGATGAGTGCTTGATGCTCATGATCCATGGCTTGGATCCATTCCTTCTTTTGAATTGCTTCACCTACACAAGTTGGTTCATCAAAAGAGGTAAGAAAAGCAAAGTTAGAGTTGTCCACCACTTGCTTTCCTTTTTCATCATAGGTTAGCCTTGATGGCTTAGCCCTTTGCCTTTGAGTCTTCCTTGAAGTTTGCTTTGGAGTGGCATCTCCATCTTCATCCAAGACATCTTGCACATCATGATGATTAGTAGGCACATCAACATCAACATCAACAACATTGGAAACATTCTCTTCATGAAAGATGACATCCCTACTTATGACAACTTTCTTTGTAGAAGGAATGTACACTTTGTAAGCCTTGCTTACTTCACTATAGCCAACAAACACACCCTTCTTTGATGAAGGATCTTCTTTAGTTCTATCATCAAGTGTGATATTGACAAAACATGTACATCCAAAGATCCTACAATGCTTGACACTCGGCCTTCTACCATAAAGAACCTCATGAGGAGTTTTACCATCCAAGGAAGCACTTGTCCATCTATTACATAGATAGTTAGCACATGCTAAAGCTTCCCCCCAAAAAGACTTAGCAAGATTAGCATGTAGTCTCATTGCCTTGGCACATTCACAAAGGGTTCTATTCTTCCTCTCGGCCACTCCATTCTGTTGTGGAGTCCTAGGACTAGACATCTCCCTCTTAATCCCATGTGCTATACAAAAGTCTTTGAACCTATTTGAGGTGTATTCCCCTCCATTATCAGATCTTAAGCATTTGATCTTTGTATTGAATTGGTTTTCCATTTCATTCTTGAACTTGACAAATGCAGCAAACACTTCATCCTTACTTTTAAGAAGATAGATCCAAGTATACCTACTAAAGTCATCAATGAAAGTTGCATACATCTTTGCCCCACCATTGCTAGTTGTACTAGAAGAATGAATATCAGAATGCACAAGTTGAAAAGCTTCTTTAGATCTAGAAGTAGATCTAGAATAAGCAAGTCTATGAGATTTGGACAAGGCACAATGTTCACAAACACTATTGTTTGCAACAAGACTTTTAGGGAGACCAAGAACAAGCTCTTTCTTTGCCATTACCTCCAAAGATTTGAAGTTGGGATGGCCCAACCTCTTGTGCCAAACTTCTTGGTTTGTCAATTGCTCCCTAGCCATACATCCTTCATGATTAGAGATCACACATGCATCAAGCTTGAAAAGTTTACCATGCCTCCTACCTTGAGCAATCAAGGATCCACATTTACTTATCAAACATGCATCTCCAATGAACTCCACATCAAGTCCTTTGTCAATCATTTGACTTACACTAAGCAAATTCTTAGTGATTGAAGGAATGTACAAAACATTTTCAAGATTTGCTTTCCTATTTGTTGAAAGGGAAATAGGAATAGTGCCTATGCCTTTGATGTCACATTGACCATCATTTGCAGTGTAGATGATGTTACCTTCTCCCTCATAAGACAATAAGGATGTAAAGTATTCCTTATGTCTTGTCATGTGAGATGAGGCTCCACTATCAATCCACCAAGGATCATTATCATCTATGTTGGCTAACAAACTTGAAGTCATAACAAGTGATTCACATGTGTTATGTTCTTCCTCATCTATTGTAAGATTTCCTTGCCTCTCTCCTTGCTCTCTTTTCTTCTTATAACATTCATTTGCAAAATGACCTTTTATCCCACAATAAAAGCACTTGAACTTTGACTTATTGTTCTTAGTAGAAGAGGAAGAGGAAGAGTGATCATCACCTTTGGACCATTTCCCTTTGCCTTTACCTTTGCCCTTGAATTTGCCTTTTGTGAAGAAAGCCTCTTCACCTCCACCTTGCAAGGATGCACCATCAAGCTTTGATTGCAACCTATGTTCTTCAGCCAATAAGATTTCTTGCAAGTCAACCACACTTGGCAAGACTCTTTGAATGGCAAAACTTTGCACAAGGTTAGCATGTTCATTTAGCAAACCATTCAACATAACTTGGACTATTTCACCATCTTTTATGTTCTCATCAATGCATGCTAAATCATCACTTAGGGACTTAACTCTCAAGATAAATGCATGAGCACTTTCACCCTCTCTTTGCCTACTAGAAAATATTTGTCTCCTTAGGGTCAATACCCTAGATGTGGACTTTGATTCAAAGAGCTTCTTTAAGGCATTCCATGCCTCACTTGCACTTTGACACTTTCCAACTTCCTTGAGAAGTTCATTTGTAACATTCATTTTAATGATATGAAGAGCCCTTTTGGCCTTCTTATCAAACCTTTGTTGCTCTTGAAGTGTGAGAGGTCTCTCTTCAATTTCTGCAACTATGTCCATGAGTTCATTCAACTCAAGTAAGGACTCCATCCTCACTTTCCAAGTAGAGTAGTTTGATGAACTCAACCTTTCACTAGACTCTAGCATGATCCCACCATTGGAAGCCATGATTCTAATGTTTCTTCAACTTTTAGGTTTTGTCCTAAAGCACTTAGCACTCACTTTTCTCTCAACAAATGATAGATAAAGAGATCTATGAAGATTTAGGACCCTAAAACACTTCTATCTTGAACCTAGATGGTTTCCAAGCATAGAAAGGAAGATTGAAACACATGCAACACTTTGCACACACTAAGAATGGATTACAAAATCAAACCAACCTGAACACACTCTTGCTTAAGCTCTCAAACTTTCCAGCAAGTGACCAAATCAAGTTATGGTGTGAAGAGTTACTTGCATTCTTAGAAAATACCCAAAACTAGGATGCCAAGATTACCTAGTAATGAACAAACTTGATCAACATATGATCAACACACTAAGATATTGATTCAACCTGTAAAACCACATGTAAACCACACTTCTAAAAGTTTATAAACTCCAGCAAGTGATAAATACAAGATTTAGAGGTGAATGAATGAGCACACTTAGTGAATCACAAGACTAGCTTCACTATCTTGTCAAATCTTGGTGTTTAGATGTAGATCTAAGATCACTTCACATGAGAATGTTCCTCAACCTGTTAAGAACCTGAAAACACACTTGCATAATGGTTAACACCTTCCAGCAAATGCTCCAATCAAATTACATAAGGAGAGTTACTTACATGCTCAACAAAGTACACCAAAATTTATGCCAAAATTGATGACAATCTTTACAATATGCTCTTCACAATGGAGCTTACAATATGTTCACCCAAAAAAGGGGATCTTTCATCCAAATGGGAGCTTTGCTCAGCCTTTAGGAGAATTACAACTCACTCAAAAGAGCATTTGTCATCCACTTAAGGAGAAGTTTCATCCACTTAAGGAGAGTGTTCATCCAAGAATGGAGATTGTCAACAATAGGATTGAAAAGAACATTGTTAGTATTGAATATGCACAAGCCTCACAATCACAAATGATTAGGTGTTATGATCTGATCCAAAATAGTTTCTTTTCAGCCTCTGATCTTCAATAGACCTGAAATATGCTTTTGATCCACAAGTTCAACTCACAAAACAAAGGTTAGTAAGATTTGATCAACAAAGCAATGCAGAATCATGCTAGAACTTGATCAAACATCCAAATATCACCAAAAATGGAATACTTACTGTAAATAGAAGCCAACCAGCTCTGATACCATGTGAAAAATACAGATCCTAAGTGGATCTAAACTCCAAGATCATTGGCTTGAATGCTTGCACTCCAAACTACATAAGCTAGGAATTGGCAACACATTCTATGCTACCTAGAATGCAAAGAACTTGATCAAAAAGCATTTATCACAAATGGAAACTTCCATAAACATCAAGTGCGGCCCAAAATAGCATTATACAGTCCATAATACATCAGCCTATCACTTTTGGAAAGCACCTAAGATCATACACAATAGCTTGAAGACAATACACACAACAATGCTCTCAATGGAGGAAGAAACAATGACAATGATCTATTGATCTCAATGAAGCATACAAAAGGTTTCTCCAACCTGTTTTCCACGACTTCCCTACTATTTATGGATGAGGAAGATGACTCTCTCTCCTCTCTCTAGAAGGTACTTGACCCTAGATATTCCCTATATAGGAAAAATAGCTAAAAATGGCTTATATGACCAAAATACATCAAAATGGTCTCATTTTGAAGGGTATGAAGTTTGACACTTCATCATACTGAAAAAATACAGTAAATAAAAACATTGTGGCCTGGTTCACACGTGTGAAACTCCAGAACCAAAACTATTTACAATTTTAGCCAATTTAGGCCTCAAACTAGCTAGGAAATGTTGACAATTTTCACAGAATACACCGCCGAAGAATTCCGTTTGGACCTCTTCAGTACAACTGGCTGGCAATTAGCTGAGAAGGTCTAGCCTTCAAAATCAATTTCCGTTGTTTTGCCTTTGGTAGTGATTTGTCTGGTTGGCCCCACATTAGATATTCGACAATGTTGGCAGCCCATTCTGGTACTGTATCCACGTAAAATAAGGCAGCATCTGCCAGCTCATTGTCGGGTTGGGTTGCAATCTCCTTTCCCTTGATTCGTGACACATGATCTGCCATGTAGTGTTGTTTTCCCTTGCAAACTACTATCCGAAAATCAAATTCCAACAACAAACGGAGCCATCTGGTGATTCTCCCGGTGTTGCAAATTTTATTAATGAGATATAGCAAGGGTTGATGGTCCGTATAAAAAACAAAATGTGTGGCCATCAAATAGTGTCGAAACTTCTTAACCGCATAGATCATTGCCAGTGCTTCCCGCTCTATGGTTGAATAATTCATTTCAGTACAACTGAGCTGTCGGCTTGCAAATCAGATTAGAAAATCCTTTTTGTGTTCACCTGGCTGGGTTAAGACTGCTCCAACTGCATACTTCGATGCGTCCGTATGCACGTGGAACTCAATGGACCAATTGGGTGGTCGTAAGATTGGTGCTGAGACCAATTCATCCTTAATCTTCGGGAAAGCCTTTAGAGCTTTCTCATTCCAATGTGGATTCATTGTGAGCTTGTAAATTGGTCTAGCTAACTCTGCAAAATCAAGAATGAAGATCCTATAATAGTTAGCATGACCCATGAAAATGTAGACCTCGTGGATCGTCCCCGGTGGTAGTATATCAACAATGATCCTGATCTTTGATAGATCTGTGGTGATCTTGTGTCTTGACACTATATGGCCGAGTATCAAGCCATGTGTCACCCAGAATTGACATTTTTCTGGATTCAGGGAGATCTGATATTCGCGGCATTTTTGCAAATTGGATAAGTGTTCTGAATCTGGTCCATGCACGCACAGATCATCCAAGAAAATTTCCAGAAATTTTTGCAAATAATCTTTGAATGCCACCTGCATGACTCGCTGGAAAGTGCTTGGGGCATTGCAAAGTTCGAATGGCATCACTTTATAGGCATAAGTTCTCCATTACGTGGCAAATGTTGTCTTGTGCTGGTCCTAGGGGGCTATTTTCACCTGGTTGTAGCCACTGAAGTTGTCCAGAAAATTGTAGGCTTCGTCGCCAGCTACTCTATTGAGGACACTTTCCGTAAATGGTAGAGGAAAATGGTCTTTTTTGGTGATTGCATTAAGCAACTTCAGATTCACACAGATACGCATTTTGCCATTCTTCTTAGGTACTATAACTATCGGCGATACCCATTCCGTGTGCTCGATTTCATAAATGAAATCTGTATCCATAAGTTTCTACAACTCTTGCTTGATCAATTCTGTATAATTCGGGTTGCAGCGGTAGTAACAGCTTACCTTGGGGACTGCTCCGTCCACCAAAGGTATGGTGTGTTGGACTACTGTTGGAGGAATGCCTTTTAGATCACTATAGCTCCAAGCAAAACAGTCTTTATATTCCACCAACAAGGATCATAGTCTCTTGAACTACGTGGGTGTTAACTGTTCTCCCACATGCACTATCCTTTCTTCTTCTTCTGGTTCTGCAAGATTCATCGGCTGTGTTCGTGCAGGTCTCTCGAAGACTTGTTTCGCTGGTGCCTGACTTTGATCAGGTTCTCGTTGGGCGCGGCATCATGATTACCACGTCGTCCAATGTATAATTCTTGAAAGTATCAGGCATCTCATGAATTGGAGCTCATCGAGATTCCTCTTTCAGCATATTGATCTTGGCCCGATTGGTCATTTTTTTATTTTTTGTCACTTGTGTAGAAGATGACGCTGTATCTGAGTCCAACTTGATTGACTTCAAAGAATCCAACACCTTCTTTTTGTCCTTTTTTGTCATTTTGGTGGGTTCATCCTTGTTGTCTTTCTTCGAGACTGTTGTGACATTTGCCTCATGGTTGTGAATATCAACATCTACTGTAGCTATCACCTCTTTGGATAGGTCACTCCATCGGATCACCTGGTAATAGCGTTGCTTCAACTGATTCTTCTTATTCGCAGGTGCCTTGGGTGGATTGATCCTTGAGACTTTCGCCATAGCAGAACTTTGTGGTGGTTGAGCTGGTACCTTCTTGGTTCCATAACAATCTGGGTCCATGTGGTGCATGTTGCCAAGGGACTAGATCATCGGTTCTCAATCGGCTCCTCTAACAGCCATGCTACGTTTATCATATTCATCCCAAATGTGATTGGTGTGTCCATAGTATAACATTTGGGTGAAGATGTATTTGGTTCTGAATCTGATTCATATTGACATGCCTGGCAGTCAATAGTTGCTAATGCATCTGTCCATCTCATGGCATCCGTCTCTGAATGATAGTGACCTCCCTTGGCTGGCCTTGGGCGGTCAATCGTATGATCTGTCGTGGATGATCCGTCATCAGCTTTGGGTTTCACCGCCCACGTGGTTGGATCTACCTTTATAGCCTGTTCTCTGTTCTCAAAGGTGAGTTTCCCTGTAACCCAGTTGTGTACTACTTGTGCAGCTCTCAACCATGGTCTTTCCAGTAAAACACGGTATGCAGATGGAGATTCAGGTATATCCATGACCACAAATGTAATCACATACTGCATGTCTGCTATCTTTATGGGAATATCAGCAACTATACCTTTTGGTTTCACACAGGATTGATCTGCTAGCTTGATGGCGAATCTGGCTGGCTTCAGTCCTTGTAATTCCCATTATTCGTACAAAGTAGTGGAGATCAGATGGACACCCGATTCTCCATCTACCACTGTTGCCTCATCCTCGTATCTCTTGTGTTTGATTGGCAAAGTGATGTTGTGTTCCTCACTTTCCCATGCTGCTCCGATGTGGAGGACGTTACTTGTTTCATCATAGCCCGCACAATAGATGGGCTCAGGCGCTACTGGCTCCTCATCCGCATTGGCCCATTCCGCTAAAAGGCTTTTCGCTTGTGGTGCAATCCGCAGTAGTTCTCGAAGTGGTAAACTAACGTGGCTTGATAGCAAGAGTGTGAGCCTTTTAGTGCGTGGTTCCTCATGCTCCACCATGTGAAAAGGTGGTTCATTTTGGTGCAACCAATCATTCTAATCAGTGCGCAGTGGTGAGCCCGTTTGCGGTTCCTGTTCGACGCTGCCTGGAGGTTTTGTGGGATTGTTTCGTTCTTGCTCTTTTTCCTCCTCTTGTGCTTTTTGTACCCAGTGTCTTATTTTCTGGTACTATCTTCTCTCTTCCCTCACATTTGGATATGGTGCTGAAGTTGAGGGTTGGTCGTCAGTGACCGATGGTGATGGTGAGGGAGCCACTTCCTTCCTCTTCTGTGCTCGCGTAACAGCTAACACAGGACCGTGGTCATGTCGACCTTTCGATGGCATCCCCGCTGGAACTGTTGATTGTTGTGTGGCAATGAGGTTAAGAGGTGCACTGGTTCTAGGTTTAAATGGACAATTTTTGTAACAGTGTCCATAACCGCATTCTCGGTAGGAGGTTGTATATTGTCCCTTGTAGGGACATTCTGCTATTCTATGTCCTTCATCGCATGCGTAGCAGCCGTAATTTCTTCCGCCTTGGTGCTGAGTTTGAGCTGCATAGGCCGAAACATATTCATTTATGGCAGGATCCATAAATGGTTCATCTGGTCCGTACCATTGCTGCTGCTCAGGTTGAGGTGGCAATTGCATTTCTTGTTCCGCTGCTGTCAGGTTTACATGGGCCACTTGTTGATTGGCTGGCCCTGGTGGAGTAGGTAAGGCCATACGCTGTGGTTGATTTGGTGTGCCATACCTTGGTGCCACGTTGGGTGCCCCTTGATGATAAAGATAGGAAGTCTGATAAGGACTTCTCTTCTGTTGAACAATCCGGGAGTTAAACGGGCAAAATGTCGTATCATGCGATGTTGCATTGCACAGATGGAAGAGTCTATGTGTCAGTCTTAGATTTTGCTTTAGGACTGGACACTCGTTCGTTGTATGGTTTTGCGTGCATACTGAACACCATACATTCTCCCATCGAGGATACTGCAGCTAGTTTGGTTCCGGTTGATGTGGAGTTACTGCTACAGTTCCTTGTAAGGCTTTCAGTTTTTGGTCAAACTGCGTCGTAAGTTGCTCTATCTATTGTTTGTGTAATTTTGTCATTTGCTCCAGCAGCAGTTCTGAGGATTGAGCGGATGCGTTTGATGATGATGATGTGATCGAGGGAGTAGGAGTGTGGCTAGAAGGATATTCGTCGTCAGATCCCTCATCCTCTTCCCTGATGGCATGTTCGGATCATAGATGTTTGACCCGTTCAATATAGCCCCGGATCCTTTCTCGTTTTCCCATCTTGACTTTGCTTAGCAGGAGAAACGGGTCTTCCAGGAACTTTCTTGGTTTAAAGCACGTAATGAGAGCCGCTTTAACCGCTTCCTAGGTGGATTTCTCTTTCTCTGACTGGTTGAAAAACTAATCCTGAGCCACTACAAGCAAGGACATAGGAAATAGCATCAGCTTCTCTACAAGTGTCCGTTCGCCGTAGATTTCACAAGCTTGCTCGTAGATCTGGAGAAATTGGATGGGATCTGATGATCCGTCATATTTTGGTATCTCCATCCATGGTGCTCTCCAAACTGCATGCAAGGGTGCGACAGGTACGGGTTGGCCCATTGGATCCATTGGTGTTGGTTTCGGTTCTGCCTCTTGTTGCACAGCTGCTAATCTGGGAAGGTGTGGTGCCTGATTTACTATCTTTCGTGCTATTGATCGTCCCAATATCAGATTCATCTGATGGTGGGTTCCAAATTGATTGGATCTTGCTTATATAGTAGGATGCAGTCTGGATCTTCAAGGATCTGATCGATCTGATAGGCCAGAATGAATTTTAGGCCTTTTACGATGGTTTTTTCTTGATAATTTTTTACTCCTTGCACTGATTGACCTGAGATTTTGACAGTAGCTGGATCTGATGTAGATCTTTTCACTGATTTGGTCTGTGAGGATTATCTTGTGCGAGGGTTGGCTGTGCGAGAGTTCTTTAGCTATTTTTGCAGGTAAAAAACTTGATATGTTTCAGATCTCTGGGAAGTAACTCTCGCAAGCTTCACAGTAGCTGGATTTGGGTCAGATCTCACTATAGAATTCTCTACGAGAGTTAACTCTTGCAAGAAGTGAACATTTCATTGTCTGCGAGGGTTGAAAATCACTTTTTGTCTTTGATCTTCACCAGATCTTCATACTAACTCTCGCAGGCTTTATCACTGATGTAATTTGACATTCTAAATCGATTGAGAGGGTCTGCGAGAGTTCTTACTGGAAGGATTTGCTGGATCTTCACTTTTTATGATTTTTTAGCACTTAAATCCAATTTTCTGCTCACTGGAATCAAAATAACTCTCACAAGCTCTTCTGTGTCCTGGTCTCACTGAGATGGAACTTCAAAATCCTCTACGAGAGTTCTTGACCACTGGAACTGAAAATTTCACTGTCTGCGAGGATTCACTTGTACTTTTCCATTTTTTTTTCCACTGGGAACTCTCGCACAAGCACTTAATCATCAAACTAACTTTCACAAGCTTCTCTGTGTCCTGGTCTCACTGAGATGGAACTTCAGAGGGCTCTGCGAGAGTTCTTATGAAGATTTGCATTTTTTGGATTTTTTCAAGGGTTTTTTGAATTTTTTATGATTTTTCTCTGATTTTTACAATTTTCTTGGAACTAACTCTCGCAGGCTTCTATGCAGGTCTGGGACAATACCCTAGAGCTGCTGCCAGTCATGCAAGAGTAAATTCCCACTGATTCTGGAGATATAAAAATCTGATGAGTTTTTTTGGCTCTTTTTCCCTCCAAAATGCAGATTGGTGTGTTTTTTGATTTTTTTGGATGATTGGTTTGGGTTTCAAGCCCTTAGAGGTTGTTCAGGGCCTCCTCTACCCTCTCACACTTCCTCTACTAGCTGTGAACATTCCAAACACAAAAAAAATACAGAAAACTAACTCTAAACTCTCAAAAGTTTACCTAAACTACTCTAAAAAGCAAGAAAATAGCTAAAATGCAGCTAAACTAGTTAGTGAAAACCTATCTCCGGCAACGGCGCCATTGTGGGGTCAAAGATCTCTCGTAGTATAGCCCTTCCGCCTGTCAAAAAAGGTTAGATCACTAGATAGGTGCCTAACTATGCATAGATGCCACTTTTAGTTAATTTCCTACTTTCTCCCTTAACTGTACTCACCACTATACTACTCATCTTTAACTCTACTCCTCTACACTAACATTCATCATAGTTTGGTTGAAGCGAATGAATGGAGAAGAAGAGATTGAGAAGAGAAGAGAAAGAGAGAGAAAGAGAGTGAGGGTGGAGGTTAGCTCAAATGCTCCTTATGCTGCTAATGGAAAAACATTCACTATGGCAAACAATAAACATGGAAATAGAAAGAAAAACATCTAAACCACTATCCACTAGTTGCCCAACACCAAGCAAGCTCCTAGTAAGATTAGAAAAATAGAGTACATTTTCTATGTCCAATCTTTTCGAGGATCCAAGACTTAAAGAGATCCAAGACTAGCCTCACTCTCAATCCACCATGTGTCATTGGAGTAGCTCTTGCTTGTTGGTGTAGATGCCATCAAGGATGAATCAACTTCATCCTCATAATCCTCAATGGTAAGTTTGTCTTGCTTACTCTCATCTTGTGTATTCTTCTTTTTGTAGCACTGGGATGCAAAGTGCCTTCCACAAAAGAAGCACTTTTGTTGGGCTTTGTCTTTCTTCTTTCCTTTAGAGCTTAATTCTTGATCATCATCACTTTTGCCATGCTTTGGATTTTCTTCTTGGACTTCCATCACGCAATACATTTAGATTGATTGTTTTTTATCGCATATGAATGGAATTGACCCCTATCATGCGATATAGCTCAAAATTATTGTCTATCACTTGAGATAAGGCATTGAGTGATCAAGTTAGAGTAATTTCGAGTTTATGACATTCATGTAACTTTGAATGTTGTGCTTACATGTGAGACAACTCAATTTTGGTCCTAATTACTCATCATTGTTTTTTGAGTGATCATAATTGACCAACATCTTGGTGTTTATTAATGTAAATAGACCCATTTTGGTGTCTCTATCACTCAAGAAAGTCAAAATTTGCTACCTAACATATGATTTTGTTGCTTATTACTTGACATGGCTCTATCAAGTGGCTAGGCTCAACAAGTAATTTATCAAGACAACTCAAGTTCAACCCCTTGTCAAACCCCTATTACATGTGATGACTTAAATTTTATGTCTATGTGTGGTTTTATTGCTTATCACTTGACACGACTCATCAAGTAATCAGACTCAACCAATCCCAAGTCTAATATACTAAGATAGCTCATATCATATGAGATAACTAAAATTTGATGTGTATATTTTGGAATAGCTCACTTTTGGTGCATATCACTAAAGGTTGTGAAAAATACAGATCCTAAGTGGATCTAAACTCCAAGATCATTGGCTTGAATGCTTGCACTCCAAACTACATAAGCTAGGAATTGGCAACACATTCTATGCTACCTAGAATGCAAATAACTTGATCAAAAAGCATTTATCACAAATGGAAACTTCCATAAACATCAAGTGCGGCCCAAAATAGCATTATACAGTCCATAATACATCAGCCTATCACTTTTGGAAAGCACCTAAGATCATACACAATAGCTTGAAGACAATACACACAACAATGCTCTCAATGGAGGAAGAAACAATGACAATGATCTATTGATCTCAATGAAGCATACAAAAGGTTTCTCCAACCTGTTTTCCACGACTTCCCTACTATTTATGGATGAGGAAGATGACTCTCTCTCCTCTCTCTAGAAGGTACTTGACCCTAGATATTCCCTATATAGGAAAAATAGCTAAAAATGGCTTATATGACCAAAATACATCAAAATGGTCTCATTTTGAAGGGTATGAAGTTTGACACTTCATCATACTGAAAAAATACAGTAAATAAAAACATTGTGGCCTGGTTCACACGTGTGAAACTCCAGAACCAAAACTATTTACAATTTTAGCCAATTTAGGCCTCAAACTAGCTAGGAAATGTTGACAATTTTCACACTCCCTCTTCAACATTGGATGCTAGTTTCAACATAGTCTTTGAGCACATTCCAAGATTAGATCTATGCATTAAATATAGGTCCTTTCCCAATGGTTTGGTGAAGATGTCAGCCACACACTCCTTTGAAGAGACATGTTGAAGCTCCACCTCTTTGGCAATGACTTGATCTCTCACAAAATGGTGAGCAATCTCAATGTGCTTGCTCCTTGCATGAAAAACAGGATTGCTTGCCAAGCTTTGGGCTGAAAGGTTATCACAAAGTATGATTGGAGTCTTCTCTGGTTCCAGCAAGTGAAGATCCAATAACATCCTCTTGATCCAAAGAATCTCCTTGGTGCATGTTGTTAATGCCTTGTACTCGGCTTCGGTGGAAGATAGAGAGATAGTTGGTTGCTTCTTTGATAGCCATGAGACCACTCCATCTCCAAGATAGATTGCAAAGGCACTTGTTGACTTCCTATCCATTTGATCACCTGCAAAATCTGAATCTGAAAATCCACAAAGGTTAGGTGTAGTACCTCCATACAAGATGCCAAAATCTCTAGATCCCGAGATGTATCTAAGTACTCTCTTTCCTAGCTTCCAATGAGCCTCACTAGGATCTTGCATAAATTGACTTAGTTTACCAACCACAAAGCTTAGATCAGGTCTTGTGATGGTTAACCATATAAGAGATCCTATTAGCTTTCTATAGAGAGTAATGTCCTTGAAGGATCTTTCATTACTTCTTGTAGTTAGCTTTACATTTGATTCCATAGGAGTAGAAACAACTTTACAATCTTCCATATGAAACCTTTTTAGAATAGAGTTAGCATACTTTTCTTGACATATGAATGTAGATTTAGAAGTTCTAATAATCTCTATTCCTAAGATATAATGAAGTTTACCAAGATCTTGAATTTCAAACTCTCTTTTGAGTGCCATCTTGATTTCATCTATATCTAGATTGTTACCACCACTTAAGATAATGTCATCAACATAGATCAAAAGTAAAGTGATATCATTTTCATTCAATCTAAAGTAGAGAGAATGATCATACTCACTCATAACAAAGTTTTGAGAAAGTAAGAAGGAATTGAGCTTAGCATACCAACTCCTTGGTGCTTGCTTTAGCCCATACAAACTCTTTTGGAGATAGCACACATGATTAGGCTCATCATGTGAAACATAGCCCTCGGGTTGCTCCATGTAAATATCTTCTTCAAGATCACCATTCAAGAAGGCATTAGTAACATCCATTTGCCACATATCCCAATCATAAAGAGTTGCAAGAGAGATTAGGATTCGAATAGTTACCATCTTTGCCACGGGTGCAAAGGTCTCATCATAGTCAATACCATATTCTTGAGCATACCCCTTTGCCACCAACCTTGCCTTGTACTTGTTGATTGATCCATCTTGATTTGTCTTGATCTTGAAGATCCACTTACAACCAATTGCCTTCTTGTCCTTTGGAAGCTTTACCAACCTCCATGTGTTGCTTTTGATGAGTGCTTGATGCTCATGATCCATGGCTTGGATCCATTCCTTCTTTTGAATTGCTTCACCTACACAAGTTGGTTCATCAAAAGAGGTAAGAAAAGCAAAGTTAGAGTTGTCCACCACTTGCTTTCCTTTTTCATCATAGGTTAGCCTTGATGGCTTAGCCCTTTGCCTTTGAGTCTTCCTTGAAGTTTGCTTTGGAGTGGCATCTCCATCTTCATCCAAGACATCTTGCACATCATGATGATTAGTAGGCACATCAACATCAACATCAACAACATTGGAAACATTCTCTTCATGAAAGATGACATCCCTACTTATGACAACTTTCTTTGTAGAAGGAATGTACACTTTGTAAGCCTTGCTTACTTCACTATAGCCAACAAACACACCCTTCTTTGATGAAGGATCTTCTTTAGTTCTATCATCAAGTGTGATATTGACAAAACATGTACATCCAAAGATCCTACAATGCTTGACACTCGGCCTTCTACCATAAAGAACCTCATGAGGAGTTTTACCATCCAAGGAAGCACTTGTCCATCTATTACATAGATAGTTAGCACATGCTAAAGCTTCCCCCCAAAAAGACTTAGCAAGATTAGCATGTAGTCTCATTGCCTTGGCACATTCACAAAGGGTTCTATTCTTCCTCTCGGCCACTCCATTCTGTTGTGGAGTCCTAGGACTAGACATCTCCCTCTTAATCCCATGTGCTATACAAAAGTCTTTGAACCTATTTGAGGTGTATTCCCCTCCATTATCAGATCTTAAGCATTTGATCTTTGTATTGAATTGGTTTTCCATTTCATTCTTGAACTTGACAAATGCAGCAAACACTTCATCCTTACTTTTAAGAAGATAGATCCAAGTATACCTACTAAAGTCATCAATGAAAGTTGCATACATCTTTGCCCCACCATTGCTAGTTGTACTAGAAGAATGAATATCAGAATGCACAAGTTGAAAAGCTTCTTTAGATCTAGAAGTAGATCTAGAATAAGCAAGTCTATGAGATTTGGACAAGGCACAATGTTCACAAACACTATTGTTTGCAACAAGACTTTTAGGGAGACCAAGAACAAGCTCTTTCTTTGCCATTACCTCCAAAGATTTGAAGTTGGGATGGCCCAACCTCTTGTGCCAAACTTCTTGGTTTGTCAATTGCTCCCTAGCCATACATCCTTCATGATTAGAGATCACACATGCATCAAGCTTGAAAAGTTTACCATGCCTCCTACCTTGAGCAATCAAGGATCCACATTTACTTATCAAACATGCATCTCCAATGAACTCCACATCAAGTCCTTTGTCAATCATTTGACTTACACTAAGCAAATTCTTAGTGATTGAAGGAATGTACAAAACATTTTCAAGATTTGCTTTCCTATTTGTTGAAAGGGAAATAGGAATAGTGCCTATGCCTTTGATGTCACATTGACCATCATTTGCAGTGTAGATGATGTTACCTTCTCCCTCATAAGACAATAAGGATGTAAAGTATTCCTTATGTCTTGTCATGTGAGATGAGGCTCCACTATCAATCCACCAAGGATCATTATCATCTATGTTGGCTAACAAACTTGAAGTCATAACAAGTGATTCACATGTGTTATGTTCTTCCTCATCTATTGTAAGATTTCCTTGCCTCTCTCCTTGCTCTCTTTTCTTCTTATAACATTCATTTGCAAAATGACCTTTTATCCCACAATAAAAGCACTTGAACTTTGACTTATTGTTCTTAGTAGAAGAGGAAGAGGAAGAGTGATCATCACCTTTGGACCATTTCCCTTTGCCTTTACCTTTGCCCTTGAATTTGCCTTTTGTGAAGAAAGCCTCTTCACCTCCACCTTGCAAGGATGCACCATCAAGCTTTGATTGCAACCTATGTTCTTCAGCCAATAAGATTTCTTGCAAGTCAACCACACTTGGCAAGACTCTTTGAATGGCAAAACTTTGCACAAGGTTAGCATGTTCATTTAGCAAACCATTCAACATAACTTGGACTATTTCACCATCTTTTATGTTCTCATCAATGCATGCTAAATCATCACTTAGGGACTTAACTCTCAAGATAAATGCATGAGCACTTTCACCCTCTCTTTGCCTACTAGAAAATATTTGTCTCCTTAGGGTCAATACCCTAGATGTGGACTTTGATTCAAAGAGCTTCTTTAAGGCATTCCATGCCTCACTTGCACTTTGACACTTTCCAACTTCCTTGAGAAGTTCATTTGTAACATTCATTTTAATGATATGAAGAGCCCTTTTGGCCTTCTTATCAAACCTTTGTTGCTCTTGAAGTGTGAGAGGTCTCTCTTCAATTTCTGCAACTATGTCCATGAGTTCATTCAACTCAAGTAAGGACTCCATCCTCACTTTCCAAGTAGAGTAGTTTGATGAACTCAACCTTTCACTAGACTCTAGCATGATCCCACCATTGGAAGCCATGATTCTAATGTTTCTTCAACTTTTAGGTTTTGTCCTAAAGCACTTAGCACTCACTTTTCTCTCAACAAATGATAGATAAAGAGATCTATGAAGATTTAGGACCCTAAAACACTTCTATCTTGAACCTAGATGGTTTCCAAGCATAGAAAGGAAGATTGAAACACATGCAACACTTTGCACACACTAAGAATGGATTACAAAATCAAACCAACCTGAACACACTCTTGCTTAAGCTCTCAAACTTTCCAGCAAGTGACCAAATCAAGTTATGGTGTGAAGAGTTACTTGCATTCTTAGAAAATACCCAAAACTAGGATGCCAAGATTACCTAGTAATGAACAAACTTGATCAACATATGATCAACACACTAAGATATTGATTCAACCTGTAAAACCACATGTAAACCACACTTCTAAAAGTTTATAAACTCCAGCAAGTGATAAATACAAGATTTAGAGGTGAATGAATGAGCACACTTAGTGAATCACAAGACTAGCTTCACTATCTTGTCAAATCTTGGTGTTTAGATGTAGATCTAAGATCACTTCACATGAGAATGTTCCTCAACCTGTTAAGAACCTGAAAACACACTTGCATAATGGTTAACACCTTCCAGCAAATGCTCCAATCAAATTACATAAGGAGAGTTACTTACATGCTCAACAAAGTACACCAAAATTTATGCCAAAATTGATGACAATCTTTACAATATGCTCTTCACAATGGAGCTTACAATATGTTCACCCAAAAAAGGGGATCTTTCATCCAAATGGGAGCTTTGCTCAGCCTTTAGGAGAATTACAACTCACTCAAAAGAGCATTTGTCATCCACTTAAGGAGAAGTTTCATCCACTTAAGGAGAGTGTTCATCCAAGAATGGAGATTGTCAACAATAGGATTGAAAAGAACATTGTTAGTATTGAATATGCACAAGCCTCACAATCACAAATGATTAGGTGTTATGATCTGATCCAAAATAGTTTCTTTTCAGCCTCTGATCTTCAATAGACCTGAAATATGCTTTTGATCCACAAGTTCAACTCACAAAACAAAGGTTAGTAAGATTTGATCAACAAAGCAATGCAGAATCATGCTAGAACTTGATCAAACATCCAAATATCACCAAAAATGGAATACTTACTGTAAATAGAAGCCAACCAGCTCTGATACCATGTGAAAAATACAGATCCTAAGTGGATCTAAACTCCAAGATCATTGGCTTGAATGCTTGCACTCCAAACTACATAAGCTAGGAATTGGCAACACATTCTATGCTACCTAGAATGCAAAGAACTTGATCAAAAAGCATTTATCACAAATGGAAACTTCCATAAACATCAAGTGCGGCCCAAAATAGCATTATACAGTCCATAATACATCAGCCTATCACTTTTGGAAAGCACCTAAGATCATACACAATAGCTTGAAGACAATACACACAACAATGCTCTCAATGGAGGAAGAAACAATGACAATGATCTATTGATCTCAATGAAGCATACAAAAGGTTTCTCCAACCTGTTTTCCACGACTTCCCTACTATTTATGGATGAGGAAGATGACTCTCTCTCCTCTCTCTAGAAGGTACTTGACCCTAGATATTCCCTATATAGGAAAAATAGCTAAAAATGGCTTATATGACCAAAATACATCAAAATGGTCTCATTTTGAAGGGTATGAAGTTTGACACTTCATCATACTGAAAAAATACAGTAAATAAAAACATTGTGGCCTGGTTCACACGTGTGAAACTCCAGAACCAAAACTATTTACAATTTTAGCCAATTTAGGCCTCAAACTAGCTAGGAAATGTTGACAATTTTCACAAAGGTTTCTCATAAAGTGACCAAATTTGAGAAATTTTGAGCTCATGAAATAGATTAAAGTCGATTCCCATCACTTTAGATAGTTCAAATCTAATGTCCAATACAAGATCTTGGTCCTTATCACTTGACATAGAAGATCGAGTGACTGAACTTGGTCAATCTATGATTTGGAACAATCAATTTTGGCCCCTGATAGATTGAATCTAGTCCTTGGGCACGATGATTAGTTTGCTGCTTGGAAGGACAAGAGAGCAATAGTTTTAATTTAAGAAGAGATTACGGCAGCAGAGATCTAATATAGGAGCATGAGCACTTCAACAGATGGACATTGCAAATGCTCAATTTTTTCATGTCCCCTATCACCATCTCAAAAAAAACCTATTTTACGCTCTCAATGATCTTCTGAAATCAAATTCGACTATGATACAATAAATTTTTCATGGCGATCCTGTAAGCATTGCTGGTAGCACCTCTGCACAAGACCATAGCCAAGGATTTCACAAACAAAGATGCTTGATCCATTCCTCAACGCTAGCAATCATCTAACAATGTCCGCCGAGTTATTTCCTTTCCATCCACTCAACACAAAATCCGAAAACACCCCACCACATTCCCTTGCGCTCTTGTCAATTGCTCTCATCTCCATCCATCAACAATCCCTTCACGAAAAAAACCCACCTCCAATCCCTCCTCGGATTCCACCCACAGAGATTTTCAGTTGGGGATATTCCCAACAAAGTGTAAATAAATAAAATCCTCCAATAAAATGTGTTGCGAGGGCATGGCATCCTGCGTGTATAAGCCCATGGCCCAATGAGCACGCAATTGAAGTTGTAAATAAAATAAACTTGACTTAGGCCTTGTAATTAAAATAAAACTAGAGGCCCAATGTCATTTTTAAACTTAGAGATCACTTTTTAGAGAGGGGTCCAAATTGGGACTCAGATGAATCTTGTGATTTCTAATGTACTTTTTGTGGACCCTTGGATCAAGTTGGGTCCAAGATGAATGGTTAGGGTCATTGTGAATATTAGCCAATAAAATTGAGGGGCAAGGGCCTTCCCCATTTTATAAAAAGACACCATTTGTACACTATTGCCATGATTAATGAGGAGGAGGAAACTCTACCATTTTTGGAAGAGAAGCATCCTCATTTGCTATTCACTACTTGCTATTGCTCCAGATTTGTATGATGTCTCCAGTAGAATAGTTGTAATTGGCTACTCTTAGGAAGAAGATCATTCTTATGATGGATCAAAGTTCTATTGTCAAAAACTATGATAGGAGCAAGCATATAGAAATGATATTGCAACATTTTGTGAGGGAGCAAGTCATTGCAAAGGAGGTGAAGCTTCAACATGTGTCTTCAAGAGAATGTGTAGCTGAAAATCTTCACCAAAGCATCGAGAAAGAACTTGTTCATGAAACATAGGACTTCACTTGGAGTGCTATCAAATGTTGGAATATCAGTCCACACTCTAGAGAGAACTATTAAACAAGGTGGATAGCTCAGTGGTAGAGCATCCCATTCGGTATGAGGGAGGTCCTGGGTTCGAATCCTAGTTTGTCCATCCATATTATGATTTATGGATTTCTAACATCAAAGTCTATGCTAAAACTAGTTGAAAAGGGAGTGTGAAAGATTCAACTAGTTTGTCAATATTTCCATATTTGGCATATTGAGGCCAAAACTCTCACAACTTTGTGAAGATTCAAAAATTAATAATTATGGCTTTCTCATCAACACCAACATACATCAATGTTTATGTATATGTACGTACCTCTTCAATAATCCAAATTGAAAAATAAATTTCATGGCCTTTTCAATGGTACTACATGTTTGATCTTCTTATCGTTTTGAGATAACACACTACATGGATAAAGATATCAATTTTTGTTTGGTGCACAAGTATATTTGAGACAATATAGCTTGCTTACAATGACAAATATGTTGTAATTCAAACTATTTAATTATTGATCACTAAATCATGTGTATGTAAACAAAAATGCAAGTGAATTGACAAATTCAAGTGCTAGATTTTTAACATTTTTACGATTGTATTTGATCAAAAGCAACACAAAGAAAACATTCATATCAAACTATGTTTTATGCCTAATATTTTTTCCCACAATTATGTATGAAAGCTATAATTACTATTTCAATCTGTCCTTTTTTTTAGTATGTAGTAAGATTTTATAAAATAGAAATGATATAAGAAAGAGACAATAGCGACATCTACAAATAGTTAAGGAAACATAATGACATTGTTGTTTGTTGTAAGTTTGAATGTATCTTGATTCAACTGTGTATGAAAGCTAAAAGTGATATTTTGATTTATTTATTTTGTTTTTTGTTTGTAAACTTTTTTCAATGAAAGTTTAACAACTAAAGAAGAAAGCTTATAAACTAAATTCTATGTATTAGTAGGTTTGTAGCTATATTGAGAATGGGCACACTACAGAGTTACAAGTACTATAACTTTTGTGCATAAGTGTACAATGTTAGGCAAACCTTATGCATGAGCTAAGCCCCGAGTATGTCAATGTGGCACTAGGTGAAATTCTAGCTTGCATTAACACGACATAAATTTCCCTTCTATCCAACTCATCCCATTAGATTTTTTTTTTTAGCTTTTGAAATTATTTTATGAGCTCAAAAAATATGATATTTGCTATTATGCATTTGAATAAATCTTGATCCAACCAAATAAATTGTTGCTTCCAACGTTGTCTCCTTGAAAATTGATGTTATATAATCCCTTCCAACAATGTTGTTGCATAATCTCTCTCTCAATCAATCTCTCTCTCTCTCTCTCTCTCTCTCTCTCTCTCTCTCTCTCTCTCTCTCTCTCTCTCTCTCTCTCTCTCTCTCATATTATGGATACTTCGTGTCTCTTGATCTTGTCACCCACTTTAACAAGCCGTGAAATTGCATGGATTAATATTCCATGCATATATTAACCTCACACTCACAAGTGTATGATCTACAAATATATCACACGATGCCACGTCCAAACTCTGTGCATAAATAGGTAGTGTGCATGAATAATCCACACATTGAAGATCAACGTGTACACCTTCTACACCAATTTATTTTCACAAACTCTTAAGGGACATTCTTCAACAATTTTTGTGTAGATATTCCATGTGCTAATATTCACAAAATGCCACATTAATGCATGTGATGTGCAAGCCATGTGGTCCCCTTGAGCTACATGTAAATATTCTCTATTGTGATTAAACCAAGAGTTTGTGTGATTGTCCATCGCAATGGGGTGTATGGGTAGAGTTGTTGACTGCCACAAGAAAGGTGCATGCTCGAATCTCGACTAGTGCTCCATAAATGGCAAGTTGTTCATGTTGTATAGTTGCTTAACATGTATGCAAAAAAAAAAAAACATTGTGTGATTAAGCAACTCTAAAATCTGAATAAACAATTCTAGTCCAACACTGTGAGGTATTGGGGTGCATTAGTAGAGTTGTTCACTGCCATTAAAAAGGTGCATGCTTGAATCATGACCATTATGTAGTGACATATAAGGGGTCCAGCTCCATAAAATCGCTCTAGTTGCTTAATAATGTATGCAAAAATGAATACATAAACAATCATATTTCCAATGTAAGAGAATTAGCAAACTAGTTGACATATTACTTTTCATATCATCCCATCGTGCTCATGTATTCTTTTTGTACAATTTTTATATCAAGAATCACTTGGTAAGATTTAGTTTGATGTCATATGAACACACACACCAAAAATTGTCACTATCGCATATTAAACCTCACAAAGCATCTGAATACTCAACAGGTTATTTAGCCATTTGTGTTGAATGCCAACAAACATTTAAAAAATAGAGATTCATTTCATGTTCTGAGTGCAAGGCATACATAATCCATTTGATTGGTGAAAATTTAAATTGCAATGAGCAAACTCATCAGAGACACATAAGTTCAGACTTGCAAGTTTATTAATTACACAACTAAATTCATTCTCTCAACTATGCTGAATTCAAATCAATAAACAATTAGAGCACCCAAAGACCTATTAAATTCACACAAAGGATAAAAGGCCTCAATCCCCAATACATACCAAAATAGGGAATGTCAGCCAAATATTTCCCATTGAATCAAAGTGTTGTATGTATGATGTAAATGCAGTCGAAACCTACATTAAGTTGGAGATTGCACGAAAAACACATTGAATGTTTGACAAACCAGGGAACGCACATCTTTCAGGAATCATAGAACTTGTAACTCAATGCTCCAATTCACACCGCATGCACACGGAAAATAAAACAATCTCAATCACTGATACCTGTATATAGAAAATGCTAGTCAATCTTATGTCCATTGAATCAAAGTATTGCATTTATAAAGTGTGCCATTGGAACCTCCAATACATTGCCCTGTAAGATTTTTGTGAAAAAACAATGAACCCTTCAGGAAATTGTAAAAACCTTTGATGAATTTCTTAGTTCAAAACTTCAATGTTAGGACTATAAAATCATTAAAATCCCACATGAAAGGAGACACCCTTCTAGGAATGCTAAGATCCTTCAATGGAACTTCTTAGTTCATTTTCCAGAACTCTAAATCCAGAAAATCCTGCTCAGTAAGCCAAGGGAATTATGCTTCTAATGCCCATGTAGCCCACTAAAAGGACAATATGAACAATGAAAAAGGCACTTTCTATGTTGTTTCTCTCAAGAACTGGAAGGCTTGCAAGCAATAAAAAATCTTGGCCATTGAGGCTTTTCTCAAATTTGAAAACGTGGGCCCAAGAGTAGTCCTTGGGCCAGGGCTTTCCTATGTGCGAGGTGCCTTAAGTGCTTGTTTTCCCTTTGTGATCTAATAAAATTTCCTTCGCGCCACAAGTTAAAAAACTTTCTATGGAGATGTTCATGTGAAAATACATTTCATTTCAGTACTGACACATAACACTTGGACCTTCCAATGGAAGATCCAAGTGCTCGCAAGGCCTTGTACAGATCAACACCTACCAAGTGCTGACTGACTCCTAGCACTAGGTCCTTCCACAAGCTAGGTGAAGCTCCAAGTACCTGCAATTGGGGGAGAGAAGGCCCTAGGCCTGGGGCCTCTGCCCCCATGAATAAGATCACTACTCAATGCTCCAATTCAGGCTGTGCAGACAAAAAAGGTAAAACTACAAAAGCAGCAACAGCAACAAGGAAGAGCGAAAGACATGAACATCAATCGTCTTTATGCGTGATAATGATAAATTACAGGATATTATGTTTCTAGAAAGATGGTATATCTCCAGAACCACTAGCTACCAAAACAAGAATTCAAAGGACTTTAGAAGGCCTTTTGTACAGCAAGCTAAATTGATCTCATTCATACTAAAGTGCTAGACAAATTTAAGCCAAATCATGACCTTACAGCTGATTATCATTCTAGCAGTTTACAGCACTCAAGTTGTAGTAGAAGGGCTGCTGGTTGCAGGCTTAGCTGCTTTCTCAAACTTGTCCAGAGGAACAAGGGGTATATAGCCAGAGAGTGGAATCTGCCTCTCCTTCAAGATTGAAACAAACTGGTTATACACTCCAGCGCCATACAAAGCCGAAGGGGTTATGAGGTCAATAATGAAGGGAACTCCAGGCAGACTCTTCAGTTTCTTCAAAACATCGGTTGTCCATTCACCAGCCACGGGTTCATACTTCACATAATATGTCCTCACGGATTCATACAACCCAGTTTTCTGAACATCTGACAGTACCGATTTTGCTGCATCAGGTGCTTCCTTGATAAAATCAAGGGCGTGATTACTCTTTTCCTTCACAGACTGGGGAACAGACGAATCTAACAAGACCAGGGAATCAGAGACCTGCCAAAAACAGAGCAATAAAGTAAATCAGCAGCTCTTAATATTGATTTTCTTACAATAAAACTAGATACGTCTTGCTCCTGCCAAAAACAGAATGTAATATCTTTCGCTTCACCATAATTGGTTAGTTTTTTAGATATTATTGATGCTTGACTTGGTAGAAAGTAGACAATATTTTGAAATGAATATAAGATCACCCTTAGGCGGAATTGCTAAATACACCTTATTCGACGTTTTTGATGAAAAGGAAGACACAAACAAAGAACACCAATTTCACATACCTTCTTATCTAGAAATTCCAACAGCTCCAGTGGTTTCCCTTCAAACTTGTCATATACAGGCCCTACAACGGCTTTTACCCTGGTTTCAATTTTGTCGACCCCAGGTTTCAGAGGACCTGAATTTTCCTTGGCCAACTCGTAAATAGTTGCAGCATAACCTGTCGCCTTTTGGCCTGCTACCAGAACATGGCCCAGGTACTTCAGCTTTACTTCCTGTGAATCATTACCAGCAAAAGAATGATCAGATATATGACGTATGTCCATTACTGAAAAGATCCTGTTCCGAATCTTCAAAGGTAGCACATAGCAAATGGATATTGCCTATGTTACTCTGTTATAGTTGCGTACATTTGTCTGAATTAAGTGTAATGGGCTGCCTTTATCAACACAGGCCTCTGTATGCACTTTTAAGATCATCATCGTACACTTTATATGTCAGTACACTCTCAAAAACCCATTAGCACGATATCCCTTTAAACTGCGTTCTTGACATGCTGTATCCACTACTGGTATAAGATTTTAACTGCTGCAAGGTTAAATCAACAGACCTGTTCGCCTTCCTCATGAATTTGGTGTTGCTCTGCCTCATGAAGCTGGGGTTGCTCGTCCGTAGCCATTTTCCCTAACTGTTGTACAACTGAAAAGGCAACTATGCGCTCTTTCACCCTAACACTCCGACTTAGAGCTGATACAAAAATAGACCAAGTTTTGTCAGAAATTTCGAACAATACACAAGCTGCAGTGCCTATTACGGCACTATGATATCCCAAAGCAGCCTGAAAATTCTGTGCACATGAAAAACAACTAAGCTTCTGAACAAATAAATGAATAAATGGAAGAATTGTTACCTAAATTGCAGATACTGAAGCAAGCAAAGCAGGCAAATCACCCAACAATTGACAGATCCAGCGCTCATATAGAGAACAAATCAAATCATAGCAGCCCACAAATGCTCATACGAACACAATGCTCTGCAGATGTATATAAGAGAGCAATATCTCCGGCTATGGCGATCCTATCTGTGGAAAGATCGAGAATATCTTTACGCGCCTTCTCAAACCTTCTGTCTTCCTTAGTTTTTTGTGAATCTCGATGATAATTCTCCTTGTTGTTATCAGCCCGTGCAGAGTATCGAACCTGGGCTATTGTGATTTTTTAAAGTTTGAGGTGTTACTTGTTTAAGTGAGTTTGAACATTATAATGAGTGTTTTAATTTGATTTTTCTAAAAGGCAATCTTTGTTGGCATTGCTTTGCAAAAAGCAATACTATGTGGTCAAGTTGGTCAATGGAGTTTTTCCAAAAGTTAATATTAAAGTCCATGCTCTAAGTGTGCACAAAATGCTTTGTCACATTGTTAAGGACTTTATTGCAAGAAATTTGAAGATGCAACTCTATATGCAAGTCATAAATAGCAAAAAAAACCATGTTTTATTTATTTTTGCATGCATGCATGTCCACACTTTAGATGCACTCATTTATGCAAGTCATAATTAGCAAAAACTTCATGTCACTCTTTTTTCTTGCATGCATGCCGAATCTCTCAACCTCCATGATGCACCAAAGTCATCACCAAAAACAATCATTAGATAAAGATTATCTATATGCATTCAAAAAATCATTTAGTATATGTTTTCTTATTGTTGTCCTATCAATGCACACATTTGAATCAGAGTTCCATCTTTGACATAAGGAAATAAAATGCTAACCACTCTGTCACAATTCCTATACAACTAGGATTTGAAATTACCCTACATCCCATCTCTATTTTTCATTCAAGAAATTTGTGGCAATGCCCTTGTGATATAACACCGCACCCTTGTTTTATTTATCTCTTAACCAAATAATGTCACAAAGCTTCTCATGATATACCAATCACCTTGTTTACTTTTACCTAATGATTATCATCATCATCATCATCATCATTATTATTATTGCACATATTATAATGATAAAAAATATATTAGAATGTGTTTTCAGAACTTTTGACTAAAGTTTAGCATAAATGTAGAAATGTAACTTCACAAAAAGTAAATGATCACTAGATTTGAAACACATCAAGAATTGCTATTAGCTTTAAAGAATATGTGGATTCGTGGTTATACAAGTTGCATCCACAAAGCATCTCGTTATTGCATGAAATTGTGCGTCGTCATCTTGGTTGGATGTATCTTGTGGTAAGATGGAAACCTAGCTTCAACCTTGCAGCTCATTATTGCATGAAATTGTGTGCTGCCATCTACATGCATTAGGAAAAGTCTATGGGACGTACCACCACGGTGGATTTATGATAGCTATTGCCCTACTAACATGTGAGGCACAATCCAATTAGCAAGATTTACAAGACTTCTTGGCAATAGGCTTCAAGTAGTCAACACTAAGAAATATAGCTCTGATGCATGTGACAATCATCATACTTGGAGAAAAATGTAGTTTGCATGCTCAATTAGATACTCAAATATTGTGCAACATCATTCAATTTATTTTGTAAGAAAAAATAATTACAATTCACAACAAAGATAAATCACATTTATTAAATAGTCAATAAAAGAAGCACAAGTCACTTTATTGATAATGTCTGGAGTACGATCAAAAGTTTTTCACTAAGTCGTTTGGATCGACTTCAGTTGGATTTGGAACAATTGTTGAAGGGATACATGTAAGGAACAACATAAGCATGTCAAAGGCAAAACTAGTCCGATCCACACAGCCAATGCACTCTCTTATAGAATGTCCCTCATAGCCCAATGTGAGTTTGCATGGGAGCGATAGGTGGTAGTTACTGCCAACACCCATTGTTCATGCTACGTGCATGGATTACAGTTGCATGTGGGGTCCTACTCCATCACTGAAAGATTTCATGGCCCTTGACTATCATGCATGCATCTACATGTTTTCGTTGGAAGTCTAATGTACATCTATCTAGAACTCCAAGAGCATCTCTTAACTTGAAATATGAATCTTTAGCCACAGGTTTGGTTAAGATATTGGCTATGCACTCGGATGATGGCACATGATGAAGTTGAACCTCCTTGGATTGCACCTTCTCCCTCACAAAGTGATGAGCTATCTCAATATGGTTTGTTCTAGCATGGAAGATCGGATTGGTATCAATTTGTTGAGAAGCTTGATTGTCACAATAGATGCAAGGGATCTACTCGGCCTTTAGCACTTGAAGCTCCACCAAAAGTCTTCTTAGCCATAGGAGTTCTTTGGTTGTTGAAGTCAATGCTTTGTACTCAGCTTTACAAGAGGAAAGAGATATTGTATCTTGCTTTTTGGAAACCCAAGATATCACTCCTCCACAAAGAAAAGTGACAAATGCACTTATGGATCTTCTATCCATCTTGTCTCCTGCAAAATCTGAATCCGAAAATGCCCTCAAGTACAAGCTAGATCCTTAATAGAGAATGCCAAAAAATCTAGTAGAAGAGACATATCTAAGCACTCTCTTGGCACTTTTCCAATGATGCATCAAAGGACCTTGCATATATTGACTTAACTTGCTCACACTATAACCAATCTGGTCTAGTGATTGTCAAATAGATTAAGGAGCCTATTAGCTTCCTAAAGAGTGTGATGTCCTCAAAGGATGCTTCATCACAATTATTAGTGACTTAACAAACTTGCTCCATAGGGGTGTCAATCCCCTTACAATGTTTCATGCCAAACTTTTCAAGAATGGAAGTAGCATACTTTGATTGACTTATAAAAGTAAACTCACTAACTCTAGTAGCTTATATTCCAAGTATGAACGTAAGAAGTCCTAGATCTACCATCTTGAATTCACTAGCCAAAGAAGCTTTAACATTTCTTATGCCTTCGCCATCATTTCCTGTCAATATGATATCATCAATATAAAGTACTAAAATTATGATCTTTCCATCATTACATTTGATGTACAATGAAGGCTCATAAGAGCAACTCACAAAGCCAAGAGAGTAGAGAAAATCATGCAACCTAGAGTACCAAGCTCTAGGTGCTTGTTTCAAGCCATATAGGCTCTTCCTTAAGTGGCAAACCTTGTCCTCCTCACCATCCTTGATGAAGCCCTCGGGTTGCAACATGTATATTTCCTCCTCCAAGTAGCCATTCAAGAAAGCATTGGTCACATCCATTTGATAGAGATTTCATTTGAACAAAATAGCAATACAAATGATCAATCCAATGGTTACAAGCTTTGCTACAGGAGCAAATTTTTCTTCATAATCTATGCCTTTAGTTTGAAGAAACCTCTTAGTAACCTATCTAGCTTTGTACTTACTTATTGATCCATTGATTGTACTTTAATCGATAGATCCACTTACATGCAAGTGGCTTCTTCCCATATGGAAGGTGTACAAGATTTCAAGTTTGCTTATCTATCAAAGCATCAAACTCTACTTGCATTGCATCTCTTCAAACTTGTGATCTAGTTGCATCTTCATAACATGATGGCTCTTCAAGAATTGTGGTTAGAAAAGAGTAAGAGGTAGAAGGGGTTGTGTCTTCCCTTTGCTTCCCTTTCTCAAAGTATGTGAGTCTTGAAGGCTCAGCCTTGCTCCTTGTGGATCTTCTCGGCTCCTTTGGAACTTGATTTTGATCTTCCAAATGATCATTTTCAAGAGGCTCCCCCTCAGGTGTTGCAAGATCTTCATCACCTAAGAGATTAGATGAATTTGGAGACAACTTGTAACTTTGAGATTCATCAGACAAGACATCCTTGCTAACTTTTACTTTCTTTGAAATCCTATATCCTTTGCTATTTTCACTATAGCCTACAAATATTCCTTTGAAGAAAGTTGTATCTTCTTTCCTTCTTGTTTCCAAAGGAATGTGGACATAACATATACATCCAAACACTTTAAAATTTTTTACATTGGGCTTATTGCCAAACAAATTTGAAATGGTGAGATCCCACCAATAGCACTACTAGGAAGCCCATTACATAAATAATTAGCACAAGTTATGGCCTCCCCCAAAAAGAGATGGGTAGAGATGCATCAAGTCTTAAAGACTTTGCACATTCACAAAGGCTCCTATTTTTCCTCTCGGCCACCCCATTTTGTTGGGGGGTGTAGGGACAAGTGATCTCTCTTAATCACCCCATTTTGTTCGTTCGAAACAGAGTAAGATTGTGCCTTCTACGAAAACCCCAATAACGATGGCGACGATCAGTACGCATTAAGAGAGATCCCACCAATAGCACTACTAGGAAGCCTATTACATAAATAATTAGCACAAGTTATGGCCTCCCCCAAAAAGAGATGGGTAGAGATGCATCAAGTCTTAAAGACTTTGCACATTCACAAAGGCTCCTATTTTTCCTCTCGGCCACCCCATTTTGTTGGGGGGTGTATGGACAAGTGATCTCTCTTAATCACCCCATTTTGTTCGTTCGAAACAGAGTAAGATCGTGCCTTCTACGAAAACCCCAATAACGATGGCGATGATCGGTACGCATTAAGAGAGATCCCACCAATAGCACTACTAGGAAGCCTATTACATAAATAATTAGCACAAGTTATGGCCTCCCCCAAAAAGAGATGGGTAGAGATGCATCAAGTCTTAAAGACTTTGCACATTCACAAAGGCTCCTATTTTTCCTCTCGGCCACCCCATTTTGTTGGGGGGTGTAGAGACAAGTGATCTCTCTTAATGCCATTGATCTCACAAAAGTCTCTCATCTTGTTGGAGATGTACTCTCCTCCATTATCACATCTTAGAACTTTAATGCAAGAACTAAGTTGTTGTTCCACTAGAGACTTAAACTTTACAAAAGCTTCATATACAAGGCTTTTCTTAGGCAATAATTCAATCCAAGTGTATCCAGTACAATCATCTATAAAAGTCACCTACATTAAAGCACCTCCATTACTTTCATGAGAAAAAGCATCTACATCCGAATGGATAAGATCCAAAGGTGAGGTAGATCTTGTTAAAGATCTCTTGTAGGAAGTCTTGTGTGACTTTGCAAGGCCACATGCCTCACACACTTTGCCACACTTCTTGAAAGATTTTGGTAGGCTGAGAGCTAGCTCCTTTGATGCCATGGATTCCATTGATTGAAGGTTAGGATGGCCCAATCTTTTGTGCCAAAGCTCCACTTGAGTCAACTCCTCCCTAACCATATTCACACTTTCAATAGCCACATTAGCATCCAAATTAAAGAGCCTTCCTTGCTTAATGCCACTAGCTATGCACTTCACTTTTCAAGATGGAACACACTCCATTCTTGAAATGTACATGTAGTCCATTGTCCATTAATTGACCAACACTAAGCAAGTTTTTTGTAATGGATGGAACATACAAAACATTATCAAGATCTATCCTCTTAGACAATCCTAGGCATAATGGAATAGATCCTATGTCATCTATCTTACATTCTTGATCACTAGCAATGTAGATTGACTTCTTAGAATCATTACAAAAAAGTAGAGCAGAAAAATAATGCTTGTTGAATGACATGTGGGAACTAGCCCCACTATCAATCCACCATGTCTCTTGTCTTGATCTTGGTGTAGATGCTACCATCAAGGATGTGTTGAAGCCATCCTCTTCCTCTTCCCCTTGTGCAAGATTGCCTTGATCTTCATGTTGAAATTTCGATAGAATCTAGTGCAGTATGTAGATCACATCACACAATCACCATAGCCACTCCTCACAAGCTCTCATAGATGGCACAACAAAAGAACAACCAAAAACTGTAAATCCTAAGTAGCTGAAGATATGTACAGTTAATTACAATACTGCATTTCGAGCTTACAATAAACATATCAGATCAAATCTGATTCTTAACACTCTCTCTTAAGCTCAAATGCAGTAGGAGTAAAGAAATATATTGTAGCAGCGTCTGGAGTGTCCAAAAGATGTTATGCATATCCCTGCTACCCTGTACTTGACTCACACTCAAGCACACCATCAAACCACCAAGTTTGGCACACAAAGTATCATGTAAATACAATGCTCATATAGAGAGTCTACCACACTCTCGACCAACTGACTCGTCCCCAATCCAACTTGACCACAAGTGGACCACATGAGCGACATGGCTCAAACTGAGGCAATCCCACTGCCACCATGAGACTTACATCCTCCATCTAGCTAGGCTGACATCCTATCAAACACTTACAAGCACAGACCTGTAAAGCTGACATAAATGAGCGACTGAGGCTCAACCTGAGAAAATCTTACTGCCACCATAAGATTGTACCCTCACCGGATAAACAACTAGTAGAGATAACAACAAGTCAATGAGCATATAATGAGTACTTTGTTCCTAACATAGCAAATGCACAACCAAATACAACTCTGACTCAGATCTAGACTCCCGTGAAAAAGGTAACATGCAAGCCCACACACACTCATGCAAACCAACACGAATGATAAAGCGTCAAATACATGACCAAAGGCCTGCCCATAAGTGATATCTTGTCGTACCAACACTTGTGCCACCTGTAGATCTGCTGCTACACCATTGGTCACTAAATCAAGTCTCCAACCATGGCCTGCACCTATAACCAAGATGCCCTCGTGTCCAAGCATATCACATAGATGTCCTCATACATCATCCAGGTTTCATGGCTTTCAAAAAAGCAAGAAACTATATCTCTATCTTCAACCGAGGCCGAGTACAAAGCTTTGACAACCACTACAAAGGAGGTACTTTGGATCAAGAGATTATTGGTGGAACTAAAGATCATGGATTCAGAGGAGGCACCAATCATCTACAATGACAATATATCAGCCCAACACCTTGCATCTAACCCAATCTTCCATGCAAGATCTAAGCACATTGAGATATGCCATCACTTTGTGAGAGAAATGGTGCAAGCCAAGGAGATTGCTTTGGAGCATGTTCCAAGCAATGAATGTGTAGCTGATCTACTTACTAAACCACTTCAAAAGACACCTTTTATGAAGTTCAGATCATCACTTGGAGTGATTAGTAAAGCAATGATTGAACCAAGCTAGATAGTGAGGAGGAGTGTTAAAAATTCACAATTCTAGCTTGACTAGTTTTGGTCATATGACTTGTAAATAGTTAGATGGTCATGATGTGGCTTGTCACACGTGCCAAATAGCATAGGATCCCATTCATAAGGATGTTCTCAAGTAGACCTAAGTGTTAGAACCTTTGGAATGAGTCCAAATTATGCTTAGATACAAGGGAGAAAAAATAGGAGCTATTTTTGGTAATTTTTGCATTGTTGAGGGATCTCCAAGATTCCAACCCTAACTTGGTAGGGATGAAAGATCCACCAAAATTAGCATTAGGGATAGGTTTAGGGCTACTCATACCTGCCCAAAACCGTGATGGATCATGTATATATAGGTGATGATATCTCACCAAAATCAATCAAGCAATTTCATGTTTTTTCTCTCATAATGGTGCAATTGCTCTCTATGTTCATAATTGTTTGAGTACTTGTGATTACTAATGATTATAGGATTGAATGTAGGTCTGGTGGGAGGCTGTACTTTCACACGTGTGAAGCCTTCTTCAAGGATTTGGGCCATTTAGTGAGGTTCAAGCATAGATTTTTGATGGATTTTGATGGTTCAACTTGTGCTAATCTTATGAAATCATAATCTATTGTTTCCCTCATCATTTCAAGTGTTTTAGGATCCTTATTTGCTGTAATTTTTACACTAGGCACCCGCACTCTGCTCGATAGAATGGTCATGAAAACTTCCCAAAATATGTTTCTCCCTGTTCTGTGACGTCGCTCTATCCACTGGCTCTGAGCAGCCAATTTCAGGGTCTATTTTGGCCCAAGAATGGCAAAAAAAATTGTCCTCTAGCCAAAGATAGCCCTCCCCCAAAGATTGCCCTTGCAAAGTGAACTCTATCTTCATTTTGAAGATTTTTAATGAAGTGAAGTCCATTCTGGACTTCGAGTCCCTTCAATGGATTTCCATTTGAAAATTTTTAATGAAAAGAAAGCCACTTCTTTTCTTCCTTGCCCTTCAGGCTCCTTTCAAATGCATCCATTGGCCACTTTAATCTCACATTCTAGATTGCTCCCCGAGCTTTAAATCTTTACCATTGATCTTCATAGGATCACATCCTATGCTTTGCCTTGCACCTGCGCGCCGAACCAAGTCCCTCCTATTGGAATATCAATCCACACTCTAGAGAACTATCAAACAGGATGGATAGCTCAGTGGTAGAGCATCCCATCAGGTATGAGGGAGGTCCTGGGTTCGAATCCTAGTCTGTCCATCCATATTATGTTATGGATTTCTAACATGGTATCAGAGCCAAGTTAGAATTAACAGTTCATGGTGTCAAATCCATGGTTAGGTGGACCAAGTTGTGGGACAGGTGACAGCTAGGACCCCAACCAAGTGTGGCTTGAGGGGGGGGGGGGGGGGGGGGGGGGTGTGTTGGAATATCAATCCACACTCTAGAGAGAACTATCAAACAGGGCGGATAGCTCAGTGGTAGAGCATCCCTCCAACCGTGAGACCCCTAGAAATGCTACATCTCAACTCTTGCTCACTACGCACGACCCTCGCGGGTCCTCTCTCTCCCCTTTGCACCTTCTTCCTGCTTCAAAACTTCCTTGGCTATAGTTATGGCTACAAGCTTTGATCGGATCCAACATGTCTTCTGATCTATGGCTGTCCACGGCCTCTTGTAGGCAGGGTCGCGCTGCTAGGGTGCCCACCTCTAGCTCTTTACAGCTTCAAAAAATATTTTGTACGTTTTCCTGACTTAAAACCCTAGTTGTCAAAAAAAACAACATTCTATGCCATTTCTTTGTGATTTCTCTTACAGCTCATCATCTTATTGAGGTCGCCCTTCCTCTAGCTCAGTGATCAAATTTACAGCTATTTGATTGGTGTCCAATTGTCCGCTAATGATCCGCTTTTCTGAAAAATTCTTTAATAGCTCATAAAATCTGAAAATTCCGCAATTTTCTCAGATTTTCACCCAATCTACTCCTGTAAATTGCCATGGCTCTCCATCACTGCTCTTTGCATTCTCATGCAAGCCCCGTTACGCCAAACGACTATCCACACAGTGAATCTTGAAACCACCGTTGATGATTTTCCCGCAACCACCGAAACTGCAAGATTTTCTGTGAATTCTCCTCGGAATCCACCTACGACAATCGTTCTGATCTTCCTCGAAGCTCCGATCAAGACTCTGTAGATTTATTCTTGTTGTCAGCCTGTTCTATTTCAACAAATTCTTGATCAGATTCTTCAAATTAATCATCTGAAAACTCATCATCTGCATCCGAATTTTTAGAGTTCTAGTCTACCTCTTTTGATTCACTGATATGGTCGAAGACTTATCCTCATGGTTTTTACCCTCTTCTTTTCATTTGAACTTTTGTTTCTTTCTTCGGTCGGTGTCATCAGTGTCTATGTTTGATGAGTCACTAGAATCAAAATCGAAACTGGAAGAATTTGAATTAGATTCAGATTTAGATTCATCTTCACTGCCATTGGACTCATGATTTGACTTTCGAGTTCGTCTGGTAGAATGTCTTTTACATGCTAACTTGGAAGTCTCATAATTCTCAGCACTCGCTATGACTGCTAATAAAGAAGTTATATCTCCTTGTCTACAGTATCGATCAATTTTTGGTGGTAAACCTACCAGAAACCATTGATCTGCATTGCGACAGGGTACACACTAGTTAGTTTTCCAATCAAATTTTTTACTTTTCGTGTGTACCTTCGAAGCGATTATTTTTTCTTTTTATGGACATTATTAAGTCGTCCAAGGATTCTAGATGAATAACCAATTTCTCTAAACTGGTTTAGAAACGCATCTTTTTCTCAAAGTCTTCGATATCTTTCTAGTCGAGCAGCTCTATCTAACATACAATGGGGATGGAGATGGAGTTGTCAGTTTGCATCAACTTTATTTCACTATCCCCGGCAATGATGCCAAAAATTGGCATATCTCGTAATATACCAACACCGAATTGTTATATTTATGTAGTATTTAGATTGTTCCCCAAGAAGATAGCTCTTAAAAGTTGTTAAGTTGATACGTTATTGACTTATTTTGAATGAAATGGAGTCGAGAGAAAATCTGGTTGTCAATAGACATTTTGTGAGCAGCTAGTACCACTTGTAGGAAAGATGAATACAAGTAATGAATGCTAAACAACAACCTTCCTCTATCAAACCGAAGATAAAGTGGTATGCATGTAAAATGATATCAGAGTAACTTGAGTGAATTGCACTGTGTTCTAGACAGAAGTCCTCAACAACTAAAGTACGATTATGGTTAAAGAACTCAAGCAGTTCACGAATATGTTAGAAACAATTATCTTTGTTACTAACACGACTACAAATCAATAAATCAGTTCCTCAGTCAGGGACTAGCATTTCACAACATACATACTTTTACATCAACAACTGTGGAAAACTACACCAAAGGTATATTTACTCAAATGTCGAACACAAAGTATTGTGGCTTGAGGGGGGGTTTTGGAATATCAATCCACACTCTAGAGAGAACTATCAAACATGGTGGATAGCTCAGTGGTAGAGCATCCCTCCCCTGGAAACGTTACAGCTCAACTCCTGCTCACCGCGCACGACCCTCGCGGGTCCTCTCTCTCCCCTTTGCACCTTCTTCTTGCATCAAAACTTCCTTGGCTATAGTTATGGCTGCAGGCTTTGATCGGATCCAACACATCTTCTGATCTATGGCTGTCCACGACCTTTTGCAGGCAGGGTCACGCTGCTAGTGCGCCCACCTCTAGCTCTTTACAGCTTCAAAAAATGTTTTGTACGTTTTCCTGACTTAAAATCCTAGATGTCAGAAAAAACAACATTCTAGGCCATTTATCCACATTTCTTTGTGGTTTCTCTTACACCTCATCATCTGATTGAGGTCGCCCTTCCTCTAGCTCAGTGATCAAATTTACAGCTATTTGATTGGTGTCCAATTGTTCGCTAATGATCCGCTTTTCTGAGAAAGTCTTCAATAGCTCATAGAATCGGAAAATTTTGCAATTTTCTCAAATTTCACCCAATCTGCTCCTGTAAATTGCCATGGCTCTCCATCGCTGCTCTTTGCATTCTCATGCAAGCCCCGTTACACCAAACGGCTGTCCACACAGTGAATTCTGAAAGCACCGTCGATGATTTTTTCGAAACCACCAAAATTGCAAGATTTTCTGTGAATTCTCCTCGGAATCCACCTACAACGATCGTTCTGATCTTCTCCGACGCTCCGATCGAGACTCCATAGATTTATTCTTGTTGTCGGCCTATTCTGTTTCAACAAATTCTTGATCAGATTTTTCAAATTCATCATCTGAATTCTCATCATCTACATCAGAATTTTCAGAGTTCTGGTCTACCGCTTTTGATTCACTGATATGGTCGAAGACTTATCCTCATGGTTTTTACCCTCTTCTTTTTGTTTGAACTTTCGTTTCTTTCTTCGGTCGGTGTCATCAGTGTCTATGTTTGATGAGTCACTAGAATCAGAATCAAAACTAGAAGAACTTGAATTAGATTCAGATTTAGATTCATCTGCACTGCCACTAGAGTCATGCTTTGACTTTCGAGTTCGTCTGGTAGAATGTCTTTTACATGCTAACTTGGAAGTCTCATAATTCTCAGCACTCGCTATGACTGCTGATAAAGAAGCTATATCTCCTAGTCTACAGTATCGATCAATTTCTGACGGTGAACCTGCCAAAAACCATCGATCTACATTGCGACAGGATACACACCAGTTAGTTTTCCAATCAGATTTTTTACTTTTCGTGTGTACCTTCGAAGCGATTCTTTTTCTTTTTCTGGACATGATTAAGTCATCCAAGGACTCTAGATGAATAACCAATTTCTCTGAACTGGTCTAGAAATGCATCTTTTTCTTGAAGTCTCTGATATCTTTCTAGTCGAGCAGCTCTATCTGACTTACAATGGGGATGGAGATGGAGTTGTCAGTTTGCATCAACTTTATTTGTCATATTATACCAACACCGAATTGTTATATTTATGTAGTATTTAGATTGTTTCCCAAGAAGATAGCTCTTAAAAGTTGTTAAGTTGATACATTATTGACTTATTTTGAATGAAATGGAGTCGAGAGAAAATCTGGCAGTCAATAGACATTTTGTGAGCAGCCAGTACCACTTGTAGGAAAGATGAATACAAGTAATGAATGCTAAACAACAACCTTCCTCTATCAAACCGAAGATAAAGCATTCTGTATGTAAAATGATATCAGAGTTCATGGTTCATAGACAATTTGAATTCAGTTGCTTTGTATCCAAGTGTCATTTCATTTCAGGAGGTCATGACTTTAAGTAAAAGGTAGGTCCTTAACAATTATACTCGAAAAAATGAATCTTCATAAGAACTTTTGCAGAGCCCTCTGAAGTTCCATCGCAGTGAGACTAGGACACAAAGAAGCTTGCGAGAGTTACTTTGATGTCTAAATGCATGTGCGAGAGTTCCCAGTGAAAAAAAGACGGGAAAGTACCAGTGAACCCTCGCAAACAGCAAAATTTTCAGTTCCAGTGGTCAAGAACTCTCGCAGAGGATTCTGAAGTTCCATCTCAGTGAGACCAGGAAGAAGAGCTTGCGAGAGTTAGTCTGATTCTAGTGAGCAAAAAATTGGATTTAAGTGCTAAAACATCACTAAAATGAGAAGATCCAGCAAATCCTTCCAATAAGAACTCTCACAGACCCTCTCAATCAATTCAGAATGGCAATTTACATCAGTGATAAAGCCTGCGAGAGTTAGTATGAAGATCTAGTCAAGATCAAGCCAAAAAAGTGGTTCTAAACCCTCGTAGACAGTGAAATTTTTACTTCTTGCAAGAGTTAACTTTCGCAAAGAATTCTGTAGTGAGATTTGACCCAGATCCAGCTACTGTGAACCTTGTGAGAGTTACTTCCCAGAGATCTGAAAGATATCAAGTTTTTTACCTGCAAAAATAGCTAAAGAACCCTCGCACAGCCAACCCTCACACAAGATAACCCTCGCAAACAAGATCAGTGGAAAGATTTGCATCAGATTCAACTACTATCAAAATATCAAGTCAATCAGTGCAAGGAGTAAAAAGTTATCAAGGAAAAACCACTGTAAAAGGCCTAAAATTCACTTTTGGCCGATCAGATCGATCAAATCCTTGAAGATCCAGACTGCATCCTACTGTATAAGCAAGATCCAATCACTTTGGAACCCACCATCGGATGAATCTGAGATCGGGACGATCAATAGCATGAAGGATAGCAGATCAGGCACCACACCTTCCCAGATTAGCAGTTGTGCAACAAGAGGCAAAACCGGAACTAGCACCAATGGATCCAATGGGCCAACCCGTACCTATCGCTCCCTTGCAAGCAGTCCGAAGAGCACCATGGATGGAGATACCAAAATACGACAAATCATCAGATCTCATCCAATTCCTCCAGATCTACGAGCAAGCTTGTGAAATCTACGGTGAACGGACTTTGCGGAGAAGCTGATGCTATTCCCTATGTCCTTACTAGCAGTGGCTCAGGATTGGTTTTTCAACCTGTCAAAGGAAGAGAAATCCACTTGGGAAGCGGTTAAAGTGGCTCTCATTATGCGCTTTAAACCAAGAAAGTTCCTGGAAGACCCGTTTCTCCTACTGAGCAAAGTCAAGATGGGAAAACGAGAAAGGGTCTGGGACTATATTGAACGGGTCAAACATCTACGATCCGAGTGCAGTGCAGCCCTGACTCCCGATCATGTGGTTCCTAGCCGGATTACCACTAAGCATCTGAAAAAGAATCGAAATGACGAGAGCAGTACGCTACTCTGCAAGAAGCTATGGAAGATGCCATCAGGGAAGAGGATGAGGGATCTGACGACGAATATCCTTCCACCCACACTCCTACTCTCTCGACACATCATCATCATCAAACGCATCCGCTCTATCCTCAGAACTGCTGCTGGAGCAAATGACAAAATTACACAAACAACAGATAGAGCAACTTATGATGCAGTTTGACCAAAAACTGAAAGCCTTACAAGGAACTGTAGCAGTAACTCCACATCAACCGGAACCAAACTAGCTGCAGTATCCTCGACGGGAGAATGTATGGTGTTCAGTATGCATGCAAAACCATACAACGAACGAGTGTTCAGTCCTAAAGCAAAATCTAAGACTAACACATAGATTCTGCCATCTGTGCAATGCAACATCACACGATATGACATTTTGCCGGTTTAACTCCCGGATTGTTCAACAGAAGAGAAGTCCTTATCAGACTTCCTATCTTTATCATCAAGGGGCACCCAATGTGGCACCAAGGTATGGCACACCAGATCAACCACAGTGTATGGCCTTACCTACTCCACCAGGGCCAGCCAATCAACAAGTGGCCCATGTAAATCTGACAGCAGCAGAATCAGAGATGCAAATGCCACCTCAACCTGAGCAGCAACAATGGTACGGACTAGATGAACCATTTATGAATCCTGCCATAAATGAATATGTTTCGGCCTATGCAACTCAAACTCAGCGCCAAGGCGGAAGAAATTACAGCTGCTACGCATGCGGCGAAGGACACAGAATAGCAGAATGTCCCTACAAGGGACAATATACAACCTCTTGTCGAGAATGCGGTTATGGACACTGTTACAAGAATTGTCCATTTAAACTTGGAACCAGTGCACCTCTTAACCTCATTACCGTACAACAACCAGTAGTTCCAGCGGGGATGCCATCGGAAGGTCGACAATTCCACGCTCCTGTGTTAGTTGTTACGCGAGCATAGAAGAGGAAGGAAGTGGCTCCCTCACCACCACCATCGGTCACTGATGACCAACCCTCAACTTCAGTGCCATATCCAAATGTGAGAGAAGAGAGAAGACAGTACTAGAAAATAAGACACTGGGTACAGAAAAGCTGAAGCGGAGGAAAAAGAGCAAGAAAGAGACCATCCCACGGAACCTCCAGTCGGCGTCGAACGGAAACCGCAAACGGGCTCACCATTGCGCACTGATCAGAATGATCGGTTGCACCAACATGCACCACCTTTTCACATGGTGGAGCCAGAGGAACCATGCACTGAAAGGCTCACACTTTTACTGTCAAGCCATATTATTTTACGACTCGGGGAACTACTGCGGATTGCACTACAAGCGAAAAAGCCTTCTAGCTAAATGGGCCAAAGCGGATGAGGAGCCAGTAGTGCCTGCGCCCATATATTGTGCGGGCTATGATGAAACAAATAACGTCCTCCACATTGGAGCAGCATGGGAAAGTGAGGAACACAACATCACTTTGCCAATCAAACACAAGAGATATGAGGACGAAGCTAGCAAGGTTCGCCATCAAGCTAGCAGATCAATCTTGTGTGAAACCAAAAGGTGTAGTTGCCGATATCTCTGTCAAGATAGGTCATGGATAAACCTGAATCTCCATCTGCATACAGAGTCTTACTGGGAAGACCATGGTTGAGGACTGTGCAAGTAGTACACAACTGGGGTACAGGGAAGCTCACCTTCGAGAACAGAGAACAGGCTGTAAAGGTCGATCCAACCACATGGGCGGTGAAATCTATTGCACCCAAGGCTGATGACGGATCATCCACGACAGATCATACGATTGATCGCCCAAGGCCAGCCAAGAGAGGTCACTATCATTCAGAGATGGATGTCATGAGATGGACAAATGCATTAGCAACTATTGACTACCAAGCATGTCAATATGAATCAGATCCAGAACCGAGTACATCTTCACCCAAATGTTACACTATGGACACACCAATCACATTTGGGATGAATATGATAAACGTAGCATGGCTGTCAACGGAGCCTATTGAGAATCTAGTGGACCATGATCTAGTCCCTTGGCAACATGCTCTAACTTATAACAAGGAGGTTGAGTTGACTGATGAACAGGTCCTACACCACATGGCCCCAGATCGTTACGGAACCAAGAAGGTACCATCTCAACCACCACAAAAGTCTATTATGGTGAAATTCTCAAGGATCGATCCACCCAAGAGAACTGCGAATAAGAAGAATCAGTTGAAGCAGCGCTACAACCAGGTGATCCGATGGAGTGACCTACCCGAAGAGGCGATAGCTACAATAAACGTTGATATTCGCAACCATGAGGCGAATGTCATAGCAGTCCCGAAGAAAGACAACAAGGATGAACCCACCAAAATGACAAAAAAGAGCAAAAAGAAGGTGCTGGATTCCTTGAAGTCACTCCAGTTGGACTCAGACACAGTGCCATCTTCTACACATGTGACAGAAAAACAAAAAATGACCAGTTGGGAAAAGATCAATATGCTGAAAGAGGAATCTCGACGAGCTCACGAGATTCCTGATACTTTCAAGAATTATACTTTAGACGACGTGGTAATCATGATGCTGCAAGCCCAACGAGAACCTGATCAAAGTCAGGCACCAGCGGAACAAGTCTTCGAGGGACCTGCGCAAACACAGCCAATGAATCTTGTGGAGCCAGGAGAAGAAGAAAGGATAGTGCATGTGGGAGAGCAGTTAACACCCACATAGTTCAAGAGACTACGATCCTTGTTGGTGGAATATAAAGACTATTTTTCCTGGAGCTATAGTGATCTAAAGGGCATTCCACCAATGGTAGTCCAACATACCATACCCTTGGTGGATGGAGCAGTCCCCAAGGTAAGCCATTACTACCACTGCAACCCGCATAATACAGAAGTGATCAAGCAGGAGTTGCAAAAGTTGATGGATGCAGATTTCATTTACAAGATCGAGCACACGAAATGGGTATCGCCGATAATTATAGTACCCAAGAAGAATGGTGAAATGCGGATCTGTGTGAATTTGAAGGCGCTAAATGCAGTCACCAAAAAGAACCATTTTCCTTTACCATTTACGGAAAGTGTCCTCGATAGGGTAGCTGGCACCGAAGCCTACAATTTTTTGGACGGCTTCAGCGGCTACAACCAAGTGAAAATAGCCCCCGGGCCAGGACCAGCACAAGACAGCATTTGCCATGGAATGGGGAACCTATGCCTATAAAGTGATGCCATTCGGACTTTGCAATGCCCTAAACACTTTCCAGTGAGTCATGCAGTCGGCATTCAAAGATTATTTGCAAAAAATTTTGAAAATTTTCTTGGACGATCTGTGCGTGCATGGACCAGATTCAGAACACTTATCCAATTTGGAGAAGGTGTTACAAAATGCCGTGACTACCAAATCTCCGTGAATCCAGAAAAATGTCAATTTTGGATGACACATGGTTTAATACTCGGCCATATAGTGTCAAGACATGGGATCGCCACAGATCTATCAAAGATCAGGATCATTATTGATCTACCACCACCGAGGACGATCCGCGAGGTCTACATTTTCATGGGTCATGCTAACTATTATAGGATCTTCATTCTTGATTTTGCGGAGTCAGCCAGACCAATCTACAAACTCACAACTGCCAGACCAATCTACAAACTCACAACGGATCCACATTGGAATGAGGAAGCCCTAAAAGCTTTCCAAAAGCTTAAGGATGAATTGGCCTCAGCACCAATCTTACGCCCACCCAATTGGTCCATTGAGTTTCACGTGCATACGGACGCATCAAAGTATGCAGTTGGAGTAGTCTTAACCCAGCCAGGTGAACACAAAAAGGATTTTCCAATTCGGTTTGCAAGCCGACAGCTCAGTGATACCAAAATGAACTATTCAACCACAGAGCGGGAAGCACTGACAATGATCTATGTGGTTAAGAAATTTCGACATTACTTGATGGCCACACATTTTGCTTTTTATACGGACCATCAACCCTTGTTCTATCTCGTTAATAAAGCTTGCAACACCGGAAGAATCACCAGATGGCTACTTCTGTTGTTGGAGTTTAATTTTTGGATAGTAGTTTTCAAGGGGAAACAACACTACAATGCAGATCATGTGTCACGAATCAAGGGAAAGGAGATTGCCACCCAACCCGACAATGAGTTAGCAGATGCTGCCTTATTTTACGTGGACACAGTACCAGAATGGGCTGCCAACATTGTTGAATATCCAATGCGTGGCCAACCAGACAAATCACTACCAAAGGTGGAACAACGGAAATTGATCTCGAAGGCTAGACCTTATTAGCTGATTGCCGGCCAGTTGTATCGAAGAGGTCAAGATGGAATTCTTTGGTGGTGTATTCTTCCTCATGAGACCACCCAGATCATTTCGCTTTCACATGAAGGCATGGGTGGGGGTCATTTTGCATCTAACATTACAGTTTGCAAGATCCTTAATCATGGAGCTGTGAACTTAGAAAAGCTAGATGGGATACCATTCGACACACCCATCAATGGTAGCTGGTTGCACAAGTACTGGCCACCACAGTGAGACAAATTTAGATTGGGGGTGGCACGTTACAAAAAGCTAATCTACTTAGCCATCATTGCTAGATCTAAGGATCAAGCCAAATCAAGCTAAATCCATCAAGATTCAGCCAGATCTGGCAAGATCATAGAAATCCATCAGAATCCAAGGAGGATCCAGATCCAGATAGGATAAAAAAGAAAGCAGATTACCAGATTGACTGATGGATCTACTACCAAGAATCCATCAGAACTTCCAGAGAATCACCGACAGTCAGATCAAGCCTAGATGAAGCTGATTACCAGTTTACAAAAGTAAAAAATTAGAAAATCTCGAGTCTCGTCAAAAAACACTCTAAAAGAGCACTTTTTTCATGATTTTTTGAGATAACCTAGGAGATAGCTCTTGAAAATTGGACAGTCACTAGATTTGACTTAGATGCATCCATGAAAATCTCTGCAAGAGTTTATGATGGAGGAATTATCATTTTTTAGTGTATGCGAGAGTTTCCAGAAGCTGAATTTTTAGCCCTCGCAGAGCATCAAGATCATCTTACCAACCCTCGCAAGGTGCCTAAATGGAATCAAAGCAGTGAAATTAGCCTGCCTACATGGTCTGATCTTGAAAATCCAATCACAAGAACAAATTGTGCGAGAGATCACTTCCTACAAGAGATACGCACTCTAAATTCCGTTATATAAGGGCTGAATTCAAGTCATTTGTCACGTTTGCTAGCGAAGCCCTGTCGAAATTTACTCTGAAATTACCAAAGTCTCCGTTTGCAACCAAACTTTCTACCAACTGTCATTTGATATTACTGAATACCAATCTGCGCTCTGAACTACACTCCTTGTCTTCCAACACTCGTTATTCTCAATTTTCTACTGTTTCCACATCTTTTTCCATTCTCCACCATTTTTCTTACTTTTTAGACCTCTAATCATCACTACTAACATGGTCTCCTCATCCTCTGAAGACTCTGGCGCCAAACAAGTGATCCAGCATGACATCCCCAAGGCCACACAAATTTGGCCTCTACCCTCTGACACTTTGATCCAACCATGGCTACAGTCAGCCAGCCCACTTCTAGCGGCAATGGGTTTTTACCTAGCGCTCTTCTATTCTGAGATTAACATGGGCTTGCCCTTCACGCTTACGCCACCTGGGACGAGGACAAGACTTGTTTCCACTTCCTGTACCAAGGTACCATGTACAAAGTCAGGATTAACGCTGACTCGATGGTCACCGTTGGCATTATGTCCGGTGATCGTCAACCCATCTCCCATCGCCATGCCAAAGCTCTGATCAAACCATTTGTCATCCAAACCACACCAAAAGTTCCCATATAGACTAACAATGGTTACCTGATAGAAGCTATCACGGAACCCGTCATTCAGGGGGATGTGCATCTATTGAATAACTTTCTAGTTATTTCAACATTTTGCAAGGACAAAATTCAGTCTACGCTGCTGAGTCAGATAGTGGAATCCTTTCTGAAATTCCCTAACCCCTCCATTTTGCCATACGACTGGCATAGCTTCCTTATTCGAGAACTAACAAACTCCATCAAACCCAACAACCATGAGCAAATCGCAGCAAGCCCCCTGTTGTGTAACTTTGTCTGCATACTTCTCGAGGCAAAAGTGCACAGTTTCCAACGCTCATCCCTCCTGTCTATCCTTGTGCCACATACTAACCTTTATTCACCATCTGAAGCATCTACCTCCTCCCAACCTGTAGTTATTAACACAATGGCCAGCAAACGAATGTGTGGTGCTGCCTCTACATGCACATCTCCACCTGTTACCCGAAGACGTGTCTCCACTGCAGCACTAACTACTCCATCAACCACCGCCACTTCTTCTTCCGTGCAACCCCCCACTCTGATTTCTGTTGTCGCTACCTCTCTTCATGTTCCATCCACATCTATTTCTGTCTCCATCCCCGTTTCTTCTGTTGATACCACTCCTACTTCTCTTCCAGTGTCCACTACTCCATCCATCACCATCGCATCCTCCATCACTCCTGCCACCACCGTTGCTCCTCTCACATTCAATCCTTCTTATTCACAATTGTCCCCCGACACTCTGGCATGGATGCAAGTTATCAATTTTTCACCCCCACGCCAGACACTTTCTGCTCCATCCTCACCTTCTTCCATACTCCACACCACCCTCTAGTTTCCCTCTGTTCCTCCCATCCTCTCGTTCGGAAAACCATCCTCACCCCTGTTTCTACAATTATTTCTCAAACCCCACCCGCTTTGCCAACAAAGGTTGCCAAGGGCAACCAACCATTGCCTAATGACGCATTTGTTCAAACAATTTTTGTACCATCGCCAGATCGGACTAATCCCACCGCCCCAGATGGCATCAGGTCCAATGAGAACTTGATAGAAGATAATGACAACAGGATTCCACCAGTCGTCGGGGCCGATACAACACAAGCCCCTGCCAGTGCCAGTGTACCGACTGCTCTCACGGACCTAACGACGATGTACCAAACTTTGGGAAAATACATCTTGGATGCGGTAGCAGCTAAAGCTATTCTGGAAAGTAGGGTACTACACTTGGCGACAAATAATACACAACTGCGAGCAGACCTCACCAAGCTGCAGCAAGAGCTGATTTTGGCTCAACAACACGAACAAGCAGGGCACCAGGAGATTGCCAAGTTGCAACAGAAGGAGGAGGGCCTCAACAAATATATCCAAAGCCTCTCCAACACGCTGATTGAGGCCTCCACGAAGGTGCGGGAGATTCAAGCTGAAGCGTCCCAATGGCTTGCCCTCATCTAGGCGCAACTTACTCTTTTGGAAACAGAGAATATGCGCTTGGAGATGAGGTCAAAGCCCTACAAGATGACAAGATTGTCTGGTTAGCTCAACATGCACTGGACTCAAGTCCGCTTTCTCAATCAAAGATGAATCTTCTACAACGTCAGGTGCAGGTTTATTGCCAAACCTTAAACAGCTACCAGGCAGAGTTCAACAAGTATTAGACAAGCGCAACACATGAGCTCGCCTAGGCCAAGCAAGCCCTCAAGGCATGCCAAAAATTCATGGACGCGAAGGCCCAGCCCACCCCCGTGGTAATTCCACCACCACCTAATTTTGATGCTGCGCAGGCTAGTACCAACCAAGATCAAAGCCAGCAGATAGCAGGGACATCTCAAACATATCAAGGGTCCGAAGGCCAAGACCAAGGGCAGACGGATACGGCTGCTGAGGCGCAAGACCAGAGCCAAGATACATCATCCAGAGGTTTGTGCACGATATCTGCCAGTCGGGCCTTCTGAAGACCGAAGTCCATGGAGGAGAAAATCAATGAATTTTTATCAAAGTATCCCCATGAGTCATCTCGAGGCGGTTGGCAGATATCCTTTTTTGCTTAGACAATCAAGGGCAAAGAACTGTAAGCATTACCTGCCCTCCAACCACAACCAGAGTGGCGTCAACAGTTATTTAAAAGAGACCTGCGGCCATCAGGGCCTACGTGACAAGTCCACAACAATTAGTGGCCGATCATACCATCGCAATATGGGTGAACAACGGATGTAGACACTTGAAGGGCTCTCACCACATTCGGAAATCAGTATATCAATTTTCCTGATCCCACAGTCCACGCGGCAGCCACTTACGCCCGGGACTTAGAACACCTGATGGGGATCGAAACTGAATGGGATGATTTTCTTCCCGCAATATTCTTTGATCCTAATAAGACACTAGCTTCCGACAAAGTCGAAGATTAGCTGCCAGTCACTCGTGTATATTACCAAGCTGCATTCCTTGGAGAACCCTAGACATGCCGATTCCAAGCCTCGATCGATCAAGAATGGCTAACAGGAGTCCACAAGTCCTTCCACATGCCCAAGGGCTCAAAGAAAACAGACCATCTCAACTTCATGGAAGACGTTACGGGTTACCTGATCCACCAGAGGCGGGCAAAGAGGACGCTATACTAAACCGGTAGAGTGCCGAGAGACCGACACTACTTCAGGGAAGATCGGATTGGTAGTAATTTGTTGAGAAGCTTGATTGTCACAATAGATGCAAGGGATCTCCTCGGCCTTTAGCACTTGTAGTTCCACCAAAAGTCTTCTTAGCCATAGGTTTCTTTGGTTGTTGAAGTCAATGCCTTGTACTCGGCTTCACAAGAGGAAAGAGAAATTGTATCTTGCTTTTTGGAAACCCAAGATATCACTCCTCATCAAAGGAAGGTGGAAAATGCACTTATAGATCTTCTATCCATCTTGTCTCTTGCAAAATCTGAATCCAAATATGCCCTCAAGTACATGTTAGATCCTTGATAGAGAATGCCAAAAAATCTAGTAGAAGAGACATATCTAAGCACTCTCTTGGCACTTTTCCAATGATGCATCAAAGGACCTTGCATATAATGACTTAGTTTGGTCACACTATAACTCAAATCTGGTCTAGTGATTGTCAAATAGATTAAGGAGCCTACTAGCTTCCTAAAGAGTTTGATGTCCTCAAAGGATGCTTTCTCACAGTCATTAGTAACTTTACAAACTTTCTCCATAGGGGTGTCAATCCCCTTACAATGTTTCATGCCAAACTTTTCAAGAATGGAAGTAGCATACTTTGATTGACTTATAGAAGTACAATCACTACTTCTAGCAAATTCTATTCCAAGTATAAACTTTAGAGGTCCTAGATCTACCATTTTGAATTCACTAGACAAAGAAGCTTTATCTTTTCTTATGTCTTCACCATCATTTCCTGTCAAAATGATATCATCAACATAAAGAACTAAAATGATGATCTTTTCATCATTAAATTTGATGTACAAAAAAGGCTCATAAGAGCTAATCACAAAGCCAAGAGAGTAGAGAAACTCAAGCAACCTAGAGTACCAAGCTCTAGGTGCTTGTGTCAAGCCATATAGGCTCTTCCTTAAGTGGCAAACCTTGTCCTCCTCACCATCCTTGATGAAGCCCTCGGGTTGCAACATGTATATTTCCTCCTCCAAGTAGCCAATCAAGAAAGCATTGGTCACATCCATTTGATAGAGACTCCACTTGAACAAAGTAGCAATACAAATGATCAATCTAATGGTTACAAGCTTTGCTATAGGAGCAAATGTTTCTGCATAATCTATGCCTTTAGTTTGAAGAAACCCCAGGAACCAATCTAGACTTGTACTTACTTATAGATCCATCTTGATTGTACTTTAATCTATAGATCCACTTATATGCAAGTGGCTTCTTCCCATGCGGAAGGTATACAAGATTCCAAGTTTGATTATCTATCAAAGCATCAAACTCTACTTGCATTGCATCTCTCCAAACTTGTGATCTATTTGCATCTTCATAACATGATGGATCTTCATGCATTGTGGTTAGAAAAGAGTAAGAGGTAGAAGGAGTTGTGTCATCCCTTTCTTTCCCTTTCTCAAAGTATGTGAGCCTTGAAGGCTCGGCCTTGCTCCTTGTGGATCTTCTCGGCTCCTTTGGAACTTGATTTTGATCTTCCAAAGGATCACTTTCAAGAGGCTCCTCCTCGAGTGTTGCAAGATCTTCATCACCTAAAAGACTAGATGTATTTGGAGACAACTTGTAACTTTTAGATTCATCAAATAAGACATCCTTGCTAACTTTTACTTTGCTTGAAATAGGATCAAATATCCTATATCCTTTGCTATTTTCACTATAGCATACAAATATTCCTTTGAAGGAAGTTGCATCTTCTTTCCTTCTAGTTTCCAAAGGAATGTGGACATAACATATACATCCAAACACTTTAAAATCTTCTAAATTGGTCTTATTGCCAAAAAAAGCTTGAAATGGTGAGATCCCACCAATAGCACTACTAGGAAGCCTATTACATAAGTAATTAGCACAAGTTATGGCCTCCCCCAAAAAAAAGATGGGTAGAGATGCATCAAGTCTTAAAGACTTTGCACATTCACAAAGGCTCCTATTTTTCCTCTCTGCCACCCCATTTTGCTGGGGGGTGTATAGACAAGTGAGCTCTCTCTTACTGCCATTGATCTCACAAAAGTCTCTCATCTTGTTGGAGATATACTCTCCTCCATTATCACATCTTAGAACTTTAATGCAAGAACTAAGTTGCTTTTCCACTAGAGACTTAAAATTTACAAAAGCTTCATATACAAGGCTTTTCTTAGGCAATAATTCAATCCAAGTGTATCTAGTACAATCATCTATAAAAATCACATGCATTAAAGAACCTCCATTACTTTCATGAGAAAAAGCATCTACATCCGAATGGATAAGATCCAAAGGTGAGGTAGATCTTGTTAAAGATCTCTTGTAGGAAGTCTTGTGTGACTTTGCAAGGCCACATGCCTCACACACTTTGCCACACTTCTTGAAAGCTTTTGGTAGGCCGAGAGCTAGCTCCTTTGATGCCATGGATTCCATTGATTGAAGATTAGGATGGCCCTATGTTTTGTGCCAAAGCTCCACTTGAGTCAACTCCTCCCTAACCATATTCACACTTTCAATAGCCACATTAGCATCCAACTTAAAGAGCCTTCCTTGCTTAATGCCACTAGCTATGCACTTATCACTTTTCAAGATGAAACACACTACATTCTTGAAATGTACATCTAGTCCATTGTCCATTGACCAACACTAAGCAAGTTTTTTTGTAATGGATGAAACATACAAAACATCATCAAGATCCATCCTCTTAGATGATCCTAAGCATAATGGAATAGAGCCTATGCCATCTATCTTACATTCTTGATCACTAGCAGTGTAGATTGTCTTCTTAGAATCATTACAAGAAAGTAGAGTAGAAAAATAATGCTTGTTGAATGACATGTGAGAACTAGCCCCACTATCAATCCATAATGTCTCTTGTCTTGATCTTGGTGTAGATGCTACCATCAAGGATGTGTTGAAGCCATCCTCTTCCTCCTACCCTTGTGCAAGATTGTCTTGATCTTCACTCCCTTGTGCATTCTTCTTCTTATAACATTCGGGTTTCTTCCCACAAGAGAACCACTTTAGCTTGGCTTTGTTCTTTTGCTTCCCTTTGGAGGTAGATCCTCCATCCTTTGCCTCAGCCTCCTTGCCTTGGATCTTCTTGAACGAATGAGTCTTCTTTTTGCCTTTAGATGTGAACTTTGCTTTCTCATCACCATTATGTAGTGACAAGGACCCCATTTTTGTTTTGACGTGTAGAAGCCTACTCTCCTCGGCCACAAGAACAGTATACAATTTATCAATCCATGGAAGTTGGTCTTGAATAGCAAAATATTGAATTAGATTAGAGAACTTATCTCCTGATCCATTCAAAATTACTTGTACTAGTTCATTGTCTTGGATCTTCTCTCCTATAGATCCCAATTCTTTGTTCAAAGATTTTATCCTTAGGACATATTCTTGTCCATTTTCTCCAGTTCCATTGCATTCATAAATATTTTCTAGTGAATTCCAAGCCTCTTTTGATGAGGTACAAGAAGCCACCTCCTTCAAGAGGTCATTGCTTACATTCAACTTTAAGCAATGTAGGGCTAATCTAACCCTCTTCTTGTATTTTAGTTGTTCTTGGGTAGCTTGAGGCTCTTCCTCAACTCCTAAAACAATATCAAAGAGACCATGAACCACAAGTAGTGATTCCATTCTCACTTTCCAAATGGAATAGTTTGTGAAAGTTAGTTTCTCACTAGATTCTAACATATATCCACCCATGGATGACATTGTGAATGAAAGCCTATGAGATGCACAAAGATCTCTTGATAAAGAGTGATCTAAGATAGATTTCTAGCTTTCCAAAAAGCTTCTAATATTGGCCCAATCAATCCTAATTCAACTTGGATGATGGTATAATAGATCTACTTCAAATATCCTAGCAAATCACTCCTCCAAAAAATTGATTCTAGTACAATTTGTTTGATATTTCACACACACTTAAGATCTAAATAAATCAGCCTTATAGGCATGATCTAATGCTTCAAAATGAATTGCTTCAATGATTCAAATCGCTATTTGATCATTAGCATTCAATAGATTGAACCTACATCTAGACAATGCACCAAAAACCATGAATTTTGGACTAATATGCACATTTTTGGGTCAAAAACATTAAAGGAAGTTAATTTGAAGGTTGCCGTATGGTTTCACACGTGTGGAGAGTACTTACATAGCCCACAAATTGATCTTGACCAGAAATAATGATGATACCTCTCTCCTTGAACTCGCCCTCTCAAGTAAAACTCAAAAACAGCACATTGTCAATGATTTCACAAGAACTATTAATCATTTAGATCACTCTTAGACTTGGCTCTGATACCATGTCAATTTTCAGAGAAAAAGGACAATCATGATTGTACTTATCAATCATTAAGAGTTATTGATTGCCTAATCCAAAGATCTATCAAGTTCTAGGTGTTAGATCTTGATCTAGATGCTTTACACTATGATTTAAGCATGAGCAATGGATCAAATGATTAAAAACTTGGATGAGCAGCCTCAACAATCCATTAAGAATAACTTGAACAAGCTCTCCTTGCTTTGATCAATGCAAGCCAACTCATCATTCAATGATTTCACTCTCAAAATAAAAGTATTTGGACTTTCTTCACTCTTTTTGCATTGATTTGGTTGATCCCTTTATAGATCAAATACATCCACGAGCTGTGTACTGTACAGCAAGCTTTCACACATGTGAAGAGTGCCTAGTCATTCAGATCCACCAATGGGAGCCATATGTGCTCATTTCCCAAAGTTGACTATTCTCTTTGGCTAGAAAACAAAAAGCTAGTCTTCTACATTTATAGGAATATTCCCTATAAAATAGGATCTAATGGAATCTTCCTATCTTATCATCTAGAATTTTATCCAATGTGTGAATGGTATCTTGACATGTGTGAGTAATAACTCATTCACATGGAAGTCCAATCTATTTACATAAACTTTGACTAATTTGAACAATTTCAAGATTCTACTCAAAGGTCAATTTCACACTAGTGTAGATCTAGCTAAAATCAATCTAACTTTATAAAAGTGACTTATGTACATTCTTTCACACGTGGGAACAGACTCCACACGTGTGAGATCCTATCAAGATCAATTATCTTAAGATCTACAAAGTACATCAAGTTGGAAGTGATATTTTTAACAGAAGATATGAATACTATAGTTTGCGAGGATTCTCTGGATCTTCTGATTTTGTTGATTTTTAGGCACTTGAATCCACTTTTTGGCTCATTGGGATCAAGCCAGCTCTCAAAAGCTCTTTTGTGTCCTTGTCTCATTGAGATGAAACTTCAAAATTCGCTAAGAGAGAGAGAGAGAGAGAGAGAGAGAGAGAGAGAGAGAGAGAGAGAGAGAGAGAGAGAGAGAGAGAGAGAGAGAGAGAGAGAGAGAGACGGGAGGAGGGGGGGGGGGGGGGGGGGGGTTAGCTCATTGTTCATTGTGCATGCTAATGGAGAAACATTAACTAATGAAACCAAAAACATGGAAACTTGAAAGCAAAAATGCAAGCACACAATAGCATTAGCAAGTATTGAATAGCAAATGAGAATGCTTCTCTCCAAAATGGTAGAGTTTCCTCCTCCTGATTAAGCATGGAAAATGGTTACAAATGGTGCCTTTTGATCTTTGGGGTGGCCCTTGCCCCTTGATTCCTATTGGCTACTTGCAAGAAGGTGCGATTGAAATCCACAAGAAACACAAATGAATCTATGGTGTAGGAAGAAGCACATCCCACCCACCACCAGTTCAGATAATAGAGCAATTTTGATACAAGATACTCACTTGTAGATGTTTGTAAGATTTGTAAAAACTCTCATAAATATCAATATATTTCTCAATTTTTGAGAATATACATGTGTGTCGTGTATTTACAATGGATGCTTTATCCCATTGTTTCTATGTTTCTATAATCCCATATTTATTCACGGTTAATAAACAGTCAAGGTACATAGTTAGACCATTAACTAGTTTATTTACCTCTCGCATATCCAGAGCCCCGGATTGCAAGATGTACCACTCTAAAAAAGTCATGTACATTGCGGATGGAGAACCAGCCACAACTGTGTCCATCATTTTGTTGAGTTGACTGAAATCACAAAAGGTATAATAGGTTAGTTGTGCACTCAAAGAAACCAAAATCTATCTACTTATCAAATACATAATGAGAAATACTTACCTTTGCATCAACAATCTCCGGCTAGCTATTTACATTGGCTCCATCCGGCCTCGAAAAATACTACACCATCCTATTGTACATGGAAATCACTTTGGCATGGGTGGACCTAAGGGAATTCACTTTTAAATAGATGGGATTAATGTTCCCATATGAATCTGCCCTTAGAGAGATTACGTGCATACTCCAATGATGGCTGCAAACAAGAGATAATTAGTTACACTGAAGAATTACTAAAAGCTAAAGGAAAATGTCAAAAAATACTTTTATGTAATAACTTACGAAAGTATGAAAACCGTGAAGAATTGCCAAAAATTGGCAAATCTAGCTTGATCAAAAACCATGTAGAATAGTGTAAATTGTGTACACAAATGGGTCCCACACATGTGAGGCCATGATGCCACATGGGAAACCCATCCTAATGTAGGTTAGGTCAAGTCAAGAGAGTTGGTCATGTCTATTTGGTGGTCATCCCTACTTTATAGGACCTACACCTAAGTTTAAGCTGAAAATTTGACCAACTAGCTACCTACCAAGCATAACTCTAGGAAATAGACTCGGGTTTCATTTTAGGTCAAGGAGAGTGAGTTAACTTCCTTATTACATGCTGGAAATCCACCTAACTTCAAGAAGAAAGTCGAATTTGCTATGTATTCCCTCTCTCCATAGTGAGAAGATAGAAAATTTTTGGAGCTCATTGGCAATCTCAAGCTAGTTCACTATGTACATTGAGTTTTTGTGATCCAAATGAAACCAAATCAATTTCTACTTGTTTCTCAGGTTGAAGGCCGTACTACAGCCTGTAGTACACATGTGTGGGCTCGGATTTCAATGTTTATCAATGCTTTTGATTGTTAATGCTTGTTGTTTGTCAAATTGCCAATCTAGATCAACTTTTTTGTGTCTAGTTTTTTGATAGATTGTTAAGCAAGCATCCAATCACTCTTGTGGATCTTTTGTAGATCCATTTATGGTCCTAAAGTACAGTACTTTCACATTACTCTGATCTCCGAAGTTTTGTGGAGAAGATACTTAGTCGTCTGCGTGCGACTATGAAGGCTGTGTGCAAAAAAGGACAATACAACACCAATGTCCTTGCTGGCGTCGCATCTGCATCTATTTATAAAATACATCAGACTAGCCTCCACAACTGGGTCTGATATATATGATGTCTTCTCTTTCAAGGCATTACAGAAGTCAATACTTATATCATTTACATAACTTAATAGAATTTATACGAAAACAAAATTGACCTCTCAACCTATCTATCTCTTGGGCAACATACTCATCAAAGACTATGTATTGCTCAAAATCCAAAAATGAGTCCTTAGGATCTACAAGAAATCTGACACATAGCTCATTGTAAAAGTCCATGCTAATTGAGAGGAGGAAACTCTACCACTTTGGAGAGCCAAGCATCCTCTGTGCTAATGTCTTCATGCTCTTGCTTTTTGTTGATGCTTCTAATTTGTTTTCCATTTTGCATTGTTGTTGGTTTAGTATTCTTAAAGCTTTTCCATTAGTATGAAATGTGGAGCACATGGGCTACCTCCCTCTAACCCTCTCTCTCTCACACCTCCATTCACCTCTATTATTGGATGTTAGTGCTAGGTGGGGCTAGAGTTAGTTTGGATTAGAGTTAGTATTAATGTAGAAAAGCATCTAAACTAGCAACTAAACTAAGTTAGGTTCCTATCCTTGTGTTCTAATCCTTTTGATAGGCAAAGGACTACTCACCATCGACTTCCTACACCCTATAATGACTGCTTGCAACATGATACCCTTCTAATGGATGACCTATAATTTGTGCATTTCATTGAGTTGTGACTCATGCTCAACCCAATGCCAAGCAAAGGCATGATCGTAAGTTCACCATTATCGATCTGTTCAAGCGAGTCATATTCTGTGAGGAACACAAGCATGTCTGTTGGTTCATTCAGGAGGGCATGGCCTTTGTATTCTACATATCTGCTCTTTTTCTTGATGAGGCAGAATCCTCTAGCTCGGGTATGCTAGCCCCCAATACTCCTGTTTCTACAGAGGCTACCATAATTGATGAGATTTTAGGAGAAGCAGAGGAGGCTAGGCTAGCACAAGAGTATGACCCTTTCAAGGCTCGTGTGCTTTGTCAATCTCTCCCATTATCTACAGTAAGTGAGAATGACCAAAGCAGAACCATGTTAGGGATCCCTATGTACTGTATGGACAGATTTCTTTTTTGTTTATAAACAATATTGGAGATGTAATGAACCTTAGAGAAGATAAGATACTTTCTCTTCTGTCTAGTATGATTACTGAATTTGAAAATTTCATTGCTTTTAATGATGGCGACCTTAGAGATGACATCGACTATGAGTACCAATAAGAATGGGCAAGTGCGACAGATGCCCTGTAGAGGCCTCCAGCTCCCACACATATTATTCCAGCCGACCATCCATCGACCATTGTTGTTGGCCATAGATACATCTAGTATTTTTCGTATAACGGATGATTGATCTGATAGTTTGACAAACACTTATTTATGTATTGCAAGAAACCTTGGAAATTGATGCCTTTGCGGACAGGCATGGAGGCTTGAGAGAGAGACAAGAAGGCAGAAGGATGCCTCCTTGTCTCATTACTTGAAACATTTTGTAGATAACAAAATTTGTATTCATCACGAAAGGTTCTTTTTGAATGCGAGAACTATAATCATGGCCATTAGGGCCCTTTCTTTATTTTCTCAAGGGCATAAATATCCAAAAAAATACATATAAAATCATTTTTGTCAAAAGAGACATTGCTTTTAGAGTATTCAATTGTGTGTCAGAAGATGTTCCTATGAGATCATCTGCTTTGGCAATTCTATTAGGATATATAGATCTAAGCAAAAGAAGATTCACTCGATTTTTGGATCCGTATGATAGGAAGAAGTTCCTCCATGACCACACATCACAAATTATCTTTAGAGACAATGCAAAAAATTGAATGTACTCTTTTTCATTGAATGTATGTGATATGAGAATTGTTGATCACACATTTTATCTTGAATTAATGCATCAATCTAGTTTTGGCTTATAAATTTACATGCTTTTTTGAAAACTTGAGCCCGTTTATAAAACCATTGGAATGGTTAAATGATGTAACTATTCTTTGAGGATGTTCCACCATGTTGTGTATTTCGATGAAATGTTGCTCTTGCCTGCCAATCTGATTTCTCCATTCCTTGTGAGGACCATATACTCAAACTGCCATACTTTTTTACAAAAAATGATGCATGATACCTTAGTATGTACTGCAATATCAAAGATTTATGCATTAGTTAGAAAAACAAGCATTTAGAATCTATCAAGCAAGTTATAATGAATTAATAAATTTGTACTAAAAATTTGAAAGTATCTTACCATGTAGTGGGTGATGTGATTTAAGCCCCAAGCTACGTGAACTGCATCAACAAACTTTGTTGTTGTTTTCTCCAGTAGGAGTGCATCTACATACGAGATTTTGTCTTTTCTAAGCACTTCAACCATCTTATCGAGCTTTTTCCAAACTTCAACCTTCTTAAGCCTTGATGTTCCTTTATTTTCAAAGTCTTGCGTTGCAAAAATAATATCTTTCCAAACCGAGTATTGAATCCTTGTTGACTTTTTGGAATGATTTGATAAAAATTGACAAGCTTTGGCTCCTCCTATGTCATGTGCCAAATCCCAAACTAATAGCAATAGCAATGAAGTAAAGCTAGAAGCAAGAAGAGAACAAGACATTAATGATAGCATATCAATAGAAAGCTAGAAACAATGGAATTGCATTAGCAATGAAAGAAAGAGTACAATCAATGGAAATGGAACATTGATTCATGTGGATAGGGAACATGAGACCTAGCAATGGAAATCTTTATGGCTTGCATTCACAAGGAAACTAGAAGCTCTCACTTGCAAATGAGCCAAAAGATTCACAAAATAATGGCGAAGAGGGGGGGGCGTGTGGAATCGTGGAACGATGGAGGGAAATCGCGTGGGGAATCGAGGGGGGCTGGATACATGGGCAATCATGAGGGGGGGTTAAATTTGTGGTGAATCGCGAGGGGGCTGGATTCGTGGGGGGTGAAATCGTGGGGGAAGCGTGAATTCTAAGGGAATTCTGAAATCGTGCAGGGTGGGGTGAAGTCACGAAGGGAAGAAAGAATCGCCAAATCTGAATTCGCTAAGAAATCGCCAAAAGTGAATTCGACAAGGAAATTGCCAGGAGGTGAATGGGAGCTCACATGTGTGGGGAGAAGGCCGAGGTGAATTCGTAGGGAGGCTGGGAGTTTCTCTTATTATTATTTGGTTCTTGTAGTTCTTAGGGTTAGGACAGGCCGCAGGTAGGGTTAGGTCAATTTTTTTTTTGGATTAAACTTCAAAATGAAGAATTTGAAAAAAATTTACAACAGAAATGAAACTTCAAAATTGAAAATTTGAAGTGCTTCTCACTTACAAAAAATTCAACAAAAATTTTCAAAATTTTGGCAATTTTGACCCATCTCCATTAATTTGATCATAACTTTTTTAATATTGATCCAAATCAAACAAACTTAGTACCTCTAAAAAGCTAACAACAAGCTCTATCAGCGTTTAGGATCAGATCAATGATTGAATGTGATTTGATAGGTCACATTAACCACAGAACAGGTCTAAAAATTTTGAAGAAAGAAAACTAACAAAACTAGAGCTAGGAATCAAGGATTGTCATAACTCTTTGGATACCAATAAATCAAATCAAAGCTATGACAATGCTTTAAAATCTTATGTAAAGAAACTTGAAATAAAAATTCAAATCAAATCTAAAAAATTCAAAAAAGAAAAATTCTAGTCACCTGTTTTGACACCTATTGGGAAAATTGCAATAACTTTTGTATCTCTTACCCAAATGGCTTGCAAATTGGTGAAAATGAAAGCTAAAACAAAGATCTACAAACCTATGGAATCCAATTAGAAATTAAAAAACAAAATTGAATGCTAAATTCTTTTGAACAGAACTAAAAAATTCAAAGTTAAAAATTAGTAAAAAGAAAGCTACAAATGCAATAAACTTATCAAATCTAATGAAATTCACATAGAATTGTCATGGATTTAGGATCTATGCTCTGATACCAAGAAATGTCATGTGCCGAATCCCAAACTAATAGCAATAGCAATGAAGTAAAGCTAGAAGCAAGAAGAGAACAAGACATTCATGATAGCATATCAATAGAAAGCTAGAAACGATGGGATCATAGTGGAATTGCATTAGAAATGAAAGAAAGAGTACAATCAATGAAAATGGAGCATTAATTTATGTGGATAGGGCACATGAGACCTAGCAATGGAGATCCCTATGGCTTGCATTCACAAGGAAGCTAGAAGCTCTTACTTGCAAATGAGCCAAAAGATTCACAAAATGATGTCTCTTGTCTAGTTATAGACAATGCTCTTACTTAACTTAACTTAACTATCTTGAGGGATAGTTATCCCTTGTTAAGTATTTTTGAAACTACATTGGGCCCTTATTGGACTATTGTCCTTATTAGTTACTTTGAAGGGCTTAAAGAGAGAACCGCCTTGTTCTTAAGGCTAATAGCTCTTTTGGGCCTACAAAGCTTACATTGGATATTATCTTATATGCATAGTCTTTTAGATGCTCATTCTTGAATCCCTTTTCTGTGTTGGCCTCCATTTAGTGAGAGCTCATCAATGTCCTTCAACATTCTTTTTCGCTTATTTTTTTTTTTAAATTTCTTATCTAGTACGTGAGTTTCTTCTTTTAACTGATCATTTGATATACATAATGTCTGAACAACTTCTTGCAGTTTATCATTACTTTCATTTAATTTCAAGATAATATTATGAAAATGTGCATTATCCTCTTTTGTTTGTAATAATGTGGTCTTTTTTTCTCTATAATCAGCAAGCAAACCATTCAACATACATTCTAAGCTTTGGATTTTATGAACCGAGTTTGCAACACCATAAGTCCTCAATCTTTACCCAGTCAAACATTTTTTCCTTCACACAAAAATGTTATGAGTTGTGTGATGGATTGAAATTGTGGATATTTCATTGAGCGCAGATCCAATGGATACAAACTTCTGTCAAACAAAATCGTAGTTTTCTTTTGGTTGATTCTATGAGCGATAATATCAAGTGGAGAAACTGCGGATCCGGTCACTGCTCCTCTTTTGGATATTGGAGCGTTCTCGACAGGGAGAACAATATATAGTTGAAACTGAGACATCTCCGCAAATATCGGTTGGCAGATCAGGAAAAATCAGATACTCTTCTTCTTCCATGACGTACCGAGATTCTATGTTTATTCTCTCACTAGTTAAAACGAGGGACACAATTTCAATTTCAAATTTGAAAAAGTTAGTTAATGAGCGTCATAGGTTTTTGAAGTCACAGTTGCATGCGTCATAATAGTCTCATGTTAACTACACATTATTGGTAAGGTTAAGCTAGATTGGACTTGAAAGTCCATTGGATTTCCAAAATCCAACGATTTTTTTTTCCCACGTGACATTCCTTAGACGACCCTTTTGGAGTTTGTAACTTCTCTAATGCAAATAAGTCTGGGACATCTTGAGCACACTGTATGAAGTGCACAACATAGCTTCCAAGCTACATCTCAGGAGAAAATTCTTCCTGAAGATGAGAAATGGTGATGCATTACAGAATCACATTGACCAGTTCAAAAACCTCCTATACCAAATGGCCGATGTTGGATCTGTCATAGACGATCAAGACGCAGTAATGACACTGCTTTCAAGCTTGCCAATATCGTATGATAACTGGGTGATGATGATCACCACACACCAGCGTTGACTCTATCACAAGTCATTACGATGTTGTGGTAGGAAGAGACAAGAAGGAATAAACCTTCCAGTTCATCTACTGTCAATTCTCACATCTTATACACCAACAAGAATTCGAGCAAGCAGAAGAAGAGAGACTAAAAAAAACAGAAGCTAAATTAGAAACTAACATAGTAGTCGAAGTCGTCGACAAAAAAGAAGTTGTTCTACAGATACTTCAAATGAACCCACCATGAGATTCAAGATTGTCGCATCCTACAAGCCAAAAATGACAACAAAGGACAATCGAATCAGATGGAAAATATAGCTGTAGAAGAATCTCATCTAAATCAAGAAGCAGATCACGATGCATTCATGACAAGCCATCAAAAAACATCAGATGACAGTTCCTGGTTTTTTGATTTCGAAGCCACTTAGCATATGAGCAGCCATGTTGGTTGTTTATAATCCTATACGCCTTACAATACCTATAATTTTGTTCACCTGGACAACAATAGCACACAAGCTATCACAGGTGAAGGTACAGTGAGATTAAGCTTTGCAAATGATCAATCCAAACTACTCTCAAGTGTCCTTCATGTACTAAATCTTTCTACAAATCTGCTCTTTGTTAGCAAATTTACAGATTTAGGACACAAAGTAGAATTCTAATCAATGCAAAGTAGTCGATAGGATAGGCAAGTTCCTAGCACTAGAAAAGAGACACAAATACTTGTACAAATTAAGTTATTGTTTTTCTATTTTTAATCAGGCTCTCAATACTTCTATACAAATCAATAAAAGTTTACTTTGGCATTATAGACTTGGTCACTTGAAGTATTCTTCTATACATCACATGTCTAAGCAGCCTATTGTACTTGATCTCGACTATTCAGATAGTAAAGTCGAATTACATGTCTGTCAAGACTATATATGTAAAAATTACAGCAAATAAGGATCCTAAAACACTTGAAATGATGAGGGAAACAATAGATTATGATTTCATAAGATTAGCACAAGTTGAACCATCAAAATCCATCAAAAATCTATGCTTGAACCTCACTAAATGGCCCAAATCCTTGAAGAAGGCTTCACAAGTGTGAAAGTACGGCCTCCCACAGTCTGAGTACTGTACACCAGACCTACATTCAATCCTATAATCATTAGTAATCACAATTACTCAAACAATTATGAACATAGAGAGCAATTGCACCATTATGAGAGAAAAAACATGAGATTGCTTGATTGATTTTGGTGAGATATCATCACCTATATATACATGATCCATCACGGTTTTGGGCAGGTATGAGTGGCCCTAAACCTATCCCTAATGCTAATTTTGGTGGATCTTTCATCCCTACCAAGTTAGGGTTGGAATCTTGGAGATCCCTCAACAATGCAAAAATTACCAAAAATAGCTCCTATTTTTTCTCCCTTGTATCTAAGCATAATTTGGACTCATTCCAAAGTTTCTAACACTTAGGTCTACTTGAGAACATCATTATGAATGGAATCCTATGCTATTTGGCATGTGTGACAAGCCACATCATGACCATCTAACTATTTACAAGTCATATGACCAAAACTAGTCAAGCTAGAATTGTGAATTTTTAACACTCCTCCTCACTATCTAGCTTGGTTCAATCATTGCTTTACTAATCACTCCAAGTGATGATCTGAAATTCATAAATAGTGTCTTTTGAAGTGGTTTACTAAGTAGATCAGCTACACATTCATTGCTTGGAACATGCTCCAAAGCAATCTCCTTGGCTTGCACCATTTCTCTCACAAAGTGATGGCATATCTCAATGTGCTTAGATCTTGCATGGAAGATTGGGTTAGATGCAAGGTGTTGGGCTGATATATTGTCATTGTAGATGATTGGTGCCTCCTCTGAATCCATGATCTTTAGTTCCACCAATAATCTCTTGATCCAAAGTACCTCCTTTGTAGTGGTTGTCAAAGCTTTGTACTCGGCCTCGGTTGAAGATAGAGATATAGTTTCTTGCTTTTTTGAAAGCCATGAAACCACACCTTCTCCTATGAAAGTTGAATAGGCACTTGTTGATTTCCTATCCCTCTTGTCCCCTGCAAAATCTGAATCACTAAATGCATGAAGGTTAATCACATCTCCTCTATATAGAATCCCAAAATCCAATGTACCTGAGATGTATCTTAGAATCCTCTTAGCCTTTTTCCAATGGATATTCAATGGCTTTTGCATGGATTGGCTCAACCTACATACACTAAAGCTAAGATCTGGTCTAGTTATAGTGATCCACATTAAGGAACCTATAAGTTGCCTAAACAAAGTGATGTCCATGAAGGATCTTTCATCATCTTCATTTGGCACTTTTCAATCTTGCTCCATTGGTGTGTCAACACTTTTCAAACTTAATGTAAAGAGTGGGATCATGTTCACTTTGAACAAAAGAAAGTGAAATAAGATAGCAATGTAGTCTTGAATTCCAAGATCTCGAGGCTTGCTTCAAGCCATAGATGCTTCTTTGGAGATGGCATACTTTGTTCTCCATTCCATGCTTGATGAACCCTTGTGGCTGCTCCATATAGATATCCTCTTCCAAAAAACCATTCAAGAAAGCATTAAAGACATCCATTTGACATAGAATCCATCCAAAATGTGATGCAAGTGCAATGATTAGTCTTATTGTGACCATCTTGGCCACGGGTGCAAAAGTTTCCTCATAGTCTATCCCTCTCTCTTGAGCATAACCTTTTGCAACTAATCTTGCTTTATATTTGTTAACACTCCCATTTGCATTCAACTTAAGCTTGAAGACCCACTTGCATCCTATTACATTCCTTTGAGGTCTCTCAACAAGCAACCAAGTTTCATTCTCAATCAAGGCATCATACTCATCCAACATAGCTTTATACCATTCTTTGGAGTTCAATGCATCTTCAACGTTAGACGGTTCTTCAAAACTAGATAAAGCATAAGAAGTGGATGATATACCCTCAACTTGCTGTCCTTTGCCTTGATATGTGAGACTTGATGGCTCCACTTTTGCCCTTGAAGATCTCCTTGGTGTGATAGGTGGGTTTGGTGCTTGCTCCTCCATGAGCTCCTCCTCAAAACCAAGATCTTGCTCCTCGGCCATCTTCTTCTTGATTGTTGGAGCACTTGAGCCTTCTTCAAGCATATGCATATGATGTTCATCAAAGATGACATCCCTTGAAACAACAAATTTGTTCAAGGATGGGAGATAGACTTTGTAGCCCTTGCTTGAGCTTGCATATCCAAGCATGATCCCTCTTGTGGAAGATGGATCCTCCTTGGTTCTTGTTTCCAATGGCACATGCACATAACATATACACCCAAAAACTTTCAAGTGATTAAGATTGGGTTTCTTTCCATACAACATCTCATATGGAGTTTTGCCTTCAATTGCTTTGCAAGACACCCTATTCATCAAGTAGTTTGCACATACAAGAGACTCACCCCAAAAGGATTTGGGCAAACAAGCATCTAATCTTAAAGCCTTAGAACATTCACATAATGTTCTATTCCTTCTTTCAGCAACTCCATTTTGTTGAGGAGTGTAAGGACAAGAAGTCTCTTTCTTGATCCCTTCCTCCTCACAAAAGGCCTTGAACTCATTGGAGATGAATTCTCCACCATTGTCACTTCTAAGAATCTTGATGCTATGATTATGATGCTTTTCCACAAACAAATTGAACTTTACAAAAGTATCAAATACTTGAGACTTGAAGGAAAGTAAGAACACCCAACAATATCTTGAGTAGTCATCAATGAAGGTTAAAAACATGGATGAACCTCCATTAGATTTGGTGCTAGCAATGTGCACATCCGAGTGTATGAGTTCAAGAGGATGAGATGACTTTGTGATGGAGTTAGGAAACACCTTCTTATGTGCCTTGGATAAGGCACAAGCTTCAAAAACCTTGTCTTCCTTCCCAATAGACCTTGGTAGGCCTAAAGCATACTCCTCCTTGATCATAGCCTCCATGGAACCCGAGTTGACATGTCCAAGTGTTTTGTGCCATAAAGTAAAGGTAGATATTTTGCTCTTCTCGGCCAACATGACAACATTAGTATCCACAAATGCATCCAGCTTATAAAGTTTGCCAAGTCTAGTGCCCTTAGCCACTATCTTACCCTTCTTCTTGATGAAACATTCATTTGAAGCAAAGTCAACATTGAAACCATTGTCTACCATTTGGCCAACACTTAGTAGATTCTTTGTTATTGTAGGAATGTACAAAACACCTTCTATGTTGATCTTTTTGGAAGATCCTAAGCAAAGGGGAATGCTACCAACTCCTTCAATCTTACAAGCTTCATCATTTGCTGTATAGATAGACTTTATAGGTCCATCATAAGATAAGAGAGAAGAGAAAAACTCCCTTTTACTAGTCATGTGTGAACTAGCACCCGAGTCAATCCACCAAGGATCTTCTCCTTTGAAGCTTGTTGAAGAAAATATGGACATCATGAGAGAGTCCTCATGTGAACTCTCCTCCTCCTCCTCTTTGCTCATGTTGGCTTGACTTTGATCTTGCTTCCTCGTGAAGCATTCCGAGGCATAATGCCCCATCTTGCTACAATAGTAGCACTTCACCTTTGATTTGTCCTTCTTGACTTTGGTGGTTGATGGAGATGCCTTTGGGGGTCCTTCTTGATCCTCAAGCTTTGTAGACTTCTTGAATGTTGATCCTTTGCCTTTGGACTTGCCTTTGCCTTTGGTGAAGAGAGCTTGGTCATCTCCACCTTGACCATAATTGCATATCCCTGAACCAAATTGTCAAATTCAAAGCTTAGTCCATTCAATATGAGTTGAACAAGCTCTTCATCCTTGATAGGGTCACCTATAAAGGCTAGCTCTTTATTCAATTCCTTTACTCTTAGGACAAAAGTATGTGCACTCTCTCCTTTCTTTTGATAGCTTCTATAGATTTGATTCTTCAAAGCTAACATTCTACTTTGGTTCTTGGATTCATAGACCTTTTGCAAAGTCTCCCAAGCATCTTGAGCTGAAGTGCAATCTCCTACCTCTCTTAAGAGTTCATTTGCAACATTCATTTTTATGCAATGTAGTGCAACATTGCACCTCTTGATGTATTTGGCTTTTTCTTGAGGATGAATAGGTTCACCCTCCTTACCATTTACAATTTCCATCAGATCTTGCATGATCATGATAGATTCCATTCTAACTTTCCATATGGAATAGTTAGTTTTGTTGAGCCTTTCATTAGTATCCAAAAGATATGCATTTATAGATGCCATCTAGTCTCCTAATCAAGGACTTGACACAAATGAAGGTTACTTCTATTGATTTGATTGAAGGTCTACCTTATCCCACTTCTTAGGGACCTGAAAAGATCAGTAATATACTTCCTATAAAGATCTAAGAATGATCTCTAACAAAATCAAATCATAGAATACTAGAAACAATGCACTTGCTTGATTGAAGTAGACAATACTAGTAGAATTGCCCCTCTTTCTATAAAGAACATTAAAGCTTCCAAATGATCTGATCAAGAGTGAATTTCAGCAACCTAATATACTTACAAAATCACTTGTAAAAGATCTAAATGGAACTTAATGAGGATGCAACACAATCTACTATCCAATCACAAGCAAAAAATGATCAAAATTGATGAAAAATTGATCTAATTTGGTGCATAAGTCAAGCAATGGTTGGACTGAACCTAAATCACTTTAGGAGGTGTGTACTACACCTTAGAACAGCCTTTAAGAGTCCCCAAAACTCTGATCTTCCCTCTCCTTGAATGCTAGAAAGCCTCCTCTATGAAATCACCTCCAAAACTCGCTTAGAAATCAATGCTTGGAGCAAGCAAAACTTGCTATCTTGGTAATGTGAATTGAATTCAACTTTGCCTCTGGTTTTAGACACCTAAACACCTGCAAATGAAGTCACACAACACCAATATCCAATGTATTTAACTCACTTTGAGTTCTAGAATCAATACTAGATGCTAAGATCCAATCTACACAAGATTTAGATCAAAAATTGTGATCAAATTGAATGAAAACCAAGGATTTAGCTCATTTCAACCTTTAGGCTCTGATACCATGTAAAAATTACAGCAAATAAGGATCCTAAAACACTTGAAATGATGAGGGAAACAATAGATTATGATTTCATAAGATTAGCACAAGTTGAACCATCAAAATCCATCAAAAATCTATGCTTGAACCTCACTAAATGGCCCAAATCCTTGAAGAAGGATTCACACGTGTGAAAGTACGGCCCCCCACAGTCTGAGTACTGTACACCAGACCTACATTCAATCCTATAATCATTAGTAATCACAAGTACTCAAACAATTATGAACATAGAGAGCAATTGCACCATTATGAGAGAAAAAACATGAAATTGCTTGATTGATTTTGGTGAGATATCATCACCTATATATACATGATCCATCACGGTTTTGGGCAGGTATGAGTAGCCCTAAACCTATCCCTAATGCTAATTTTGGTGGATCTTTCATCCCTACCAAGTTAGGGTTGGAATCTTGGAGATCCCTCAACAATGCAAAAATTACCAAAAATAGCTCCTATTTTTTCTCCCTTGTATCTAAGCATAATTTGGACTCATTCCAAAGTTTCTAACACTTATGTCTACTTGAGAACATCCTTATGAATGGAATCCTATGATATTTGGCACGTGTGACAAGCCACATCATGAGCATCTAACTATTTACAAGTCATATGACCAAAACTAGTCAAGCTAGAATTGTGAATTTTTAACAATATAGTCGGTAAACAGGCTAGGAAACCTTCTAGATCAAGCCATCAACATTTTGCTAGAGGATTGTTAGATATTGTATATACAGATATTTGTGGCCCAATGCCAAATCTTTCACTGAAGGATGCAAAGGATTTTGTTACTTTTATTGATGAATTTTTTAAAAGGACGATGGTGTACTTTATCAAGAAGAAATCAAAAACTTTCAACTGCTTAAAAATCTTCAAAGAGCGTGTAGAGAAAGAAACTAGTAAAAAGATCAAAGCCCTGAGGTCCAACAATGGTGGAGAGTATATCTCTACTAAATTCAAGGAGTACTACCAAAGCCAAGGCATTGAACAGTAGTTTATTACTCCCTATTCATCTCAATCAAACGACTAGCCGAGAGGAAGAATTGTACCCTAGTTGAGTCAGCCAAATGCATGTTGGCACATGCATCATTGCCAGAGTTTCTGGGCTGAAAGCTGTTTCCACTGCAGCTTACATCTAGAACATATGTTCGACTCTCAGGCAAAACATGTTGGGAGAGAGGGGGGAAGAATTTATGACGAACACGAATGAGAAACGAACTCAAACAAGAAGCGAACGAGAAACGAACTTGAACAGAAAATGTTCGTGCGCAGTGGAATGAACTATACGATTCTCTCCGTAAGCATGACTACACCTATCAGAATGGCAGAACTTTAGTGATAGAAATCATGGTCATTCTAGATTACGTAGCCAAACATTAATAGATGAAGCACCAGAAGAATAATTTGTCGCGAATAGCAAGACAAATTATATGTCGCAAATGATTCGCGAAGAGCTAGATTGTGCTCGACTGATAATTAGTCACGAATGATTCGCGAAAGACAAGACTAAATGTTAATCATCTATTACCAGTAAGAACAACTAGAAAGATCAGACAGAATGAATGATAAGCATAGCAATATTAACATAGATCTGAATGTAGAACAATGAAATGTATCAGATTAAGTATAGTGCCTTCACCTTTAATAGCTTGTGTGCTATTGTCGCCAAGGTGAACGAATTTTTGAGTACTGTAACATGTATAGGACTCGAAATAGCCAATGAGACTAGTCATGTGCTGAGTGGCTCCAGAATCCAGGAACCAAGAACTGTCGCCAGATGCTCCTTGATGGTTGGTCATGAAGGCATCATGATCCATTTCTTGAATAGGCTGTGGAGCTTCTGCAGCTGCATTCGCCACTTGATTCGACTACCCTTTGTTGTTGTTCTTTGCTTGAAGTATGCGACAGTCTTGTATTTTGTGGTTGTTTCGTTTGCAATATCTGCAAAACAGCTTCTTCTTTGTCTGCGAATTCGACTGTTCCTTGTGCTGAGCTGGTTTCTAGTCTGGCTTTGATTGCTTCGGGCCTTTCTTCTTCTTCTGCTTTGTCATGCTCTTGTTGGTGTACAAGGCGTGAGAATCAGCTGAAGAACTCGAGGCTTTGTTCTTTTGCATGTCTTCCTGCAACAACATAGTAATGACTCTCGAAAGAGTCAATTCTGGATGAGTCGTGATGATCATCACCCAAGTGTCGTAAGAACTTGGCAAGCTTGTAAGCAGTTGCATCATTGCATCTTGATCGTCTATGACAGATCCGACAGCGGCCATCCGTCTTAGTAGGTTCTTGAATTGATTAATGTAATTCTGCAGAGAATCACCATTCGTCATCTTGAGGGAGTAGAATTTCTTCTTGAGATGTAGCTTGGAAGCTATATCTCGCACTTCATATAGTGTGTTCAAGATGTCCCAGGCTTCTTTCGATGTCTGAGCCTCGGATACATGGCCGATCTGGGTATCCGTGATGTTGAGGATGATCAGCGCGGAAGCTTTTCCATCCTTCAACTTCCATCTGGCGATTGTCGCGTCATTCGCTTCGGGTTTCTCTTCTACACCTGTAACAACGTCGTACAATTCTTTTGCCATTAGTACAATTTTCATCTTAAATTTTCACATATGGTAATTGGCTCCATCAAGCTTGTCCATGATAGGACTGGCTTTCCCTTGGGAATCAATGTGGAAGAATTAGTCTAAGTGATAGGAGAAACTATCAGTGACTTAAGTTTGAAAATCTGATATTTACAAAACAAGAAAATAATTACTCTATTGGCTAGTAGAGTCTTGTACTGTGGCAGCTAATCAAGCTATGAAGATAGCTCTAATACCATGTTGGGAGAGAGAGGGAAAGAATTTATGACGAACACGAACGAGAAATGAACTCGAACAAGAAGCGAACGAGAAACGAACTCGAACAGAAAATGTTTGTGCGCAGCGGGATGAACTATACATCTCTCTCCGTATGCATGACTACGCCTATCAAAATGGCAAAACTTTAGTGATAGAAATCATGGTCATTCTAGATTACGTAGCCAAACATTAATAGATGAAGCACCAGAAGAATAATTTGTCGCGAATAGCAAGACAAATTATATGTCGCAAATGATTCGCGAAGAGCTAGACTATGCTCGATTGATAATTAGTCACGAATGATTCGCGAAAGACAAGACTAAATGTTAATCGTCTATTACCAGTAAGAACAACTAGAAAGATCAGACATAATGAATGATAAGCAGAGCAATATTAACATAGTTCTGAATGTAGAACAATGAACTGTATCAGATTAAGTATATCATGTATACATGTCAATAATGCAGTAGAGCACAATACAGTAGCGGACGAAACCGCGTGCCCTACAAAGTTTATTTCAATCTGTAAAAAAAGGAATTAGACCTTAATTCTGACAAAAATAATAATCAATGCTCAAGGCATCTACTTCATTTATGTCGTCTTCTTCTGCTCTCTTCATCATCATTTACACGAATGGTGTCCAGTATATATATATTACATAATATTACAAGCGTGTAGTACAGAGTGGATGTGTTGTCTGTAGGAGATCGTGGGTGGCTGCAATCATTTTCCAATCAGTTAGCGCAACTGCATGGGGTGAGCATGAAAAAGGGTGCAACGTCAACCAGTGTTGAAGTGAACATTGGTGATGATGCGAAGAGTGCGTCACTCTTACGAATGGCCTTAGGATAAGATTTACAGGGTGCCCGGCTCTTTTAGGGCACTTTTGGCATTCTGTAAGATAGTGTCCCCTTTTCGCCTATCACCTTAAACTATGTACAGTGTCATGATTCTTTCGTCTTTTCTTCGTCTGTGCGAATTTGCACGTCAATATGCAGACTGCATGACAACGTTAGTAAATATGCAACATGAATGGAGGCAGATTAAAATGGGATTTTAAGAGAGCTAGAGGGAATAAATCCAACAAACACCCCATGAGGTTTGGACAGGATCTAAGCCTTCAGTGAAGAACGTATGAGTCTACACATAGATCCCGAAGGAGACAAGGAAGAAATTTGACTTCCAAAGTCTAACGACCATCCTGATAGGTTATACTTCCTCTGACAATACCTATAAGCTGTACGACACTGATACCCGGTAGATTTCAGTCAGAAGGGATTCAGTCTTTATCGAGGATCAATTTATTGACTTCAAAGGCAAGGGTAAAGTTCCATGCAAACCTTCTACACCTATCATAGACATGACAATTCGAGCCTCAGGCTCCATCGTGCCTACAGTTGACCAACTACTCAACAACAAATCAGAGGAGGACATTGTTGTAAATCAGCAACAACCTGACCATAGAATGGATCATTAGCCAACATGACCTCCAAGAAGATCAAACCGAGTGTGCACATAGCCCACGAGGTACATTCATGAGTCTACATGTCTTTTAATGTAGAAGCCGAGTACAGTCGAAGAGACACTTAGCTAATAAGACTCTGATCTCTGGAGAGAATAGAGAGTATTTCTCTCTGATCAAGAACTAGACATGGTCATTGGTCGTAATACCTACCGGCAGCAATCTTATCGATTGTGAATGGGTCTTTCAAGATCAACTATAAAGCTGACAGGAGTATTGACAGAAGGAAGGCCCGAAGAGTAGCCAGAGGATTTTCTCAAATCCCAAACATCGACTACAATGAGACATTCAGTCTAGTGGTCAAGCATTCATCGATTCGAGTCCTCTTATCTTTTGTTGCTGCAGCCGACCTCGAAGTACATCAACTCGATGAACAGACAGCTTATTTGAATGGAGTTATAGAAGAAGACATTTACATGATACAGCTTGAGGGATACATTCTCAAAGATATTAATAATCATGTTTGTAAATATCACAAGGCACTTTATGGATTAAAACAATCAACAAGAGTTTGGTTTCAGAGGATCAACACATTCCTCATCCAACATGGCTTCAAACCAAGCCGCTGTCAATTCTAATATTTACTTCAAATCAGTGCAACATTCTTTCATTATCATCACCTTGTATGTCGACGATACATTTCTTTTCAGCAACATCACCGATTAGGTGAAGAATGCTAAACAGATGTTGTCCTCCGAATTTGGCATGACCGATATGGGTGAGGCTCACTACTATCTTGGAATTCAAATTCATCAAGACAGAGAAAGACAACTGATCTACATTACTCAAAAAAGGTATCTTCATAATACCTTTTATCAGATATAATCTGATTAATTGCAAAGAAGCTCATTCACCAATGGATCCAGACCTATGATGACCAATGTCCTCAAACAAAGCAGAAAAAGAGAAAAATGAGAGAGTATCTATATCAATCGATACTCGGCTCTCTCATGTATGCAATGGTCTATACAATACCTGGTATCGCTTTTGCAGTTAGCTCATTAAGGCATTTCTTGGCTAATCTTGGAATCATACATTAGAAGGCTCTTATCAGAGTCATGAGGTACATTCGCAACGGACCTGTGCATCTCCTATGGAGAAGTCAACAACGACAATCTCCATCAGCTAAGTGGATATTCAGATGCAAGTTGTGAACGAGATGTAGATACTCGTAAATCCACATCTGGATTTACATTCTTCTTCAACAACGATCCTATCTCTTGGAATAGTCGTAATCAAACCTCTATTGCTCTTTTCTCTACAAAAGCAAAATACATTGTTGTTTCAAGCTACTCCCTAGATCCCATGTTAATCTAGTTCCATTCATATTGCTACAGTTTTACACGCATTTTTGCACAGTCTACAGAAATACTCTATTATCAAAGACATGCAAGAGAATGGCAGTCCGACTTATCGAGGTCACCCGACTTATCGGAGTTGGCCGACTTATCGAGAAAACCTGACTTGGCCGACTAATCGGAGAGTCCAACTTATCGACTCAACCGACTATCGGCAGGGACCATCAAATGACTATCCTGACTCCATTGACTATCGGCAGTGACACGCTCAACTCTGAATAGTCAAAGCCTTCTCACGGCCACTTCCTGTACTATGCAACTACTTGGACAATGGCAACAACAGTCACGATCTACTCTAGATGACACAACTGATCCATGCCATCTTCTTGTACATACATTTGCACACATGTAAATTATATACTATTGATCATTTGTAATCAATAAAGGGATGCCAATGTAAGAAATTAATCGATGCCAGACAAGATAGGTTGAATCCATATACGCTCGAGCGCACATAGACGCTGAGATGACAACTTATTAGAGACAGACATAGTAGATGCTTTCAAGCATCGATTCTTTCTTTTTAGACTGTTTGTCAGAATAAGCTCATAGTTGTTACAGATCGTAGTGAGCATTGTGAGCATGCAGTTTTGTCCACTATTGTTTTGTGCTCACCAGCATCATCTAACTTGTATTTTCATAGATTCAATCTGAATAAATTACTTTTTTGTTTTGCGTTCAAATTTTGTCAGTGTTGCATGTTTTCCGCTTTCTGTCTAACTCTCTAACTGTTTTGTTTGACTGTTTGATCTTCCTCTTCCACATAATCGCAATTAAGCTCTATTTTGTGTTCGCCTACTATTTTAGTAGTGCATGCATCAAGGGAATCAGTTGACGATTATTGCCTTCGTGTAGTACTAGGATTGTTTTGATCCAATTGTTCGACCTGTTCATCCACCATGGTCTATTTCCCCAACAATCTTCTGATCTGATTGTAACAACTTGATTACTTGATGGCAATTAGAATCTAAATTTTAGAATATAGATCTTGATCAATAAATTGACATTCTAAAATGAATTTTTTTTCAGAAATCAGCATCGAATCATTATGAATGTTTTAAAAATTTGATAGTAGCTAGATTTGATAGATCACAACTTAAAAACTATATTGACGAAGGTTAACTTGGCAAGGGTTCTTTCAATACTATTCTTAGTAGAAAATCACTTAACTGGCTCTTTCTAACAAATCTGGAATAACTAACATTCACCTGTCTGATAGTAGGTAGCTACAGAGTCTGTAGTCAAAACTTCTTATAGTCTAAAATAGCCACAAGCTATCAAATCTAGGAGGGTAAGCATTCAAGATAAAGAACCAGTAACAAGCAGAGCACGGCTCACGACAATGGCTTCAATAAGCAGTATACAATCAAAGATCTTTACAATCCTCGACTCATCAGGGTCTAATCTCCTAGCATGGAAGGTTAAGACCTCTCTTATACTAAAGAGAAAAGGATTATTTCCCTGGGTAGACGGCACTGAAGAAATGCTAGAAACTACAGGCAAGGAGCTACGCGAATGGAGAGAGAAGAAGAACAAGGCAATAGCCGTGTTGTAATCATCCATCGAAGATAGTCTCACACTTGACCTGGCTAAACTCTCCAATGCAAGAGAGATGTGGGATAGTTTACTCACAAGATTTTAGACGAAATCATGTAGTCAGATCATGCTTCTTAAAGATCAGCTGACAAATTTGCAATGGGATGGCAAAGACCTCACCTCCTTTTACAGAAGGATGAAGGATCTGTTCCTTTCATTACACAATGTCAAAGTAGAGAATGCAGTATCAGCAGAGAAGCAGCTTACCTACCTGCTAAGAGCTTTACCAAGATCTTTGTAGACAACCCAAACATTGCTAGCAAAGGATCCAGCTATGACACTCGAAAAGGCAGTGATCGAGATTCGAGAAGAAGTCAAAGCTCATGAGCACCTTGATCGCAAGGATGCTTCTGACCAAGCTCTCTACAACAACAGAGAAAAGACAAATAAGTAGTTCAAGCCTAAGAGGGAGTCTTCTGACCAAAGGCGGGATCGAGACCAGCAAGTAGAGGGAGCCAACAGAGGCAAATGGAAAAACAAAGGAAAGCCGAAATACTAGAATGGCAACAAGAAGATATGCTTGAGATGCAGACGCAAAGGACATACTGTCGATTCGTGATGCCACTCAACCCAAAGATTGAGTGTATCCATTTTCACAAGAAGGGTCGTGCAGCCATGGATTGTTATCAGAACCCAAGAAACAAACAAGCTGAAGGAAAATGGGAGAACAATAATAGTTCCTCCTATGTCGAAGAGCCAGAAGGCTCGAAGATGGGCAAAGAAAGATCGAATCATGGAAATTCGACCGCCTACATCTATACAGACTTGTGTGCAGCATTCACATCTGACACACAAGAGGTGATCCCTGATTCAGGAGCTACCTCACACTTCGTTACATCAAGAAGAATAATGTCTGACTTTTGAAGTGTAGATCAATCAAGATTTATTATTCTTGGAGACGGATCAAAGCATCAAGTGAATGGTATTGGTTCATTGTGGCTCAACAGAAATGACAGAGACAGACGACTCGAAGACGTTCTGTTTGTACCTACACTGCAGCAGGACTTGCTTTCAGTCGCAACAATAGCAGATGCTGGAATGTGTGTGATGTTCTCAGACAAAGCATGCAATGTCATTGATGCAAGCACTAGTACATTGATTACACAAGGTAGAAGAAAAGGCAACCTGTATCACTTGAAGGTACGCCTACCTGCAAATCAAGTACATCAAACCCATGATGATTCGTCAGATATTCTATGGCACAAGAGACTATGCCATATGAACTCAATGACATTGTATCAAGCAAGCCATCATGGAGCAATCACAGGGGTGAGCATCTTGAATGCAACCAGTTCAATGACCTGTGATGCATGTATAAAAGATAAGATGTCACGTACTCCTTTTTTTAAGGACTCCTACAAAACTACAAAGATTCTAGAGCTAGTACATTCAGACATCTGTGGACCTTTCGATGTGATCTCAGTAGGAGGCTCAAAGTACTATATCACCTTTATTGATGATTATAGTAAGTTCGATCGAGTCTACTTCATTCGCAATAAATCTGATGCATTTGACAAGGTCACAGAATATGTGAACTGGGCAGAAAGATGCACATGAAACAAGGTGAGGCAGATCAAAATAGATCGAGGTGGAAAATACATCTCAAATTGATTCACTGATTTCTGCAATGATCGAGGAATCACTTACAGAAGGACAACATCCTATACACCGCAGCACAATGGTGTTGTAGAAAAGAAGAACATGACTCTCATGGAAGCCACTAGGTGCATGATGGCCTATTCGAAGGACTGAACAGTAGCTACAGCTGCCTACATTCAACACAGGACAAGAAAATCTGGTGTTCCTCATACAACACCACACGAACTATGATGGGGCAAAAAACCCAATCTGACTCATATTCGAATCTTTGGCTATGCATAATATGCACAAGTTCTTGACAAGCTTCGAAAGAAGCTTGATGAGAAAGTAGAACAAGGATATCTTGTAGGATATGACAATCATTTGTCATACTACAGAATCTATATGCCAGAGACAAACACAGTGAAGATAGTCAGAGACACCAAGTTTGATGAGACCAGAACAATGGCCAACAATGACTTTATCAGTTATGAAGTTCTTGGAAGACAATATTATGATCTACCAACCGCGACAGAGGGAGCAGAACATGAACTTTCAGATGAAGATGTTCGAGTCGCACCTCAATCGAGCGACGAATTAGACGAAGAAAGATTCGCAAGCCAACCTACTGCTACAACACTTGTAAACCGAAATGGTTCTAGACTAGCAGAACATATAAAGACAAGAACATTGCAGTACCACAAGGATCTCTCAGAAGATCAACAAGAGAACAAAGAGCACCAGCAAGGTTTGTGCTAGGTAGCTCAGCTTCTACATTTGAAGAGTTTTGTGGATTGAGTGGAGAACCACAAACATTCAAAGAAGCAATTGAATGCCCAAACAAGGACAGATGGATCCAAGCCATGAATGAAGAAATGGAATCCATAAAGAAGAATGGGGTATGGATGTTGCAGCCATTACCAGATAAGCGAAAGACTGTACAATGCAAGTGGGTATACAAGCTGAAGTATGGACCGAATGGAAATGTTTCTAAGTACAAAGCCAGTCTTGTAGCGAAGGGTTTTTCTCAAAAATATAGTATCGACTATGCTGAGACCTTCTCTCCTATCGTAAAACATTCGTCCCTACGTCTACTGTTTGCATATGTAGCCACTTATGATCTCAGGATTCACATCATGGATGAAAAGACAACATTCTTACATGGTGATCTAGATGAAGAAGTCTACATGGATCAACCTCCAAGCTACATTTCGAATTCACTTCCTACTTATGCATTCAGAATGCACAAGAGTATCTACGGTCTAAAGAAATCATCGCGACAATGGTATACAAAGAAAGATCATGCCATGAAATCCTTAAGATTCAAGCCACTAATAGCTGATTCCAATGTTTATGTAAGAATTACAGATGGTAAGGTCATCATTGTAGCTGTATATGTGGACAACACCCTGATACTCTGCAAAATTGAAAAACTTATTGCTGAAGTGAAGTGCAACATCTCGTAACATTTTGAGATTACAAACTTAGGAGAAGCTAGATGTTATCTTGGCTTGCAGATTCACAGAGACTTAACGAAAGAAAGTTGTACCTTCACCAGTCCAGATATACCCAAAAAATCCTAGAAGATTTTGGGATGATGAAAAATACTCCAATGCTTGTAGGAACAATCCTAACGAATGAAGATTGTTCGAAGACTGAAGAGGAAAGAGAATTGATGGAACATATACCATACATGAAGCTAATCGGATCACTAATGTATCTTGTCTTGCATGCACACTTTGCTCCACTACTTATATCTAAAACTAAAAGTTGACACATCACAAAAATATTGAAAGCATCCACTCTTGATGATCTTTGGATGTCGCACAACACAAATCCAACCTGGCTCGAGTCAAATTTTGTAGTGTATGTTAAGTTACAAGTTTTTTGATGATTTAATCCAAGGTGCAATGGTATTGATAAAGCACAGCATAATCCCTGTTTCATGTGTTAATCCTTTGCATGAATTTTGGCCATGCCAACTAAGCCAAGCATAGGAGGAACAAAAGCACGTCGTTTTCTATCAAATCATACTGGTAAGGCTTCTAATATTCAACACTCAGTCTAGACAGATATTATTGCTGCCACTCAAGACTTCAAGAAAGATGGCAAAAGCAGAGTACTAAAAGTTGATGTATGGAAAAAGCTTGATAGTATGATTGCTATTTTAAGGAAAAAAAATACTCTGATATTGATAAGAAAGCTGTCCAAAGGACTTGTGTCGAGTTTGTTAATGCAATATCAAAAGCATGGGGAGAAGATCACATCACTCATTACATGGTTAGTATAAAATTTTCAAAATGCTTTCAAATTTTCATATATATTTAGATCTAAACATAAGACTAACATTATGATTTTGACATATGCAGCACATACTAAGAGATCATACAACATTTACTGCAAATACATATGGAAGCTTGAGTGTATGGTCATCACAAGGGATGGAGAAGTCACACGGGCAAGCACGAGCAGCATTTCATTGAAATACACAATATGGAGGAACCAATGAAAAACGAAACTACATTTGTCAATTGTTTCAGTGGTTCTACCGCAGAGTTTAGATTCGACATATAACAAATTCCACACAATACAACAAGTTTAGAAAAGCATGCAAGTTCATACAGGAAGAGAAAATTAGATGATTGTTGAGTAGAAGATCATCATTGCTGAGTAGAAGATCATCATGACATGTTCAGAATTGCTTTGCAAATTCATTGAACAAGAGAGGAGCAATACCCAATGTGAATGTATTGATTGTATTATACAAAGTGTCAACTATTCATCATCAGATCTTGTATCAGATTCTATGGTAGTAGGTAGTATTGTCATGAAGAAATTCTCTGCTAGCGTATGCATCTAATAGATGTGCATTATCCTTATTTCCACTAAGCTCAATATAAGTGGAATACAACGAATAATGGGAGCTCCTTAAAGGAACATTCCCATCAGTAAAGCCTAAAATGTTCAAAACATAAGATCTTTTGACAAAAATGATCTTATTTGTCTTAACAAATTTATGTCCTCCTAAATAAAATGATAAAGCTTTAACTGCCATTATAAGACTAATGTCCAAAAAGCCCAAAAACACACTAAAAAGCCATTAAACAAACAGTTTAAAATAAATAAATCAAAAAGGTACGGAACGGTTCCGTGGTACAGAACGGTTCTGTACCACAGAACTTAATTGTTTTTTTTACCAAAAAAAATGTCCAAAAAGCCCAAAAAAACACTAAAAAGCCATTAAACAAACAGTTTAAAATAAATAAATCTCATTCCGTGGAAATTTTCCACGGAACTGTACCATTCCGTTTTATTCTTAGGTCTAACCACACAAAATATACACTACAAAGAACATAGCATACAAAAATTGTTACAAATAAAGAAGCCTTAGTTGCAGATAACAAAACAAAATGATCATACTTGGAATGAAACAAATGGAATCGATAGAGTTGAGAAGAAGCACCAAAAAGCTGATCTCCAACAATCTTCTACAAGAATAAAAAGTAATAGAAAACTAAACAATTCACATGGCTTGAGTACAATCACGGATATCGAATTCTGACATCTGTAAAATCCGTCGGATTCCTACATCCACTTTATACAAATGGGACATCGGATTCCAACATATTTATTTTCTGTCGGAATCCGATGTCCAAGCTTTTTTGAATTTTTAGATTTTTTCTTATAATAATCCCTCGGAATATTTTAGGCACAACAGCGCATATTTATTATTGTCTACTTTAAGGTACAGCAAACTCGGGTCCCAAAAATCGCATATAGCATCGTACCAACGTTTTGGAATGATGGAGAGAGAAATCCACATTCATATTATGTCGGAAGGTGCTTTTGAAATACAAAGAAAACTAGGACTTGGCATTACGAAAATAAGGTGCCCATCCAAGGGTGGACATCAAGTGAGAGAGTGGCACTCCCAATATTTCAATTGATGTTCACTCTTGAATAAACATCTTTTGAATTTGGCATTATATGCTTATGCAAGATTCAGCACGTGGTAAATTGTAATACCCTAGTTAAAAGTACTAATATCCTAGCATAGAATCTAATTCACAAGAAACGGATTTTTTCTTAATAAAAATCCCCAAACTAGACCATATGTCTATTTTGTAAAACTTTTACATACTTTCTTTTTGTCACAAGGATGGATTTGTACTATCAACTTTTAAGTGGGTATAAATTGATATAGGATACTTTTTGTAACTTACATATTTTTCTTATTGTCACAAGGACTTTCTTATTCTAGATTGTACTAGTTTTTTTATATTTATGTGTGCATAAGTTAAATAATAGAAATTTTAAGGATAAGACTTAGCACGTCATTATTGTGTGTCATGTCAGTCAGGGGCATATAGGACATCCTATTTAATATTCAAAAGTGCTCTTTTTCCAAGAGTGTAAGAATTATGCATAATCATAGCGGTCAAACTTTGTGAGTGATCCCAAGTACCGCGTAAATAAGTGGCATACTACGAAGCTTTTTGGATTTAGATTAAGTGCCAATCACATGCCTTGCTATTATGAAAGTGTTGGATTTATTCCTTCTCTCCCTAAATCCATTGTTAATCTAGATTCATTCATATTGCTGCATATTTACTCACATTGTCGCACAACCTATAGAAATACACAAGAATCGAAGACACGTATTGAAGGTAGTCAAACTATCAGAGTATCGGTCTGCCAACTATCTACATGTGCTCAAATGTTCGATTCAAACATGTCACACTCAGCTTCGGCCCATACGACGGACCTGCTGACATGTACCGATCTATATATAGCTAGTCACCTATACTAGCTAATGACTGCGCTGTGTAGTCGTTTTGGCAATGACAACAGCCACAATCATCACCTAGAATAGGGATAACCATGATTGTCGCCAAGATCCACAAACAGGATAAGCTCAACATATTGTCGGTCCAAAATCCGACCCAATGACTTCGGGTTGAGTCCGCCCAATTGTACATGGATTAACTGTAATGAGGCGGTTGTAATAACTGCAACAAAAGGTAGTTGTAGATATTTTGTAACTTATTATCCTAGAATCTTTATCAGAAAATTTCTTTAGATTATTCGAGTTTTTTGTAATCTATCAATGAACTCAGCTGAAGCTGTTTTTGTGCCTATTGATTTGCGCCAACCTCAAGCTCTTGTACTCACGTTTTTAACAATTATCAGAGTGCAATTTTTGTCCACTGTTGTTATTCTATTGTGCATTATAATATTTGATCCATCTTGAATTCTAGCTGGTAGTTGTTGCATTTCCAATCCACACACACTACACCTGCTCATCACTTTCACTGCAAATATCGAATTTTTTTTATTTACGACATGGTATCAGAGTGGGTGGTACCATCTCTAGAAGTTCAAGATGAGAGTCATTTTACTAGCCAAGGAACTATGGGACATAGTTGATAGTACCGAAATCAAGCTAGAGGCTGATGCAGCTAGCATCACCAAATGGAGGCAACGAGATGGCAAAGCTTTTGTCTAAATCACACTAATTATCAAAGACTCCTAGATCAGTCACATTCGATCTGCTCAAAAAGCCAAGGATGTCTGGGATCCTAGGAACACTATATGACATCAAAGATGTCACATCTAAACTCCATCTGAGGAAGAAGTTCTTCACATTGAGGATGTCTGATGCAAACACTATTTCCAGCCATCTTAATACCTTCAAAAATCTTATGGAGTAGATGACTGGAATAGGATCAAACATTAAGGATTCATATGTAGTAATAACTCTTTTATCAAGTCTCCATAAAGCCTATGAAACTTGGGTCATGGCCATTTTGACCTAGCAGCAACTTACTCTATCAAGAGATATTTCAATGCTGCCTACAAGAGGAGATCAAAAGAAATGCTTCTTCCTCATGCTCAAAATCTGATCCTCAGGCTGTTTACACAAAGAGAAATCAGAAGTTCAAGTCAAAGAAATTCACAAAATATGATTATTTAGGAAAAAGGAGCAACATGCAGCAAGGATCGAATTTTGGCTTTGGATCGAATTTTAACTCATCATCAAATTCAAATTTTCCTTCATCATCCCAACCAATGCATAAACTCTTCTGCAAGTATTGTAAGAGGACTGGTCATCTTGTTAAGGACTGTAGAACACTCAAGTACAACAATAAAAAGAAGAAGCAATTCCAACAACAAGCAAATGTTGTCTCAACCAGTAACTCGATCCAGCATGAAGAGCATTAAAGGAGTTACTAATGTTAAAAAGACCCTTTAAGAATTGCCACATAGGCTACCTGAGTTTACAACTCGGGTAGCCAAATAAACTAAAACTAATTTTTTTAAATTATAAAAAAAAGGTAGAATAAAGGGTGTAAAACATTGAAAAAATTCAAAATTAAAGAGGGGCAAATTTTTTTAACATCGTAAATGGGAAAAAAATGACATTGATAGGAGGGGAGGGGGTTTTGTCTAAATGACAAGGTTTAGTCTAAAAAAAATTGAGAGGGGGGGGGGGGGGGGCGTGTCCCACTTGGAGGCACTGGCCTTGTTCGGGGCGTGGGCCCTATCCGGGGCCAGCTTCCCCCCCCCCACCCTACTCTTTTTTTTAGAAGTGAGGTGCTAGCCCCCTCTCTCATGGCCCGTGCCACCAAGCATGGGCCCGGAGCTGCATTAGATACAGCTCGGGGCTCGTGCTTCGTGGCACGGGCTGCTAGAGAGGGGGCTGGCTCCCCACTTCAGGGCACCAGCGAGGTGGGGGCACGCTGGCCTGCGCGCCTCCCAACCAAGAAAAAAAAAGAGTGGGTTGGGGTGAGGCAGCTGGCCTCGGACAGGGCCTGCGCCCCGAACAAAGCTAGTGCCTCCAAGTGCCCCCCCGCCCCCCAAATTTTTTTAAGTTAAGTTTATTTTTTAACACACCCTCTCATATTTTTTTCTTATTGGTCCAAAAAAAAGCTTTCAAGGTTGAAAAAAAAATAGAAAGCATCTTTACAAAGAGTCTTTTTTTATTTTGGAATTCCTCTAATGGAGGATGAAGCTACATTTATAACCAAGGCCCAAAATTTATAGGATATCGATTCCTGGTATCTGGATTTGGAGCAACTTAGCACATGATCCATCATCGAGACCGGTTCCAAAACTACAAACCTTTCACCCATTCTAGAGTTGTGCAGCTTGCAGACAACTCAACACATTCCATTGCAGGTGAAGACAGTAAGGGTCGAATTTCAAAGAGGTGTTGTTAAGTTGTTGTCCAATGTTTTGTATATTCTAAATCTTACAAAGAATCTACTTTCTACAAGCAGAATCACTGATTCTGGTCGTAGGGTCCTGCTACTTACTTTTTGAAGAATAAATTTGATACTTTCAAATTCTTCATGCAGTTCAAGGCATCTGTAGAAAATTAGACCCAAAGAACAATCAAAACTATACGTTCTAATAAAAGAGGGGGAATACATCTCCACCGAGTTCAAGGAATTTTGCAAGGACTGTGGAGTATATCAACAATTCACCACAAGCTACTCTCCTCATTGCAATGCAGATGCACTGGTCCATGGTAGCTCGAATATACCTCATGACTCTTATGAACTTCCAATGGGTAATGCAAGGATTAGCCATATATTGGCTGAGTGAGCTTACCGCAAAAGAGAGGTCAGGTCTTGTACAAACCATTGCGTACATGAGAGATCTAAGTATCGATCGATAAGAATATTATCTCATCTACTCCTCTTTCTGCTTGGTCTAAGGACATTGGTCCCTTGACAAACGCAGGGCTGGATCCATCGGTGATTGAGCTAACTTACAGTTCATCAGATTATATCTGTCAAAAATATTGTGAAAATACCTTTGTTGGATAATATAAATCAGTCATCTCGCTCTGTCTCTATGGATTTGAATGCCCAAACAGAAGTGAGCTTCACCCAGATCAGTGATGTCAAACTCAGAAAATAGCATATGTTTAGCATCCTTAACAAAATTGGTATTATTGTTGAAAAGCAACGTATCATCTACGTATAAGGTGGTGATAATGAAGGATTGTTTCACCGACTTGGAATAGACGTTGCAATCAACAGTGCTTGGTTGGAAACCTTATTCGATGAGGAATGTGTTGATCCTCTAAAACCAAGCTCTAGCAGACAGTTTCAAGCCGTAAAGTGCCTTATGGAGCTTACAAACATGATTCTTCATACCTTCCAGAATATATCCTTCGAGCTAGATCATGTAGATGTCTTCTTGTATAATTCCATTCAGATAAGTTGTTTGCACATCAAGTTGATGCACTTCAAGGTCGGCTACTACAACATATAAAAGGAGGGCTCAGATTGATGAGACTGAAAGTCTCACTATAGTCAATGTTGGAGATCTGAGTGAATCCTCGTGCTACCATTCTTGCCTTCCTTCGATCAATCGCTCCATTGGCATTGTACTTGATCTTAAAGATCCATTTATAATCGATGATATTGTAGCCAGTAGGAGCTTTGACTAATGACCATGTCTGGTTCTTGATCAAAGAGAAATATTCTTTGTCCATGGCTTCTCTCCAGAGATCAGAGTCTGGTTGGCTAAGTGTCTCTTTGACTATAGTCGGTTCATGTATCAAGAGACATGCAAAATCATGAGTATACCTTGTGGGCTATGTGTGCACTTGAATTAATCTTCTGGGAGGAATTGAGTGATGAACCACTCTTGGGACTTGTTGTTGGGTAGTAGAAACATCTTCGTCTAACTCGCTATCAAGTAGTGGATTGACAATGGACACGCTTGAGCTTGAATCTTAGATTATCGTGTCAATGGCAGGCGATAAATGTTCTCCTGGAACAATATCTTTGCCTTCGATGTCGATGAACTGATCCTCAATAAAGATTGTATCTCGGCTGAACAAGATTTGTTGGGTATTGGGATCATATAGCTTGTATGTGTTATCAGATGAAGTATAACCAATCAGAATGGTCTTGAGACCTTGGAAGTCAAATTTCTTCCTCGTCTCTTTCGGGACTTGCTCATAGGCGACCCATTTGAACACTCGTAGGTTCTTCACAGAAGGCTTAGAGCTTGTCCACACCTCATGGGGTTTTCTACCTGAGAGGGCCTTGGTTGAATATATATTCTGGACGTAAGCTACAGTGGAGATAGCTTCGGCCCAGAAGCTCTTGGGCAGTGATGCATGCGCCAACATACATTTAGCTGATTCAACCAGAGTACTGTTCTTCCTCTCGGCCAAACCATTTGACTGAGGACTATAAGGAGTGATGAATTGATGATTTCAATGTCTTGGCTCTAGCAATACTCCTTAAATTCAGTAGAGATGTACGCTCCACTATTGTCAGACCTCAGGGCTTTGATCATCCTTCTAGTCTCTTTTTCTGCATGCTCCTTGAAGATTTTAAAGCAATTGAAAGCTTCTGATTTCTTCTTAATAAAATACACCATAGTCCCTCTAGAGGATTCACCAATAAAAGTTATGAAATATTTTGCATCCTTCATAGAATGATTTTTCATTGGGCCACAAATGTTTGTATGTACAACATCTAACAATCCTCTAGCAGTATGTTGATGGCTTGATCTAAATGGTTTCCTAGCTTGTTTACCAACTAAACAGTCTTGACAGACAGGTAACTTGACTTATTTATTAGGATATTCTAGATCAAGAACAATAGAATGTTTAGACATTTGTTGTACAACAGCATGATTCAAGTGACCAAGTCTATAATGCCAAAGTAAACTTTTATTTGCTTAAATAGAAGAACTGAGCGCCAGTGCAAATGCTTTGCCATCCGTCAGCTCCCATCTGGGCGATTGCTGCGTCGTCAACTTCGGATATCCCCTCTGCACCAGTAACAACGTCATACAACTCCTTAGCCATTAGCACGATTCTCATCTTAAATTTTCACATATGGTCATTAGCTCCATCAAGCTTGTCCATGATAGGACTGGCTTCACCTTGGAAATCCATGTGGAAGATTAGTCCAAGTTATAGGAGTAACTATCAGTGACTTGAGTATAAAAATCCGGTGCTAAATTACAGAACAAGAAGACAATTACTCTATCGGCTAGTGTTGTCTTGTTTCTATGGAAGCTTATCACGCTATAGAAAGAGCTTTGAAATAAGATCGCTTGAAAAATCAGATAGGTTCTAATATCTTAGGTTCTGATACCATGTCGAAGAATATTAGAGCGAGCCTTTCAATTCTCTCGGTGCATCCACATACTGGTGACTTAGTAGGTGAACACTAAAATATGATGATTTTAAAGCCTTTAATGCACGGTGGTGGCGGAAGTGAAGAGCAGACAGCCAGACAAAGCAATTAGATAGCCAGATAGAACATAGAAAAACATTGCAATATTGACACAAATCTAAACGCAGAACCAAACAGAGTGTAATCAGATTAAGTATTACAAAATATACAAGTCAATAATGTAGGCGAACACAAAACAATAGCGGACGTAACCGTGTGCTTCACAAAGCTAATCACAATCTGTAAAGGTTATGAACAATCTATTTGAAAGAAAGAATCAATACGCGAAGGCATCTACAATGTCTGTCTTTGAACTACAAATCATGCTTCATTCTATCTTCTGCTATATGAATACTGAGATGGTATTCACTATATACATAAATTTTACAGGTGTACAGATGAGGAAGGTACAAAAGTGGTTGTGCTATCTGTGGGAGATCGTTGGGTGGTTGTTGTTGTTGTCAAAACTGTTTGCACAGTGCATAGAACGAGCGTGAGGGGGCCGCGATGTTGGGCTTCATTAAAATTGACACTGATGAAAATGCGAAAATTGTGACACCCCACCCCGTCCAATGCCTTAGAAAATCATTTGTAAGGTACCTTCGCCTTTCTATAAGGGCACCTTCGGCTATTGTAGAGCACCTTCGGCATTTGTAGGGTAGTGTCGCATTTTTCGCTCATCACAAATCGCATGTAAAAATGTAGTGTCGCATATTTCACATTTTTCTCCTGTTCAAATTTACTTGTATTTATGCAGACTGCACAACTGTAGCTTTTCTGGAAGTGTCGCAAAACACTTGGTTGCTCAGGATGGCCCAAAGGTGAAAAGGCAACAGTGTCGGGCTTTTAGCGACAGTGTCGGGTCTTTCACCTGTGGAAATTCTTGAGTAAAATTGCAGACTGTAGCGACAAACAGTTCAAATATGCAGACTGTGCGACAACTCGAATAAAAGTGTAGCAGCATGAATGGAGGCAAATTAACATAGGATCTAGGAGAGTAGAGGAGATAAATCCAACACTTTTCTCTCCCTCTCAACAAGCATAACTAAATTAGGGACACACCAAGATTAGGCATATATGCTAAAAAGGAGCTAAAGTAGCAAGAAACTTAGAAAGAAATGCATTCTACATGAAGTCATACTAACATTGGCCAAACACCACATTTAGCATACATGGATCCAAAATAGCAGCACTTAGCTCTCTGGCATTAAGGATGGAAATTACATACAATGCCCTTCTCTTTATAGAAGCTTGTGGAGTTTACTTTCAACATTTGCTTATGGGACAAGACATTTCAAGTCTCAAAATACAATGCAAGTTCCTTTTTGGGAAGCTTGACTTTGACTTTTACATACGTTTTTAAGTCTAAGTTTAAACCTTGAGACTTGCCAAAATTGTTTTCTTGCCCCCTAGTGTCAAATGGCACCACAAGTTGGACTTACAATCGTAGGATGCCGAACTAGGGCCTAACATAACTATCTATTGGTGGGCTCTTCAAGATGGTCTTCTACACGTAGAGGATGCCATGCTTAACCCATTAATTACATAGACTACTTCCATGTAAGGTGCTTCTTTCCTTAATTCTCTCGGGCTCCATTGAAATGCCCCTTAGGCCTTGTATTCCATCCCCTACACTCGCCCGTTGCTATTTGGTTCCATTCCCATGGCAATTCACTTGAACAAGGATTCTTGCAGCTCGACATCCAGTGCTTCATTGTTCTTTTTTATTTTCTGGATGAGTTTGTTGTAGCCTTCCATTTTCTAGGTTCGTAGAATTGTATCATCTTTGAGCGGCCCAAAAACACATGTGAGCTATGGGGCAACCACTAAAAGCATTGTCACTCTTCCACAAGTGCTACATGCTGAGATGTCGTCATTGTCGTCCGATAGTAGATGCGTGCCACTGTGCTGGTCCTAGCATTTGAGACTTGGGAAAGGGGTGTTGGGGGTCAAAAGACAAGGGGCCCAAGAAGCGGTCCCAATGCAATTCGAGAGAACTTAGGAAGGAGAGCTCCTTGCAGTTCAGTGTCGTTTGACACACCATTGGATCGACGGAGTGGCGATGCTTGATGTGATTCTACTTTTCTGGCTATGGCTCTCGTCTGGGGATGGGCAAGTATAGGGGATCCATATGCAGTTCATACATAGATACTTATGAACTCTAAAATATTCCGACAGAACCATTTTGTTGTCCTTGAGGGGGACGTAGGTGCGTTGAGCTGCTCTATGATTTAGTTTTTCTTGCCCTTGATATCAGCTGTAGAGCATGGCAAGAAATATTTGTCCCACATTTTTTCTTAGAAAAAATTGGCTTTATACTCTTGGATTAATTGCTCAAGAGTCTTTGACTTCTGGAAGATGGCTCTAGCACTTGGTGTGGTTGTGTCTTTGCTTGGCTCCCTTGAGCATGATTCACTAGGGGGTGGTGTCGTGCAAAGCTACAGCCCCAGATAATTCACCTTGGGGGATGTCCATCTACTCTATAGAGAAGAAGGTATCAAATTCAAGCACATCTTGAGTGGATGCTTGTGTGTTGGCCAGTTCAGATTGGTCATCTTTGCTTGTGGTGGCAAATGGAGCACCTTGAGGGATGGCAATAGGGTCTCGAGCTGCTAGCAAGTCATCAAGCTGTTTTTCAAGCTCGTCATTCTATTGCTCTAGCTTGTCGATTATGTCAATGAAGGGCTTCGTGTACTCGAATTTCTTTGCTTCAAAATCTTGTAGCATCTTCTTACAGGTTTGAAGTTTGCGATGACTGCATTGTACTTTTTCATGGGAATAGGAGAGGAGTATGGCAATGGTGAAACATCCAAATGAAAGTCGATAGTTTTTTGGTGATCTTCCCACCATTTCTGCCAGGCCTTGATGATTGTCTCCTTTCTGAGAGTGACATTGATCTGGTGCTTTGTCCCTCTGCTTCTCTGCTTGGAGTTGTAATTGGAGGTGCTTCTGAGATTGCTACAGAGCAAGGACCATGGCTTGGTAAGAGTTGATATTGGCCCTCATGGTGTCCAATTCTTGTTGCATCTTGGCCATTTTGTTTGCTTGGCTTGATCTGCTGTTGTAAAGTACCTTTACAAGCCTTACTTCCGGTGCCACCGGCGCCAGTATTGTCCCCGGCCCCAGCAACGCCCCTGCTGCTCCCAGTGCCACCAGTGTCGGCGCCGCTCCCAGTGCCACTGTGACCAGAATCCAGCCGGCGCCAAGTTCCTATGGCTGAAAATCTTTGATTGGTTCTAGCGAAGTCCAAAGAGCTCAGATCGATGTGCAATCACCTCACACGATCGAGGCATGATTAAAGGAAGCCTGGGGATCAATAAATTCTAGAGAGAGAAAATAACTTTCTAGAGAGAGAAAAACGTGTTTTACCAGCTTGGGTAGAGTACTTGGTATGAGGGAAGGTGGCGAATCCACCAATACTATAGGAGAGTGTGGGTTGCGACTCAAGGCGAGCTCCAACCAAGTCTCAGCCTCCCTGGCTGGAATGTTGTCTTGGCACTCGCCCTTGGCATGCCAGTGCCCCAGAGACTAGGGTTGGTCACACACTTGAAATGTAACTTCTCAAATTTATCAATAAAGTGGGATTTTTCTCAAACTGACTCTGATTACCTTCTGGGTTTCAGTGTTCGGTAAAAAGCGCCAGTTGTAAGGCCGCTTCAAACTTTTTAATTTGGCACATAGCTGAGGGTCGTGTCCCGGGACGCCAGCGGTATGCCGTCGGGACCATTCGGTCCATGGCGCCAGCAGTATGCTGTCGGGACCATTTGGTCTAGGAATTGGTTGTCTCCATATCTGTTGCGGCTTGTGTTCTGAGTGTTCCTTGCATGAACATGAATGGGTTAAGCTCTTGGGGAACGGGCTCTAACTTGTCGGCTGAGTTGGATGGGCTTGCTTGGGTGGAAGTTACCTGTTTATGGCTGTCCAGTCTAGCATGGAAAGACAGTACTATGATCTGCCACCAGTGACAGAGGGAGCAGAAGACGAACACGAAAAAGAAGATTTTTGAGTCGCTTCCCATTCAAGTGACGAATCTGAAAGACAAAAGATTCGAGAGGCAGCCTACTGCTACAGTACCTGTAAACCAAGATGGTTTTGGACCTAGCAGAGTAGACAAAAACAAAGGCATTGCTATCCCAGGAGGATCTCCTAGAAGGTCGACAAGACCACGAAGAGCACCAGCAAGATACGTGTCAGGCAAGTTTGCTTCTACATCAGAAGAGTTCTGCGGATTCAGTGGCGAACCACAAACTTTCAAGGATGAGAATTATGAGACTTCCAAGTTAGCATGTAAAAGACATTCTACCAGACGAACTCGAAAGTCAAATCAAGAGTCCAGTGGCAGTGAAGATGAATCTAAATCTGAATCTAATTCAAATTCTTCCAGTTTCGATTTTGATTCTAGTGACCCATCAAACATAGACACTGATGACACCGACCGAAGAAAGAAACGAAAGTTCAAATGAAAAGAAGAGGGTAAAAACCATGAGGATAAGTCTTCGACCATATCAGTGAATCAAAAGAGGTAGACCAGAACTCTAAAAATTCTGATGCAGATGATGAGTTTTCAGATGATTAATTTTGAAGAATCTGATCAAGAATTTGTTGAAATAGAACAGGCTGACAACAAGAGTAAATCTACAGAGTCTCGATCGAAGCTTCGAGGTAGATCAAAATGATTGTTGTAGGTGGATTCCCGAGGAGAATTCACAGAAAATCTTGCAGTTTCGGTAGTTGCGGGAAAATCAGAATCACTGTGTGGATAGCCGTTTGGCGTAACGGGGCTTGCATGAGAATGCAAAGAGCCAGTGATGAAGAGCCATGGCAATTTACAAGAGCAGATTGGGTGGAAATCTTGAGAAAATTGCGGAATTTTCAGATTTTATGAGCTATTGAAAGACTTTTTCAGAAAAGCGGATCATTAGCGGACAATTGGACACCAATCAAATAGCTGTAAATTTGATCACTGAGCTAGAGGAAGGGCGACCTCAATAAGATGATGAGCTGTAAGAGAAACCACAAAGAAATGTGGATAAATGGCATAGAATGTTGTTTTTTCTGATAACTAGGGTTTTAAATCAGAAAACGTACAAAAACATTTTTTGAGGCTATAAAGAGCTAGAGGTGGGCGCCCTAGCAGCGCGACCCTGCCTACAAGAGGCCGTGGACAGCCATAGATCAGAAGACGTGTTGGATCCGATCAAAGCTTGTAGCCATAACTATAGCCAAGGAAGTTTTGAAAGCAGGAAGAAGGTGCAAAGGGGAGAGAGGAGGACCCGCAAGGGTCGTGCGCGGTGAGCAAGAGTTGAGCTGTAGCATTTCCAGGGGTCTCACGGTTGGAGAGATGCTCTACCACTGAGCTATCCGCCCCTGTTTAATAGTTCTCTCTAGAGTGTGGATTGATATTCCAACACCCCCCCCTCAAGCCACACTTGGTTGGGGTCCTAGCTGTCACCTGCCCCACAACTTGGTCCACCTAACATGGATTTGACACCATGAACTGTTAATTCTAACTTGGCTCTAATACCATGTTAGAAATCCATAAATCATTATATGGATGGACAGACTAGGATTCGAACCCAGACCTCCCTCATACCTGATGGGATGCTCTACCACTGAGCTATCCATCATGTTTGATAGTTCTCTAGAGTGTGGATTGATATTCCAATAGGAGGGACTTGGTTTGGCGCGCAGGTGCAAGGCAAAGCATAGGATGTGATCCTATGAAGATCAACGGTAAAGATTTAAAGCTCGGGGAGCAATCTAGAACATGAAATTAAAGTGGCCAATGGATGCATTTGAAAGGAGCCTGAAGGGCAAGGAAGAAAAGAAGTGGCTTTCTTTTCATTAAAAGTTTTCAAATGGAAATCCATTGAAGGACTCGAAGTCCAGAATGGACTTCACTTCATTAAAAATCTTCAAAATGAAGGTAGAGTTCATTTTGCAAGGGCTATCTTTGGGGAGGGCTATCTTTGGCTAGAGGACACCTTTTTTTGCCATTCTTGGGCCAAAATAGACCCTGAAATTGGCTGCTCAGAGTCAGTGGATAGAGCGATGTCACAGAGCAGGAGAAACATATTTTGGGAAGTTTTCATGACCATTCTATCGAGCAGAGTGCGGGTGACCTAGTGATGGATACATTCCTATTTGGGTACCGTAGGGCCAAATTCCGGGCAATTTTGGCTGGTGAAACTGCCTACAGGGCGGTACAACGAGGCATTATCACTTCAGAATCATTATTCTCACTCCTAATAGGGTAACAGGGTTGCTTGGAAGTGGTAAATACAGTATTGGGATGAATGGTAGCAGAATTGTGTGGAGAAAGCTAGTATTGGCGACGGAAGTGCAGTTTGGCGGCGTGACTACTCATCATGGCGACAATTTTGAGAGAGCAAGCAATCAAGGTGAGAGTAGGCATCGTATGCCGGATACGGGTGAGAAATTCTCGTGATCAGGTTCAATTTTTGGAGTTAGAACCAACCAACGTCAAGTGGCATTT